>FR990108.1:24811257-25433814 GCA_905404275.2 Hedya salicella
TTTTTTTACGTTAATGTAGAAGTTTGATTTTTTCACAGCTTCAAGGGACCGCGTAACCCGAGTATATGGTGGTAATTTCCACTCGATACTCCACGCGTTCTCGAGATAAAGGGTCTCGACGGACAGTCGGACAGACGGGCAACAAAGTGATCCTATAAGGGTTCCGTTTTTTCCGATTGAGGTACGGAACCCTAAAAATACAACCGAATCGATGACCACCTCTTTCTCGGGAGTCGGTTACATGTGGCGAGGTACTCACGGAGAAGGCGAGTTTCCTCTCCGACACGGGTTGGCGGGCCAGCGCGCACAGCGAGCCCAGCACCAGCGCGGCGCCGCCCGCGACGCGCGCCAGCGCACGCGGCTGCGACCACACCAGCGCGCCGTACTGGTTCACGCTCCACATCATCATGAAGCACCACACACCTGCGGACGGAGACTTATAGCTATGTACAGTACGGATGTAGTCAATGATCATTACGCATCGTATTTTCTCGGAAATGTTCGTATTCGTCTTGCCACTTCGTTCACGCTCGGTACCCGTCGAGACGACGTAGGGGACGGTCGCATTGCGAGACGGAGTATCGATATAGAGTGGTAAATACCACAGGATTTATTTAAGTTAGTATTGAGTCCTTTTTAATAGTCATGTTAGCGACATAATATATTTTGTATAGGTTTACAGACTTCGTGCTATTAATACTAATCTATGATTAAAATATCATCGATAACTCGTTTGATCTTTGTTTACCTAACGAATTCTTTATATGATTGTATCGTGGCGGTTTTAACATCTCTGTGGTTTGACATTTGACATTGATGAATAAAGTACTCAGTTTATTTGATACAAACGCGTCACTTAATAATACAATAATTCATGGACTCATCGGCACCATTCGGAAGTAGTCGTATGTGCCGAGTTTTCATTCATGGGAAAGGATTATTCATTACATCTGTATATATCTCCATGTGACGACACGTTTGGCTCAGTGGATTGCACAACGGCCTACGAAGCGAGCGGTCCTGGGTTCGAATCCCGGCCAGGGCAAATGTATGTGTGATGAGCACGTATGTTTGTTCCTGGGTCTTGGATTCTTCTATGTATTTAAGTATTACATACTGTTCAAAACACTATAGAGGCCACTAAGAATTTTGATCGCAACGTGAATAAATATTATTACTCGTAGTTACTAAAAAATATTTTACAAAGTCTCCAGGCAAATAGGCTTTCGCTTTGTCTAGGTTAATAATCGATTAATTAAATAGTCAATATTTGTTTGTTTTACTTGAGATAAAATAAGTTTATTGTAACGACAAGAACTGAACAGAAATTCTCCGGGCAAAAGTAGCCCCTATTTTATTTTGAGTAGTATAATTTAACTATGTTTTCTTGGGTTTTCCCTAATCCTTGCAACAAACGTTGCATCATATTGTATGTCTCCCAGCAAACACTTCTAGCAATGTAAGTTTTCTTCCTTTCTTTCAAACTGACTATTCGAAAGTGCTTATACCTAGGCCTACTTGAATAAAGCATATTTTGATTTGATTTGATTTGATTTGATATATATTATATATATCGTCGCCTAGTACCCATAGTACAAGCTTTGCTTAGTTTTGGAATAGGTCGGTATGTGTCAGATTGTTTCTTTATTGTTATTTATTTATAAATACTCAAAGAGTTTATACGAGCATCGAGTCATTTTAATAAATTACAATTTGGAATCCTGAACCGCAATATTAATAATTCAAATGCCCTTGCTCTATAAGAAAAGTTCATGTTCTAGCGTCACCTTCAGACAGTGAGGTGCACAGACAGACGGACATACCGTAGAGAGTGACGAGCGTGCTGACGACGGCGGCGCTGAGCCTGGTGGGCGCGGCGTGGCGGTCCGCGTTCACCAGCTGCCGCAGCGCTGAGCGGAACGTCAGGTTCAGAGGCTCTGGTGCTTTGTGGGCGGACACACTGCACTCGTATCTGTTACAAAGGTTTTATTTAAGTCATGGAGAATATAGGCACGGACAATCTCATATAGGATAACTATAGAAAATTTTAAAATTTAAAAACCGCCCGACTTGTTCCACTAAAAGCTGAATATCTTGGAGACAAGTGCTTCGATTTTCATCAAACAAAGCTAAGAACACTCGGGATAAATCTGTCAAGCAGTAAATAATAGTTCCAAATCCGTTCAGAATAGCGCTAGAGTACCATTGTTTGTAAGTACGGCCATTTAATTCAAACAATTTAAACATATAACATCGCGTATACTATTTCATTTGAGCTCCCGACGTTTCGAAAGCTTTTCAGCTTTCGTGTTCACGGGGTTGTCGCGGAAACAGAAGAAAATATTAAGTATCGATCATGTCAACCACCAATTTCAAAACATTTTTATCGAATTGCTACTCAATCCTTCATTCTTCTGATGTAAATACTCAAAAGTGTTTAAAATTTGGCATTATCATGTTAATTTATTTTTCAAGACACTTGCTCGTAAAGTGGCTCGTGCTACGCCGTTTTGATGGTTGTAATACAGTCCATTAAACACGCGTGTTTTTTACATTACATAAAAATGAGTCTAGTTCGTGCGACTAGAGACTGCACATTACAAAAAAAAAACTAAATTCGACAACATCATTTCATGTTTTTTACATGAAAAACGACAAAACCAAGTAAAGAATTTACATTTCATTCACAGGTATTTTCCACTATATTTGTTGGGAATTTGGTTTCCAAAACCGTTTTAAGGTAACAAAATTTGGTAAAAAAATTGCTGTCGAAAAAATACTTGTTGTTCACTATTTCATCAAAGTCCATAACCGTTGTGAAAATTAAATCTATGACATGAATAGAGTGAGAGCAGCTAAAAACTTTGTGAACAGCCCTCGTACGATCGTGGTTCTGGTAGAATATGACATCATACCTCAGCAGCAGAACGCAGGAGGCAACCATGGAGTAGGCGAGCAGCGTGCCGATGGACATCATGTGGATTAGCTGTTCCAGCTCGAAGATCATGGCCAGCGTGCCTGCGAACGACAAAATGCTAATTAAACTTTTGATTTGTGTATTATTGTCCCGTAATTATTTTTTTATTCATTTATATTATTTCGACAGTTCTTTAAAAAAACGTTGGATGGGAAAGTCCATTTTTAAAGTTTTTTTTTTAATTCAATGTCTGTACATTGAAGATATTTTCAAAAAAATGATTGTTATGGACTATTTGGAGGTCATTAAAACTAAAAATACTTTTTTTGGATTTTACGTATGTTTGTATGTGTCGTTGTGGCTTCATCACGCAAAATCGGCTAAACAGATTTCAACTATTTTTGGTACACGGGTAGCTGGGTATCTCCAGATAGTTATACGTTTATAGGATACTTTTTACCCGATTATGACTTTTTCTCCTCCATGAACGAAATTTCGGGCGTCTTCTACTTTGTTAATATAATTTAAAAAATTATTGTATCTCGGGGAATTTTGACGAGATAAAAGCAGTTTTTTCACTAATCCATACTAATATTATAAATGCGAAAGTGTGTCTGTCTGTCTGTTACCTCTTCACGCTTAAACCGCTGAACCGATTTGGATGAATTTGGTATGAGATAGTTTGACTCCCGGGGAAAGACATAGGCTACGTTCTATCCCGGAAAAACAAATTTAAGGCGGACGAAGTCGCGGGCAGAAGCTAGTATTTCTAGAATTGGGTCTTACTATTGAGTTCCTTCTATAGAGGTCATGGATTTAAACTTACACGATTTTCACATATTATCACAACACAACACAACGGCGCTTAATCGCGTATAAATATGAGTTATTTAATTACCTTTTGTTGGTAACTCTTCGACGTATCAGACGTCGCGTTACGTCCATGGTCTAGAAGGAATGGTAGATCATATTTAACCGCGATTAAGCCCCGTTTGTTTTTTTGTGATATTGAGAGGTAGTTTTAACATATTAGGACAAACGATACATTAGGACAAATGATACATTAGGTCAAACGGTACATTAGGACAAACGGCACATTAGGACAAACGATACATTAGGAAAACAATACATTAGGACAAACGATACATTAGGACAAACGATACATTAGGAAAAACGACATTAGGGATTCCGAAGGAGACCCAATACAGAAAGAAGTCGTGTAATAGCCTATGTCGTGTCGGATACCTGTGAAGAGGCCGGCGACGATGGTGCCCACGAGCGGCGTCTGGAAGCGCTGGCTGACGCGGCCGAGGCAGCGGAACAGCAGCCCGTCCGCCGACATCGCGTAGATGATGCGCGGCAGCGGGAACACGGCGCCCAGCAGGCTGCAACAACGTTCACCACCACTCAAATCTCTAACTAAAACTAAATTCACACCCAGTGTCCTTCCATTTAATCGACAAACGCTTCCTAGAATATTTTTTTTTGTAAAATTTTCATTTCGTCGAAAACTTTTTCACCTGAAACCGTACAATTGTCATGGTTGTTAAAAAGATCATCGTGTATAAGCCGACGTGGACAGTGACGGTGTGATTGGTACACCGTTTTAAGGTCGCTCATCGAGGTTTGGCAGTGGGTTATGCTCAGAATTTATCTGAAGAATCTGATCCGACAGAGAACCAAAGTTTTCGATATGGCCCAAAAGATTAGCAGACTGAATTGGCAATGGGCCGGTCATATTCGTCGTAGAACTGACAGCCGGCCCAGCTGCTCGTACACGAACGGGAACGGGCCTTCTGTACAGGCTGTGGGGTTACCTGGAGCAGAGCGCGCAGATGGCTCCGACGCTGACGGCGTACTTGGCCCACGGCCAGCCCAGCTGCTCGTACACGAACGGGAACGGGCCTTCTGTACAGGCTGTGGGGTTACCTGGAGCAGAGCGCGCAGATGGCTCCGACGCTGACGGCGTACTTGGCCCACGGCCAGCCCAGCTGCTCGTACACGAACGGGAACGGGCCTTCTGTACAGGCTGTGGGGTTACCTGGAGCAGAGCGCGCAGATGGCTCCGACGCTGACGGCGTACTTGGCCCACGGCCAGCCCAGCTGCTCGTACACGAACGGGAACGGGCCTTCTGTACAGGCTGTGGGGTTACCTGGAGCAGAGCGCGCAGATGGCTCCGACGCTGACGGCGTACTTGGCCCACGGCCAGCCCAGCTGCTCGTACACGAACGGGAACGGGCCTTCTGTACAGGCTGTGGGGTTACCTGGAGCAGAGCGCGCAGATGGCTCCGACGCTGACGGCGTACTTGGCCCACGGCCAGCCCAGCTGCTCGTACACGAACGGGAACGGGCCTTCTGTACAGGCTGTGGGGTTACCTGGAGCAGAGCGCGCAGATGGCTCCGACGCTGACGGCGTACTTGGCCCACGGCCAGCCCAGCTGCTCGTACACGAACGGGAACGGGCCTTCTGTACAGGCTGTGGGGTTACCTGGAGCAGAGCGCGCAGATGGCTCCGACGCTGACGGCGTACTTGGCCCACGGCCAGCCCAGCTGCTCGTACACGAACGGGAACGGGCCTTCTGTACAGGCTGTGGGGTTACCTGGAGCAGAGCGCGCAGATGGCTCCGACGCTGACGGCGTACTTGGCCCACGGCCAGCCCAGCTGCTCGTACACGAACGGGAACGGGCCTTCTGTACAGGCTGTGGGGTTACCTGGAGCAGAGCGCGCAGATGGCTCCGACGCTGACGGCGTACTTGGCCCACGGCCAGCCCAGCTGCTCGTACACGAACGGGAACGGGCCTTCTGTACAGGCTGTGGGGTTACCTGGAGCAGAGCGCGCAGATGGCTCCGACGCTGACGGCGTACTTGGCCCACGGCCAGCCCAGCTGCTCGTACACGAACGGGAACGGGCCTTCTGTACAGGCTGTGGGGTTACCTGGAGCAGAGCGCGCAGATGGCTCCGACGCTGACGGCGTACTTGGCCCACGGCCAGCCCAGCTGCTCGTACACGAACGGGAACGGGCCTTCTGTACAGGCTGTGGGGTTACCTGGAGCAGAGCGCGCAGATGGCTCCGACGCTGACGGCGTACTTGGCCCACGGCCAGCCCAGCTGCTCGTACACGAACGGGAACGGGCCTTCTGTACAGGCTGTGGGGTTACCTGGAGCAGAGCGCGCAGATGGCTCCGACGCTGACGGCGTACTTGGCCCACGGCCAGCCCAGCTGCTCGTACACGAACGGGAACGGGCCTTCTGTACAGGCTGTGGGGTTACCTGGAGCAGAGCGCGCAGATGGCTCCGACGCTGACGGCGTACTTGGCCCACGGCCAGCCCAGCTGCTCGTACACGAACGGGAACGGGCCTTCTGTACAGGCTGTGGGGTTACCTGGAGCAGAGCGCGCAGATGGCTCCGACGCTGACGGCGTACTTGGCCCACGGCCAGCCCAGCTGCTCGTACACGAACGGGAACGGGCCTTCTGTACAGGCTGTGGGGTTACCTGGAGCAGAGCGCGCAGATGGCTCCGACGCTGACGGCGTACTTGGCCCACGGCCAGCCCAGCTGCTCGTACACGAACGGGAACGGGCCTTCTGTACAGGCTGTGGGGTTACCTGGAGCAGAGCGCGCAGATGGCTCCGACGCTGACGGCGTACTTGGCCCACGGCCAGCCCAGCTGCTCGTACACGAACGGGAACGGCGCCTTCTCGTCCTGAACGTAACAAACAATACGTTAAACAGAAACGTAGCGTCATAGTATCGCATTACCTACGCAGCTGACTTTAAGACGTCTAGATATCAATTCTCGTGTTAAGAGCTAGAAAACTAAAGAATCGTGACCCCGGTGAGGCAACCGGATTTTATAATTTTACAAGCGACTACCCCGGCTACCAACTTAATCAATACCTACAATAAGGAATATGAATTAATTTTAATTTTTGCTTTATAAAAAACTCATTCATGTAACAAACAGTAGACAAAAATATTTTTTCGATTAACTGCAACAATAACCAAGATATAGCCATCAAACATTTCATTCTCTCTTTCTCGCAAAACAGAATTTAATATGGAGTTAAATGGTCGGAGAGGACTATGACGTAACAGTACATGTCGGACCTCTCTGTCTCAAAAAAGTTCAAAATGCCAATATCTTGCTTATTTCTTGGCCGATTTAAATATTAATTTCACATTTTGAAATAGTTTTTACGGTTTTCTGATATTTAGTTGAAAAATTCATGCATGTACCCTATTAGTGATTAAATTTTTATAAATGTGGACATACCACAATTTTTATTCAAATAAATATTATAACACAGAGTTCGATTGTAAAGTATTATCACTCTCGCTGTCCTAACACTTGCTGGAGAAGCAATGGGACAGAGACGTAGCGTGATACGCATGTCTTGGAGTATGGCTAATGCGCTTAGCATTTAAAAATAAATTAGATACAGAGGGCGCTACTATTGCTAACTAGATTGTGTTCGAAAATTTCTAGCCACATGCGTACAGTTGCGATAGCTCAGTCGGTCAGAGAATTTCTGCGTTAAAGAAGAGGTCGCAGGTACAAATCCTGCTTGCAATGTAGGTGGCATTGATTTTTTCCGTTACAATCGAACTCTGTGTTATAATTAGTGACGTAGATCATGGTAGACTGCCATAGGTGTGGAAAATTTCAAATTTCGAAATTATGGATTTGGTTACCTACTGTCGACAATATTAACTATTAGCTTCTGCCCGCGACTTCGTCCGCCTTAAATTCGTTTATCGCGGATACAGGATTTTTTCCGGGATAAAAAGTAGCCTATGTCCTTCCCCAGGATACAAACTATCTCCATACCAAATTTCATCCAAATCGGTTCAGCGGTTTAAGCGTGAAGAGGTAACAGACAGACAGACAGACAGACAGACAGACAGACAGACACACTTTCGCATTTATAATATTAACATCCATAGATGTTTAATCGCTTAATTTAATAGTTTCCACATCTGTAGTTTGACGACCGGTTTAGCTCAGTGGGAGTAACGTTGCCTGCGAAGCTGAGGTCCTGGGTTCAAATCCCAGTAAGGGCAAATATTTGTGTGATGAGCATAAAGATTTGTTCCTGAGTCTTGGATGTCTTCTATGTATATAAGTAATATATCTATTAAATATATCGTCGTCTAGTACCCATAACACAAGCCTTATTGAGCTTACCATGGGGCTAGTTCGATTTGTGTAAAATTGTCCCGTAATATTTATTATTTATTTATAGTGCAATACCATGATCGCTGCTCCAACAATACTGCCATATTAACGATAACTAGTTATAATACACAAATAATAATAATAAATAAATATTACAGGATAATTTTTAGACAAATCGAACTAGTCCCATGGTAAGCTCAATAAGGCTTGTGTCATGGGTACTAGACGACTGATATATTCAACAGATATATTAACTTCTATACATTAAAAACATTAAAGATTCAGGAACAAATATTTATGCTCATCACACAAATATTTTCCCTTACCGGGATTTGAACCCAGGACCTTCAGCTTCGCAGGCAACGTTACTCCCACTGAGCTAAACTGGTCGTCAAATATATGAAGCCATTTGTGGCATGAACAGACAGGGTCGGATTTAGGTGTGTTGGTGTGTGGTGTGGAGGCCCCCCCCTGCCTGGCACCTAATTATTTTCCAAATAAAGTGCACAATTTTTTTCAGTGACGTTTTTTAATAAATAATTTATTGTGAAACCTAATAAATTATTTTAAGAAACATATAAATATAATCAAAAATAAAAGTTATGCGAAATTAAATTTTACCGTTAACGAACGTAATCTGCCGAGCTTTTTTAGAAGAAAAATCGTTGCTGATTTCGTTGAAAGCAAGTTCCCGGAGTAAATCACTTTCAATGCTCAGGAGAGAAGCTTCGATAGACGATGTCACATCATCGCTAGGGTTTTTCAAGACGTAAAACTGGCCGCTTCTCTCGGATAATATTTGTTAATCAGAATTCGGTATCGCTCTGTACTTGCTATGAAGTCTGTTGCGGGGGGTCCCTCCTTTGAGGAGGCCCAGGGCCCTTGCCCCGGATGCCCTCCCCTAAATCAGAGTTGACAGAGAGTGTGACCTGCATGTAGTAGGGCAGCATGAGGGTGAGCACGGAGGACACACCGCAGTAGGCGAGGAACACCACGAGCAGGGAGGCTACCACAGCGAACGGGATGGTCTTCTGCGGCCGACGAGCCTCCTCGCCCGCCGTCGCCACGCAGTCGAACCCTGGAAGTCACATGATTAAAAAATACTAGGTTCCCGAAACATCGTTCGCGGAAGAGAAAAAGTCATAACCCCTCTTTATTCGTCAGCGTAGTTGGGTAAAAAGCATCATATAACCAGCTACCCGTGAAAACATTGATTTTTTACGAAAATCTTGATGTTTTACAACCACGATCTTCGTGACTTTTAAAAGTGAATTTCATCACTAAGAATCTATATTCTTGAAATACAAAGATCTATGAAAAGATTTCAAGACTCCGACCGGATTTGAACCGGTGCCTTGTGCCTTGCCGGGGCGCACGCTCTGCCAGTTGAGCTACAGAGCCCAGTTAGCTTGTCTTCAAATTTTGTCACTACTTGTTACAAGATCTTTGTATTTTTGAAGGCGAAAAGCCGGTTAAATTTATCTAAATTTGTTGAAAACTACAAACAGTACGATGTTTTTTTGAAAATATCTTCAATGTACTGCCATTAAATTTTTACAACTTTACAATAGATATTTTCGAAAATTGTAAACTATGGTTATATTAAAAATTGTAGTCTCTATTCGATTTCATTCAAAAAAAGCCTGATTAAAAAATTTCAACGTAGTCAATTCGAAATTTGAATCGCCTTGTACGGGAGTGACTTACCAATGAAGCCGTAGAAGCAGACGGCAGCGCCCTTGATGATGCCGGCGACGCCGTAGGGCGCGAAGCCGCCGCTGCCGAAGTCCTTGCTCCCACCTTTGGGCACCTCCGACTCCGGTATACGCCAGTTCTTGGTGTCAGCTGAAAAAAAAATACATTGATTTTTAGGGTTTATGGCGCCGCACTACGAACAGCGCGATTCCCTAGCGATAGCGTCGCATATCAACGCTGCAAACGCGACTGTCGCTCAGATTATTTTTTCTTCTTGCGACCGCTACATCGTAATATTGTTACCTATTCACTTTCGTATCTTCTTTATTCCAAGTAAACTACATACATATTTTACTGTCGCATATTATTTAATATCATAGTGTTTCAACTCTCCCGCTATAGGTTCCTTACCCAAAATGGCAAAAACGGAACCCTTATAGTTTCGCCATGTCCGTCCGTCCGGCTGTACGCCACAGGCATTTTACTCAAAAACTACTGGATGTATATTGATGAAATTTGGAGGATAGGTGTCTTGTATAAGCTGCTACTTAGTTTGATAGTTAAATAATAATAAAATATATATCTTAGGGGGCACTCCATAGATGTAACCGAAACTGAAAGATTTTTTTCAGCAAATATCAATGTGTGGCTCATATTTCGAAGCAAAGAGAAAGCGTAATAAATACTTTTAACGAAAATTGTTTTCAACATGATTGAATATACCGTTTTTGAGTTATTGCCATAAAACTGCACTTCTCAGCTAAAGGACGTAAGTGCCGTGGAGATATACTCTTATGCTAGTGCACTTTTTCATATCATCTTTTTTTTCATCTGTAGTGCATTTTTTTGTATGAAAGGCTGCAGAACCCTACACTGAGGTGTCGACATGCTCTTGGCCGGTTTTCTTTTACGAAAAATTTTGATGCAACCACCAATACGATACCAATACGATCTTCGTGATTTTGAAAGTGATTTATTGACAAAGGTCTGGAAAAAATGTAATTACCCTTGAAGGATCCGGAGATGATGACAAACAGCACGACGCACAGATTGACGCCGGTGCAGAAGTTGTTGAACTTTGTCGACTCCTTCACGCCAAATGCGAGGCCCACTGCAAATCATACATGTTTTTACGAGTTTCCATAGTGTTAAATCACTAACTATCATGTATATTGAATCCATCACAGGCAATGCTATGAGAAATTGCTAGAATTATACCTGAAGTATAGAACGCAACCACAATTAAAAAGCAGGATGTTTGTTTTGGGAACATGCGTTCCACAGGTTGGATTTTTTTCTCAGTGCACCTCACTGAAAAGTTCAGGCAATCCACCTGAACGAAGTTGCTGATTCTATATACCAATACTATATTGTGAAATAACTAGTTAAATTATTCATCTTAGGGACTTACATTTTTTGTCTGCCACATCCCTATTCATTAATATAGTTTCAAATCCGTTTTAAAAACATTTAGGACAATTGATTTCATGGTTAAACAGAAGCCTACGTCCCAACAACCTGGAACCATGCTAGGAACTCGTTCCAATTGTCGTCGCGAGCTCTATTGGTGGCCGGCAATTGGCACTGTGAGTTATGAGCTTATTTAACCCTGTGTTAATGTAGGTACTGCTATGATTTATACCTAATCATTATCATTATACTACTCTCATAAGGAACAGATATTGTGCGTCTACAAACGTATTTAATGATAAAGATAAGTATGAAGTTTCGTGCAAAGACACAAAAAATGCGTGAAACGGTGAATATTTTAATTAGTTTGGTGTTTTTTATGTTTGGTAGGCCATAATTTTGATGTCTCTAGCGGTGACCCGCTGAGAGCGTCACTGACATGAGAAGAGAATGATGTCTCCAGCGGTGACCCGCTGCGAGCTTCACTGACCTGAGAAGACAATAATGTCTCCAGCGGTGACCCGCTGAGAGCGTCACTGACATGAGAAGAGAATGATGTCTCCAGCGGTGACCCGCTGCGAGCTTCACTGACCTGAGAAGACAATAATGTCTCCAGCGGTGACCCGCTGAGAGCGTCACTGACATGAGAAGAGAATGATGTCTCCAGCGGTGACCCGCTGCGAGCTTCACTGACCTGAGAAGACAATAATGTCTCCAGCGGTGACCCGCTGAGAGCGTCACTGACATGAGAAGAGAATGATGTCTCCAGCGGTGACCCGCTGCGAGCTTCACTGACCTGAGAAGACAATAATGTCTCCAGCGGTGACCCGCTGAGAGCGTCACTGACCTGAGAAGAGCATGATGTCTCCAGCGGTGACCCGCTGAGAGCGTCACTGACCTGAGAAGAGCATGATGTCTCCAGCGGTGACCCGCTGAGAGCGTCACTGACCTGAGAAGAGAATGATGTCTCCAGCGGTGACCCGCTGAGAGCTTCACTGACCTGAGAAGAGCATGATGTCTCCAGTGGTGACCCGCTGAAAGCGTCACTGACCTGAGAAGAGCATGATGTCTCCAGCGGTGACCCGCTGAGAGCTTCACTGACCTGAGAAGAGCATGATGTCTCCAGTGGTGACCCGCTGAGATGTTCACTGACCTGAGAAGAGTATGATGTCTCCAGCGGTGACCCGCTGCGAGCGTCACTAACCTGAGAAGAGAATGATGTCTCCAGCGGTGACGCGCTGAGAGCGTCACTGACCTGAGAAGAGCATGATGTCTCCAGCGGTGACCCGCTGAGAGCGTCACTGACCTGAGAAGAGCATGATTACGGAGAAGGCGAACAGGTCCGGGTAGCGAGCCAGGTGCGGCGAGTCCAGCGGCATCATGGCCTGCAGGTTGGTGGAGATCGCTTTATCCAGCAAGGAGTCCAAGTACTCGCTGAGGGCTTTCACTACCGACGCAGCACCTAAGCAGAAATATGTAAAAGTATTATCCAGCCTCTTATAATAAAAAAAACTACCTAAATAAAGCCTTGTAGGCATTTTAAATGTCATTTATTTTATTATATATACATATATTACGAGCATAATTAAAGATTCCAGCAAGAATATTTCGTTGTCTTGTCGTTAATAATTGCTCCAACACTCATTCGTGTAAATATTAACTCTAATTAAAAGTTATTTTATGTCACTACAAAGTTACTTTTACATTTAATTTAATGTTGTTTTACTATTTCTAATGTTCCCTGATTTGGGGAATATTTCCGGAAGGTAAATTAATAGTTTTCAATTCATCCTAGTATATTTTCATTGTTTTTTATTTCAAGATTGACGACAAAGAGGCGTCATACAACGTGTCTCTGGCCTCTGAACAAACATGAAGAATGTGTGTTGATCTTGTTGATCTCATTCCAAACGGCACGGTATTAACGGATAAATGACTGATTTACGATTGAAAACTTGGGAACAGAACAGCCTAGACACTCATGGTAATTAAGTAGATGTCATGTCACTCATGTAACTTTAATCTTGTTGTCATTGCAAAGGACTGATACAGTATGTTAGTATAATTGATTTTTATTTAAATGAATTTTGTTAAATAAAAATATATTTTCTGATCAAATAATATACAATATTAGAGGATTCCTGAGAAGTAACTCTACTCGGGAGTTCGGTCTTTTTTTAGAAGCCAAAAACACGTTGTATACACCTCCCGTCTGCCACACACTTTCAGTAAAACGCCTTTTTAGGTAAAAAAGAAGGACCATACCTATAATGTACTCCAGGATGAGGTTCCAGCCGATGATGAAGGCGATGAACTCGCCGACACACACGTAGCTGTACACATAGGCCGAGCCGGCCTTCGGCACACGCGCGCCGAATTCCGCGTAGCACAGCCCTAGAACAAGCGGATAGCATAGCATGACGTCGACGTATGAAACCTAGTTGATTTTGAAGCAACTTATTCGCATGATGACTCCAAATCCACTGTGACATACGGACGGACGGACATGACGAAACTATAAGGGTTCCGTTTTTGCCATTATGGCTATGTAATCCTAAAAAACCAGCCAAGAGCATGTCGGACCATGCTCAATGTAGGGTTCCGCAGCCGTTTATACAAAAAAATGCACTGCAGATGAAAAAAATACAATATTAAAAAAAAACTAACAAAAGAGCGTATCTCCCCGGCACATATGTCCTTTTGCTGAGAAGCGTTACAGACAGATAGACAGACATGACGAATCCATAAGGGTTCCGTTTTTTGCCATTTGGCTACGGAACCCTAAAAATGGAGGTTGATTAGATATAATATATCCACGTTTATTAAAACAAAACTAACAAGACGATACAATGTAAGTTATATAATCCATTAAACATCTGTAGTAGCATCAACGGCAGACAACGAACAACAACGATTAGGTCTCACGCTCGTACGCAGTTAAAACTACGCACTTCAGTCAATAATCGAAGTCGCTCGCGACGGCTGGCAGTGTTGACGTTTACTAAACGAAACCAATTACACACGACATTCGATTATTGATTGTATGTGAACGCAGCTGTTGCTTTGCTGACGTTCGCAATTCGTTTCACTTTTATACATACTTGAAAATACAAATACGCGCGTATGTAAATTAAATATTATACATGTCATGTATGTACGGTAAAGGGAAATTAAACCACGTATGTTTTTACTCTTACCTCAATGACAATAAGGACTGGAAAACCGGCATGTCGTGCCATGCTCATAAATTACAGTTTCGAAATAGCGAAGACGCGTACCCTCCTACTTCACCAATGTAAATCTTCTACTTTTTGATTAAAATTTCGACTACTTCCACCACGTCTTGGGCCTTTGGGCATGCCATAAACCAGGCGGAATATGAGAACCGAGCTCCACCTGACTAGTTTACAATTAGTACCGTGTAGTACCGTGACCAGGATATTACATCTAGAAAAAACATAAAACTTACCAGCGAACACGCTCGCTACAGCAGCGAGCAGGAACGACAATATCACCGCCGGTTCAGCGTAGTTTTTGGCCACGTCTCCGGCCAATACGTAGACGCTGACACCCAGGGTGCTGCTGAAGCCCACCGCGGTCAGTATAAGCCACATTACGCCTACGTTCACCACGCCTCGGGCGTTCGGGCATGCCATTAACAAGACGGAATATGAGCACCGAGCTTCACCTGACTAGCTTACAATTGGTGCCGTGACCAGGATATTACACCTAGAAAAAAAAACAAAAACTTACCAGCGAACACGCTCGCTACAGCAGCGAGCAGGAAAGACAATATCACCGCAGGCCCAGCGTAGTTCTTGGCCACGTCTCCGGCCAGCACGTATACGCCGACGCCCAAGGTGCTGCCGACGCCAAGCGCGGTCAGGTCCAGCGCCGAGAGCACGCGGGCCAGCCGCGCCGCACCCTCCTCCGCGGCCTTGCGACGGGAAAGCACGCCATACGCAAGCCGGAAAGCGCGGTCCGCACCGGCTTTGACGCCACCTGAAGCGGAAGATGTAATCGTCATACAAGGCTTCTTATACATTTAATTGATAGATTTTGGCGTTACTTTGCGGAATTCCATATTAGATTCATGGATTATAGTTTCCTTTGCATTTTCGCTAAATAGTGTCTTGGTTACATATGACAGTAAATTGTGCTCACATGCGCATATTTTCATGCAGTTCCCATAAAAAGTCTTATCAGGAGATGTTGACGGTGAAGAACCACCCAGAAGTCAACATCTATATGCGCATGTGACCACAATTTACTGTGACATTTAACCAAAACACTATTTCTCGGAAAAAAAGGAACTATCCCATTCATGTAAGGCTTAATACACCTACACCAGAATCTTACCATTTAGAATATACTGTACTTAATGAAGGTATACTATTTTATGTATTGAATAATCTATTGCATTCCAGGATTTCTAAAAGTTAACTATTAGACCTAACTAAATGAGGAATGTTACCCTTTACTATATTCATACAAAGATCTAAGTAGAAATAAAAAAAAAGTGCGTTCCACTGCAGTCTAAGCCGGAATTAAATCAGCGTCTCTGTTACACCGAAACAGCGTCCCGAACCATTAAACAATGAGAGCCGTTACATTTTTTTTCTTGCCAATAAAGGTTCATATTTCAAGGCCCCATCTCGCCAATATGTTAATAGCCTAGATTATTCGCATTTTTCTAAATAACTCTATCACTATTGTCTCCTGAATAGGGTACATGCATGATTTTTTTTACCGCGTATCAAAATACCGTAAAAACCATTTCAAAATATGAAATTAAAATTAAAATCGGCCAAGAAATACGCATAATATAGGCATTTTAAACTAGTAATTAGACAGAGAGGTCCGATGTGCACTGTTACGTCGCAGTGCACTCCGGCCATATAAACTCCATATTAAATTCTGTTTTGCAAGAAAGAGATAGAATGAAATGTTTGATGGCTTATATCTTGGTTATTTTTACAGCTATTCGAAAAATTATTTTTGTCTACTGTTTGTTACATGAATGAGCTTTTAATAAAGCAAAAATAAAAATTCATGCATATTCGCTATTACGGTACAGAACAACAACAAGAGAAAATAGATCTACTTCTCTCAATTAAATCAGGGTTCACAAAACAAAAACTGCGGCCCGCGAACCGAATTTAGTCCAAGAAGCCTTGTAATATGACTCGCGCAGAAAATCGTAATCTGCGCAGACGTCGATATTCCCCTACAACCGTCAGGCGTGACTTTTTGTAAATGTCTGCAAAATCAATTTGCCCAATGAAAATGAGATACGCGGTATAATCTAATGAAATTATTATTTGTTTAAATGAGATTGCAATTTAAAACACGGAAACCGAACAGCCTGCATGTATTATTATTCCCTAACGGGATAAACTAAATGGTCTGAACGTCGATCGACATTGAATACCCGACTAGCCACAGAATCTATAAAGATTTATTCATTTCCGCAAACTAATATGTGACGCAATCGAAACATTTGATTTCAATGATCGATATTGGCTGATATCAATCTATTCTATTTTAAATATTACAAAGGGAAAACATTGGTGTTTTTGCAACACAGATCACCTTTTGCAATTACGCACTTTGTTCTGACATGTTTGAGAAAACTAGCAGTCTGTATTTCACTACATTATATTAATAAAGGCTGATCATAATGATGAGCTAGGCCCGTGTTTTTCAACCTGTAGGTCGCAATCTCCTGGCAAGCACCATTAACACTTTAACTGGCTTGCCGGCTTCGTATCACTATCCGACCTCCCTACGGTCGGAGGTATATGTACCTACTTACCCGGCAAGCCCGTCTTTCCCGGCGTCTGCAGTAATGACCTATTATAATTATTGATAACAATATTTCTATTAATGTAGAAATACCACAATTTTATTCTAAACTAAAAGGTGCCCCCGCAACTTCGTCAGCGGACGAGAAAAAGTCATAACCCCTCTTCTTTTCTTTGGCATAGTCGGATAAAAAGTATCCTATATCCATCTGGAGATACCCAGCTACCCGTGTACCAAAAATAGTTGAAATCTGTTTAGCCGATTTAGCGTGATGAAGCCACGACACATACGAACATACAAAAAAACAAAAAAAATTTTTTTTCGATTTAGTGACCTCCCAATAGTCCGTTACAATCATTTTTTTTGAAAATATCTTCAACGTACAGACATTTCATTTTTACAATGTTATAATAGTATACATATATATTTCTTGACCTTGAACTAGTCCGTTTCACTTTTTTTTTCACAGACATTTAATGTTTACAACTTTATAATAGCATAGGTAACAGACAGATGAAATAGGGCGTATAGTACGCAGTGTACTTACATAGTAACCACATGAGCCCCATGGCACGACCGGCCGGCGCGCACGCACAATTCGATTGGACACAAACGGGCGATTCGGCAATATTGATGGGTCATCAACTCAATCAAATAATTGATTTAACCGCCGCCGAACAACGGCCCCTTCAGTACATATATGATAAATATTAATTGATTTGCATCGATTTATTATATGGTTGATGCATTCTGAGTAATATATCTATGAGGGTTTCACAACATTCAACACTAGAAAGTGGGCACCTCGTTCGCGGAAGAGAAAAGTCATAACCCCTCTTCTTTCCTTAGTGTAGTCGGGTAAAAAGTATCTTATAACCATCTGTAAATACCCAGCTACCCGTGTGCCAGACAAAATTTAAATCTGTTTAGCCGATTTGGCGTAATGCAGCCACAGCGACACATACAAACTATTAGAAACATGCAAAAAATCGCAAAAAAGTATTTTTCGAATCAATTACCTCCAGTCAAGTGCGTTACAATCGGTTTTTTTTTATATCTTCAATGTACAGACATTTCATTTTTACAATTTTATTATAGTATAGGATGTAGATACTTTCCGTAGCCTTTCATACAAAAAAATTCACTACAGATGAAAAAATACGATATGAAAAAGTGCGCTAGCAAAAGAGCGTATTTCCACGCCACTTACGTCCTTTTGCTGAGAATCGCAGTTTTTTGGCAACATTTCTAAATCGGTTTTATCCAATTATATTGAACCTCCCCGTTAAACATTTGGTACCTGGATGACGGTACTCTCGGGGGTAGGCCAGAGGAAGTTAAAAATGACCTGATCGCACTCCTTCCGCGCTTTCGGGAACTGGGGTTAGAAGTAAATGCCTGCAAGTGCGAGTTTTTCCCCTGCAGTGTCAATTCCCGTGCTTCCTTTCCCGATTTTGGTTCTTTACTTCCAGGGCTCAGAGAATTATCAGTTCAAACTTTTAATCTTCTGGGCTCTCCTATTTTCACAGATGCCGTCCCTGAGGCATTTGAGATACGAAGGCAGCTTCTCCTGACTTCTAGGGAGAGACTGAAGGGACTTTCAGCGCACGTGGCGCTGGTTTTACTGCGGGTCTGTTTCGCTATTCCCAGACTCACGTACTTTTTACGCACCGTACCAACGTGGTTGTACCCAGCGCACATCGACTCCTTTGATACTGTTTTGAAGGAGTCTGTAGAGTGCACATTGAATGTCTCTCTCAGCTCGGAACAGTGGGACTTGGCGTCATTGCCCATTCGGAACGGTGGACTGGGCATACGGCGTACTAGGGATGTGGGTTTGCCGGCTTTCTTGGCGTCGGCGCATGGGGTGGAGTGCCTGGTCACTCAAATTTTATCCTTAGATGATGGTGACAGGGCTACCATGCCATATGCTTCCGATGCTTTGGCGGCTTGGTCGGCTCTCAACCCGGGTACGCCCGCGCCTGAGAAACTGGACCGTCAGCGGCTGTGGGATGATGTAGGGGTGAAGCGGGTTCTAGACGGCCTGTTAGTTAACGCCAACGGTGTTGAAAAGGCCAGGCTCAACGCGGTGTCTAGGCCTGATGCTGGGGCGTGGCTACATGCTCTCCCATCTCCTCATTTAGGCACCCTCCTCGATAATGACTCGTTGCGGGTGGCCGTTGCTCTCCGCCTGGGCTGCGATGTTTGTGAACCCCACTTATGCATCTGCGGTACAATGGTGGAGAGTAGCGGTCATCACGCTTTGAGTTGTTGTCGGTGTGCAGGGAGATTCCCGCGCCACCACGCTCTCAACGATATTGTCAGAAGGGCACTTATCTCTGCGGGTGTTCCTTGCGTGTTGGAGCCTCCAGGTTTGAGCCGGACGGACGGCAAGAGGCCGGATGGTTTGACCCTGGTGCCGTGGGAGAGGGGCAGGTGCCTGTTATGGGATGCGACTTGCGTGAGCACTTTTGCCGCTTCGCATCTTAGTCGTACCATGCGAGTGCCGGGAGCGGCGGCTGAGCTGGCAGCGGTACGTAAGCGGGAGAAGTACTCGGTGCTCGCTAACTATTTGTTTGTGCCGCTAGCGGTTGAAACGACTGGGTGTTGGTGCTCCGAAGCCAAAACCTTTTTTGTGGAAGTGGGGCGCCGTTTAAGGGAGAGAGGTCTGGACCCACGCTCCGGGTCATTTTTGGTGCAGAGGCTGGCTGTCGCTGTTCAAAGGGGTAATGCCGCTAGCGTGATGGGCACCTTTGCGCCGGGAGTGACTCGGGGTGGGTTATTTGACTAGGTTTAGTTTGTAGAGTTTAGTTTTAGCTTATTTTAGTATTTTGTGGTTTGTTTTGTAATATTGTAATGTAAATGTAATAAAGTTATTTCAGAATTATATTGAAAATAATTTTTGTTCAAAGTATTAATTAAGATTTATCTTTGAACCTTTTTTCATATTTTTTGGACGTAAGGTTTTGGAAAATAGAGTGGGGGGACCGAATTTATCCTACTTTCGGAGACTATCCTTATTTCCGAAAATAGACACAAAATATATTTTTTTAATTAACTGTCAATATAACATGTGCCACACAATGATATTTCCTGAAAAATATTTTGTGCCCCCTTAGATTTTTCGGCTTGTATGAAACACCTATTACTCCAAATTTCATCAATATACTTCTTGTAGTTACTAAGTAAAATGCCTGTGACATTCGGACCGGCCATTTTTACCATTATGTCTACGGAACCCTAAAAAAGGTGTCATAATGCAGTTTTTCGGAATCATGGCCACGGGAAACTAAAAACAAAACTAAGCATGAAATTAGTGGGTGAAGTATGTACAACATCTTAGTCATCTATTTGCAACCTAAATCTAGATACCTACATGATACTGGATGATTGCTGACTCGGCTAGCAACAGGCAGAACATTCCGCTGGACACATTACTTGACACCAATTTGTTACAAATCATGTTATGCTGATGATAGCGGATAAATGATCGCATGTATCTCTTTATGTGGTTGTTTATAGTTATAAAATAAGTTTGTGTCAAAAAAATCATTTTTGTAACAAGCTTTTATTGCCGACTGTACTTTTCCTTAAACATCCATCAACTATTCACCGTGACATTTCTAAAGAGCCCAAACTCGGTAGGATTGCATTATCTTATTACAGAGTTCCTACGACCATCTTCCTACTCCAGCATCAGATTGTATTGTCGCCGAACTTAAATAAGTATATAATATTTTCTTCTGTTTCCGCGATTATTACTCATTGAAAATTTTAACGGATTATATCGCGTATATTATCGCATTTTAGTTCCCGACGTTTCGGAAGCTTTCCAGCTTTCCATGGTCACGGGTGGACTGAGAAAAGATGTATTTTCCTCTGTCAAAGTTACAATTTGTGCAAACTACCCATTTATGAAAAAACACAAATAAAGGTGTACATACATGCCAGAGTAGTTGTAATTCCCGCATTTTTAATACGATCTATTTCTACACCATTAAATTCGTATCTGATATCTTGAAATAAAAACAATATTGGATTGTTTACAAAACTAAAATTTTTGTCTATTAATTTCCCTGTTGCGTCTAGAGCGGTTGCCCTTGGGTAACCTTCTATGTAAATGGAACTAGCTGATGGTAACACATAAACATCTTGCTGATGAATAGGTATTCTGATTTCATCACTTTCTTTGAAGCTATGGCTATAAGGATTGTAGGTATGGATCTCATAACTTTCAATAGAATTATCATGATGTGGTAAATCTGTTATTTGAAGCATTTTTCATATTTTTATATTTTAAAACCAAGAGAACGTAAAAAGATCTTATTGCTCTTAGTAATTATTTTAGTCGTTGTTAGACGTCTTATGCCTTTTGATACTAGAGCTGAAATGTTAGTTGTCTTCCTCGGAATCACGTTTTTATTGAAAACAATCATTTTATTTAGTATTAGTCATGAATTGCGTCCTTTTTTTATAATCAATTTAGTAACATTAATGTTTTGAGAAGAAATTAATAAGATGTTAGCTAACGTGTAATTTAAGGCACTGACAATGAAAGAATGTAAACAAGGTAAATGTGTTGTTTTATTTATTTGCATTCTTAATATACATCTTAATGCTTTCAACTTATTTAATGGTTGCTCCCCAAAATGAGTTCAGAAACTTCAAACATAAATGCACACAATTGTATAAATTATTTCCTTGTAAATTATGATAGTTGTAGTTAATTTTTTGACCCATATATTTAATGAACTCTTTTGGTGGTTTTAAATTACCATAACTGTCAAAGTATTCAATATAATCGTTTATTTTTCCATAGGCTACCCAATGAGTACCAGAATTCGTAGAAGAATCTAAATTGATAACTCCACATTCTTTGGGTAATGGTGATTCTGGTAATTCATCTCTCATAATGCATGATGGGCCTAAGCTGTAAAGACAGTTACACATGTGCCAGAAGGGCTTAATTATTTTATTCTAATAATTTACCAAGCAGCATTTCACAAATGAGGCGTACTGAGGAGAAAAGAAACGCTGCAAAGAAAAACTCCCAGGCTACCTCATTACTAATTATAATATTTAAAAAACAGAGACTATTAAACTACTTTTAAACAGATAAGATATTTTACACCGTTCGGAAATTAAGGTTTTGCAGTCCTGTGTCTCGTTTGTTCCTTGATGATATGTATTACAGGATCCCAAGCTGGTGGTAGTGACAATCCATCTTCTCTATTGAAATTAGGATGCTTTTTAATCTCAATAGCCTCGTGTAGCATTCTGGGAAAAAATCTTTTTTCTTTGGCAAGGATAGAAGGTTTATCAAACTTAATTGACTGGTTTGGTTTGTCAATGACATGTTCACAGACTGCAGACCTATTACACCGACGGTGCTTGACATCTGCTATGTGCTCCTTCACCTGGGTTGATATACTGCATTTCGTTTGACCAATGTATGAAAGACCACACTCGCAGTCCAGCTTATAAATGCCTGCACTCTGCAAAGGGGTGCTACTCTTCACGGGTCTAAGGTATTCAAGATCGGAAACATCTTGAAGCGCGCTTCTATAAAAACATATTTCAAGCCGTTGAAGAAGGTGTCTCAATATCTGTTTCTGCGATTATCACTCATTTAAATAAACGATTTAAATGGATTATATTGCTTATATTATCTTTCATTCTGAACTATACTCAGATTTTTAATTCAAGACCAAAATTTAACGTCAACAGGTGCACTTTCGGTGTGATCACTGCATACTGGTTTAAATGTTAGTATTTTTATCAATAAAACTTACCCTAATATTACTGGTTGCACGATTTCTCATTCATATTTGTATGAAATAATGTTTATTTGATGAAATAATCAAGACGAGAACTGTCCGATTTTGGTCTTAAATTAAAAATCAGAGTTTAGAATGTGTCCGCAACTTTTTATGCTAAGGAATAAAAGTCATATTCAGTCAGACACTGATTGGCACTATATGTGCAAAACTTTAACAAAACTTAAGAAGCTGCTATAAAGGAGAACTTACAACCAAGGAATATAAGGATGTTATAAGCAGATTACTGTTCAATTTAACTCTATATCGAAATCTTTGATTTCCAATACTTGGGTATAAGGATATTCATATTCTCATAGCTGTAAGCACTCTCTTATGTCTGCTTGGCAAGTTTTGCTTGATAGGACCACAACCCCTTTTTTTCAGTTTAGTCGGGTAAAAAGTATTGTATAGCCATGGGTGGATACCCATGTACCAAAAATAATTGAATTCCGTTTAGCTATTTTGCGGTGATGAAGCATTCAGTGACCTCATGCCACCATACAAAAAATAAAAATAAAGTATTTTTCGCTTCAGTTTTTTTTTTATTTCTATGTAAGTACAGACTTCTTTTTTACAACTTTATAATTGTATAGATTACCGCGAAACCATAACCTTAACCATACAAACACATGTTAACGTAGCAATATACAGTTACATTGCTACGTCAAGTACGTCGCAATCAATGCGGCAGAAGCCTTGAAAAAAGTTCGATAAAAACCGCAGTTTAGGCAAAACTCATGAATAAAATGTGACAAAAACTCACCATCTTGGAATGCCTGTCGTATCCCGTTACTCTGGTCGGCCCGAGGCGGCACCATCTCGTAGTTGCCGAGCCCGTTGCCCTCAGGAAAAGTCATTTTCGGTAATTTTCGTAACCTTTAGAAACCGATACCACCGCACCTAACCTAATTTAGTAATATCATTCATGAAAGTCACAGTATAAATAAACTTTGTATGATATCAAGGTTTTATTGCATTGCAATATTGATTTGTTAAGTTATGACCAGTGAGAGCACGTATTTAAACAATATTAAAACATTTCAGCTCTCCATACCGCCTACGGTGGAGGAAAATTTGACACTGCTTAGTACTAGTGTTGTCGTGTTGTGTGATGATATAATCAGCGTCGATATCGATATCTCCAGTAACGCGCAGCTGTTAGTAAATATTGATATTGTACATCGTTTACTGTAATATCTGCTTTATTCTTATTTTTTTTATTTCTAGTTGATAACGCGAGGGAGAATCTAAATGTTTATCACTTTACAACAACACTATAAGGTGCCCGCAATTGGTTTGCGGAGGTGAAAAAGGCATAACCCCTCTTTTTTGCTTCAGCATAGTCGGGTAAAAAGTATCCTATCTGTGGACACCCAGCTGATGAAGCCACAGTAACAAATACAGCCATAAAAAAATATATTTTTCTATTTAATGACCTCCAAATAGTCTGTTACAATCTTTTTTTATATCTTCAATGTACAGACTTTTTTGTCAATTTAAATTTCTTTAGCATATTTTTGTGAAGTTTAGTGGCAGAGAGATGGGACAGCGCGCAAATCAGGCGCTGGACCTCTCAGCACTTATGTTTAGGTACTAACATAGTTCTTTAATTGTAATACTAACACTATATGGATTACGTTGTCCAAAGTAAATGCTTTTTATTTTTTTATTTTTTTTAGTGAGCCATACGATTATAAGGCAGGTTAGATTTTTTATGATAGCAAAGGAATGGGCTATCTTGACATAAAACAAAAACTGGGCAATCCAATTGTAGTTCGATAACAGTGCACATTAAAATAGGTACATCTCTACAACTGTCAAATGTCAAACGCAACATGAGGATGACTTGCATCATAGGTCGCGTTCAAATTTCCTTAAGCTAGGTACTGCTTTATGAATGCGTTCGACAAATACTTGTTTAAAAATATTTATTCATATAATTAGACATACGAGCCCAAAGTGGAAGCCACTGATCTTTGATCTAAGATTGGACTTCTTATTTGATTTTTTATTGCTATTTATTAGATTTTCTGGCCTGCGTCCGGGATGATAAATCAATCATTTTTTAAGCCAGTTCAACCTGTTATGACCTACATCGGGCATAAGTAAAAAGTCCAAAGTTGGCAGCTGCCCTCCCCTGCCCAAGGAATATAATACACATACTGACGCAAACCAAGGGTGCGGGTAGAGGGTAGGCCTGAGGGGCTACTCTGAAATTCTATATTCGAAGTTCGTATCGCGCCATCTCGCTCACTCAAATACAGTTTTACATAAGAGCGAGAGGGATGCCAGGTTACGAACTTTGATTTTCGAGATTCGGAGTAACCCAGACGGAAATCGCAATACGACCTGACGGCTCAGCAGGGGAACACCCATGCAGGGTAAAAAAAATACACATAGCTTGTTCACCATCTTTATTGGAAACGAACAAGATACACGCTTCTTTGCCTTTGTAAATTGAATAAAATTATTAACACTTAAACACAACATTAACGAATATTCAAAATATATTCTACCGATCTATAACTAGGTATTATCTTTTATCTACAATTTTATAATTGCTAACATTGGTTTTTTACAACCGGACACCAGATCTCGCTTCATGTTTATAGGTATGATGACTAGAAAAATGGATTTAGTGAAAATGACTAGTGGATTCTTTTATTTTCCTTCTATACTATGGCAGCGAATCGTCATTTTAGTCCTGAATTCATTTTAACTATCTCAAAAAATGACATAACTGCATAGAAATTGTAAATAAATTAAAGCCATTTGACTTTTTTTTGGAGATATTTTGACTATAATCTCAGATCAGTTAACACGGTTATGAAGGACACCGTATGAAAGTTCAATTCAATTACATAGCATTAAAGTAAACATCCCAATATTCGACACCCTAATCTGGGGCGTATTTACCCTAGGGCCAAGGGGGTCATGGCCTGGGGCGGCAAACAGCCAGGGCCTAGTAACCTTCGGTGCGCGAGCCCTAATACTCGCACATGGCCGGTCTTTTCCTTATCTTCTGGCACTTCTGGGGTGACGAAACTTATTGGCCCAGAGCGCAAAATTTCAAAATACGCCCCTGACCCTAATTCCAACGATTGACATCCTGTCTGACCTAATAAAAATGTGACTTTATAATGGCACAGTGGCGAGCACTGGGACAATTCCCTCATTAGTATTTTTGTTTGTAAACTGTAACTTTAATCGTTTTACATCATACTGTTACATACATATAGATTAAAGGTAAAATTGACGATATATATCAATTGTGTATCAATTGTATGAATTGATTTAATTTTGATATAAGCTTATAAGGATGTTATAAGTGTAATGACGCGCCGAGGGGTCTTATGCTGGATTCCGGAATGCACACAGCTTGAAGTAACACACCATTTGCGATCCTGGGAACAAATGACACATTTTTGTATTTAAAGGCTTTAAATGACTTCTTTCCAAATACCCAACACCAGGGGAAAATAGTAGTAACATGTTACTACCATTTTACTAATAAACTATTTCGAAAAGCCAAGCAGCTTAAGAGTCCCAGGCAAGCTCGGCCGATTTTCACTTTCCCATACAAACGGAGTTTCGTTCTCATTTTAAAACTACGTGTTGGATTGTAACGAAACTTTGCATATACAATGACATGAGGTATATCTAGGCCTGTAATTCGTTTATATGGCTCCCAGTTAATAAAACAAACGTAACACAGCAAAAACAAGTTTTGTATGAAAACTTAAATTTGCTTTTTCTTTTTTTTACTATGGTATCTGAAGCTAGTTACAGGCCTGCATATACCTTAAGATATACCTTTCAGAGCAAAATGAGAGCGTAACTACGTTTGTATGGAGAACCGAGCTTACCGGGGTCTCCTAACTAAGAGGTAAACTATGCAGAGGGGTTACTCCGAACTCTCTTGTAAAATTGTATTTGAGTGAGCGAGATGGCGCGATACGAACTTCGAATATCGAATTTTAGAGTCGTCCCTGTGAACGTTAGGCTTCGAGTTCGACGAAACAAATGGAAATTACATCAACAGGACTAATGGGAACGGCTCATCCCACAATTCTGTTCACAGAACTTTTAAACAGAACTACTTATTGACAGAACTAATGGGACAAAAAAAACCAGTAGTTCTGTTAACAGAACTGATCAACAGAACTACTGGAAATATTTTCTTCTGTTTCCTCGATTATTACTCATTTAAATAAAACTATTTAACGGACTATATCGCGTAGGTACATATCTCATTTGAGTTCCCGACCCGTGACCTAGAAAGCTGAAAAGCTTCCGAAACGTCGGGAACTCAAATGAGATAATATACGCGACATAATCCGTTAAATTGTTTTATTTAAAGGAACTAGTGGAAGTAAAGGACACAATTTCAATAAAATGCGAGCATTAGCATAGACAAAAAGGCTGCTTTCACCCTACACAAGCATTTTGGGGAGTCAAATGTGCTCAGGCGACGGGTTAGGGTCTATTCACACAGACCACAGCCACGCCACAACGCAGCGGCAAAAAGTGGTAAAGCGTGGTTACGTGTGAATAGTGTAGCTGCAGCTTTTTGCAGTTGGGTTGTGGTGAGTGCAAAGCGTCGATACGCTTATGGTTACGTTGGGGCTAGTGATTGCAGAGAGACAGTTTGGCAGTGTCTTTGCACGTCGTGACGAAGCCGTCCGCTAGAGCTTAGTGTCGCTAGTGGTTGCGATGTGGTCAGACTGACCAGACGATTGCGTTTGACTGCGAAATGTGGTCCGTGTGAATAAAACTAATTTCATATAAATTATCTCCCGACGACGTGATTGTCGTTGTGGTGTGGTTGTGGTTGTCGTGTGTTTGTGGTACGTCAGAATAGAGCTTTGAAGTTTCGCCTTTCGAGTCGATCGTCAAGTCGGTATTACTTTTTGAATACGAAACATGGAGAGTGACAAAAGGCCTGACGAATAAAATTACAAGCATTCGTCAACAAGTCCCTCGGGTCGATCCTTTGCGTATTCTTGCCAAAAACGATATGCAACGAAGACCTGTGGAGCATATGCCGTCAGTCGTCCATTGGCAGGGATTTAGTGCTCTTGTGGCCCTGAGGCAACGAATGAGTGAAGGCCCCTAGTAATTTTCTAAATAAATAAAACAATTGTCAGGGTTCCGTTGCCAAAATGGCAAAAACGAAACCCTTATAGTTTCGTCATGTCCGCAGGTCCGTCCGTATGTCACTGGCATTTTACTCAAAAACTACTGGATGTATATTGATGAAATTTGGAGGATAGGAGTCTTGTATAAGCTGCTACATAGTTTGATAGTTAAATAACAAAAAAAATAGAATGAGCACGCCATCATACCTAAATGTAACAGAAACTGAAAAAAAAAATCAGCAAATACCAATGTGTGTTAACATATTTCCACAGTTATTTTAAAAAGACAAATGTAGTGAATATTTTCTTCTTTCTTTCTCTATTTTTTAAACGTTCTGACAAAAAAATATTTTATAAATATTTTACACAGATAAATCATAATAAATAGAACTTTCAACGAAAATTTTTTTTCAACATGATCGGATATACCGTTTTAGGTCTATTGCCAAAAAACTGCTGTCTCAACATACAACTTAAGTGCCGTAAAATTACGCTCTTTTTCTGATGCACTTTCTTACATCCTGTTTTTTTTCATCGGCAGTGCATGTCTTTGAACTAACGGTTACGGAACCCTACACTGATATGCTCGTGGGTGGTTTTTTCTAGGTGTCGAGGGTCACCGATTACTTACACAGTCGAGGGCAATCACAAGTAATCACTACAAAATCTCATAAATATATTTCCAACCCTTATTACTATGACCATAGAGTTCGTGTGTACATATTTTTGTAACGTTTATTGTGTATTTATCTTGACCCTTGACTGTACGTACGTAACCTACTGATATAGCATTCACAAAATGTGCATCGCTACTATAATATGACCCCTAGACACGTATAAACTATTGGTTTTCATAGGTCTCCCGTCTCGCCCTTTGGCTTCGTTTTCTTAAGTTAGTTCTGACAACCTGCTTGGACGATTATATTTAGACCTGACCTGCCATATGGAACATGTACCACTATGTCTCGTGTCTAGTTATATTAGGGACGAAGTTTAGACGGTCGAGTGCGCTTAAGTCATTTATATTTTACTAAGTAATTGGGGTAGCTAGACAACGAAACACACGGCAAAACTCTTGCCCGCGTGTGAGTTTGAATGACACCCCTTGACTTTATCTTACCTATAACTCTTCCCTTCTTGGTCTTCCACCGTTGCTGCGGCCGCGCACCGCCCGCCTGCGCGATCCTCTTCATCAGAACCTTCGAGCCCTCAAACATTCCCGGCGCTGCTCCAAGGTCCTTGTGCATCCTAGAACAGTTTGAGTTATCCATACTTAATACTGGTGTGGGACAAGACCACAGGATAGGAGGTACACGTCCTTTCATTCTGGAACCCTAGATATCTTGTCATGATAAGCAACTGTTACACCTGAAATATAACCTCGACTTCCCTTGTAAATCCTTTTAACGACACCATTTCAACCAACCTGTGCTGTGTATACCGCAGCGTCCGTAGATGCAACTGGATAAGACTGAAGACCAAGTGCTTGAGTCGTATCGTCTTCGTCTTGTCCTGCTTTATCGTCATCTCGTGTTGAAGAACGAGGGCATCCAACTATCCAACCTGTGCTCCGTGGACCGCAGCTTGCTCTGTCGATGGACAAGGGCATACAACCAACTGACAAACCAAACAATCAACCCTCCCAACCAATCTGTCCTCTGTGGGCCGCAGCTTCGTCAGATGCGACTGGATAAGACTGAAGACCAAGTCCTTGAGTCGTGTAATCGTGTTGTCTTCGTCTTGTCCTGCTTCATCTTCATCTCGTGTCGATGAATGAGGGCATCTAAACAACCGACCTGTGCTCCGTGGACCGCAGCTTGCTCTATTAATGGACGAGGGCATACAACTAACTGATCGACCAAGCAACCAACCAACTTGTGCTCAGTAGGCTGCAGCGTCCGTAGATGCAACTGGATAAGTCTGAAGACCAAGTCCTTAAATCGTGTCGTCTTCGTCTCGTCCTGCTTCATCTGCATTTCGTGTCGATGAACGAGGGCATCTAACCAACCGACCAGTGCTTAGTGGACCGCAGCTTCCTCGTTGATGGACGAGAGCATCCAACCAACCGACCAACCAAGCAACCAACCCAACTAACCTGTGCTCAGTAGACTGCAGCTTCCACAGATGCAACTGGATAAGCCTGAAAACCAATTCCTTGAATCGTGTCGTCTTCGTCTTGTCCTGCTTATCTTCATCTCGTGTTGATGAACGAGGGCATCTACCAACCTGTGCTCCGTGGGCCGCAGCTTCCTCAGATGCGACTGGATGAGCCTGAAGAGCAGCAGATCCTTGAGTCGTGTCGTCTCTGTGTCGTCGACGTGGAGCTCCCGGAGCGGGCCCGTGTCTATGTCGTTGCCATCCTGGTAACAATATTCCAGATCAATTATAAAATTTACAGATCAAGACAGGATCAACATTTCGATGTGGACCGCACAAGAAGTTGTTGTATCGTATGTATGGATCCTAGAGGTCTTTGGACAAAGAAAGGAAGGTCTTTATTTCGGACAAACAAAGTATCCATAGAGTGTATCCATAAACACGCCATCATCTTAAAGTAGTGTTAGTATTTATGATTTTTATTCTATGTAGAACATACATTGCGCTACACTTTTAATTCGTTCAGACCAATGCTTAAAGGTTGGACAATCAAACCTGTCAGCAATTTCCTTTAGAATGCTGCTGGGACTACGTCTCACCCGACTTGGTAATGAGACTATATTTTTTCGTATTATAGCCTTAAAACTGTCCGTGTGAGCTGCCACAAGCATGCCCCATGCAAAGCACCCGTTAGACAGTCCCATCAGCATCCTAAAAACATTATGGCATTTATAATATTTTGATTAAGCCCTTCTGGCACATGTGTAACTGTCTTGACAGATTAGGCCCATCTGGCTTGTATTTACACCTTTATTTGTTTTCTCAAAGTGGGTAGTTTAAATTACTTACTTATTTACATCAAAAATCAAAAATGTCATTGTCATTATAAAATATTAATAACACATATTTACAGGTGATTAAAAAACTAGATCAAAAATAATAATTAAAAGGAGTCTGCGGCATTGTCCCTAGCACGCTTGCCGCGTTACCCCTTTGTAATGCGAGGCTTAATCTTTGGGCGAAATAGGAGCCCGCTCTGATATCACTTGAGGATCCGACGAGTTTTACTGAAATTTGTTTCACTATATTTTTTGTGTCAGACGACCACGGGCCGTAGGTCTCAACCGCCAGTGCCGCAAATTCGTAATTATTTTTTAGAAAGGCGTATTTGCGACACTTGACGGTTTAAGCATCTTCCACGGCCATCCCTGGTTTCCGGGCGGAGCGTTGGACATGGGACGGGGCAAGAGTATCCACGCATGTAACTTCCCACACCAAGGGCCGCCCTAGGTGCCATGGCACCAGTGTGTCGCTGGGACGGATGCAGTGCCAAGCGCTCGGTGGATGAGGTTGTTAAGTGCCGCGTGTCTATAAAAACGGCCAGCACTTGCTTGACAAGACCGTGGCGTCCGAGGGGGTCGGCTGAGCCTCCGCAGTGGCAGCAGGGGCGAGGTTCGCAAGTCTTTATACCGAGGCGGAGACAGACAGCGATTCGTCGGGTACTGGGGTCTAGCACGGATCCGATGTTGCGTGAAGGGGGGGGGGGGGGGGGGCGTTGAAGGGGCTGCATTGTGACAATTATCTAATAAACATTTGTGAATTGATTTTACTCTTATTAGATCTCAGGCAGCTTGGCTGGCTTTTTCAGTGGGTAATTTCACAAATTGTAACTTTGACATAGAAAAATATATCTTTTCTCAGTCAACCCGTGAACACGGAAAGCTGGAAAGCTTTCGAAACGTCGGGAACTCAAAAGATAATATACGCGATATAATCGGTTAAAATTGTTTTATTTAAATTATGGCATTTAGTTAGGAAAACGGATCCCTCAAAAATGTAAGAGTTGACTTCCGCGCTCGACCGGCTTGATCAACGCACCTGACCCGCTGAGACTGGGCTCCCTCCCGCACCCACTCGCAGCCATTGTTCCTATAGACCCGAAGCCCGTCGGCTTAATTGGCTCCTCATTGTAATTGGCCGGCCCAGCATTGTTGTTTCCTTGTTACGAGTTCCTTTGTGGCTGTGCCTAATTAGATGTACCTAAAGTAGGAAATTATCCAATTTGTTCATTTTCCTTATTTTCCATAACGTTTGGCTCTAAAAACTATTTTGAATACAATTAAATACATATATTTACATCACAAGAAAATCGAAGGATTCAGTAGTATTTTGAAAAGAGAATATAAACACTACGTTATAGTATTTTGACATAACCGATGTTGACATTTTTTAATGCAGTCGTCCCAACAAAAAAGTCCCAACAAAAAATTTTATAAGTGTTGTATCCAACTTCGACAAATCCGCCATTATGCTGTGCGAAAATAAGTACCAAATTTCTAAACCCTGCTTACCGTTTTGCAAAAACACATTACTTTTTCAAATATTAACATGAACCCAATTCACACTGTCCGACTATACATGACATATGCACATTGTTGCCATTTATATATTTTTTTAAACGGCACTATCCAAGGGCGTCTTACCGTAATAACTTGTCAGGCTATGGGCGATTATGCGATTTTTTTACGGTCAAGCAGTCCGATTTTTCACAAACTAGTATAGAATTATTAAAAAAAAAAATTGATTTAATAACTAGTATTTAATATGGGGCTGTTAAAAATCGGACTGCCGGATCGTAAAATTCCTTGTAGTGCACAATCGCCCTATAAAGGTACGTCCACACTTGTATCATTTGCTCGTATCCGATCACCGTGCCGTGGCATGACTGCGTATCGCGCTGCTTGGACGCTTACTGTCGGCGCGGCGATCATGCCGCACTCGTCCGATATAAGTGTGTGATACGCGTAGCAACACGGATTTCGAGCAATCGGATCGGCGCAACGTCCAAGTCCAAACGCGTGATCGTGACACGCGATCATGCCACGGAACGAAGATTGATCGGGCAAATGATACAAATGTGGACGCACCTTTAAGAGAAGTATGTTTTACTTCACTAGCTCGCGGTCATTTAAAATTCGAACTTTTTCCTTTTTAAGTAGACGACAAATATACCATGTAGGTATATACTTATGCTATGATGATTTTGTAGGTTCACTATCATAAGTTTCAAATAAATACGGATTCGTTATACTTATTCAGTTCAGTTTAGTTCATTTATTGCTTTCATAGGTACATTTTACAGCTTTGAAAACCTTGTACGGAACTGTATTTTCTTATTGTTAGCTTGAATCTTGCGTTTAATATCGGAATTGTTATAAAACAAAGCTAACCTAAAAAGTTACCGTTTTCAAATGTACGACAATCGTTATCTTGTTGCGCAGGTATTCTTAGTCTTAGGTAAAAGGAACGTGATAAAAAAGAAACCCTGCCCAATCGGTTGACTGCACACGCGGAGCTTGTTAAATTCTAACACACCACCGGACTCCATTTGTTTGCGTCTATTCTGATAATGTTATATTTGTCTCAATTTGCTAATATATGAGGTAATGATATAATGTAATAAGCATTTCAGAAATAAGTTGACAATGTATAAAATTAAATAAACTAATCTTTTAATACTCGTACATTAAAATTATAATGAAAATTTAAAATTAAATCGATTACAGTAAAACTAAACTTAAACAAAAACAATAAAACTTAACCTAAAAATATAATTAAACTAAAACAAAATAAATTTAATTTCTAAAAATGGCCCCTGCGGCACTGTACCGAAGATGCTGGCGGCGTTTCCTCGCTGAATCGCCAGACCGATTCTTTGAGCGAGGAAACCGCCAGCTCTCCGGTTGCCAGTGACTTCTGTAAGCCTCTTGGAAACGTCTTTGAAGAGGCTTAATGCGCTGGGGCCCCACGGACCCAGGGTCTTGACGCCAAAAGTAAATATACTCAGCGCCAAGACCACTCTATTTATTTATTTTTAGACATTCGGCTGCTTCTGCCGCTGCTCCTGCCCTAATCGTCGTTCGGTGGAGGTGTTAAGGGGCCAGTGTGTCTACACAGGTTGCGTGCGTCCCACACTAGCACCCTTCCCTTACTCCACGGAATCAAGCACATTCCGTCCGGTCTCTTCCCATCATTTGTTGAAATGTCGGTAGGCTCTAATAGGGCCGGCACATTGACTGACGCGAGAGACCGGCGGATGAGGTCGTTCAGAGCAGCGTGTCTTGAGAAGCGGCCCGCACTGCTCTGGCAGGGAAGTCCGTGATGACCCAGCCTGTCTACTTCTTTGCCGCAGGGGCATCAGTGAGGGGCGCAAACCGGGACCCCAAGACGAAGGCTAACAGAAAGTCGGAGGGTATTGGGTTCCAAAAAAGTACCAGTGCTTACGGAAGGGTGTGCTTGGAGCCAGTATCCACTCTCTTTTGTACCTACTGCCAAAAGTCTAGCTCGATCTTCCGTGCAGCACTGGCTTAGGAGAGAATCTACGGTCAATTTGCATATGATGTCGTCCCAGCTCCTTTGTGATTTGGAGTTTTCAGGAAAATTTTGGCCGGGGCAAGCAATTAACCAAGCATGAAATAATAATGTTCATTCTGTAAGTAGGCCGCAAGGGCACTTTTACAAGTCTGATTCTACGGCATTTCCCAGGACTCCTTCAGCTTAGCAGGATGGCATGGTTGAAGTGGCAATGGACGTGCCATTGTAGCCCGGGAAACTTATGGCCGTTGGAGCAGTAAAGATGTAGCGCATTAGAGGGGCTGCGAAATAGGGGATTGCCGACCGAGTAGTTATATAGATAGTCCCTGTTCGCGCCGAGGCTTGTATAGTGCTTTTCTCAAACATGCAATGAAATAAGAAACTTTTTTTTACAGGTTGGCACATTTAGATCAGTCAGTATTGGAAAATCTGAAACTATTAGACATACGAAAATCTCTTCTCAGGAACCATGTTATCGATTTTAGTAATAAGAAAAACTGCATTCATACATCACCACCATCACCATCATTACGAGTATCATCGTTATTTTAATATACATAGTTATTCGTTCTTTTTCGCCCGCGCTCGGAGCCACCGGAGCGATTTGAAACAAAAGAAGGTCGCTTTGCTAGCCTTGGTCCGCAATTTCGTATGAAAGTATCATTATGTGCCCCTCGTCGCGCCGCACCCGAAATGTGAGACTTCGGGGTCTATTATAAGGACCACAACGTCATTATTTCATTGCATGTTTGAGAAAAAATATTCTCCATTGTATTCCAACGGGCAAAATTCTGCCCCAACGGCCATCCGTTTTCCGGGCTACAATGCGCCCATGAATACGATGGAAAACAATTACGAACTACATCTGTAAAGTCATTCATATAAAATCATTGACTGCAGCTGCTTCTGCTTATTTCATGGGGTCATATGCAACCAAAACTAAACGATTAATTGTAATTCTACTACGACCGTGCGTTTACCTGGTAGTCAAGTTCGTTGTCGAGTTCGACGGGTGGTTGCTCATCGTACAGTTCGACGGCGGCCGCCGCCACCAGCAGCACCCACACGGCGCCCAACCGACTGTGACTCAACATCCTGGAATACACGAATGGGGTTCAGAGTTATGGTATTTCACCAGAAAAGTCCAGACCTGGAAGGAACCGAGGAGAGGAGAGCTCAATAATGGCCCCTCCTGACAGATTCATGACCAAAATCCCCTCCTCTTTTCCCTAAACTAAATTCTATACGTAACGGGATTCTTTTTTAATAAAAGAATTTAAACGGATAAAATCGCGTATATTATCTCATTTATCTCATTTTGAGCTCCAGACGTTTCGGAAGCTGTTCAGCTTTCGTGTTCACGGGTCGACTAAGAAAAGATATATTTTCCTGTGTCAAAGTTACAATTTGTGTAAACTACCCACTTTGAGAAAACGGTATATTTATATATTAGGTACCATATATGGGCCTATACCATAGATGGGCCTAATGTGTAAAGACAGTTACACATGTGCCAAAAGGGGCTTAAATAATAATTAGGATTATTTTGATCAATACTTGGTATGATTACTTTTGAAAAGACTTCAGAAAATACTAAACTAGTGGCTCTGTGAGCTGTACAGTCAGCATCAGATATATCTTAGCAGACGAGTTACTCCAATATTTCTGAGCAGTCTTAAATTTCAATAAATTCCCAGCATACCTACTACCACCTAAGTATATATTGTAAAATGTGTGTATTGTGCAAGAAAGTTACCAAGTGACTTTGCTCTCTAGACTTATAAAACTACAATTTTATGAGTTATATTTTTTACTTAATCTTCCGATTTATGAGATATACCATAACTGCCAACTTAAAAAAAAAAAGGTTTGCACTTTGTGCACCAGTTGCGTCTTTTTGAAGCAATTTTCCTTGTAAAAGTTTGTGCCGATGTAGAATACAGGTTCTTCTTAATTTTAAAAACTACTGAACTGCTCTCAACAAAACTTACCAGTTATGTTGTTTACACAGCAGAATAACACATAGGCTATAAATTGCATCTTTACGCGGACGAAGTCGCGGGCAACAGCTAGACAATAAAGGAAAAATAAACGAGTACAGTCACCAGCATAAATATCTGCATCGGCCACATTACAGCGCGCATAAATATCTGACACGACTCTATTTACGGCCGTTAGGACGTGTGAGATATTTTCGCCCGCTTTGTTATGGCAGATATTGGTGCTGGTGACTGTACTTACATGCCCTTCCATACTAATATTATCAATGCGAAAGTGTGTCTGTTTGTCTGTCTGTCTGTTACCTCTTCACGCTTAAACCGCTAAACCAATTTGGATGACATTGGGTATGGAGATAGTTTGAGTCCCGCGGAAGGATATAGGCTACTTTTTATCCCGGAAAATACCCTTATCAGCGATAAACGAATTTAAGGCGGACGAAGTCGCGGACAGAAGCCAGTGTGTAAATATACCTTATGGATCTAATGTGAAAAGTCAGCACAAGTTCCAGAAGGCGTTGTTATTTAATTTGTGCATTAAATGTTATTGGCATATGTTCTGCATGAATATCCAAATTCCGATTCAACAACGGGCAAATTAGAATTAGACGCGACCCTCTTGCAACATCCTGTAATTTTGGCGACCCATGTAAATGACGGGGTGTCGCGACGTGACCTCAGATAGATGGCGACACATGCGTATTGTCGCCATGTGGCGTGGTGGCGAACTTTCGCCTTGCGTGAGGAAACGTGGAATAATCTACGAACCCAACTTAGAGCGAACATTTCTATCACCAATGATTAATATTTGCAAGTATAAGGTGGGCAGGGCACCTTCTAAAACTTCGTTCGTCGCATTTGCATCTAACTTAATTTGATATGCGTCTATATAATTAACTTCATCCGTGAACGGGGCAAAAGGAATTCAATATTTCTAGATGACGTACATATATTACTGGGGAATTTTTGCTTCTCGTCCGTAAATGAACATTAGAAAAATTACTAAAATTAGAACGCAGTTTATATATAAATGAAGTTATAGCTCTATATTGCAGTGAAACGTACACTGATACAGAGAGGTAGAGAGAGAGAGAGATTGGAGGCTTTTAAGATGCGGCGGCGACCCCCCCCCCCCCCCCCCCCCCCTAAATCGTACACGTCAAATAGAAAAAGATTATTAGATTTCCATTTGCTTTATATTAGAATTGTGTATTGTGCAATAAAGTCTCATTTCGCTCGTCATATTTTATTACTAGTGACCTCGTCCTTTCAGGCTGCGACGGCGCCTGACCGACACAACGTTAAAAATAGTTAAAACCACTGTGATTAGTTCAGGATATATAAAAATCTGAATTTAATTGTGTATTATACAATTTAGCCGTAACTCTCTGTATATTATGTTGGTTCAATAAATGTATTTGTGTTTGTGATCGTGTCGCGCTGCTCTTGTTTTCTTTTCCTTTCACCTCCTTTCAGGCGCTAAAATGTTTACAAACGCCTTTAGAGGCGTTCTTCCACTTCATCCAGTAAAGGACTTAGTATAGAAACAATCGTTTTACTCGAACTTCTTTCTTCTAAATATAATATGTTCATTAAATGCCAACACTTTGGGTTCACTTTGCCCTACTTCGCCACTTTGAAAAAAGAAAACAAAGTTATGACACGTTGGGCTCAGTTGGTTGTACAACGACCTACGCAGCTGGGGGTCCTGGGTTCGAATCCCGGCCAGGGCAAGTGTTTGTGTGATGAGCACCAATGTTTATTCCTGGGCCCTCACTTTGGCTGTGACTTTGGATGTTTTTTATGTATTTAAGTATTGTATGAACAACCTTGGCTCCTTACGAGCAAAGAGAAATTGTTTACCCCGACGCTCTGAACGACCATGGCTCCATATAGGCACAGAAAATCTCTGTGCACGCCACTGATCACATCAAAATAAGTAAGAAAAAGCAATAATAGATAAAGGTAACTACGTAAAAAATAATATCGATATCTAAGGCCACAGTTGACGCGTTCGTTAACGCAAATAAGTAGCAATTATTATTTATCAACAAATGTATATTACTTGGAAATCCCAGTCCTATCACTTTTCAGGAGTGATCGATTGCGAATTGATTGTCTCCAATTATCATTATTTGGGACGTGTAATTGGTCTGTTTCGAGGTATTTTCGTTCACAATAAAATGTAATGTTTTTTGGCATCGATGTACTAACAAGCGTTGATTGATTTCGTTCCAAACATCCAATAACACGCACATAAGACTTAAAAACTCTAATCAATGACGCAAAGTTTTAACGACGTACAACGACGTGTACAATAATTTACACCATATTTGTTATTTTTATTTATATTGCTATGAATTAAGGTTGAATCCACTAATGGGCCAGTCAAGCACTGGGCCTTTTGCTTTATATTCTCATAGAGAAAACCTACGAATCAGGTCAATCAGATACCCCGCCTTCGGAGAATAGTTAACTTATGTGGTATTTGCAGACCCTAAAATCTCCATGTTGACCACCAGCGATGCTGCAGGTTTGTAAAAGTAATAAAATAAATCAAATATATACGACAATAAGTCCCATTTTGGTCGAAATTTGAACGACGTGAGTTTCTGTTCTGTTAAATTAAATATACTTGTCTCTCAATTAATTTTTTGGTCTCCATTCGAGAACCTTTCTGTCCCAACGGCCATTGGTTCTTCAAACTATGTTATGGCTTCATCACGCCAAAACAGCTAAACGGATTTCAACTATTTTTGGTACACAGGTAGTTGTACATCTCCAGATGGCTATAGGATATATATATAATTTTTACCCGACTACGCTGAAGCAAAAAAGAGGATTATGTCTTTTTTCCCTCCTCCGCGAACGAAGTTGCGGGCACTTTCTAGTCTATTAATATAAGGGATGTCCTCATGACACATTTACGTAACAAGCAACGGTGAGTTTTGTTATCGGCCGTCGACAGTAATGGCGGAGATACCATCGCCTCCACCGCCTTATGACGTCCAGACATTTATGACGTCCAGCGGTCATGAAACCCTGGTCTGTACGCGTCATCTCTCAAACTAATAACTTCATCCCTTAAACAGAAATATATATGTATTTACTTTTTCTTGGTTTGTCAAAGGGCACAATTGGGAAACGGTGCCATTTGGTGTTAATATAATGCCTATTGTTTATCCGTGCCTCCGGACTGTATGGAAATGTCTTTAAGCATACAATACTATGTTCTGAACAAAATTACCGTAATTTTTCAACAGAAACGTTACAAAAATATAAAAATCAAATGTCACCCAGTGTGCTCATACAATATAGTTAATTTTGAAGTGGATCCGGAGACAGAAGATCAATTCCAAATGCTATAAAAATGTATACACTACTTACTATGCAGCATAACAATTACACTTTTATTTATCTTCATACAAGAGTGGCCCACTATAATACATACGTGTCATATAGCTTACGATACTGACGGTCCCGGATCCGAATCCGGGGGGTTATTGCTTAACGAAATGTTGACACTTGGTATCCGAATCAAATGTCATAGCCCATACAAAATCATAACACTTGATTCTGATTGTTAGCGTCAAACGCGTTAGGCAATAGGAAGCTGGTCCTGATGGTAAGTAATTGTGTGATGAGCACGAATGTTCGTTTCTGGGTCTTGGATGTTTATTCAAGTCCTGAATGGTGCCCACCTTCTAGGACTTAAACTAGCAATTTTGTTCGCGGTGGAGGAAAAGTCATTACCCCTTATTTTTTTCTACAACTTAATCGGGTAAAAAGTATCCTATAACCATATGTGGATACTCAGGTACCCGTGTACTAAAATAAGTTAAAATCCGTTTCACATCCGTTCACAACGATAGATACAAACATACAAACCACCTTCTTGTTACTAAATATAAAACAGATAAACTTATAATACCTACGAGTATCATTTATCCGCGGGTAAGCCCTCATTACCAGGTAATCATAAAAAAAGAGACTTCCACTAGTTCCACTTGTAATACAAGTTACAAGCTTTATTCAAACGGGTCCCAGATCTATCCGTGGGCCCTGTTCATGTAAATCCGTCTGTAGTTATTGCGTACCAAAAATCCAAACATCCAGCATCCTCGCAAACTTTCGGCTTTCAATTCAAGCACTCGCGCATAAACAACTTTGCAGCCTTGCAAAGTAACTATTGTCACTTGGTTTACTCGAATTCACCTGTAACGAGATTCTTGTGTTATCCTTAGTGATGAAGAAATATCCTAGTCCAAAAATATATAACCATCTACCAAATGACTTAAAGTTAGAGAAATTTTCTGAAAATGTATTTTTAAGCAAGCTTAAGGAGTATTTGATAAATAACAAGGGGACAATGATACACAAATCGACCTAGTCCCAAACTAAGCAATGCTTGTGCTATGGGTACTAGGCGACGATCCGACGATATACATAATATATAGATAAGATAAATGATAATACTTAAATACATAGAAAACATCCAAGACACAAGAACAAGCATTCGTGCTCATCACACAAACACTTGCCCTGCCTGGCCGGGATTCGAACCCGGGACCGCTAGCTTCGTAGGCCGTTGTACAACCCACTGAGCCAAACGTGTCGTCAAAGTGATAGACAATGCATTCTACTCACTAGATGAATATTTAAGTCAAACCAATTAGTTTTATATAAAATTTGATAGTACGAACCTCACGTTTAGATATATGATATGTTGTAATAATATTTCGAATAGATTTTAATAAACCGAAAATGTGAAATATAAATAGTGATCCCGTGCCGGGTCGTTCCTGTTGCAAAGGTTGTCAATCGCGATTCAACGCGGTAACATAGCGAGCGTTATGGGCACCTTTGCACCCGGAATGACTCGGGGCGGGTTATTTGACTACATCAATGCTGATTTGTGTATATATACGAGTATTATTATTAGTTAAGGAATTATTATTTTGTACTTGGAAATATAAATAACTAAATGTCAAATTTATATGTAAAATGACTTGTAACGGATTTCCGTCCTAGTAATGTAACGCATGTTATGAATAAAGAGTGTAATCTATGTATTATTGTATCACCCAAAAATTGTATCTTACAATTATGATGTACTTTGCAAGCGTGACGTCACGGGGAACATTAACGGGCTATATCTTCATATTTTTTTGTTTAATTGACAAAAGATAAAATACGTGTCCAATATTTTCTGATAATCAAACTGACGGACTAAGTAATATTTTTTTAGGACACAAGCCTAGTATTCAAATTTACAAACGTAACACAGTATTCAAATGTTACTATTTATTTATTATTACTGTTTATGACCTAATTGTTACTGTACTATGTTTTATTGTTCAATTATAATAACGTTAAAATAAATGTTTAGTTCTGAAGCGCCATCTAGTTTTTGCCTACATATCTCATTGCGGTCGTGGCGCGATTCATAGTATGGCGTATGACATCCTCCTGTTTCAATGGTCCTTGGTAACAATAACCTAAAATTACCTGAAACCAGAAAACATGTGAACCATGAATTTTCCCTGAAACACCCCATTACAAGGCTCGTCTTTACGTCGTAGGCGTGTCATTAGCGTTAATCTGTGAGCAAGCAACGCGTCGCCTACTATGCGTTGTTCACTTGAGCTGTATAAACCTAATCCGTCGCGTACGGTGTAACTCGCGCCCGAATTCGACGTAGCAATGCGACAATAGGCTAGTTTCCTGACAGGTCAAATCAGCTACTTTTTAGAGGTGAAAGGGTACCAATAGAACCCCATTAGCAAGCGTCCCATGTTTATCTGTCTGTCACTGGACTATAACTACTGTTCAAAAGTTACTCGTAAATGATAGACACTTAAATATTGCCGTGAATGTGTATTACTGTGGTCGTTATGAAAAGTATGTTTGAGAAATATACACTATGACGTCACTGTTTTGAGCAAATAGATTGCTCCCTTTTATTTGGCTTTTGCCAATTTCTTTTATTTATGGCCAATTATGAATTAGGCAAAAATAACCGCAGCACTACTGTTTCGTGTTTATTATTGAAAAATATATTTGACGGTTGACGGTTTTATGTTCACTTCATGGAACTACCCTATTGGGCAATATTTCGGGCGTATGGCGGACGTGTCACGGTTTTATAACGGATAAGGTATATGTCCTAGTACTCGATGGGTACCTACGTATACGTACCCATTAGTTTTAGTAATAGGGTCGAGCCTATTCATTTTACAAAAGATAGGTATTAGAGGTGGAAATTTGGATGTTTTATCTCATACATCAATTTTTGCTATTTGGGACGTAGTTAAGTGACTAAGTATTACTATATTTCTGTGTGCAGGTGATATATACGTTTGGTAATATACCGGATAAGGTATTATGTCCTATAGTGCTCCATACGAGCTATTGGTTTTAGTAATGGGATTGACCCTATTCATAACAATAGATAGAGGTATTACAGGTGAACATTGGAATGTTTTATCACATACATCAATTTTTGCTATCCGGGCTGTATAAGGTGACATTGGTAGCTAAAAATACTAATCGAAGGCTTCATAAGTCAAAATTAGATTTTCGTGTGAAGGTAATATGTTTGGCACCTATCATTTCCAGTGATTAGAAATATGATTCAATCTTAAGTTAGAAGCCAAAAAATAACAAAAAAGTGGCCTTTAATGTCTACAAATTGCCATAAAAGTTAGGTACGTCGAAAAGAACCCATCGCTAAAGTAGACGCATAATTTCGATATCTTTGACATATCTCGGACATTCATCATTTGCCACGTGCAATTTGGCCATACCAAGCTACATTGGACGTTACACCCACTCGGGAGCGATTGACGGCATGGTTCCATGGTTTTGTTACAACACGCGATCAGGTAACATATTTATGTAACAGGTTCCGTGTCCCTGTTTATTGGATACTGTAATTATCAGGGTTTATCCTCAAAGACTTGAAAATGAAGTGCTCGAGAAAAATGCTGGGAATCCCTTGGACAGAGCTCCAGAGTAATAAATTGATAATGGCTGAAATCAAAATACCTTTCACTGCAATGAGACCGGGATCTCTCTCTATCCCGAGATCGAATCAGAAATGAGGAAATTCTTGGACGAACTTAGGTCACCGACATAGCAAACAAGGTAAGCAGACTGAAGTGGCAATGGGCAGGGGACATAGTTCGAAGAACCGATGGCCGTTGGGGCAGAAAGGTAGTCGAGTAAAGGCCGCGTACCGGCAAGTGCAGCGTGTGCACGCCACCCTCAAGGTGGTCCGTCGACCGGGGGGGTTATTGCCTAACGAAATTTTGACAATTGGTATCCGAATCAACTGTAATAGCCCATACAAATTTTTAACACTTGATTCTAATTCCGAGCGTCAAACGCGTTGGGCAATAGGGGGGCTGGTCAGGGTGTCGTGGAGTCGCTGGTTGCGGGTCGCCTCTATCCGGCCCGAGTGGAAATCTATTGAGGAGGCTTGTGTCCAGCAACGGACGTCCTATGGCTGAAATGATGATGAGACCTTGTCATCAAGTCAAGATTTCTGATGGGACCCCAGGGAAATTGAAGGCAGCCCTCTAATTTTATAGGCATCAAAATAGCTACTTCACTTATTGACGACACGTTGGTTTACTTGGTTGCAAAACGGCCTACGAAGCTGTCGGTCTCGGGTTCGAATCCCAGCCACGGCAAGTGTTTTTGTGATGAGCACGAATGTTTCTTCATGGGTCTTTAATGTTTTCTATGTATTTAAGTATTATAATTTAACTATATATTAAGTATATCGTCGCCTAGTACCCATAGTACAAGCTTCGCTTAGTTTGGGACTGGGTGGATTTGTGTAAGATTTGTACCTGCGTTATTTAAGTATTTTTGGATTTTTTGTACGTTTGTATGTGTTGTTGAGGCTTCATCACGTCAAAACGGCTAACGGATTTCAACTTTTTTGGGTACGCCAGTAGCTGGGCATCCACAGATGCTTATAGGATACTTACTACCCGACTACGCTAAATTAAAAAAGAGGGTTGGTTATCTTATCACTTTTTTCTCTACCACGAACGAAATTGCAGCCACCTTCCATAAATATATAGTGATGAAATAAAGTAAAGCAAGCTTTTGAGGATGTTTCACTATCTGTATGGTGCACAACTGTTGAGGAATATGGACTTGATTCCCACTGGATTGCTGAACATATAAAAAGTAAAACAATAAGACCGATAAAAAATAATTTTCCAAATCGTCGTGTAAATGACGGAGTTCTGAGGTAACAAACTTTAAAAAAAATTAAAAAAACATACAACCGAATTGAGAACCCCTCCTTTTTTGAAGACGGTTAAAAAAATAAATATTTAATTTTCGAATCGACCTCACAAACTGAGCACTAGCGTGTACAAATAGATATATAGATACTTAAATAACAATATGAAATGTAGGTCATCATCATCATATCAGTCCAGGGACCTCCACTGCTGGAGGCCTCCCCCAAGGACTTTCATAACGATTAGTCGTGCGCCGCCCTCATCCAACGGTTACCCACGATCTTCATCAGATCATTGGTTCACCATGTTAAGGGCCCTCCCACGCTCACAGAATAAGAACCCTGACGTAACATGTAGGTACATACCTATACCTACACACTAGTAGCGTGCACAGGGTTTTTTGCCAAGGTAGGCAGTTTTTCTTGGCCTATATGGAGCCATGGTCGTTCAGGGCTTCAGGGTAGGCCATTTCTCAGTGCCTATATGTAGCCATGGTGGTTCAGGCTAGACAGTGCCTTCGTATCTACATGGACCGCACGCCACTGCTACACACTAAACGTTTTATAAAACGGCAACACGATCCATGGCATTACCGTATTAAATTGCCGGTTAAACTTATATTATTATGAAGCCTTTAAAATTTACATTCGATTAAGAGTTTAAGGATATAAGGATTATATCTTTACCAAAAATGAACCGCCGGAATAACGACTGATTGATCGGAAATAGGCAACTGCTGGAGATTGGGAAATTAATCGACTTAATTTTACTTGTTTCTCATTTAATTTTCGTAAGTTAGTAGCGGAAAGTTTCAATATGTGACAGATACAACAAGGCGTATATTGTGGTTGTCATAATTGTTGGGAACTATTACGGGACTTTTTAAAAATAGAAGGTGCCATAGAAGGTGCCAGCAACTGCGTTCGCGGAGGAGAAGTCATAACACCTCTTTTTTCTTCAACGTAAAAGTCTATTCCCATCTGTGGATACTGGATACACAGGTACCCGTGTGCCAAAATGGTTGAAATCCGAACCATCCAAACATACAAAAAGTTCAATAATAATATATTTTGATTCAGTGACCTCCAAATAGTCCGTTTAATTTTTTCGAAAATGTCTTCAATGTACACACTCCATTTTTACAACTCCTCCTGAGGCCCAATTTATTTATTGTTGGATAATTAACATTCTGTAATGCAAAGAATGTTAAATATTTATTTTGGAATTTGTACAAAATTTTGTACACAGTGTCTTAGGAGGTTCATCATCATCGTCACTTCAGCCATAGGACGTGCACTGCTGGACACAGGCCTCCTCAATAGTTTTCCACATGGGCCGGATAGAGGCGACCCGCATCCAGCGAGTCCCCGCAAACCTAATCAGGTCGTCCGACCACCTTGCCGGTGGCCTTTCCAGGCTGCGCTTGCCGATACGCGGTCTCCACTGGAGAACCTTTCTGCCCCATCGGCCATCGGTTCTTCGAACTATGTGCCCTGCCCATTGCCACTTCAGTTTGCTTTCCCCTTTTTGCTATGTCGGAGGACGCTTAGGATGTTTGAATGAAACTCAACTATTAAGAATACATTACAACATTTTGAAACTCAACAAAATATGACGACTTAGAATAAAGGTTAAAACGTCACGAACAGAAAATACATATTATACGGTGAAGCTCGACAGTTTTCTACTTGTTTGAGTTTAACTCTTCATCCGTATCATCAAAATTTGTTTACGAAGTATAATATTGTAACTAAATGAACTTTCGACTTTGAGTAACATTTTAAATTATGTTGTCATCGTTTGTGAGCTTTCATATCCGCCGTATTACATGCGATGAGTCTTCAAATAAATATTTGGCGAGTAAATAGAAATTATGTGAGAATGAGGCGCAACTTTGACAAAAACTCTTAAGGTGCGTCCACATTTCAGTGTTTTAGAACACCCCAAAAAGTGAACCGGTCTTTTTATTCGCATTTGGTACACGCATATTAATTGTTTTGACATTTAGAATTTTATTATTGACAATCCTTTTGGGACTTATCTTATTAAGTATTTTAATTTTTAAAATGATGATTTTATCAATAGTATTATACTTAACTTAAATGAGATTCCAGTCTAGTATTTAAATCCACATAATCTACCATAATGTGGAATAAAAAGACCGGTTCACTTTTTGAGGTGTTTTAAAACACTGTGCATTTGTATCATTTGCCCGATCAGATATTCGTCGCGTGGTACGATCGCGTGTCACGATCACGCGTTTGGACGTTGCGCCGATCTGATCGCTCGAAATCCATGTTGCTACGCGTATCACACTCTTAGATCGGACAAGCGCGGCGTGATCGCCGCGCCGACAGTGAGCGTCCAGGCAGCGCGATACGCAGTCATGCCACGCCATGATCGAATACGAGCAAATGATACAAGTGTGGACTCACCTTAAAGCAGCAAATGTACTAAAGCTTAGCAAATTCGTTCGTGGCAGAGCACGATGACCCTGCCGCGCGCACACTTCTTACCCGCCCCCGCTGTCTTTCACCCTGTCGCCCGCAGACCATGACCAGACCAAGTTGCCAAGCTATAATGCTCAAATTTCTCTGAAGGGTTGGGTCCGAAATGAGTTGATCCGACATATGTTCGAGTTTAGCAGACTGTAGTAGCAGTGGGCCGGTCATGTCTATCACAGAACTGACAACCGTTGGAGCAAACGTGTTCATCGTTTTTGAGCTTTAATATCCACCACCGTATGAAGGTGCGTCCACACTTGTATCATTTGCTCGTATCCGATCGCGCTGCTTCGACGCTTACTGTCGGCGCGCCGATAATGCCGCACTCTTCCGATACAAGTGTGTGATACGCGTAGCAAATGGATTTCGAGTGATCGGATCGGCGCAACGTCCAAACGCGTGATCGTGACACGCGATCATGCTACGCGACGATGATCTGATACGGGCAAATGATACAAATGTGGACGCACCTTTACATGCGATGAGTCTTCAAATAAATATTTGGCGGATAAATAGAAATACACCTTGGTCGCTCGTCGTCATCCATCACTATTCGAGTTTTTGTTCAAAAATAAAAATAAAACTTGCCTAAACCGACGTCTCGTCCCTTCCCTACAGATTTATTGCAACACAGATGACCCAAGGTAAATTATACTAATTCTATTACTATTGATTTACCTCTGCGCACTTATTAATGTTGCCCTTCGTTCGAACACCTGCAGAATCACGATTAATTATTCCATAGATTTAACCACAATTTTACAAACATTTGGTTTGTATAGTGGGCGGCATCGGCAGGAGGTAATAGAAGATTCCTTCTCGTGTCTTCTATGTCTTCAGATTACTTCTCTAAATTGTGCTGTCATCTTATACGAGTATGCCACTTCAGTTTACGGGCGCAGCGTAAGTCGTGTCCGTAATGGCGTCTAATCGCGTCAGGATCATCCCCTTTAGTTTAATTGTTCGAAAAGCAATCTGGATTAGCCATTTTTAGGGTTCTGTAGCCAAAATGGCAGAAACGGAACCCTTATAGTTTCGTCATGTCCGTCCGTATGTATCACACGCATTTTACTCAAAAACTATAAGATGTATATTGATGAAATTTGGAACATAAGGTGTCTTCTGTAAGCCGCTACTTAGTTTGATAGTTAAATAAAATATATATATATATATATATATATATATATATATATATATATATATCTCTAGGGGGGGGCACTCCATACATGTAACCGAGACTAAAAAAAAATCAGCAAATATCAATGTGTGGCACATCATTCGACAGATCTTCTAAAAACAAGTTTCTAAAAATGTTTTTGATTTAGTGAATATTTTCGGAAATATTCGCTCTGAAAGTAGCAAATATTGTGAAGAGGACTGTCAATTTCCATACAAAGAGTCGCCCTGATATCTACAACGCCATTTATAAATAAGAATATTTTTTTACACTTATTAAATTTTGAAAGCGTGACACAGTATATAAAAATTACGATTTATTTAATATTTGCTTTTATGAAATAATTGTTACTGTACTATCTTTCTTTGATCAGTTAAAACATCGTTAAATATTTAGTTTTAAAACGCCATCTAGTTTTTTATTATATTTTAAGAAAATAAAAAATATATTACAAAAATGTTTCCTTTGCAATTCATTTGGGCTGATCATGTTTAATAAATATTCCAAATTTCAAATAGATAGCAAAAGTATTTCTTGAGATATGGCGCTCTAATAGTCGGACAGACAGACAGAGTCTCACAATATGGGATTCCTTTTTTACCTTATTGGTACGGAACCTTAATATCGCCTGTAAAAAAGTAGAACATTGAAAATCATTATACTGACGCTAACACGCCTCACCTCATTGTTTAGCCAAAGTTACTCATTTCCATACAAAAACACTTCGTCTTCACACGATTATATTACAAAGAACGCGCGGTTATAGGTCCATGAATATTAACAAAGCGTTTATAAAAAAAGAAAATAGCTGGTATGTTCATTTCCATTGATCGAAGCTTCTTAAAAAATATAAAAAGCCGGGCAAGTACGAGTCCCACACGCGCACCAAGGGTTTCGTACAAAATATAAGCTGCCAACGACCGTATCTATGAAAATCCCGTGTTAGCAGATCCCTACTCCTAAGCAAAATGTACGCGGTTCTCGATCATTCTATATTGGTTATTGACATAGACAGATATACAATTAGTATTAGTTGTTATAGCAGCAACAGAAATACATCATATGTGAATTTCAACAGCTGCCGAAGTCTTAGTAATAGGGTCCCGTTTTACCTTTTGGGTAAGGAACCCTAAAAAAGAAATAAAACGTTTAATGGCGTTTTCCCACACAGTAGCAAAAGTAACACTGCACCAAACCATATAGGGTCGGATTAAGGAGTTGGGGGAAGCAAACCGTGGTATCTACCTGCCCTGCCTCGGACAGCATTTTCAAAAAGTGCCCAATTTATATAAATATGAAGACTATATATTTTACAAACGCTTGGAGTCCGTACCAAAAGAGTAAAAAAACTGTGTGGTTCGAATATAGATTCCTGAGCATAAAGAGGCTTTCGAGGCATGAGAGACCAAATAATTTTGCAGCCGTGCGCAACGCAACTCACAACTTTTAACCTTACCACAGCGAGGAAAATGTGATAAGGTACAAGAACTAACAAACCGATATTATTTCATTTAAAACTAGTGATAGTGAACCTACGAAACAGAAACACATAGCAAAACAAACAAACAAACATAAATAATATCGAACTCAAAATGACTTTTCCACGCTAGCAGATAAAACGATTTTTTCCACACAAATTTGGCGCTTGAAACGGAATTTTTTAGAACAAGTGAGTCGAAAATTAGTATTGCTACGCAGTTAACTTTGGGCAGAACCAGATTCTGCGTCGCCCGGGTCGGGTTTGTTCGCGCTAACCTCTAATTACCCCATAATTAAACATTTATACGACGCCTTTGATGCCATTACTTAATTATTTTAATTATGCTATATTAGGAGACTGGAGCCGGCAGTTTGCGTTAATTACAGTGCAATGGAACATTTTATCTTAATCATGTAGTAACACAGGGAAAATCAAAATACATCTATCGGCGCATGCGTCTTTAGATGATAAGTGTAGAAACGTTAGATACGCAACTAAGGATATGATGAAATTGCTATTGTACGTGGACGGATTCATGGACAAAAACTAGTTTTGTATACAAGTTTCCATGTTTCATATATATTAAAGCGTTCACATCTGTACTATTGTAGAAAATATAAAAATTAAATGTCTATTCTACATTGAAGATGTTTAAAAAAGTCCGTAAGTGAATATTTTTTCGGTTTTTTGTATGTTTGCGTATCGTTGTGGCTTCATAACGCGAAATCGGCTGAATAAATTTCAACTATTTTTGGTACACGGGTAGCTGGGTATCCGCAGATAGTAACAGGATATTTTTTACCCGACTACGCAGTCGAAAAAAAAGGGTTATGACTTATTCTCCTCCGCGAACAAAGCTGCGGGTGCCTTCTAGTACTGTTATAAAGTTGTAAGCTAAATATCTGTACATTGAAGTAATAAAAAATAAAATTGTAACGGACTATTTTAAGGTCACTAAAACAAAAAGTATTTTATTTTAATTTTCTTGTATGTTTGTATGTGTCGTTGTGGCTTCATCACGCCAAAACGGCTTCACGGATTTCAAGTATTTTTGGTACACGGATAGCTGGGTATCCACCGATGATTATAGGATACTATTTACTCGGCTACGCTGAAGATAAAAGAGGGATATGATTGTTTCTCCTCCGCTGACGATGTTATCTTAAAATGCATCACCCACCCCCGATTTAGGTAGACTTTTCATGAATTCCTCGTTAATCAATTAATTAATGTGTCATATTTGAAGGCCGCTCACACGTAAATACTATAACTATGATGCGTTATGGTTATCGTATTGCTACCTAACTTAACACTCAATATTTTAATTTGAAGACGAATCCAATTATCGGTAACCATAATCCTCGAAAATCATGGTTTATAAATAAAACAGTATTGCGCTTTAGTACATCAAAATAAAGGTACAGTCAGCGTCAAATAGTCTGTAGCATCCAAAGTGCCAAAAATATCGCAACATATCTTTATTCTTATGGGGATAAAGATGTGTGACGATAAATGTTTTCGTGCTTGCGTACAGTTCTCCGTGGCGCCACCTATGGTCTCACCGGAAGATCAGCGCTGGCTTTATAGCCAGCGTTATGCTGAGGTGGGACCATTTCGGGGCATACTTAGTTTAGTAATTTATTTTTGTATTGCTCTATAAATATGCCCTCGAATAAATGCATTTTCTTCATTCTTTCTTTCTATTTGGCGCTTTGGATGCTGGTTATGTGACGCTGACTGTACCTATTAACACGATACTTATAACAAGTGTTTCCAGACACAACATAAGTACTGAATTTCTGAAAAAGAGAGGTGTTAAAAGTGTAACTTGTGCACATTCACAGAAGCACTCATCAACCATATTATCTCCTCTCTTTTTTCGTCGGTGAAAAAGTTTGAAATAGGTACAAATTATCTGTGAAAAAATTGGCCAAGAGTATGTCGGACCATGCTCAGTGTAGGGTTAAGTAGGAGCCCATACAATTGTATGGGAAAATTAAGAACTTTGTTCTGCAGCCATGTGTAAACTTGCGTTTACCGAAACGGTTTCATAACAAAAACCATACATTTCATGGGGTATTCAATAGTAGGTATTAATATTTTCATACTTTATCAATTGACTTTCCCATCCAACTTCAAAGGCTCATAAAACACTGAAAAGGTACCGAAATCAATTTTTTTTTAGAATTTCTATTATAAATATTGCCATTTTGCTCAAAATTTTATTTTTATTTCAGTAAAGTCAACACCCCAATTGACAAGGGTCACCCCAATTTCAAAAATGGGTAGCTTGCACAAATTGTAACTTTGACAGAGAAAAATATATCTTTTCTCAGTCCACCCGTGACCTGGAAAGCTGAAAAGCTTCCAACGTGCAACGTCGGGAACTAAAATGAGATATTATACGCGATATAATCCGTTAAATCGTTTTATTTCAATGAGTAATAATCGCGGAAACAGAAGAAAATATTATTTTATGTATGTATTGCGTATTTTTGCGGATTACGGAACTGTGAATAAGTTCAGTATACCAGTAATGACGAGGCTTACTGATAAAGTAATCGACTAGACATGAAACAAGTAAAGTAATCAGTGACCGGGAGATAACTTTCATTTCTAATCTCTCATCCTCTGCTCTTATATTTTTAGGGGCTATCCAGTAGCCTCTGGCAGTAAAAGGTAGTACCTACTTTGGTGTAATTACGTCATTTCAAATTATCCCTTGAATACTTAGTATTATTAGACGGCCAAAGCTTTGTTTCATTTTGAATATGTACCGTAAGGTTAGGGTACTTTGATCTTACGAGATTACTTTATACAGCCATAAAAACCCATTTAGACAAACAGTCCAGTTAGGTAGATCCAACTTCGAGAAAACGATCACTCGTCGAATCTAACTCGGATGGGCAGTTTTCGGGAAGCTACGTAATATCTTCTCGTCCCAATTGGGAATATTCAAATATCGTAGTCTCTTAAGACGAAGGTTTTTAACCAGTGTGTGTTGCCAGTGATAACATACGGCACAGAGACGTGGTCAGTTACAATGGGCCTCATTAGAAGGCTCAATGTCACTTAAAGGGCAATGGAGCGACCTATGCTCGGAGTCTCCTTGCGTGATCTTAACATCAGGCAGGCCGTACGCTTGTTTGCCACCTTAGTAGTATAAAAAAAAAACTTAAGTGGTGGGTTCGTAGAACCGATAGCCGCTGGGGCAGAAGGGTTAAATCGCGTATAAGACGACGCAGCGTGGTAAAGCTCCCAACAAGATACCCGTCCTGTTGGATAAGAGCGGCGCCCGACCGGATTTATGGAGAACCTTGGGCGAGGCCTTTGTCCAGCAGTGGACGACTGGAAGTCCTTGAGATGATATGATGGTGATGAATTATATACTGTCACTGCCATATGATAAGTACCGAAAACGGTTAATGTTCTAAGGTTCGCGCAGCTGTAAATAGATACACTTTTCTGCAGTGCACTACTTCACAGCTATTTTCATAAAGGGTTTCAGTTGTATTGGTTAATTAATATGCAATCAAGGAAATGAAAATATCTAATGGAATTTAAAGTGGAGCGAACTTTAACTTTTTCCTCTCTTGCATTATGGCGGTTCTCGATGATTCCTGGCCCCTTTCACAATCGTGACAATTGTCAGGTGAGAACGGCAATTTTATGTTCACGGCGATCTCTGCAAGCTCGATACATCTTCTTACTTTATATGGACACGCAATGTACGTGAAATTGTCATTGTCATCCGACATTTGTCACGATTCTGGAGTAGGGGCCTGGTTTAAATATATACCTACTCGAGCCTACATAAATAAAAACAACGGTGGAAAAAACCGTTAATTATTCGCAATACCCTACAAAAATGTCGTACAAAGATGCAGAGAATTTATCGATGGTTTTGAAATAGGTAAGTACCTACGTCCTAAAATGGCAAAATGTCTGTACATTGAAAATATTAAAAAAAAAAGTATTTGTATGTTTGTATGTGTCGTTGTGGCTTCATCACGCTAAATCAGCTACATGGAATTAAACTATTTTTGGCACACGAGTAGCTGGGTATCCACAGATAGTTATCGATACTTTTTATTCTTTTAATCTTACTTATTTTTTTTAACAAGAAATAAAGTTCACGTTTAAAAGCTTGCCAAGTATTATGCTCTCAGCCGTATGAGACCATATTTTGAGCTCCTGCACCATACTAAGGTCTTAATTTAACCACGTTCTGCTAGTTAGTAACGGTTGATTAGGTCTTACAACTTGTAAATGTTCGACGTGCATACAAGCATAATGAGCCGTTAACCACGGAATAGAAAGCGTCACCTCTAACAAAACATGATGAAACTGGTAAAACATATAGAATAAAGGCTTTGAAATCAATTCGCTCACAGAAAAGTGAAAAATCGTGCTCGGAAATAAGCAGATTTTAGCAGATCAAGTTACTCGCAGGTAATTCTGTTTCCCGGTACCAAACCTAATGAGTACCGGTAAAGATATTAGGTACCTATTGATTCATACCCCACTGACAAAATCTAATTACTCTACATTTTGGCCTATTTATTCTTAAAGGCCGTAGCAGGATAAGTGAAGTGGGACATAACATTTTCTGAATGTTTCCTAAAATGCCAAAATCACTATATGTACTCGTAAGCCTACATTATTTGAGGAGTTCTTTCAATTATCTCATCATCAGATCTTCACTAAAATTATACAGGACCAATCTGGATGCACCTCCTTTCAAACGAAAGATAATTTTCTAAATCGGTTGATAATAGTCGGAATTCTGAGGAAATATAGAAAAAAAAACCGGCCTCGGACTCACGCACCGAGGGTTCCGTACAAAACTTACGCTACAAATGGCTGTATCTATGAGAATGCAGAGTTAGCAGAGCCCTATTGCTAAGCAAAATGTACGCGGTGCTCAATCATTTTATATTGAAAGAAAACGAAAAGAAAGAAAGAAAGAAAGCGGCAACATCATCTGTCAAAATTTCAACTGTCTAGCTATCACAGTTAATGAGATACAGCCTGATGACAGACAGACAGACGGACAGCGAAGTCTTAGTAATAGGGTTCCGTTTTACCCTTTGGGAACGGAACCTTAAAAAGTACAACAGGATTGAGAACCAGCTCCTTTTTTGAGAGTCAGCTAAAAATACGCATAAACCGCCTGTAATAACTATAGAAAATTAAATATTTTAAAAACCCCCGACTTGTTCCACTGAAAGCTGAATATCTTGGAGAAGCGTGTTTCGATTTTCATCAAACAAAGCTAAGAACACTCGGGATAAAATTATCTATAACACAAAAAAAAATCACTCAAATCGGTCCATCCATATGGGCGCTACGATGCCACAGACAGATACACAGATACGCAGATAAACTGATACACAGTCACAGACACGTTAAACTTATAACACCCTCTTTTTTGTCGGGGGTTAAAAACAACTTTCTTGTATGAGAACCCCCTTTCATTTGTAACGCTATTTTATTGTGATATACCCAGATACTTACACAGATCAAACCGCAAAGAAAAACACTATTGCTATTGAATCTGATACTTTTGGATTACGCGTCCAACGTGTCAAAGTAATCTTTTTCCTGGGGCTCGAATTTGTCCATCCGCTTTGATCCCCGTACCTACTTTACCTACTTTCATTTCTTGAAAGGTAACCCTTGATTGTGCTTTGATCTTTATATCACTATCAAGATAATAATCTGATGTTAATTTTCCCACATAAAAACACATATATTTTTGTTATATAACGGCCATAAGAACACACATTGTGAAAATTTCAAGATTAGATTAGATTAGACAAGCTTAGCAATAGGTTTACGTTGGTAGGGAACCCTTGAAATTATGATTTTGATACACTTGATATGGTATTTGCCATTGGATAGTTATCCCAAGACCCGCTCGGTATTAGTATGCCGAATCCGTTGGCTCTCTGGAGTGAATCAAATCAAATAGTTTTTCGGGCCAGTGGTCTATAATTATGTTTGCATCATCCCGTAAACTATTATTTCACATGTTGAAATGTGTTTTTGTGAGCAGTGATGTATAATTGAGACTTACTTAGAGGAAATTTTGTCAGGTTTGGAAAATTTGTAAAAATATACAAGATCCTAGTAAAACAAGCAAAACACGACCGGTTTAGCTCAGTGGGAGTAACGTTGCCTACGAAGCTGAGGTCCTGGGTTCAAATCCCGGTAAGGGCAAATATTTGTGTGACGAGCATAAATATTTGTTCCTGAGTCTTGGATGTTTTCTATGTAAATAAGTAATATATCTATTAAATATATCGTCGTCTAGTACCCATAACACAAGCCTTATTGAGCTTACCATGGGACTAGTTCGATTTGTGTAAAATTGTCCCGTAGTATTTATCATTATTATTATTATTATTTATTATTTAAAACAAGGGACTACGTTAAAATTTTGAGCACGATATCTTAGGTGAGCTTTTTTCAGGAGCCCTTAAAATTGAGTGGGAAAGTCCATTTTTAAAGTATGAAAATATTAATAACTAATAATACCATTGCATAACCCATAAAATGGATGGTAACTTTTTGGGAAAGTCCAAAAATATGATTTTAAAATTGTTGTATCTCGGGGAGAGTTTATGAAATTGAAGTAGTTTTTTCAGCAATATTTTTATCATTGAGAGGTACATCTCGTACCACGGAAAAAAATTGGTAAATAGGCTATTGTATTAAATAGCTCTTTATTTTACTTAACACTATTATATTTTTATCCAATTCATAAAAATAATAATTCACGATAGTGTTTTGCTAATAATAAGAAATTTCGGCGCCTATCGTTCAATGTATCGTTGCACTGATGTATAGGTTAATGCGTCACTGCCTGACACTCTAATCCCAATAATTGAGACCCGATTTTCCTCCTTTAATTGGAAACAAACAAAAAGTTTCCCAGAGGTATTGTAAGTGTGTAGCTGCCTTAGCTCATCAAGAGAGCAGTAATGCTACGGCCAGACTTGAAGGCGAAGATTCGTGTTCGAGTTGTCACGATAAAATTTCGTGTTCGATCCATGACGCAGTGCTTAGCCACGTCAAAAAAAAACTTCACTAGCCGCGATAATCTGGAACGTGAGGAGCGCGAAGTGTAGCCCACCGCACGAACTTTGTCGCGACAAAACCCTTTGATGTGCGGTAATTTACCGACAGCGCCGCGAAGGGCATTTTTATTAGCGAAGATTATTCGCGATAGGTCGAATTCTTTGGCCACACGTGTCGCGACAAAGCAAATATCGCGTTATCGAGATAGTGTGGCTCCAGCATAAAACACTATTTAGACGTTTTGGATACTTAATACTAATAATTCCTATTAAAAAAAACTGAACGAGACAGGCGTTATTCTTAATTTAAATACATAATCTACTTTTAAAATACCTGCCTGTCCGTCTGTTTCGCCTACTACGGTTCAGGTTTTAATATGTACCTAATATCAATCTGATTTTTAACCACCACCATATACAGATTGGTCCTCATAAAAGTACACAAACGAATAGGGATGAAACTATTCGTAATTTTGACGACCAAAAACCTTTTTTTATCCATTATAATTTTAAATATATAATTTTCTTTTTTTTTACAGTCGACCTTATCTATAAAACGTGATATTTTCGCCCCTTGAGCATTAAATCCAATTAACTGTGAACTGTTTACACTTAGACTTTATTTTAAGGATATCGGCAAAGGGGTGCGTCTCACGAGATATCACAACACTATATATAATTTCATATTAATAACGTTCACTAGATATAATGAACGTTAGCTATAACAACTAAATCGATACTTTTATAAGGAATAACGGTATTTACATAATACTTACTTTATATAATGTTTTTTTATAACACTCAAATTAACTAATTCTAGTTCGTATAACATACATAACGTATAACAATCATACATACATAACGTATAGCATATTTTTCCCCAACTATAAAGGTTGAACTCGTCTAAAGCAAAACATAAACAAAATTAGATTCATTATTTGAGCGAGAGTAACTTTCTGTGTGATTAATTTATGCGAATGTATTATTCTGCATAAAGGTGCGTCCACACTCGTATCCGATCACCGTGCCGTAGCATGACTGCGTATCGCGCTGCTTGGACGCTTACTGTCGGCGCGCCGATAATGCCGCACTCTTCCGATACAAGTGTGTGATACGCGTAGCAAATAGATTTCGAGTGATCGGATCGGCGCAACGTCCAAACGCGTGATCGTGACACGCGATCATGCTACGCGACGATGATCTGATACGGGCAAATGATACAAATGTGGACGCACCTTTAGGTGTTATGAATATTATACGCTTTAATCGTTATATCAATTGGTATTTATCAAAATAACGTTATACTTTACGAAAGTAGATATTTTGACATTATATCTTCCGTTCATTATATCCAGTGAACGTTATACTAAACAAGCTTATACAAAGTGAGCGTATATATTTTGACTGTTATATGATAAGTTCTTATATCTCGTATTACTTACCTTCGGCAAAGTATTTGAATTTAGAGGGAAAAATATACAAAATGCGTAACAAAACACTACGTGTTGGTCTATGTCTATATCTATGTATTTTGGCTAAGGTTTCTTTTTTCCTTTAATGGTAATTATTTGGGTTTATTAATTCACTACTTTCAAATTACAATCATAGTTAATAAAAAATATAAAAAAAAACGCTTTTTTGGTCGACACAATTAAGTCTAGTTCCATTCCTGTATTATATTTATTCTCAAGAGTAAACAGAACACATTAGGTGGATTCCAGTATCTAGGAATATTTAAATTTTTTATATGGTATTGTTTTTAATCCTCAATTTCACATTTGTACAGGTTAGGTCGTGTGAATATTTTTATACTTTGGACTATTCTTTATAAATGACCAGGAGAAATTAAAAAATAATGCCTCCAATGTCATAACTTTTTAAATTATTCTTACTTTTCTATGTTGACCAAAGTAAAAATGTATTTAAAAAAATATATTCAAAATATAATATGACGTAAAAATGTATATTCGTATATTCGGCGTCCATATAACTTATACTATTGAGTAAGAATATAAAATTACCATCTTAGATGTTTTTAATGTTCACAGGCAGTCGGACAACACTGGGATATTTATACTTTTCACTTTGTTGAGTATACATATATTTTTAGTTCTCGTATATACGTTCAAAACTGTTAACTTAGTGTTAAATATGTGTTGTTTCAATACTTTCAACGACAAATGTATAATAATTCCACTTTGTACAAGTACCGATACTTTTATTTTCATTTCCAAATATAATTTAACTAGCTTTTGCCCGCGGCTTCGCCCGCGTGCTAAGCGTAATCTAACTCAAAATTGTTGTGTAACTTCGTAAATACGAGTATTGTTTAAATACTGTTGCTACTTTGTCGTTACTTTGTAACATAAATATAGTATGTAAGATGTCTACTTAAGTAAGAATATAGATTTTAAAATTTTGCAATACCCTTACTGGGTCCATGTGATACTTTGGTATATTTTATAACACTTTATAATGACCATTGTACGCAATAAAGAATATGAATATGAATTTTTAACCGTCTACAAAAAGGAGGTTCTCAGTTTGACCTTTGTGTAGGTATGTATGTTTGTCCGCGATTATCTCGCGTTTGGCTGAACCGATTTAGATGCGGTTTTCGAAAAAGTATTTGTTACTTTCTGGAGGTCTCGGTATACGACGTTTTGGTAAAGGCCTTATTTATTTTTTAAAAATGATTGCAATAATTGTTGAATTGTTACGCCGGCAATGACTTGCTACTACTACGAGATTATGATTAATGCAGATTTCTACTCTTAAACTTACTTACTTACTTACTTACTTCTCTCGCGTCATATTCGTGGTAATTTTGAATTTAAGAACCAGCTAAGAGCATGAAGGACCATGCTTAGTGTATGGTTCCGCAACCGTTACTACAAAAATAAGCACTACAGACCAGCAAAAAAGCTTAACCTTCATGCGGCTTACGTCCTTTTGTTGAAAAGCGCAGTTTTTTGGCAATATCTCAAAAACCGTATATCCGATCGTATTGAACACAATTTTCGTTGCAAGTTTTTATTAAGTTTGACGTTTGTAATTTTTTTACGACTTACGGTTTAGAAAATAGAGGGAGGGGGAGGACACAAAATATTCCCTAACTCAATTTTTTTTCTTAGAAAACTCAGTGCAGTGTTTTCACTACCCAAAGGTTGTCGGGAAGAGATCACTGTTTAGCGATAAGACCGCCTGTTGTTTACCTCTCCTTGAATGTATTGTTTTCTGTACTCTGTTTTGTGAGGTGTGCAATAAAGAGTTATTGTATTGTATTTTTGAACTAAATATCGAAATATGTGCCACAGATTGATGTTTGCTAAAATAAAAATAAAACCACTTTCAGTAACATGTATGGAGTGCCCCCCTAGGTATTTTTTTATTTGTTATTTAACTATCAAACTAAGAAGCGGCTTATACATGACACCTATTCTCCAAATTTCATCAATATACATCTTGTAGTTTTTGAGTAAAATGCCTGTGAAATACGGACGGACGGACATGACAAAACTATAAGGGTTCCGTTTTTGCCATTTTGGCTACGGAACCCTAAAAAGCGGGACTATCCCCTCGCAAAACAATGAGTATAATTCAAGATCCCGTCAAAATGTAACTTTGTGTAACTTTATTGAATAATAAATAAAATAAATAAATAAAATAGTGGACGTTCCGGTGCAAAGCATCGACTTGCAACCTAATGCCGTTACAAAGTTTGGGTGGTCCGTCTGTTACAACCGATTTTCCATCGAAACTACCGGACCGATTGAATTGTAATTTGGCACAAATGCTTTCAATGACAAGAATATTCATGTTCACAATATAAAACTTCAAAATCGATGCCATTTTTGTAATTAACGTCCCCAAAAACGATATTTTGACATTTCAACCCCATCGCACACCAACACGGAGGTGATAACTTCACTTCACGCTAAATTGGATTTCAAAATCGATGCCATTTTTGTAATTAACGTGCCAATAAACCATAAAAACGACATACGTATTGATATTTAGGCAATTTCAACCCCTTCACACCACGGCAGATTTCAAAATCGATGCCATTTTCGTAATTAACGTCCCTAAAAACTTAAAAAACGACACCCATTTTGATATTTTGACATTTCAACCCCATCGCACCCCGACAGGGGAGATAGTTTTTCACGTCCGCCACGTCGGATTTTAAAATCGTTGTTGTTTTCGTAATCAGCGACCGGATATACCAAAGAAACAATACCCATTTCGACTTTTAGACATTGTAACCAAATTTCCCCTTTTAGGGGTTGAATTTTCAAAAGCCCTGAAACACGTATTTACTCAATAATTGTTAGAAATACTGGTGTGAAGTTAAAAATTAAATAGTCGAAACTGATCTGATTTCCCCATACAAACTTTGGACCCTCATTTCATCCCTTAAGAAATTGAATTCTCAAAAATCCTGAAATATATGTTTACTCATTTATTATTAGAAATACTTCTGTAAAGTTTCGAATAAAATAGTCTAACTAATCTTGTGTCCCCATACAAACTTTGAACCCCCATTTCACCCCCTTAGGGACTGAATTTTGAAAAACCCCTTCTTAGTGGATATTGACGTTATAAAAGCTACCTATTGTGAAAAATTCAGCTCTCTAGGTCCAACGGTTTGGGCTGGGCGTTGATTTAAGTGAGTCAGTCAGTCAGAACTTTTACGTTTATATATATAGATTTACCTACATTTATAAACTAATCCGTCTTTTAATGTAAGCTAAATATCACCAACAAAACCTGTAAATTAAGCAGGTAAAAAAGTTGAAAAATCACATCTGTAATATCACCACTACTTTGAAAATAACTCTTATCCCATTTTGCTCCAATGAAAAACTAATTAAGTAACTTTATTTGACGCTAGTACGCTACGTGTTTAATGCCTTGTTCCCTGAGATTGTTTTTAGATATTCTTTTAGGTACTGAAAATGTGTTGTTAAGAAAAGTTCGCGAACTTACCTGCGCGATCAAGCTCCTGTCAGTTTCCGTTAGGTACGTCTGTTCGTGAGCGTCAGCCGCGTCGCGCCAAGCCGACTGACGCGCGGCGGGCCCACCCGCCCTTATATCGCTCCGCCACCGAGAACTTTCTGCACTAACCAGAGTTGGATAAAAATATTTTTGAACTAAAAATAAAAAGCAATATGTTATTCTTATTCCAATAAAACTAGGTACAAAGAATAATTAATTTGTAAAGTTTTTATTTGATTGACGAATTACACGAGCAATAGTGTATATAAAGTTTATAAAGATTATTCAAGTAACGTTTATTGGTATGACTGTAGTTTTGTATAAAATTAAAATAATTAATTGTAAAAAACACGCAGTTCACTGTGCCACGTACTTGCTCTAAAAAAACCGGACTGCGCACACATCAAATCCATCAACCCTCAGGCTGCAGAGCGTACCAAAGTAATAGGACATACAAACATAATCATACCCATATATTCACATACATACTCTCGAAAAATATAACTCCACGTCTGACACAGACAGACTGATGACGAAATTATTGTAAAATTTAGAACAGCAATAGTATGTTTGTGCGTTGGCGAAGTTTTAATGAGAATTACTAGAAATATATATTTTTCGCGCCATATATTGCACTATATTGCACTGATGATTTATTCTTCATCATCATCATATCAGCCCAAGGACGCCCTCTGCTGGAGAAAGGCCTTCCCAAGCATTTCCACAACGATCGGTCGCGCGCCGCCCTCATCCAACGGCTCCCCGCGATCTTCGCCAGATCATCGGTCCATCTTGTTGAGGGCCTTCTAATACGCTGCGTCGTCCCGTACGCGGTTGCCAATCGAGAACCTTTCTGCTGATTTATTCTTACGAACACTTATTCAAATGACGAAATCGAATTTTATTCTCGAGCCCAACTCTGTGCGCAAGCCACTAAATATAAATTTATTTTAAATATGGAATCAATTATTAATAAAACCACGGTAGGCAGATAAGGCTGGCTGTAAAAAAATAATAAAGGATTAGGTACTAGAATAGATATTTTGCAACTTTAAAGGCTTGTCATCGGTTTACGCAAACTTTTGTAAGTGACTGATAATAATAAAACTCAAAGCTCAATGAACTCGCTATTTACTAACAATCCGCCAGTTGTGTACTTCTAATTACCTATATTCCTGCATTTTTAGGGTTTCGTACCAAAAATAGTAAAAAAGGAACCCTTATGGTGCGACTCTGTCTGTCTGTCTGTCTGTCTGTGTCTGTCCGACTATTAAGGCGCCATATCTCAAAATCTAGTGATGGTATCTATTTGAAATTTGGAATATTTTAAACATGTTCAGCCCACATGTATTGCAAAGGAAATATTTAAAATTATATTTTATTTTTCTAAAAAAATGATGAATATGAGGGGGGGGAAGCAAAAGGTTAAAAGTAAAAGGTAAAATAGTATATTGTATGAAAGGGCTCAATCTGCACATTTTTAACATTTTTTTTTTTTATTGAGATTAGATTTCGTTTTATTAAGTGAAATATGGAAAAAAACACCATTCCCCCCATTTATCTCCGAAGGTTACCGAACGAAAATTTTGAATTTTTCACTATTTGTATAAATTAACATAAATATTACACGAAAATTATAACCATGTCTCCAAATATTTTTTTCTTTTTATTAGTCAAAAATACTATTTGAACAACCCGGTTGCGTTAAGTTTGCACCTCATTTGTATGCATTGCCATAGATTTCAGGTGCAAACTTAACTCAACCGGAACCGGGTCATATAATAATGTTAGGGTAAATAAAAGTTTGTACGGAACCCTCGGTGCACGAGTCCGACTCGCACTTGGCCGGTTTTTTTATTTTTCACATCGCCTAACGCCTGTACATTCAAAAACAAAAGACGAAAAGACGACGACAACTGTTCAGAAGAAAGCCGAAACAAACTCAACAGTCAGTATTTTTTTATTTGTAAATAACTTATCTATTACAATATTTGTTCTTAGCTTATCTTAAATATATGTTTTTTTTTATCTTAATTTTAAGGAGGTTGGTCGTTGAACGATCATGCCGCTCCATACGTTCTCTAAAGTGTAATTACAATTTATTGAACGCACATTTACAAAAACTTATAAAATAATTTGGCTTGCACTGATTCTGGGTTGTCCAACCCAGCATTACAGTCTCCAGTGCTGAAGGTAGCACGATGAGACCCCCTCCGTACGCATTCCATCAAGACATGATATACGTCCTCAATGAACTATATGTTTTTAAGTATAAACTCGATGCGTAGTTCTAAAATATCCGGACCATTTCCCCAAACTATTGCATTAGTTTGTGTCATCCTGCCTTGACTTGCCTTAGCGGTTTTCTCGGACACCTATCACGCGTATATCTAATCACGTACACATCTTCTCTATTCTCAGCGTTTTTCTAGAAGGCTCGGGGTTGTTTTCCGTTTCAACGATGACTTTTTACAACTTTATAGATACGAGAAGATATATATGAAAAGGGTATCAACTGTGTGGGCGGGAGCCAATCCCGCAATATTATATACTGAGCGAAAAATGATGAGCCATAGCTCTAAATCTGTTGCCCTCGGATTTTCCGATCCGATCCGTTCGCTAATCAGATCCCGTCCTGTTCATATCGTTGTATTAATGTTTCGGAATTTCATATCCATATTTCAGTATCTGTTTTTATATTGCGCAATTTGTGCGTCAATAATTTGGCTTCGGAACGAACACCTGAGCACAGCGGGCTTATACTATGATGGTTCCGATCATAGCGAGATGAAAACATGAATACACACTATTATAAAGTTGATAAAATAAGATGTCTGTATGTACACATAATTCTGAATTATGTAACATCACTATGACAACAAACACCTATGGTCTCACCGGAAGTTCAGCGCTGGCTTTAGAGCCAGCATTATGCTGAGGTGGGACCATTTCGGGGCATACTTAGTTTAGTAATTTATTTTTGTATTGCTGTATAAATATGCCCCCGAATAAATGTATTTTCTTTCTTTCACAATTCAGTAAAAAATCTTCACAATTCATATAAAAAAATATTTTTTATTACTCAAAAGTTGCATAAATATTCGGTTACACGCACGGGTAAGCCTTCAGTATGTTTCGTAATAGGGCTCTTAAGAAAACGTAGCATTCAGCGACTTTCTGACAGTCATATTACCTACCGCCAAAGTAGGTCACATCTGTCTACCTACACGTGTGAATGGACTATTTCTTATACTAAAATATGGGCAGGGATTAAGAAAACGTTTAACTGTAATATTAGAGTAGCAAGCGGTATGTTAAAATCACAAAAAGGAACCCTTACAGTTGGAAAAGATGTACATCTATATTAGATGTCTTGTGGAGACCGCTACTTAGTTTGATGGTTAAATAATTAAATAGAACAAAATTTAGGAGGGGGCACTCCATACATGTAACCGCAACTGTTTTTTTTTTCAGTAAATATCAATGTGTGGCACATATTTCGACAGATCTTGATTTAGTGGATATTTTCGGAAATAATCGCTCCGAAAGTAGCATAAATTGTGCACAATGTATGCCTCCCTCTATTTTCTAAACGGTATGTCCAAAAAATAAGAAAAAAATTACGAAGATTAAACTTAATAAACACTTTCAACGAAAATTGTTTTCAACATGATATAACGTTTTTGAGTTATTGTCGAAAAACGGCGCCTCTCAACAACAGAACGTAAGTGCCGTGGAGATACGCTCTTTTCCTAAGTGCACTTTTTCCTATTGCATTTTTTTCATTTGTAGTGTACATTTTTTCGTATGAACGGCTGCGGAATCCTACACTGAGCATGAGAGACCAAACGCGTGGACCGATTTTGATGATTCTTACGTCAATCGATTTGTCTTAACTGTCTGAATGTCACTGAAGACATGAAAATGATGAAAACTCAAAATGGCGATAATGAGACGCCATATTGTGAAAAAGAAAAAAATGAAAATCGACGTACTATATCGAGTGGGGTATCAATGAATAGGGATTTCAAAATTATTATTAGGTTTGTTTTGTCATTTTTAATTTGAAATTACTAGTTAGGAACTATAACGATTTAAAGTTTGTTAGCAAGCCGTTCTCACTAAATATTGCAATGGGACATATATCCCTGAATCATTCACTACCAATTATTTCGCCCCTTACAAGTATTATAGTTATAGAAAACTGGTGAAACTTTTGGGGAAGTTTCCTTTCCCTTCAGCTTACGGATTGTTCGTTGTGCTAATCCCACGCGTACTTATGCTATAGTTTATATTTAGAACTGTGAGAACGAGATTGCTTAGGGTACCTACCGCAAAAATATGATCGGGTTCCTTACCTGGCTGCACGAAACTGTATATATTTCTTTTTTTTCATAAGTTCCCATCAGCTCACCAGAATGATATCGGATAAAAATGCTGAAGAAAAAAGAGAGTTATGATTATTTTCTCCTCCGCTGACAAAGTAATGGGCACATTCTCATCTTTCTTCTTTTCTCCTCCATTCTCTTATAAAGTTATAAACATCAAATGTACTATGAAGATATTTCCAAAAAAATAAGTGAAACGGACTATGTAACCTTTAAATACCTTTAAGTAAATATCGTAATTTCAGTGGCAACATTTTTGTTCTTTTGTATGTTTGTATGTGTCGTTGTGACTTCATCACACCAAAACAGCTAAACGGATTTCAACTATTTTTAGTACACGGATAACTGGGCATCCACAGATGGTTATAGGACAATTTTTATCCCACTACGCTGAAGAAAAAGAGGGTTATATTATTTTTCTCTTCCGCTGACGAAGTTGCAGACACCATCCAGTAATTCATAAATTTTGCAGACAACTTTAGGGCGTATTATGATACTATTAAATAATACATATTAGGTACAGGAAAATTTCAACAAAAAAATTTAAACAAAAAAATAAAACCGACTCCAAAAAAAACTAAAAAGTAAAAAATAACGCCATAATTCAGTTTCTTCAAATTACTTACAAGTAACCGTTTGTATACTCAATCTATACAGTATATACAATTAATCTAATTTTGGCGTCGGTGCCATATAAAGAATGTGTAAAATATTGAAAATTGACGATTTTAGTAAGTTTTGACACGATGGCACAGACTCCAAAATAACATTAATTGTATATACTGTATAGATTGAGTATACAAACGGTTACTTGTAAGTAATTTGAAGAAACTGAATTATGGCGTTATATTTTACTTTTTAGTTTTTTTTGGAGTCGGTTTTATTTTTTTGTTTAAAATTTTATTTATTTTACACTTTTTAGTTAATCGTTACTTAAAAGTGTATCTCGTGACGATTCGAACAAGCCCAAACACGGCTAGGATACATTATTTAATTACATAGATCTGGTGCCTACCTTCCGGCTCCATCATCAAATCAATTCGATGGTACCATTCTCATCAGGAATATTTAAATTTGTGACTATGAAGTTGCTTAGCTAAATCAATCAAGATACTTTGTCGCCCGTAAATCATTTATCATTGAGGAGTTCCGATGGCATTCTGTGGTCTTCTGCATCAGTTCCACTTCACCAATTTACACTTTCTGAATGCAAATGCTTATTATGTTTCTTATAATACCAAAATCGCTATATGTATGCCTACAATATTTGAGGAGTTCCTTCAATTCCTCGTGGATTCCATCATCAGATCTTCACCAAAATTAAATGGGACCAACTAGAAAGTACCTTCTATAAAACAAAAAAAACATTTGAAATCGGTCAAATTGTCTCTAAAAATAACATCCATAAAAAAAAAAAACATTCCGTCGAATTGAGAACCTCCTCCTTTTTTTGGAAGTCGGTTAAAAATCGAAACTAGTCCCATGTTAAAGCTTAATAAGGCTTGTGTTCTGAGTACTAGACGACGATATATTTAGTAAATATATTTACTTATATACATAGAAAACATCCAAGACTCAGGAACAAATATTTATGCTCATCTCACAAATATTTGCACTTACCGGGATTTGAACCCTGGACCTTTAGCTTCGCAGGCAACATTACTCCCGCTAAGCTAAAGCGGTCGTCGAATATTAAATCAACGCTGTACACAAAACGAAACCTTTTTCATTAACAGCAATCAAAACTTACGTTTATTAATAAAGCTATTGACGAAGTACCTACTCGTATCCCTTAAATTTATATGAAAACAAGCGGGAAGTTAAAGTACTCAAAGCATAAGATGATATTGTGAACAAGAGCCGATTTGTTTCAAATTTTCCATACTTCTTGGTTTGAAAGTAGTCACTGAATGCACTCTTGATGATAAATGGGTCCTAATCAATATGCATTGATCGTTTTATGCCGATTAGTCCTTACGTGTGTAAAGGAAATTAATCGAATGTATAAATGCGTACTTACATAGGTCCATTTTAAAAGAAAACATTGTGCATATATATAAAAATACAAGTCCTGTTTGACTTACGTACTGACAAATTATCAACTAATAACCCAAAGCAAATTTATGTAGAATACATTTTTACAAGCTTCTATTTAACTTGCAATTTGCAATGTATGTTTGTTCGGTTGGAATCTTGCAAATTAAATTTGACCCGGTTTCAGGTTGAGCTAAAATTCGACATACTTACCTACTAATGTAAGTTTGATACATATCGGGGAAAAGCTTTTTTTATTGAGATTATCAGTCCTCTTATTTTAATAGTTTACTAATTTCGCTGTCCTTCCAATTATTTATTTTTATCAATTTGGTGTTAGTATAATCTTATTAATTACTAGAAGATGCCCCGCAACTTCGTTCGCGGAGGAGAAAAAGTCATATATCCGTCGTTTTTTCTTCAGCATAGTTGGGTAAAAAGTATCCTATAACCATCTGGAGATACCCAGCTACCCGTGTACCAAAAATTATGGAAATCTGTTCAGCCGATTTTGCGTGATGAAGCCACAACGACACATACAAACATACGTAAAATTTAATGACCTCCAAAAAGTCCATAACAATTTTGTTTTGAAAATATCTTCAATGTACAGATATTTTATTTTTACAACTTTATAATAGTATAGATAATGTAATATTTTTTTGTGTATTTACTGATGATAAGCATGTTTCTGACTCCTCAAATCGGGCATGTAGGTACATCAGTATGTGTATTCATTTTTAAGGTAATCCTCGAAATGGTCGTAAAGCAACTTGTTTGCATTGCGCTTTGTCGCTTGACATGCTCTTGTCGCAGCAGACTAACGCAGCATTTACGCGTCCGCTGCGTTGAGCCGGAGCGCGGCGCGGGCGCCCGCGACGGGCTATTTGTCCAAGACGGAACACGAGGCGGGTGCCAGCAGTTGTGCACTCGCTCCATAAAGCCTTGCAAGTTAGGGGAGGCCCTAAAGCAGGTTATCGTTAGGGGAGACCGAGGTGAATTGTGAAATTGCCGATTTATTCGAACCTATTAAATGTTAGCGAGCTCGCAGTAGTGCACGTTTGTTATCTCGAAACTTGAACTAACAAACCCGCACTATTGCGAGCTCGCTATCAGTTAACAAATTCCGAAAAATCGACGATGTCCCAACTCTCCTCTGTCACAAGTCACACTCACAACTCACCTCGGTCTACCCTAGCATTAGCCTCTCCCAAAGAATACCACCACGACTGTTCCTGCGCTAGCGGACGCCAGCGAATTTCGTCAGGCCATCGGTCTACCATGTAGGGGGCCTACCCACGCTACGTATTCCGATGCGTGGTCGCCACTCAAAAACTCTTTAGCCGCAGCAGCGGCCGTCGGTTCTAAGAGCAACGTGCTCTGCCACTTAAGTTTTTCAATTCGTCGAGCTATATCCGTTTCTCCAGTTCTTCTACAGATGTCTTAATTGCTGTTTGGATCTCGTAGAGTAATTCCGAGCCCTCTCCACTTTGCGCTTTATCGCCTAAAATCGCACAGTGCTCAAGCCGCAAACGCAACAGACTAACATCGCGAAGTGGATCCTGAATGCAGCCCCATGCAGCGACGTCACCAATAAATGATGGATGCTCGTAGTTTTGCCAAAGAGGGGCTATCGGGAATACTTACTTTGCTTAGTTTTATCATTTTTAGCGTAAAATAGAGGGAAGGGGCGCACCCACGCTTCGGATGAGACCCATGTGTTTGTTTAGACAAGTAAACAAAAACAACTTATGTGTCATGCTTGACGTGGCCACGTGTGAAATACTTAAACGAAATCTTTCGAGGTCAACACCCAACTACTGTTATTTGTGGTGTACCTAAAGGTTAAGAGGGCCTAAGCCCTCTACTTTTTACAATTTTTTATTTAACTTGCCGTGTTAGTTTAGTATGTAATGTGTATGTTTGTGTCGGTCAAATCAAGCAAGTTGTTGACAGACACGGTGACAGTGTAATATAATGCCATCGAGCTGCTGAAATGATGGAGCCGAGAAGTGGTCATAGGAACTCTGTAATAAAATAACTCAATCGTACTGACTTTGGGCTGTTTAGGATAAGGTGGATGGAGTACTTTCAGAATTAATTTCTCAAGCCAATAAATTAAAAGACATTAAAAATGTCAATTAGTTTTTATAACAACTTGAAACAAAGATATATATAGATTCGAGTATTGCAAACGAAATAAAAGTGTCTACCAAAGCGTCGCAGAAGTTAGAAGCTAAAAGCGAAACATACAACCGCCATTGTACCTCAATAAACAAGGTTTTAATTAATTGCTATAAATGTACTTTGAACCCCTCAGCAAAAATATATTTAACCAATTAGCGTACAATGGTTTCATTTCCAGCTGTGTACGCTGTCACAGATAATACAAATAACAGATATCAACATAGATTTAATAAAAAAACAAAAAACACGACCGCGTAAAAAACATTCCATCGAATTGAGAACCTCCTCCTTTTTTTGCAAGTCGGTTAAAAAACTAAAAAGAAAAAAAGCAAGTCTAGAACCCTAGAAATTTGTTAAGTTATAATGGAAATCTTTCATGATTCATGATCGATAGTCACAATATAACAAATAATAAATTCTAATCGGAACATAGCGATTTTAAACAGTCGGGACACATTGTTGGGAAGATTTGCGTCGATCTAGATTTCTTATGGGTCCCGACTGTTTAAAATCGCTATGTTCCGATTAGAATTTGCCCGCCGTAGAATTGGCGCCAGGTGGGCAGACGAAATACAGGCGGTAGCCGGACAAGCATGGCTAGACACCGCAAAAGATAGAGCAAAGTGGTTTTCATTGGAGGAGGCTTTTACCCGTAGGGGGTCCATACAGGACGACCAGTCCTAGAATGTAAAGAATTTGCATGCTTTAAACTTGCTTTAATTTAAAAAAAAAATATTACAATATTTTAATTTATTTACTTCTAAATTGATATTTTGTAATATTATAATTGTATGACAGAAATTGTAATTAATGTAATCTTGACGGAATGTTGAAATTTAATCTTAATCTGTATGGAATGAAATAAAGCTTATTATTATTATTATATTGTGACTATCGATCATGAATCATGAAAGATTTCCATTATAACTTAACAAATTTCTGGGCTTCTGAACTTGCTTTTTTCTTTTTAGTTTTTTACGCGGTCGGGTTCTTTGTTTTTTTAATTATTTAGTGGTAACAGGGGAGAGGGGTGAATTACTGACACAGACCGAATTTCACGCGGGCGGAGCCGCGGGCACAGCTAGTTATAATATATTTGTACACTTTAAAATAATCAAATGAATAAATCAAGCATTCCAGTGAAATTCAAAATAATAATAATAATTACAGGTAATAAATAATGTGTAAAAATGTCAAATTCATAACGTACAATTTAATTTTGATCAGAGATACAAATTTATACAATAATAATAAAAAATAACAATAGAATATTACAAAGTGTCGTCATTTCAGATTAACAGTGTTTTTAGTTGGTGTTAGTTGGTGTTATAAGATTGGCTTTACTCTAATGGTGTACACACGTGTCGGGCTGGGGCGTGATGGCGTGGGCTCGGGGCAGGCGTCGGTGGCGGGCTTCACGCTCCCCCGGCAGCCGTCGGTGGTGCCGTCGGTGGCGGGCTCCACGCTCCCCCGGCAGCCGTCGGTGGCGCCATCGGTGGCGGGCTCCACGCTCCCCTGGCAGCCGTCGGTGGCGCCGTGGGTGGCGGGCTCCACGCTCCCCCGGCAGCCGTCGGTGGCGCCGTCGGTGGTGGGCTCCACGCTCCCCCGGCAGCCGTCGGTGGCGCCGTCGGTGGCCGGCTCCACGCTCCCCTGGCAGCCGTCGGTGGCGCCGTCGGTGGCGGGCTCCACGCTCCCCCGGCCGCCGTCGGTGGCGCCGTCGGTGGTGGGCTCCACGCTCCCCCGGCAGCCGTCGGTTCTGATTTCTTGTTTGCATGTTCTCTGAGTGAATTCACAAAGTGTGCATTATACATAATATGCTATAGGCGTAATGATATAGATTAGATAATTACGTTATCGTTAGAGTAGTTACACTATTGTCTTAGGCTTAGATCCTGTAAAGATAGATGTAAGTGTGGAAATAAATAAATAACAATAAATAAGTATTTTGGGGTGCTGAACCTGAATCTGAGGTTTGCTAACAAAATTTCGTGACGCAACATTGAGAAAATCGCAAAAAAAGTGAAAAAGATTCTGCTTTTTTTTCAGTAGGCATACACGTTTGTTCGTGATCGTGATCTATCCCGGTCGAAGCGTCAAACGGGCCTTACGGCATTCAGGTTTTATTTTCCCAATAACTTCCCAAAACAGCGGATTTAATTACTAAAACTCGATAAGCGACTCGGTATTCTTGTCCAATATCTTAGGATGTACATATTATTTGATATTATTATTATAAAATGCTACTTTCTTGCTTGTAAACTGCGTTCGCCCGTCAGTTCGTCTCGTCGTACCGCGCTCACTTCGACCGTGTCACTCATGCTATGGTAACTCTGAACAAAGCTCGCGAAGTTAATAACAGCGCCGTATATTGGCTGGCGCCCAAAAACTAGCCAACAAGTTTCAGTGTTTTCTCTTACGTTTCTCTAGGTGGCGTTATTAAGGAATGTAATTATTGTGGCAACACTGTATAATTTTCCAGTGCCGCTGAAAAGATAAGTTTTTTATTTTTAAACTTTGACGTGACGTATGTGTTTTCTTTATCGGTTGTGTACTGCCATTGTACTGGTTTGAAAACTTGTTAAGGAAATTAATTATTTAATGTTAGAATTGTTGAATTGAGGAATGGTGAGTGATAATGATAATACATTAATAATACTTCTTTATTCAACACGTAGTGAATAATGTTTTTAATTCATTTAATTTTTAAAACTGCGGTAAATGTTTCATTTTGGTTCGTGGCACCGACCTTGAGCCGAAAGCCAACAAACAATTATTCTTACGAGTACTAATATCTACACTATCCATACTATCCATACTTAATATGAAATTTATAATGTGAAAGTGTGTCCGTCTGTCTGTCTGTCTGTCTGTCTGTCTGTCTTTCTGTTACCTCTTCACGCTTAAACCGCTGAACCGATTTGGATGAAATTTGGTATGGAGATAGTTTGAGTCCTGGGGAAGGACAAAGGCTACTTTTTATCCCGGAAAAATACCCTTATTCGCGATAAACGAATTTAAGGCGGACGAAGTCGCGGGCAGAAGCTAGTAAGCCATAAGTGTCAGATTGGCATACGTACCTAATTATAACACCAAGAAAATTGGTGTCTATGGGCTATCTGTCTGTCTGTCTGTCTGTTACCTCTTCACGCTTAAACCGCTGAACCGATTGGAATGAAATTTGGTATGGAGATAGTTTGAGTCCAAGGGAAGGACAAGGACTTTTTATCCCGAATTTAAGGCGGAGAAAATCGCGGGCAGAAGCTAGTTTATTATAAAGTTATAAAAATGAAATGTATGTACATTGAAGATACTTAAAAAAAAGTAACGGACTATTTGGAGGCCACTTTGTATCGAATAATTTATTTTTTGGATTGTACCTATGTTTGTATGTGTTGTTGTGGCATCATCACGCCAAATCGGCTTAACGGATTTATATTATTTGCGTAGTGTGTAGCTCCACAGATGGTTATAGGATACTTTTTACTCGGCTGTTTTTAGCGTATATTTTGTCACCTCGATTCTCGTGATAGAGTAACCATTTACGTACCTATATAGACATAAGCTCTGCTGTGCTAATGCAGACAGCCTGCCAGCAGAGCTTTTTAGGTCTTTTGTTCATTAGAAAGAAAGACCTAAAACATATTGAAACTCCTATCAAAAGACGGCCTTTTTATATACCTGAAAAATGCAAAATAGTACCAGAGGAATAAATATACCGTTGGCATGAGTAGTAAGCTAGTAATATTTATACCAGTAATAAATAATAATACATTATAATTGTATTTTTAGGTGAACCAATGCATCGTTTTCCAAATCCAAGTAAGCCTGACGAAATTGAAAGATTTAAAACATGAATCATGAGAATTGGAGGTGACATTGTGGGCGAAGAGGACCAGTCCATACCTACATAGAAACAGGAGAGTATCCCGGCATTTTGAGGAGGTTTACTTTATTACCGATACCGTTACTGAATATACCGGGTATGTATATAAAATCCACATCAGATATTCTTTTAAGTATATGAAAGTAAAAAATAACAGTGGAACTAAAAACTATCTTATTTTTTTAAGTCTGTAAATAAAATTAAAAGACCATGGCGGTTCTGCTGGTTCATGTTTACGCAGTATCAAAGGGCTATGGCATTCCTGTCTCATGTTGAAAAGCGGTAGCATGTTAAAAAATGCTGTAGTTGCTGCTATGCTTTGTGCAGTGAGAACTGTCATTGATCATTGAAATCAGTAAAAAAAAAGTGTCGGTGCTATTTTTATAGAAATGTATTACTGCAGTAGGTTTAAATTTACTGACAGGAATGAATTGAGCTGTCATCCGTCATAACTGCAACATTGCAACTGTTGTTTTGTTTCTAAAAAAATCCGTCCGTCCGTCCGTCCGTCGGTCCGTTGTTTTTTTATGTCTATCTGTTGGTATGTTTGTCTGTAAATCCCTTTCTAAGGTTTCGTAGCCAAAATGGCAAAAACAGAACCCTTATAGATTCGTCACGTCTGTCTGTCTGTCTGTCTGTCTGTCCGTCCGTATGTCACAGGCATTTTACTCAAAAACTATAAGATGTTTACTATGAAATTTGGAGCATAGGTGTCTTGTATAAACAAATCAAATCAAATCAAATCAAAATATTCTTTATTCAAGTAGGCCTAGTTACAAGCACTTTCGAAATGTCAGTTACATGAGACTGAATGTTTACTGGGAGAAATACAATATGATCCAACATTTGCTGCAAGGATTAGGGAAACTCAGAAAGACCTAATCAGCCGCTACTTAGTTCGATAGTTAAATAAAAAATATATATATTTCTAGGGGGGGCACTCCATACATGTAACCGAAACTGAAAACAATTTTTTTTAGCAAATATCAATGTGTGGCTCATATTTCGACAGTTCTTCTAAAAAACTTTGTTCCTAAAAAAATTTTTTGATTTAGTGAATATTTTCCGAAATATTCACTCCGAAAGTAGCAAAAATTGTGTCCCCCCATCTAATTTCTAAACGATATATTCAAAAAATATGAAAAAAATTACAAATATAAAGCTTAATAAATACTTCCAACGAAAACTGTTTCCAACGTGATCGGACATACCGTCGTTTTTAAGTTATTGCCAAAAAACTGCGCTTCTCAGCAAAAGGACTTAAGTGCCGGGGAGATACGCTCTTTTGTTACTGTTTTTTTTTCATATCGTATTTTATTTATCATATCGTATTTGTCTGTCTGTCCACCCGTCTGTCAATCCGTCCGTCCGTCTGACTATCCGTCCGTCCATCCATCCGTCCATCCATCCGTCCATCTTTTCTGTCCATCTGTGGGTATGTTTAGCTGTCAATACTTTTTTATACTAGGTAATTTAATTTCTTTTTTTTTTTAGATTTAAAAAAAAAGTTCACTATTTATTGCATGACCATTTACAAAAAATATATCCACCGCAGGTTTCGTCAATAATTTAATTAGTTCCATGACTCAAAAATTGATTAAAATGTCCGTCCGTCAATCCATCCGTCCGTCTGTCTGTCTGTCTGTCTGTTGGTCCGTTCGTCCCTTTAATTTAAATTATGTACATCTAACTGACCTGCCATAACATCTTTACTTATTATAAAGTTGTAAAAATGAATTTTACATTAAAAATATTAAAAAATAATAAGTGATGAATCGAAAAATTTTTTTTCGGGAGTTTTTGTATGTTTATATGTGTCGTTGTGGCTTCATCACGCCAAAACGGATAAACGGATTTCAACTATTTATGGTACACGGGTAACTGTCATCCACAAATGGTTAAAGGATACTTTTTATCCGACTACGCTCAAGAAAAAGAAGAGGGTTATAATTATAATGTTTCTGTCCTCCGCTGACGAAATTGCGGGCTCTAGTATTTAAATACAAATACAAAATTTATTGATAACGCGTTACATGTCAAGTAAGTATTACAATAGTAGGTAGGTGACATGATATTGTTGTTTTTATTTGTAATATATAATATTATATTATTTGATAATATTTATGTGTGTGTTAGTTTTAAAAAATCGTTCACACTATACAGAGTCAACTCCAAAACTCATTTGCGTAGCTTACACTTAAAAACTGCGGTAGAAGTTGCATCTCTGATATCGGCAGGTAATCTATTGTAAACAGATGGGCCCATTACGTAAACAGATCTCACAGATTTGGATAGTTTGTGTTTAGGCGTAATAAGGCGGTAATGGAACTTGTTTTTGCGAAGTTCATGACTCGTATTTATGCCTTGGCCTTTAAATATGTGTATGTTCGTGTACGTGAATAAGGTCGCCTGATATATGAGTTCGCCAGGAAGTGCAAGGATTCCTAGGTCATTGAAGAAATTCCTGCACGACATGTCATTAGGTACACTGGTATTATGGCGCGCACTGTTCGCTTTTGCATGATAAATACACGTTGAGCGTCTGCAGCGGGGGCCCACAGCTCCACACCATAAGTAAGAAGACTGTGGACAGTCGCAAAATAGCAGGATCGCACCACTTCACGCGATGCCGTTTTCGCCAGCCTACATAGCCCAAAACACGCTCGCCCTAGCTTAGAGCATAGCCCGTCTATGTGGCTGTCCCATGTGAGGGAACAGTCTATTATGAAACCCAGCAACTTAGTAGACTGTACTTGTTCTAGTACGGTGTGACCAGCGGTGACCTTACATGGTTTTTTTACTCTGCCATGTGAGTTGAAGGTCATATAGCACGTTTAGACGTTTACATTAAGCGCCAGGCCGTTATATGTGAACCACCGAGTAGGGTATCCGACGGAGCCTTGACCACAGCGGCAACGTCATCCGCGTACATGTATATTTCGGCATCCCCGATGGTCGCTGGTAGATCGTTCAACAGGAGGCTGAAACGTGTGTTGGACAGGCAGGATCCTTGCGGGACACCAAGAACATTTTCCAGTGCCGATGACGTGACGTCTCCTCCCTCTCCCACTACCACTTGCGCTCTCTTGGACATGAAGGAGGAAAGTAGAGAAAGTGTTGGCCCTCGTATTCCATGAAACTCGATCTTGCTAGCGATGAGGGCGTGGTTGGCGTGGTCGCAGCACACCAGTGCAACACGGAGCCCCGCTTCGCGCGCGCGCTCAGCACGCTCCGCACGACTTCTCGCACCAAATCCGTGGTCGCGCGGCCCGCTCGGTACGCGTACTGACGGCCAGATAGTACTTTCTGATCTGCTACAAATCTAATCAGTCTCTTATTTAGTCCCACTTCGAGAATCTTACAGATGGCCGGCACCAGCGATATTCGAATCGCATCTTTTCCCTTTCCCCTTGTACAATGGGCTAATCTTGACCTTTTTGAGGGCAGTGGGGTATGTCCCCTGTCGAGCGCTAGCATTGCACAGGATGGAAATTGTACCCGCCAACGGTTTAGCGACCGATTTCAGTAAGCTGGCAGACAGGCCGTAGAAATCAGTGTTAGTTTTAGACGCTACGTGGTTATTTAAAATGTTGACAATTTCATACGGTGTGAATGGTGCTAGCCTCATGGATACGTCGCTGGCGCGCGCGTCTGCTGCGAGCGCGGAGCATGCGCGCGGCAGGTTGGCCGCGGGCCCTCCGCAACTGCTCGCCGCGGTTATAAACTCTGCGTTGAGCGCGTCCACCAGCGTTGAAGTCTTTTATATGATCAGTGAAATCGACTAAAATTGAACATGTTTAATATTTCAGGTCAACAAAGACCTGTAAACCAAGACCCAGTTCTTCAGTGCATAAAACAAGTATCTATGGTAAGACTCGTTCTTGCCTTTAAGTAGAGATCCTTTTGTTATTTTAATCCATTTTTAGAGTTCCGTACCAAAAAGGTACAAAAGGAACCCTTATGGTGCGACTCTGTCTGTCTGTCTGTCTGTCCGACTATTAAAGCGCCATATCTCAAAAACTACTTATGCTAACTATTTGAAATTTGGAATACTTATAAATATCGTCTGCCCACATTGCACAGGAAATATTTAAAAAAACATTTTTACTTTCTAAAAAAACGACGGATATGAGGGGGCAAAAAATTAAAAGTCTAGCTACTGGGTCAATTGGGGTATCATATGAAAGTACTTTACGCTCTGTTTGAGATTTATTATTACAAAATACTAAAGTGCTCAACATAACACTATACATATTGTTTTGTGATAATTGTATAATTATTGCCATGTCTCTTACTTTTCGTTTCAGCATCAAGGGTGAAGAGTAAGACAGAAAGCTAAAGCTGAAAAAGAGCTAAGGAACACTCAGTACCAGACTCTGGGGTAATAGCTTCAAATATAATATAAGCCGGGCGTTGATTGCCCAAAAAAGAGCAATCCGAGCCATTGTACGTATTCCTCCATGGGCATCATGTAGAGAACACTTCATGAAATTAGGTATCTTAACTGTTCCCGACTTTGTAAAAAATATTTTTAAATATGAGCTGCGCCTGCAAACACGTAAAAAATATGAAGCATAGCTTTTGCCCTAAACACAAAATAGCACAGCACTGTGCAAGACATCAAAGTATTGTTATTTATAACAAACTACCCGCTGAACTAAAAGTCATTACAGACTATATAGCTTTTAGCAATAAATTAAAATTATTTTTATTGAAAGGGTGTTTTTATAGTATAGACGAGATATTCTGTTAATAGTTTATATTATTTAGGAAATTTATTTATTGGAAAGTGAATTGTATAAAACTGTATTTCAAACACAATGTTATGTATTGTTTCAATAAATACTGAATACTGAATACTCTAGCAGAAATAAGAGATGTGTTAAGAAAGTGTCAAAATTTGAAAAAGAAGTTAAAGGCTAAATTAATTTTAGCATCTAAAATCATGGAAACTTCAGCTTTTCAGTGTTAAGGTGCGTCCACATTTGTATCATTTGCCCGATCAGATCTTCGTCCCGTGGCATGATCGCGTATCACACACTTAGATCGGAGAAGTCCTGCGTAATCGCCGCGCCGACAGTAAGTGTCCAAGCAGCGCGATACGCAGTCATGCCACGCCACGGTGATCGGATACGAGCAAATGATACAAGTCTGGACGCACCTTTATGATGTTTTTCTATTCCGCCGCCGAAGTTGCGGGCATCTTCTAGGAAATATAAAGAATTAAAGTTTAAGTTGTATTTGATTGTGTTTAAAGGTGTCTTATTTATTGTATCACAAGAGAACTGTACCTACTATAGATACATGTTATTGGAATAAGAAATAAATGTACATTGGTAACTTAAAGTCAAAGTCAGTGTTTTATTTGTTAAACATAGGTGATGGCTGCATGCATACAGAGATGTTCAATTATTTTATGTTCCACTATGTTTTGCCGATTGGCGTACAAAAACATTGGTTTAAAAATATTTACCTACTGCTTCTAAACAAGATTTTGTTTAAACATTATAATACTTACAATTTACGAAATAAGATAATTAAATTGACAATGGAATACTAATAAAAAGAAAAATGAAATAATAACAATAATAATAAATTAATCTCAAATAATTACATACAATTGAAATCATCATTTAAATAATCTAAAACAGAATAATAGCACTTATTCGTAAGTAAAGTTAATAATTTGTGTCTCAAAGGTGACATTGGTAACAGTTTAAATTCTGCGGGTAGTATATTATATATTCTTATTGCTAGATAATATACACTTTTACGCATTAAAGCGGTTTTTGCTGCAGCTATATCTTTGCTGCAAACATTTGCTGGTAAAACTACTTTTTTTAAATAGCGCTGGATTATTTTTTACAAACATGACCACTTCTAGAATATACATAGAAAGCATTGTCAGGATGCTCAAATCTCTAAAATGTGATACACAACTGTCAGTTTGTTGAAGGCCACGCATTGCTCTGATACACCTTTTTTGAGCTTTGAAAACCGCTTCCTTATTTGTAGAATTGTACCAAAAAAATATGCCGTAAATGCCATGGTACGCAGTTAATACAGCATCAGAATTGGCTTGCTTTGCTAGTTTATAAAGTGCATAGGCATACTGATTTCGTTTTTGGCACACTTGCTCTGTATCTGATTTCCATGACAAATGGTTGTCTACATGGACTCATAAATAGGTTCCTAGACTACACTTTAAAAATTGCCCTCTTTTGTATATAATTGGTTCGGTTTATTCAAAATCAACCAAAGTCACTTTGGATTTCATAGTTACCATGAAATCCATAACGTGTTTGTTAATTTCTAATTACCCAATTCATTTTTGTCAGAGGTCTTAGGTTATGGCATGTATTAATTTTTTAATACCTTGAAAGTGATATATAGGTATAGTGTCAAAGTTAAGAATGTGCATTAATTTCTGATTCGTATATTCATAACATATACTGCACCGACCATTGTCGCTGGTTAAATCAATAAAAATCTTTTTTAACGGTTTCATATCACACGGGTTAAAAATCATTTTTTTGCAGATAGGCACAAGTTTGTCATAGACGTAACTGCCCAGGAGACAACTCTATTGTCTTACCTCATACCATGTGTTGTGTGTTGATATAAAATGAAGTTATTTATTACAAAGGGAATTAAAATGTATTTATTGTAATTTGCAATGTTTTATTTGATGCATTTTAAAGAGCACATTTATTGGCCCGCAAGGCGGACTGCAGTGTGGGCGAGTGAATTTGCCCTTTTATTCAAGTAAAACACTAATTACAGCACTTTTCGCCAATACATAACTGCAGTATATCGCACCTCCAAAATCGGCAACGCAATTAGTATGGAAAATACAGCTGCCAGCGTCGCCGATTTTGTTGGTGCGATACGTCGTCTACATGATCTACTATAGTGCCTATATATATATATATATGTCGCGTTAGGAGTGGCGGGAGCGGGAAACTGGGCATAATTATGGTCATCGGACATAGCGATAGGTTAAGTATCACGATAGCTAAATTAAAATCACTATTTACACAATCAATAGATGTCTTTTATTTACTTTCACAATTATATCGTAATTCACTCATTAAAACGTAAAACATTGCACATTATGGAACTTAATGCAAATGCGAGTTTTAATCAAACCGTTATAAAAAATAACTTTTAAAATGGCAGCAAGGAAACAGACAAGTCTCTTGGCGGAGATGTCGACTCGATCACGAACCAAAGCAAAAGAGAGCGAAATCCCAATCCAACTTAAAAACGTCAAGTACAAATCCCGCCAAGAGCCATGTCCAAGCGAGGGTAAAAGCTATCAGCCAATCGCTTGAGTTTCAGTGTGCCAATATCATAAATTAAATTGTATCCAATCAGAAAAATTCATAAACGGAAATTTCAAACAAGTTGTCCATCATAATCAACAAAATGTTACCAGTAAATAACAATCAGACTATTAGATTAAAGTGTCATGTGGTGTCGCCATCTGTTGGCAGTGAGAAAATAACTAAAGCGAAATAAAATAATCAATGCATGGCAACACAACTTTAAAAAAGAAAAACAAATTGATTTCAATCGTTGCCGACTGGTGGCGCCGCCCTCACACTTCGACACGGCCATCTTGACCTTCACCCGTCCACGGGTGCGTTATCTGAGAACAAAACAGAATCAAAAGTAGTCCGTTCGGCCAATCTGACATAACAAACATTTATTGTCACGTAACTCCAAGTATAGCCAAAATAATAATAATGCTGTCTAATAGAAATTACAAATCTTTGCCACACACATCACACAAGCATCATAAATCTAGATTTTAACAAATTGCTTAAGCTTTCAGCTATCAGACTTGATAATGTTAGTAGGTACCTTGTAAGTACCACCTGGTGTGACGTACGCCATCAAAACAAAATCAAAACAACAATTGACAAGTAGAATCACTTTTGACGTAGAATTAACATTACACCAGTGTCCTTCGGTGCAACAATAAAATCTAACAAGTTGCCAGTCCATCGGCATATTATTACATCTTCAAATGTACCAGTCCATCGGCACAAGCCAATCCATCGGCCTTAACGTAGGTAACCCAACGTCAGAAGTTAACCATCCCAGCCGCGTAGGTGCTACTCCTCGCAAAGAGCATACTGCACATAAAAAGCAGTCTACATACACCTCTTACATGCTCCGGCACTTCTGATGCGGTCACAACAACACCCAGTCCATCGGGTATGCTTTCAGTCCTTCGAAAGTATTTCAAGCGTCAATAGTGAATCCATTTGAATTAAAATGACAGCAACACTGCACTAATTCTAATCAGAGGCATTATCATTATCGTCACATATAATGTCTAATTCAGAGGGGATCTTTTGTTCGGGGACTTTCCTGACTCTGTCGTGTGGATATTTGTACGTTCTATTAGATGTGAGCGATTTAAGCAAATACCTATCACCATCTAAAACTTCAATGACCTTAAATGGTCCTTTAAACTTGGGATCAAGTTTCAATTGATTTCTCTCCTCGTTTTCAATTAAGACATAATCACCTACTACACAATTTTGAATCTTAGCCTTATTACTGTCAAACCGATTTTTATCGTATTTGGCATTTTCCACCATATTTCGGGACGCTTGCTCTCTCATTGCATCCAAGTCGATTCCGTCATTTTCCTCAAGTGTCATTAAATCTAGCGGTCTGGCAACTTTGCCAATTAATAACTCGAGAGGACTTGCTTTGGTAACACGGTTATTGGTAGAATTCATGGCCAACTGAATATCACCTAACGCATCTTGCCACGAGCGATCTTTGCTAGTTTCTACCGACGTCAACATGCTTTTTAGCGTACCCATGACTCTTTCAACCTGGCCGTTAGCACGACTTGCACCAGTAGCGATAAGGTGCAGTTGGATATTGTGACTACTACAGAAGTTTGAGAACTCTCTGCTAGAAAAACAACGACCTTGGTCTGCAATAACCCTTCGAGGAGCACCAAACAATGAAATACTACTATTAAGAGCTCGAATGCTATTGGCACTGTCAATATTTTTAGAGTGGATCAAAAGAACATACTTCGTGAATGCGTCAATTATGACGAAAACATATTCTTTGACACGATTCTTGCCGCTAAGTTTGCCCGAGGCGTCAATATGGACAGTGTGCCAAGGAATTGCGGTTTTAGGGATTGGGTGCATCTCGGCTTGAACTCGACCAGATTGGGGCTTGGATATTTTGCATGTGATGCAACTATCAACAAACTTTCGAACATATTTCGACATGCCTGGGAACCAATAGTGATCATACACTTTCTCGAGCGTTTTTTCCCATCCAAGGTGCATGATAGATTCGTGAACGTTGTTGATAACTGCCCACCGAAAACTGCGAGGAACTATTGGGACGCAACGAGTACGTCCGTTGCGCTGGATCTTGCGATGAAGAATGTTGGAACGAACCTCATAAGTTTTCCTAATGTCCTCTGACAAAATTTTGTTCTGCAAGTCTGACATGATCTTGCGAATCTCCTCATCTTTCTCTTGCTCAGCTTGTAGCCAAGTACTATCTAGGGACGCTAAATCTACACGCTTTTGTTCTACACGCTTCACCGGAGTCGAGGGCTCGATGGGTACTGGATTTCGAGACAGACAATCGACATGGGACATCCTGGTGCCTTCTCGATATTCAATGCTGAAGTCGAACGATTGGAGGTATGCCCACCAACGGTGCACACGCGGGGACAAATCAATCTTTATCTTTGAGGCCTTGACGGAGTTGCAATCGGTTATTACCTTAAATTTACGACCTTTAAGATAGTGCTTGAAATACTTGATCGCATTGACAACCGCCAGGGTCTCTAACTCGTACGAATGATATCTGGATTCAGCCGGAGACGTACGACGACTATAATATGCCACTACATGCTGTTTGTTGTCTACCTTTTGCAGGAGCATAGCACCGTAACCGTCCGCACTCGCATCAGTGTGAACCTCAATAGGGAGACTAGGATTGAAGATCATAAGCACAGGCTCACTAGTCAACTGTGAAATGATTTTTTGACGAATCTCTTCGTTCTCAGGTCGCCAATTAAGAGACTTGTTCTTGCTACTTGTGAGTTTATACAGGGGTGTCATGATTTTAGAGAAATCGCGAATAAACTGCCGAAAGTATGAGGCGAGACCAATGAATTGGCGAAGTTGGGTGATCGTTGTAGGTGGAGGGAGCTTCTTAAGGGCCTCAATTTTGCCAGGGTTGGGCTGCACCTGACCGTCTTCAATGACAAATCCTAAATACTCTATACGCTTCTTTAGAAAGGAGCATTTCGACAGGTTTAGGGAAAAGCCTGCTTTTGTCAGAACATCCAACACAAGACGAAGACGCTCGATGCCTTCTTCAACAGTGGAGGACAAGATCAACACATCGTCTATGTAAACCACTACAAAAGAGTACGCAAGATCACCTAATGCCTTCATTATCGCTCTCTGATAAACGGAACTAGCATTCTTCAAGCCAAAGGGCATGGTGAGGTGCTCCCACTGACCTTCCGGTGTAACAAATGCAGTTTTTTCAATCGATTCTGGTGCTACTGGAATTTGATGGTAGCCACTTAGCATATCAAGAGCTGTAAACCATTTGGCATTACCTAACCTTGCTACTTGATCACTGATAAGAGGTAGAGGAAACCTATCATCAACAGTGTTATCGTTAAGTTCTCTGTAGTCGACGCACATGCGATCCGATCCGTCCTTCTTCTTGACGAGTAATACTGGACTCGAAAATGGGGAACAACTTGGCCTAATAACTCCTGCCTTCAAAAGCTCGTTGACCTTGTTGCGAACAACAGCTTTCTCCTCTTCACCCAACCTATAGGGACGTCTTTGAACTATACGATTAGGATCCACGAGACGAATATCTAACTGCCCAGTTGTGACACGGGTAGAAGCTATACCTGCCGAAAACGACGCCTTGTACTGCTCCAAAGTATGAACTAACTGTTCTCGATTAGCGATCGGGACGTCAGTGATAATATCGTCAAAAGATACTACCTTGGGATTAGAATCATTTGATGAGCACGAATTTATCTCAGCACGGCGAGAAAAAGTCAAGTTAACATGAGTCATATTTACATTTAGACCTTGGGTTAAAATTTCACGACCAATCATGATGTCGCTATTAAGGTGTGAATCAGGTAGCACATGAAAGATAATTTCTAAATTCAAGCCATCAACTTCTACCTGACACTCTATTTGCATCAAACTGTGAACATTAGATTGACCAATGCCAGTTAAAATCACAGTGTTATTAAGTCGTTTACCAGGAAATTTGGAAGCAATGGATTCTTTAACGAGAGAGCATTCAGCGCCCGAATCATAGTGAAAAGGAAATGACTCACCAGCAATCTTCATCCGTCCTGTAGGGTTGCTGATGCAGCACAGGTTGACTCGACGCTGGTTGCTGGTACTCGCTGCTGACGCACCGGAATTACTGCCGTTTGCACCACCGTTGCCAGAAGCATTCTTCCCCGGAGTGGTGTTCGAAGCACGAGGACATTTGTTGGCGAAGTGACCAGAAAGTCCGCATCTGTAACACGTAACGCCCGACGCGTTTGGATGTTGCTTGGTTGAAGAAACTTTAGGAAGAGTGGAACGATCGCATAACCTTTTTGAATCCTTAGAGCGGCAGTCGGCGCTGCGATGTCCCAGCTTCCCACAGGAAAAGCAGCGTACAGGCCCAGGAGATGGTTGTCCAGGCCGCGGTCGCTTGCTGTTGGATGCGTCGCTTGAAGAGTCAATATTCTTCCTCTTCATGTAGCAGCTGGCTTGAAGTTCACGTTGTAATTGCTCGCGGGTTTTTATTTCCGTCGTAAAAGCAGTACGTTGTAATCTTCCATCAAATTGAGACACGTGGGCCAACACCATAGCTAAGGTTATCTGTTCTGTAGTCATGTTCTTAAATCGCGCCATCAATGACGTTGAAAGTCGCGCAGCATAAGAGGCCATGTTTTCATTGTCCTTAGGTTTACTATTCTGCATGTTGATGAGGGTAGCAGCAGGGGTTTCGATCATACCATAACGGGCCAGAAAAAGATCTTTAAACTGGTGCCATGTCATGCCAGAAAAAGAAACCTGGGATAACCATTGCGAAGCGTTTCCCTTTAAGGCTCCACTAAGTGCCAATATTAGTGCACTTCCATGTTGTTGTTCAGCGAGGCACAATTCTACAGTGGTACACCATGCACGAGCATCTACATCTGCCTTTTCTGGGTCAAAATCCGGTAAAATAATTTTTCGGTTACTCACAGGTCGTATGGAGTCAATCAGCGCCATCATGTTTCTGTTCTGGGCTTCCAGCAGCGTTCTCAGAAAATGTTCATCCATTCGCGGCCCATCGCTTTGAGTCCGACTAAATCCCACTTCTTCTGATGTCGCGTTAGGAGTGGCGGGAGCGGGAAACTGGGCATAATTATGGTCATCGGACATAGCGATAGGTTAAGTATCACGATAGCTAAATTAAAATCACTATTTACACAATCACTAGATGTCTTTTATTTACTTTCACAATTATATCGTAATTCACTCATTAAAACGTAAAACATTGCACATTATGGAACTTAATGCAAATGCGAGTTTTAATCAAACCGTTATAAAAAATAACTTTTAAAATGGCAGCAAGGAAACAGACAAGTCTCTTGGCGGAGATGTCGACTCGATCACGAACCAAAGCAAAAGAGAGCGAAATCCCAATCCAACTTAAAAACGTCAAGTACAAATCCCGCCAAGAGCCATGTCCAAGCGAGGGTAAAAGCTATCAGCCAATCGCTTGAGTTTCAGTGTGCCAATATCATAAATTAAATTGTATCCAATCAGAAAAATTCATAAACGGAAATTTCAAACAAGTTGTCCATCATAATCAACAAAATGTTACCAGTAAATAACAATCAGACTATTAGATTAAAGTGTCATGTGGTGTCGCCATCTGTTGGCAGTGAGAAAATAACTAAAGCGAAATAAAATAATCAATGCATGGCAACACAACTTTAAAAAAGAAAAACAAATTGATTTCAATCGTTGCCGACTGGTGGCGCCGCCCTCACACTTCGACATATATATATATATATAGGCACTATAGTTGTGGTATATATATATACAGGCTTTTGCCCGCGACTTCGTCCGCGTAGAGCTCGAATTTCAAAAAATCCTTCTTTAGTGCGCCTCTACATACATCTCTAACGTAATATGTGTTTCAATTCTCGTATTCCTACCGTCGGAAGTTTAGGCTATGCATTGTCTGTCAATAGTTATAAGTCACGTTACTTTGTTATATATCTGTAATTTGAAAAAAAAACATGTAATTGGACAATTGAGATTGAGCTATTGATAATATTGAACAGGAGGTAGGTTTTGCAGTATTTATTTATATACCACATTAAGAGACCCGACCAAGCTTCGTGGAGAGCTTGCTCTCGAGCAACCCACGTAAAACTGGCCGTGCGACAAGCAGTTCTCCCTAAGAACTATTCCTGCTGTTTTCAGTGACTAACCTTGAGACTTATTGATCGTCATCGCGAAACAGACCTAAGGGGGAGCTGCAGCTTTTTAAATTCGAATGGGTAATCCGAGGGTATAAATGGTATCCGGGGTATGTACACAGATTCACCTTGAGCACAGCCAGTACTTACGATGGCTTCTATAACGTATTTATGAGAGGCTTTCACATGCCGCCTGGTTCCATAGCACAACTTCGGCTGATTCTCATTTCGCAGCAACGATACCCGAGCACCTTTTAAGATAAGTATATTGTGATAAGGTAGGCGGGGTGGGTTAAGTGCATTTAAAAACTCTACGCGATAGGTTATGGCATCATCCGTGTTCACTACAGATTGAGTCTACAGACTTGTATTCGTATTCTGAACCTTCGAACGACTTTCTTAGGTGTCAGAATCGCTCATTCACACAACCACTCTATGGACTTGTTGTGTAGATTTGAAAGATTAGGTTATCTCAATGTATACAGTATATAAAATTAATGTTTTTTTTTTGAGTCGGTGCCACCGTGTCACAACTTACTAAAATCGATATTTCAATATTTTACACATTCTTTATATGGCACCGACGCCAAAATAACATTAATTGTATATACTGTATAGATTGAGTATACAAACGGTTACTTGTAAGTAATTTGAAGAAACTGAATTATGGCGTTATTTTTTTTCTTTTTAGTTTTTTTTGGAGTCGGTTTTATTTTTTGTTAATTGGCTTTTTAGTTTATTTTAAAGTCGGTTGATTTATTATTTAAAAAAAATATTTCGTTAATTTTTTTGTGGACGAAATATAAATAGGTTCTTAGCGCAGGCGTATTAGAGGGCGGTGCCTCTTATAGGATGCAAAATGCGTTAGCACGTTCGCGGCATCCCATTTGAGACAAACTTTGCGGTGTGCTGGCTCCGCTGCAGGACATGCTGCAAAGTTGAAACATGCCAAATATTCTGCATTGGAGTCAGCATACGATTTCGTGCCGGTCGCCGTTGAAACAGCGGGACCCTGGGGTTGCGAAGCTCGCGATCTTATTAAAGAACTCGGCCGGCGACTACAAAACAGAGGTTGCGATCCCCACTCTGTCTGGGTCATATCTGACTCAACAGGTCTCCATATAGCCATTCAGCGAGGAAACGCTGCTGGCATTATGGGCACCTTTGTGTCGGCGATCCTCACTATATTAAGTCATGTACTGTCAAGTTGCCTTAGGTTCACTAGTGCAATAGTTTCGTTACCGACAAAGTGTAGTACACGACAATGAGGAGAGATAGCATTCCTTTGTATTAACAATTATTACATTTAACGTTATGCCCCCCTGCGTGCCCGGTTGGCCAATACTATTCCCGGAGAGCCATCATAATGGTTTCACTCTCACTGCACGGCAGTAGCGTCCCAACCAGGCAGGCAGTGGGTGGGGCCCGAAGGCCCCCTGGTACCACCGCCATAACCCCTCGTACCAGCCCTGACCTCCGAAACATTAATCCAATCCTTTAATGACTATCCGTCAACATTGCCCATAAGTGGTAACTAGTTATTAAATATACAAATCACTCACCTGACTGCATACAACACATATACTTAGATTCACAACTCTAATCCCTTTTTCACCAACTCACTTGGCACCTTCCTTCCGTCGTCAGTCAGTCTTAGAAAACAGAATACCCTCAAGAAAACCACTCTCACATTTTATCACTATTGTGTTGCCAGTCAAAATCGTACTATCGACAATAATATAATCTTACCATTCACGTTCATCGCGGTCTTTCGCGACACTCCCGGCGGCGAAGCGACTTACAGCACGGCGAAGAGCTGGCGGGTCCACTCGGCGATCTTGTCTCTTGCTCGCAAGGCCGCGTTCCGCCTCACCCTCATGTCCTGTGATGCTAAGTTATCGCAGGCTGGGCTCATCTCGGTTAGTTGACCCTCCATGTCACCGTTGGTCAACTCCGGTGATGTCTCTGAAACAATGTCGGTTACTCCCCCAGAAGCTGCCTCTTGTAGGTCAACCTCCATGTCATTTTCTTGAGTCTGACCGCTCACTTCCCTGCGATCGCACAGTGTGTCAGATTCCTCCACCTCCATGGCCTTCTGCGTAGCAGGTACTTCAGGGACTTGGGGCAGCTCTGGAGTATTCGGAGAGTCCAGTGTGTAGTCGGTAGATTTGTCTAGCACAAGGTCGGCTTCCAGTGGATATAGATGACCAACAGACCGTTTGAAGTCGACATTTCCCACTTTCACCTTAGCCACCCTGATTTCACCGTCAGGTCCCTTAAGTAGCTCAGTTATTCGCCCTACCTTCCATTGCTCTCTGTTATTCGATTCGCCCTTTATTTGAACTACATCACCTTCAGATGGAGTATCATGTGACTTCACTCTAGGCTGCTTCGGCGAATGTCGATACCTTTCTCTAAGGTTCAGTAGGTATTGACCAATGAACATGTTTTTAAACTTTCATGATAGTCTGGCCTCGTCTCCATCCTTCGACTAGGTGTTCCTTGGTCACGGTACCAGAGGGTAGACGTTGATCAACCGCCAGATCCAGAGAGAGGCATTTACCCAGAGATAAGAAGTCCGCTGGTTTCAAAGCGTAGTCTACGTCTTCTCCCACATAAGTGAGGGGTCTGGTATTCACTACAGCTTCCACTTCCTTAATCACAGTCAATAGCTGAGTCTCGTTAAGCAGATGCTTCTCCAGAGTTCTTCTCAGACAGTGTTTTACAACTCCTATTAACCTTTCGTAGGCAGCACCATGCCAGGGGGCCAATTGAGGTATGAACTTCCAGGTGATCTGATTCTGTGTGCAGTATCTACTTGTCAAGACTTCGGATGTCAGCTTGAACTGTAATGCATTGTCTGAGATAATGAGTGAAGGTCTATTTCGTGATGCTACAAATCTTCTGAGTGCCATCAGACATTCTTCGGCAGTCAGGTCCTTGACGACTTCGAGATGGATAGCTCGTACGACTAAGCAGGTAAACAAGCAGATCCACCTTTTTTCCTTGGCATTGTTGGTGGTCACATACATTGGACCAAAATAGTCCATGCCTGTATAAGTAAACGGTGAGGCATACCTTACTCTTTCCACTGGCAGAGCTGGAGTTGAAGGTAGTTTATACGGACCTCCACCGTGTTTGATACACTGTGGACATTTACTCACAACCTTTTTGACTTGTTGTCTACCTTGAGGTATCCAATACTGTTCGCAAATCAGGCTCAATGTATGCGGCACGCCTACGTGGTAGTTCTGTTCGTGAGCTTCTTTGATGATCCTTGAAGTAAAATCGGAGTCCTTTGGTAACAGTATCGGATGTTTCGTATCGTATGACAAGTCTGCGTGAGCTAAACGTCCTTTGCTGCGTAATAACCCGTCGACGTCCATAAACAATCCTAGGTTCCTTGCCAGGTGGGTCCTTTTACCCTTGCATTCCTCGGGGAAGTGTCTGGACTGCAGTTGTATTATTTCCCGTATTTGTGAGATCACTGATCTTGATGCTACATCCTGTATGACAGGTGTACGTATGACAGGTGTACGTATGACAGGTGTACCCTCGAAGATCTCGGGTTGCTCTGTGTCCGCCTGCATATCCCGTTCTAGGCGCGCATCCCCGAGAGTCCTTGGTACCATAGAATCCCGATCCACACAATTTACGGGAGCTTCTTCGATGATATCTGGCTCTTCTAAATCCAGACCCTCCGCCGCCGCAGATAGAGACACGAGGTGATTGTCAAGATACATACTTTTCGGCCACAACTCTTTATCCTTGGCCAAGAACGCTGGTCCTTGAAACCATAGGTCTCTTTTCTTAGTCCATGTTTCAGGTCTTGTCGCAACGTCTGCTGGATTTTCATCAGTCTGGATGTAGCACCTTTGCACTCCAGTACTCTGTCTTATCTTTTCCACTCTCCTAGCGGCGAATGGAGGTAATAACTTCCTTGATTCCATCCAGCTAAGCACCACTAGACTGTCAGTCCACAGGTACTGCTTTACATCAGGTAAAGCTGTAGTTTTCATCAAATATGCAAGCAGTCTATTTCCAATCAAGTAACCAATCAGTTCCAATCGGGGAATCTTCAAATTCTCTTTATCCTTCAGAGGAGCCACGCGTGCCTTTGACATAAGTAGATGTATTTTAATGCTTTTTGCTTCTTCTACGCGTAAATAGGCGACCGCAGCATACGAACTTTGGCTGGCATCAGTGAAACAATGCAGTTGGTATGTAGGCATTCCTGTATCAGGTCCTACATATCTTGGCATTACCACGTTTCTAATGTCGCGTAGATTGGCGACTATTTCTTTCCACTGAGCCAGCAGGTCGTCAAGTAATGCCGTCTCCCATTTATATTTCCTCAGCCATAATTCTTGTAATAAGAGTTTTGCTGGCATTACCAAAGGAGAAATGAAGCCACAAGGATCGTATATAGAAGCTATCATTCTCAAAACTTCCCTTTTATTGGTGCTTGCTAATCTTTGTTCGGTGAAGATTTCCTCGTTTGCTTTCAAACAAAGCGAGTCATCCGTTACATTCCACAGCAAACCCAATACTTTGACTTGATCCGTTTGCTTTGCTCTGTTCTGGTCAGGTATTTTTCCCATGGTAGCCTTATCATTTGAGATCCAATCACGAATATTCATAGACAATTCTTGAAATACTGATCTCGCATCAGAGTAGAGTTTGCAAGCGTCGTGTGTAGTATTCGCCCCGGTCACCAAATTGTCCACGTAGCATTTGTCAGCAATCTGCACCAGCAAATCTTCACTCGTCTTTGATAAGTGGTAACGTATTGTTGCTGTCAGCAGAAACGGACTTGATATTATGCCAAATGGTACACGACTAAATCTTAGGTGTATTAGGTTGTCTTCAGACAATGGTTCATTGATATCCTTTACCCAGAGAAATCTAGTCACATCTCGATCATCGGGCTGCAAGCCAACTTGGAGAAAAGCCTTTTCGACGTCTGCGAGTAACCCAATCTTGTTCATCCTGAAGCTCAGCAGAAGGGCTGTCAAATCTTGCAACATACATGGTCCTCTGTACATACATTCATTTAAACTTCGCTCATCCTTAAGCCTAGCGGACGCGTCATAAACAATTCGACCTCGCTTACCAGGCTGTCTTACGATATGATGGGGAAGGTAATGTACCGGAGGTACTGTTTGACGTCTCGCATCCAACTGTGGATCCACTACTTCAATTATTCCAAAGTCACGTTGTTCCCTTAAAATCTTGTCATATTCCTTTAAAGTAGCGGCATTGGATCGATGTAGCAGACCTTTCAACCTGCCATAGGCTAGACCGTAATTGGTTGGCAAGTTTGGAGGATACTGTGTCCATGGCCACTTTACAAAATATCTCCCTTCGTTGTACTGTACTGTATCATTAAAGTGGTGTACAGCTTCATCTTCTCTTGTTGCCTTGGCAGAGTCTGTGATGCCTATGTTCTCTAAAGACCACAAGAATTTTATATCTACATTCTGTAAGGGCAGATCTGGTTCTGCAAAGTAGGAGTAACCTGGATATCTCTGCACCTGTGCCCTCGGTTTGTCTCAATAGATCCTCCGCTTTGACCACAGCATCATTGAGCGCATTCCGGAACAGTTCCAGACGTATATGCAGAGCTCGTTCCATTTTGCTTGCACAGGGGGTACCCTCTTTGTGATGCTAACTCGGGGGGTTTTAGCGATCCGTGAAGAGTACTTAATACGGATGTAATGCATCAACTATATTCAAATGCACTTTGTCTAACTTGTTCTCCTCTATTTGGCGCTAACTAAAGAGTTTTAGCGACTTGCTATGAGTACGTACTTATATTACGATATTGATTTAAGTATCGGCTCGTTTCCACGATATTAGTAGTATAACACCAACTGTAATAGAACAGAGGCTAATAATATCCATCAAACTACGAACTTTCCACACTGGCTTATACTAAGGGCAAGGGCTAGTGGTTTGAATAACAATGGACACATACAACCTGTATGAAGTAAAGTTTTGCCAGTCGGCAGTTGTTTAATATGTAAGATTCCACTTCCACCTAAAATTTAAACTTTCGACTTCCAAATCACCTGTTCTATCCGTAATACTTCTGAATCGCAACAACGCAAACGAATAGAATACCAAAATGCAATCGTAATTCGTTAATTTTCTCTAACAAAGTAAACATCATCACATCAATCATAAACAAATGTTTCCTATTACGATATCCAGATCTCTTTTATAAATCAATTCGATCAATTAAAATAAAATCGAATTAGAAACCGACCAATAAGAACGCCCTAACGTATAGACGTATTAATCATTTTAACCAGTTACCTTATGGCAAAAATGTTACCAGTGTGCAAAATACAACCAATTCTTAAGTCACTTTCACACTCTCTGATAAATGGTATATGGGTTTAAAGGAAGGGTGACACGGAAATAAATAAACACAAAACCAGTTTTTTTTTATTGTAAACAAGTTACCAAACCATAAAACCATGCACTTAATTTTACTTTGATCGCCAAATACCCTTTCATGGAGAAAACATGCACATATTGCTTGAAATTATATTGTCATCTTTTATTTCGTCAGTAGTCGTGATTTACGTCTCAAAGAAAAAAAAAGTTGTAAGTTTCAACCCAATTGTTAACCTTTGAGTCTACGTAACAACAAAACTAACGTGGTCGCTGGTTTGCCAAACTTATAAAGAAATTGACCAGATTGTAATTTTTAGCCTTTAACTAAATAAATAAAGTTATCCAATTATAGCGTTGACCCAACTGCCAGCGCAACCAAAATTGACTTTGTGAACTAGTGACGACACCAGCTACGCCGACTTAATTGCCAGCGCGACCAAAACCAACTGGTGCCGCTAACTTAAAGCACTGACCCAACTGCCAGCGCAACCAAATTTGACTTTATGAGCTACTGACGACACCAGCTACGCCGACTCAATTGTCAGCGCGACCAAAACCAACTGGTGCCGCTAACTTTCACTCCCTTTTACTACAGACTTTTAATTATTGACTGCTACCTGAGGCCAAATGGGGTAGCGGCATCGTAGGGTTTAACAACTCACTAAGTGCCTGTCAGTTCTTCCTCCCTTTTAACTAACTAATGAGAACGCCGGGCGACCGCCAAGCGTAGCAACGCTATGCTTAGCACGTGCGCGATACATGTCGCTCAACGCTGTCATAATGCACCGACGGCTGTGGTACTGCATTCTTGTCAGAATGACTGACAGACAGCAGGTGTCATGACCAATGAAACCCGCACGTCAGTTACTGGTGTGGCGCCAACTTAAACCAGCACAGTATTGTTCCAACAGCAGCACGTGGGAACCTGATCCTACCTAGCCATGTGCTATCCCCGCAGTAACGCTCAGCCAGAGGGGCGATTCCGAATACTTATGTAAACCATCGCCACTGAACCCTGGGCAAGCCTGGACACGTGGAGGACGCTACCCGTCACATGCCTGTTACCTGCGACCTGGCCTACAGGAGGAGAACTTAATTAACCAAATGCCCCTAGGCCTTTAACTAACCAATCTGGCTTATTTCGATACTTGGCATCCCAGCTATCTCCACCAATTTTGTCGGCGATCCTCACTATATTAAGTCATGTACTGTCAAGTTGCCTTAGGTTCACTAGTGCAATAGTTTCGTTACCGACAAAGTGTAGTACACGACAATGAGGAGAGATAGCATTCCTTTGTATTAACAATTATTACATTTAACGTTATGCCCCCCTGCGTGCCCGGTTGGCCAATACTATTCCCGGAGAGCCATCATAATGGTTTCACTCTCACTGCACGGCAGTAGCGTCCAACCAGGCAGGCAGTGGGTGGGGCCCGAAGGCCCCCTGGTACCACCGCCATAACCCCTCGTACCAGCCCTGACCTCCGAAACATTAATCCAATCCTTTAATGACTATCCGTCAACATTGCCCATAAGTGGTAACTAGTTATTAAATATACAAATCACTCACCTGACTGCATACAACACATATACTTAGATTCACAACTCTAATCCCTTTTTCACCAACTCACTTGGCACCTTCCTTCCGTCGTCAGTCAGTCTTAGAAAACAGAATACCCTCAAGAAAACCACTCTCACATTTTATCACTATTGTGTTGCCAGTCAAAATCGTACTATCGACAATAATATAATCTTACCATTCACGTTCATCGCGGTCTTTCGCGACACCTTTGAGCCTGGTGCAATACAGGGTGGGGTCCTTTAAGTAAGGTTAGGTTTAGGTTAACTTTTAGAGGATTTGTTAGGATTTTTAGGATTGATTTAATACGTTTGTTTTATTTTAGTTTTAGCTAAATTGTAGATATTTATTTTAATGAAATAGGTTCTTACTTTTGTACACATTTCAGAATATACAATGTCGATCGACGAAAATTGAAATATTTAAATGTTTGTGCTATTTTTAAGCTAAATGTTGACGCAAATCTTTCTGGCTTATTTTCATCTACTTGCTGCAATAAAAATTTTGGCATCTAACAATACGCTGTATATGATATCTGCGGTGCCAAGTACTGAGTTATGTTTGTTTCTGATGTAATTAACGTACAAACGGTAATCAATGGTAATTATTTAAATGCGAAAACGTTCCCCTTGGAAAGGTTAACAGGGGTGTCATTCTGAAAGTTAGAGTTAAACCGCCTTTAGTTCATCCTTAATACTGCTAGACACGTGAAGGGGTGGTAGATGTTCTAGATTGTAGGTCAAAATATTATGGTCCGTGAAGCAGCTTGTCGAATCTGGCTTAAGAAGATGAAACCAAAGGCGAGACCTATGAATACAAAAGTTGATAAATGTCGGGAGGGTTCCCCTTATCTGGCATAATCTCGATTGTCCGAATCATCATTTGGCCGAATTCATAAAATACAATAAAACATTTTTTTTTCAGAAACTACAATTTTCAGGACTTTTTAAGGCATTATCTAGTTGAATACATAAGGTTAGGTTTGTTTTATAAAAATCTTGAAAAGTTTACGTGTTCAGAAAAAAATGCATTATGCCAAATTATGAATTCGGCCTAATGATGATTCGGACAAAACAAGATGCGTAAACATGGGGAACCGTCTACAGGTCGTATTTAGCAGCGATAAGTCCGCCTGCACTGCATTCGACGCTGACAAACATTCCCGAATGGGTAGGTATTTACTAAGTTAGTATGGCAGGAGCGCAGCTTCGTAAGAATTCTAAAACATGTAACGTACATAAACATTACAATGTTTGACACTCGTATTCCAATAGTTGGCACCATGTTTACTATGATTTATCAATCAACATGCTAACTATTAGAACAGTGTTGAGCATTGGGACATTTACCTTTGGTATTGGAAATGGAAGAAGAAGCGCGAGGCCTTTGCCCAGCAGTGGGACATGACGGGCTCAGAATAATAATAATAATAATAATTGGAAATGGCAGCCATATTTGATGAAAGAAGCCCGAAATGCCATCTGTCTACTCCATCAGAGACACAAGAAGCGATGGCCGCTGGGGCAGAAAGGATTTCGACTAGCGACCGCGTACAGCCGGTCTAGCACAACTCTGCGCGACTACGCTTTGTCGTGCGACATAGCATCACCCGTCTTTCTAACATTGTATTGAAAGGAAAAAGACAGACTATGTTTGTCACACGACAAAGAGTTGCGTACCTATCACCGTTATGCTAGAGGTGCAGGACGACGCAGCGCAGCGTGGGAAGGCCTTCAACAAGGTGGACCGGTGATCTGGTGAAGATCACGGGAAATCGTTAGATGAGAGCGGCGCACGGCCGGTCTGACATGATGAAGAAGATGATGATATCAGTTCTAGGTAACGCGGGCGAATCAGCGGGTAAATCCTATTTAGTTGACCATGGTAGTAAACACTAATCAGGCGTTACTACTCTAAAGGACATGGTGAAATTGAGCCTTAACGAGACTTTTTCCCATGGTTTGCCGGCTTTTACTGGCTATCACCATAAAGGGCCGCTGGCCGTGAACTTCAGACGTATTAAAGTAATCTTTTAGTACGACTTTCATTGCAGTGGCTGCCACGGTTTACGAGGCAGTCAATGTCAAGGATCCTTAAAGCCTTTCCTATCAACTCTTAAGTATCAAAGATTTCCAAGAAGTTAGTCTCCAGAGCATCGCAATCAACATAGCGATGTTTTGGACAGTAGCTGTCATATATCCTTAAAACCTCAATCCTTTAATATTAAGAATTACCTATTGGCACTTCATAATTATAGACGTTATGGTGCTATTATGGCCAAAACCCGCATTTAATATAGTACAAATTGAGCTATGATAATACGAGTGTGTATATTGTGTGGCTTACGCACATTATTTAGAGAATGGTTATTGGCGTTTCTGAATAGTGATATTGTTTTGTGCATCGTTAAAGAGTTTTATTACCAAATCCATTTCGGGACGGAACAACTAACCCTGCTATGGGGCTGGTTATTCCGTCATTTCAAATACAAAAGTATCCTTGAAAAAATTAATTTCAGTTCACACCCGCTAAAAGAGTGTTTTGTAGTTCGTCAAAATATGTGATTATTTTTAACCCCCGACAAAAAAGAGGGGTGTTTTAAGTTTAACGTGTCTGTGACGTGACTCTGTGTATCTGTGTATCTGCCTGTGGCATCGTAGCGCCCATACCGATAGACCGATTTGAGTGGTAATTTTATCCCGAGTGTGTTTAGCTTTGTTTGATGAAAATCGGAGCACTCGTCTCCAAGATATTCAGCTTTGAGTGGAACAAGTCGGGGGAATTTTTAAATTTTTAACTTTATATAGTTATTTGTGTTCTACATAAATCAAAGGCAATAATTTGTCACTCCGTGGGGTTAGTTGTTGGATTTCAACAATGTACACTGATAGCTAGACATCCGGAGATGGTTATAAAAAAAGGGGGTTATGACATTTTACATTTTATTTTAAAGTGCCCACCGTTAGAAATAAATGTTACGTTAGAATGTAGCTGTAGAGATATTGCTTGGATTAATTTTGATCTTAATGAACTGTAAATAAACAACTGCTAGATGTTAGTTATTTATAGACAAACAGTTAAGGTGGAAATTATACTCGTTATTGGCTGCGTAGGAATCCGTTCTCGATAAGTCTAAGAGTTATAAAGAGAGTAATTTAGCATTCAGCTCGATATTTGCTAGGTATAACGCGGGATTACGAATCAAGCGCGGCGAGTCTCACCCGACTAGCTACTTTCATTTATTTATTTGCCATAAATATACGTTTGTACATAGAGGTGTTACAATATAAATGTTTTAATTCATTTTACCAAACTTTTTGTAACAAAGTATGCACAAATTTAACATACTTTTCTACGCGAATTTTGGTAAAATTTAATATTAAAACATTTAATAAATAAATCAATATGAAAAGTAATTAAATGTTTAGCAATTAAACTTGGTGAGCCACAAAAAAACAGCATTTAAATAATTTGGTCAACATATACGATTTTGTTTGCAATAAAAAAATCAGGCAGCAATCCTTGTTCCGCAAATAATTTTGATAATGGTCAAAAATTCAATCATAAATAGGCAGGTTACAATAACATGAGTTTGCATAATAAACATTCAGTCCGCAAAGTAACTACTAGATCAGCAAGATTTCATGATTGATCAGCAGAGAAATCATGTCTATAAGCAGTGTATTTGATTAGTATGCATATTTCTGTAGGCTTACATAAACATTGTAGAACTCTCTTCGTTCGATTAATTTAAGATTGAATTTGCTTAGATATCTTCTAAATCTTAGTCGTCATAGACGTAAGTAAAAATAAAAGTGCCCGTTTTAAGAACTGACTTCACGTAAAATAATTCATAATCATTTTAATGTACATTATTTCAATGTTAAATTCGTTAAGATATTTTGATTTATGCATAGTATAATAAAACCATTGATACTTTTTAAATTTTTTCATCCACGTATAAATTCATAACGAAATAATCAGTCGATTATGCTAAAATCGCATTGCGTTCATCAGGAATTAATGAGTTTATTGTTAACTACCTTCTATTCAAACGCTATAACCAAATCGTTAATGAAGTGCGAAAAGTTCGAGTGACTTCAAAAAATCAGGAGGTTCAACAATTGATTTTTCACTTCTCCTGCTCAAAAAGTAGGACATATTAGCTTCGCGAAACGAGACTAAAATAGTCGATTATGCAATAGTGATTATTTAGCCCCTAGGGTTTAAAAGAAAGCCATATAATCCCATAAAAATTTCTATGAAACTGAAAAAAAAACTTGCGGCCAGCTACATACTACTTACGAATAATTAAAAACAAACAAAACAAACTCATCAGATTGGCCAATTTCTGATCGTATTGCAGCCCTTCACATTAAAAAGTAAAAATAGTCTATGGCCATTATTAGTTTAAAAACATATATAAGCTGTCAATTTAACTATAAAGATTTGCTCAAACTGTACTTTTTATTTTTCATGAAATATACAATTTTAGTGTTAAGTCTTTTTTATTTTCTCGCAGTCGAAGTAAAAAGCAGTGTTTAACACGTGGCTACAAGCCATTATGACACTCAGACATATTTGTCCTCGCTCACTCCGTGAGCTCGTCCAAATCACTTCGTGTCATAATGGCTTATTTTAGCCCCTTGTCAAACAATCTACTATTTGAACCAGTGCCTTGACTTGAACCAGTGTTTTGAGCCAGACCGGGGCAGCACGCTCTACCAACTATGGACGATTAGCTCAGTTGGTAGAGCGTACTGCCCCGGTCTGGCTCAAGGCACTGGTTCAAGTCCAGTATCGTCGAATTTTTTTTTCATTTGTTTCTGATCTTTGTTTATAATAATAACGCTAGTGGAGTGATCCACTAATAAATTGCAAAAATTGTGATTATTATCATGATATTTGTAAAACAAAAAGTACAATTGATTTTTGTTTGTAATGTAGCCAATTTGCCGCATGCAGTATGTCCGGACCGATGCGATCTTCAAACCTTCAAGAAAAGAGCGTACTCCCACCTGAAAGGCCGGCAACGCACTTGTGACTCCTCTGGTGACGCAATATCTATGGGCGACGGTGATCGCTTACCATCAGGCGACCCGTCTGCTCGTTTGCCTCCTATGCCATAAAAAAAATATCGGTAGTATTTTACATTATGTGCCAAAAAATACATACAAGAATACATTATAAAAGTTATTAAACACGAAGGACCATAAAAAAAAAAAAAAAAAAACAAGAGGATTGACAGTTGCCATACTTTGGATCGTGTTCCGATCGCAAGAAGATAGGTATTCTGGCAAAAACTAGATAGCGCTTTAAAACTAAACATTGAACGATGTCATAACTGAATATAAAAACACATAGTATAGTAACAATTAGTTCGCAAATAGCTAATAATAAATGAATCGTAACATTGAAATACTGTGTCACGCTTGCAAAGTTGAATAATTGTAAAAATACTTCTTATACATAGACGGCGTTGTACATATCGGGGAACAGATTTTTTTATGGAGATGGTCAGTCCTCTTGTTTTAATGCTCCTTGTTAAACACAAACCTGTTATATACAATTACTTGAAGGTGCCTGCAACTTCGTACGCGAAGGAGGAAACAGTCATAACATTGATTTTGCTTCAGGGCGATAGTCGGATAAAAAGTATCCTGTGTTAAGTCCTCTGTGGATACCCAGCTACCCGTGTTCTAAAAATAGATGAACTCTCTTTAGCAGATATGGTACGATGAAGCCGTAACGACACATACCAAGACACAAACATAAAAAAATAAGAAATAAATTATTTTCGATTCAGTGACCTACACATAGTCAGTTACAATAGTTTTATTGGAAATATCTTCAATATACAGACATTTCATTTCTGAGACTTTATAATAGTATAGATGTATTACGACAGTGCTCAACATTTTCGTATTGTCTACAAGGCAGTAGGTTCACACCGCTGACCCAGTGAACGTCGGAAAAAGATCGATCGGACTCCCGTGGGACGTCGCCCGTTGCCGGACCTCCAATAAAAGTCCAGTAACGGTCGCGTTACGGCGCCATTTCGACTTAATCTGAAGAGTAGGGATTAATAAAATTAGTACTTTTACTTAATGATAACAAGTTAATTCAATCTAATATTATAAATGCGAAAGTGTATCTGTCTGTCTGTCTGTTACCTCTTCACGCTTAAACCGCTGAACCGATTTGGATAAAATTTGGTATGGAGATAGTTTGAGTCCAGGGGAAGGACATAGGCTACTTTTTATCCCGGAAAAATACCCTTATCTGCGATAAACGAATTTAAGGCGGACGAAGTTGCGGGCAGAAGCTAGTTATATATGTATATAGATTCTACTCTCTCGCTAGTGAAATGAAAATACACCTGACGCCTAATCAGGAAATACCGGGTTTGAGTCCTGGTGTGACCACGTGCGAGAGCAATCGTATTTTTCTTTGCGATTTGATTTGTATCTATATCACAATAGATAGACTCTAACCTTAGTATCCTGTGGATATCCATAAGTCTTCAACACGTCAAAATGTCTGAATGGTTTTCAACCATTTTTGGTATACGGATATCTAGCTGGTCATCCACAAATGGTTATAGGATACTTTTCGGGCACCTTCTACAGTAATCTTATATGACGAGACAAAAACAGCCTTTCTGTCCCCACTTACAATGGCTTTAATATTGAATTCGATTTGATATTTGAATCATCGAGGTAGTCGAACGTTATCGGACCCTTTCGAGAGCTTTTCACTTAACTATTTGTAGATTCTGGTTCTGCGTATAAATAGATATACATGCCGGCTTAGTAATTATTGCACGGGGGCGTTCCAAAAGCTAGCGGCGGGCCTGGGTCCGTGAGCACTTTAGAATAGGATTCAGCCACTATCGGATTCAATAGGACATTTTCGTGTGATAGAATGATCGCGGCTATATGACTATTTGGGAGTAGGTAGGTACTTAAGAGCAGAAAAAACCCGTCAATTATTATACCCAAGTTATTGGCAAATATAATCTCTAGAGGGGATATTCACAGCTCTGTAAATATCTGTAATAAAAGAAAGATATGGGAGTACTGGAGTACTCTATTTAAATTTTATAAAAATAGTTGTAGAATCTTTACAAGATCAATAATTAGGTACTTAAAAGTATGACATTCGCGTTCTCCGGCAATAACTGAGACTTATTCTAGACGCTTACTGACTAGAGTTATTTCCGTACTTTAACTTAGCGATTTGTCATTTTAAAAGCTGCCGCGTGGCACAAGTGTATTCCACTGGACTCAAAGTGATTTTTACTATTTTATTTTCTACCCGCAACAGATAAGTATACGAACTGAATTAAATTAAATCTTGTCATTTCTTAGTAGTATCATAGGTTGACAGGCATTCACATATGGTTATATTCTATAAATAATTTATATCGCAAATCCTCAAAATTAGTATCTGAAATTAGTCTATTTTTCTAAATATAAATGTTTAAAAAAACATCTTTTTTTGTGATCAATGCCAATTCTATTATCCGACTAAAGTAAAGCAAAAAAGAGGGTCTTGACTTCTATTTTCTATTTTTCGCACTAAAGTCTGGAATTCTAGTACAAAATAAAGTATGAGCGCTGACTTCAAAGTCCTAATTTATACAAATTCCCATCAATTAATGTTTTAATAATCAACGCTATTTATTTGTTAGGTAAATAAGTTTCTGCGCTTATTGACATGTAAGAGTCTAATTAGCGACACAAAACACGTTTGTGTGAACGAATATTGCCAAGGTGACGGTTCTGGCAAATTAAGTACGTCACAGTCGAATAGTTAAATAAACACTCAACACGCTCCGCACTTCATTTCAAAGTGAAGTGGAGCTCTAATCGGTGGACCCTTTATTGTTTTTTTAGGATTCAATTGTAATCTCGAGGGCAAAACCTACAAAATTTAACAAATTAATCGTTATATAAATGCGTTAAATGTGTTCGTTTGTTTGTACTGCTGTAACACGGCATTTTAACCTGGAAACGGGCCAAGTGCGAGTCAAATTTGCGAACCGAGGTTCCGTGCAAAATATGCGCTAAAAACGACCGTGTCTATGTAAAATCCAGTGTTCGTAGAGCCTCCTAAGCAAAATATATTTATTTTATTTATTTAATCTTTATTGCACAAAAGAAAAACTTATCGTACAAAAGGCGAACTTAATGCCATAGGGCATTCTAACCTTGAGGCAAAGCTGATAAATTGTGGGCGGTGCAACTAATTTACAGACATAATTTAAGAAGATAAATACTTAGATACATACATATTCATATAATATATACCTATATATATATATATATATATATATATATATAAATAAATTCAGACGAGACAAGCTAATCAGAGAAGCTAAGAGTTTGCAGTTCTGCGAACTAAAAGTTCGTGCAAAGTTTTTGTGAAAGCGCACTTGTTTGGGGCTTTCTTAATCTTGAGAGGAAGTCGGTTCCAAAGGCGGGCCACTTGAATGGTATAGGAGTTGGACATAAAACCTGATCGGTGACGAGGGATAGAAAGAGATAGATTGCCGGAAGAGCGAAATTGACGGTCACGAGTGATACCGTAATAGTGAAAAAAATTTTTGAGATACTCGGGTGATTTAAGGTCATTGAGAATGGTGAAAAGGAAGCAGAGCATTCGAATTTCGCGTCTTTGACGGATAGGAAACCAGCCAAACTGGGAGCGGTAAGCAGACACATGATCATACTTACGAAGACAGAAGATAAAGCGAATGCAGTTGTTAAGGAGTCTCTCCAGTTTATTCAGAAGCTCTTCATTTAAATCCGGATAGCACACATCACCGTAGTCAATTATGGGTAAAATTAAGGTATGGACTAGGAGGATCTTGGTTTTAATTGGCAAGAAGTGCTTCAGCTTGTTAAGGCTATGTAGCGAACCCATGACCTTCCTGCTAATTTCGGCAACCTGTGTCCTCCAACTTAGAGTGCAATCCAGGTGAATACCCAAATCCTTGACGCTGGTACTGAAAGGTATAGGAGTGTCGTTGAAACTCAAAGGCGTAAGAGAGTCCATGTCAATTCTAGATAGCTGGCGAGAGCTACCAATGACAATGGCCTGACACTTAGACGGATTAACGTACAGGCCGAACTTCTCGGACCATTGTTGAATGTGCCGGAGATCCAAGTTTAACTTGTCAATGGCAGTCTCGAGGTCAATCACTTTACATTGGTCGTACAGTTGCAGGTCGTCAGCATACAGGTGGTACGAAGAGCGAAAGTCGGGCGTGATGAAATTAATAAAGATCGAAAAAAGGAGTGGAGAGAGTATTCCTCCTTGAGGCACGCCAGAGGCAAGATCACACCAGTCAGATAAAGACCGGTCAACCCTGACCGCCTGCTGGCGACCCCGAAGATATGCAGAAAACGAACTGAGCGCCGAAGACGACATATTGAGATGTTCAAGCAGGGCAAGAAGAATGTCATGATCAACAGTATTAAATGCGTTGGAGAAGTCAATCAGAATTAGTACTGTGACCAATTGATCCTCCATACCCCGCCTGACACCTTCAGTCACCTTGAGAAGGGCAGTGCAGGTGCTATGTCTGGGTCGGAAACCGGACTGATAGGGGCTCAATAGCTGCTGAGAGTAAATGTGGCACGAAAGTTGTTTATGAGCTACCGCTTCAGCGATTTTCGACAGGAAAGGGAGAATAGATATAGGCCTGAAATTGTTGAGCGAGGTGGGATTACTGATTTTCGGCAGGGGAATAACAAAGGCTTTACGCCACAGTGTAGGGATTGACCATAGCACAGAGAGGAATTAATAATATCAGTTATTACAGGAAGCACACAATCAATGACAGATAGCACCATGCAACGACTGATATCATCACTATATACGCGGTGTGGGGTAATTTTCGTACTGCTGAGGATCGTGACTCCTTTTTTGACTTTCATTTGTTTGCCTCGAACTACTAATTTATTCCGTGTCTTGTGCTATAAGAGCTACCTTCATACCATTTTTCAATTTTCTAGAACAACTGGAAATACCCTAGAGGTTCCACAAACGGCAATTTGTATAGAAATACCTTTTTCAATGACTGTACCTTTGGATTGCGTTGACTTAGAAATTTGTTTTACAGCGCTCACCGCAGACATAAGTATTCGATGGTTAATTTCAACTTGATACCACCACGCGTTCCTGAGAAAAAAACCGGCTAAGAGCATGTCGGACCATGCTCAGTGTAGGATTCCGCAGCCGTTCATACCGAAAAATGCACACTACAGATGAAAAACATGCGATATGAAAAACTGCAATCGCAAAAGAGCACATCTCCACGGCACTTACATCATTTTGTTGAGAAGCGCCGTTTTCCGGCAATAACTCAAAAACAGTTTATCCGATCACGTTGAAAATAATTTACGTTGAAAGTATTTATTAAGCTTTATTTTTGTATTTTTTTTTCGAACCCACGTCTCCAATGGCTCTCCGGGCCAACACGGGCGACCTGACAATTGGTCCAACGATACTCCGAGTTCATGCATTGATTTTTTTATGCTTCATTTTCTAAAACGCCTTAGAGACTTAAAGTTTGGACGTTTTTGAGCCGCTTTCCGAACTTTCGCGTGCAGAGACCAAACTAGTTTTAAAATAGAGAATTTAATCTCACTTTTCTAAATATGTATTTTTTTATGTATCAACCGACAGAAAAAAGTTATTCAACAGTATGTGTACGATGTAGTGATACTATTAATTAATGTTTTTCCTTTCAGCATTGTGCAAAGGTGAGGTTCATTACAACTGGATTTTATTTTTGTCCCCCTTTATATTAAACAATATAACAACAGCAACGCTATATAATTGAAATAATTCCAATAGTTCTGACTTAATTCTTTGCAGAAAATGTTTGTCGAAATGTTTTTTTTTCTCAATTCTCGCATAGCTTACAAGAATGCGATTCAGTGCCACTGAGTAGCAGATACATTACCTACACACGTACGCCGTTGGTCATATGTCCGAACAAAATGCCCAAAGACCTTTGATAAGCAAGGAGTTAGCACTTGTAATATGACTCAGCTCACAAACTACGAACCTTGACTCGATACGTTAGGGCTCTGTTTTTATCCTTTAGAGCGCCCAGCGTGTTCAATTGTATGATACCGTATAGCAGTAAATAACGTCGTGACGTCTGGGGCACAATTTTCCGTTGACGTGATTTGTCGTCTTGGGCTGCAAAGGGTTAAAAATAAAGGTGGCAGTGAAATATAAAATACTGCAGTCCTTTAAAAAATTCTACAAGGTTCGAGTCCTTGTTTGGACCTCACGCTCATCTCAATTCGGAAGTTCACTGTCTTATATGAACAGAGTCGAGTCAACTAAAATAGAACTCCAGAACTCGAGTCTTTTACAGCAAAAGCTGACAGTTCATCACGAAATGAATCCTCGAGGTACTATTTGGATCATACTGATTCTAGAATTTAGCCGTCTTTCCTGAGGACAACGCAATAGTTAACGGCTTGGGTACATACAACTGATATTTTTATAGCTTAGATCTAGAGTATTAATCAATTTGTACATCGCCTAATAGGGCACTAAGAAAAATTAGTATTTAAAGCCCTTAACTTTCGGGTGTCCACAGGAAAGATGCATAACGCTAACTCATACTAAAAATCAGTATGACCCATTTGCCAACGTTTAGCTTCTGCAAGTTGTGATCTCTAAGAGTCTAAATAAGTCGTATGAATTTGTGTGTGCCGGGGACATCGCGACTGCACGTCAGGGGAATTCGCTTTGTAGTGTTCCGTAGTTAAAATGGCAAAAACTGAACCCTTATAGTTTCGTCATGTCCGTCCGTCCCTCACAATGTAACTATATAGCAGTTTTATGTTTCTAGGGGCGCACTCCATACATGTAACACGCTAGGGCACTCTAAACATCAACGTGTGGTACATACAGTTCTTCTAAAAACAATATAGTTTATAAAAAATAATTTTCTAAGTGCATATTTTCAGAAATAATCGCTCCGAAAGTTGCAAAAATACGCCTCTATTCCGCCCATGTGGAAATCTATTGAGGAGGCCTGTCGAGCAGTGGACGTTCTATGGCTGAAATGATGATGATGATGATGAAAAAAAATCACAAATCAGGTAAAATATTGTATTCAATACATTACAAACTCATGGCACCGCATCAAGGCACATCCAAATGGTTCACAGTAACAGCTATATACAATACATATATATATACACATACGTCGGCCGGCCTCCGCCGGCGCTCAATACTGACCCACGTTCATAAATTAATTAAAACACTACAGGTACCTTCAACTGGAAATAATATCTGACTATACTCTGATTTTGTAATTCAGACCAAAATTGGACAGTTCCCATCTTGATTATTTAAGCAAACAAACATTATTTCATAGAAACATTTAATGAGAACTCTTGAAACCAGTAATATTAGCGAAGTTTTATTGGTAAAAATACTGACACTTAAAACCAAGATGCAGTAATCACAGCCAATGTGTAGCCGTTGACGTTAAAATTTCGTCTTGAATTAAAAATCAGAGTTATAAATAAAATGAATTTAAAATACTAAAACCCTCACAATATTAAGTTAAGTCCTTGATTCGGTCAGATATTATCGCGAGTGACTGTACTTAAATTTGTACGTACATTACAATAAAAATATAAAACTTAGGTATTGAATTTAGGTAGACCGTAGTTGTCTATCGACACTAGGTATAATTGCAAGTTTAAAAAAAGGGAATTCCGAATAAAATATTTAAGTAATTAAAGACTAGGTTATCGTTGTAATTAAATAATTTAAATCTTTATTAATTTCTTGATATCTTGTGCGTATCCCTTCCGTAGACTGGCTATTGTTAAAAGAAAGTAAATATGCTATTTACAGAACATTAAAAATAATTAAGCAATGACTTATTACTAAAAAAATAATTCATTACAACTAATTCAATAAAAACATCAAAAATATAATTGCCGCTGATTACCTCAACAGAAATCATTCATCACATCATAAAGAGCCTGTCTAAATTAAAATCATAATTGAATCCATAACAAAATCATAATTACCTTCAACAAATTAACTGTAGACTGTTTCCGATTGTATTTTAATTTATTAATATTAATACACGAAGTACATGAAAGAGTCTCTTAGTTCAGGCTATAACAGACTACCTAATTATCACTTGAATAAGTTAACTATGCTTATAAATTACTTTACAATTCATATCACTATGACTTCCGCCGTTACGTCATTACAAGACTACCAGTTTGTAGTGGTTGGTGTACAGGACGGCCTAAAATCGTGCTCACCCAGGTAGCCAACAGGCTGAATAAGAGCTTAAACGGCCATTATTGAACGTAATAAGGGCTGTATCAGCTATACTGCAGCTTGTGTGCTACTTGAGAAGTAATATTTGGAGTTAAAAAACGCTTGAAATTCATTATATACATGTGAAAAACATACCTGAAGATGTTTTTTTTAACTTTGACAGGTATTCATCATTCTAATAGTTACTTACAACATATTGACGTAAACACTAGCAACGAATCTGTCGTTTAATACGTATCATAAGGTTATGTCGTGAAACAAAAAATCAACTACAGTTGGTTGAAAGAAATATGGAAGCATTCGTCGCATCAGATGTCGTAAATCGGTGGTCGAAGACATTTCTAGATTATATATTAAAAGTGTGTGTTCTATAAATTTACTTCGCCTTATTTTAATCATCTCGATTACAGTGACGTCACTTTAGCGGGAAAGGTACATAAATTCAGAATAGATTACAATTGATTCATCTATATCGATATCGATTCGTCCAGGAATCGGGTTTAAAGTTTAGAGCCTCCCATGCGTTAATATATCATAATCAATATTTTCAGTCGCTTCCACTACAGAATAAAAAAAATAGTACGATACAGAAGGCTCTCTCTTTATGTTGAGGCCACTTTTTGTACACGCATTATCTTTAGTTATACTGAACGCAAAACGAACTGGATCCAAGATCATACTGCTATCTCTTTCACACGTGTTAAGACCTAGCATGTGTGAACGAGATAGATCTCGGTCGTCAGTTCGTTTTGCGTCGAGTATAGTAAACAAACCGCACGCAGATAGGCAACATTGAGTTGTATTTCTGTGATTGAAGATCGTTATTATTGTGCACTTCGCAAAAATAGGGCTGTCAACATATGAAAGCAAATCAACGAATACTAGATATATAGATAATAATGCATTTTTATATTTTTTCGTTTGCATCGCGACAGGGCGCAGCGGCAGTCGACGCGAGCGCTGGCGTTCCGGGACACCACCGATAGGCCTCATCAATGAGGCCGCCGGCGGGTAGTCTTAGCCGCGCGCCGTTAACGCGCAGTGCACCGCACCTGCTTCCATATATATGTTCCCACCGGGCCGCACAGGGCGCTACGCGCGCGCGGAGGCGGGGTGGTAGGTGATGACGTTGTGCGCGTGCGTGAAGGGCGGCGCGGGGGCCGAGGGCGGGGAGGGGGGCGCGGCCGGCAGCTGCAGCGCGCGCGACTTGCCGCCCAGCGTGCAGCGCGTCGTCGCACCACTCTCCACCTCCACGCTCAGCTCGTGCCCCGTCAGCCTGCGTGACACAACTTACTTAACATACTTGACAGGTTGTTTTTTTTTTTTACTCCTAATGACCTCGGGAACACTTGGTTAAAATACTTTGGATTCTTCATGAGCACCGCGTATAATACATTACTTATAAATATAACTCCTGAACACAGGACTCCTGAACTCCTGCAGCCTTCTCACCACCACCAGCTGTCCGAGCTCACGCTGCGCACAGTAATACTCACATGTGATACCGGTTGGCCAGCACGCCCAGCAGCTCGCCCACGAGGTCGTGCTCGGACACGAGCCCCACCACCAGGTCGTTGCGCGCGCTGGGCACGCTCACCACCACCAGCTGTCCGAGCTCACGCTGCGCACAGTAATACTCACATGTGATACCGGTTGGCCAGCACGCCCAGCAGCTCGCCCACGAGGTCGTGCTCGGACACGAGCCCCACCACCAGGTCGTTGCGCGCGCTGGGCACGCTCACCACCACCAGCTGTCCGAGCTCACGCTGCGCACAGTAATACTCACATGTGATACCGGTTGGCCAGCACGCCCAGCAGCTCGCCCACGAGGTCGTGCTCGGACACGAGCCCCACCACCAGGTCGTTGCGCGCGCTGGGCACGCTCACCACCACCAGCTGTCCGAGCTCACGCTGCGCACAGTAATACTCACATGTGATACCGGTTGGCCAGCACGCCCAGCAGCTCGCCCACGAGGTCGTGCTCGGACACGAGCCCCACCACCAGGTCGTTGCGCGCGCTGGGCACGCTCACCACCACCAGCTGCGCGTCCGAGCTCATGATGCGCACTGCGCCCACCTGCACAACAAATAAAACCGGTTTACAACAATCAATCATTCTGACCCACACTTTATAGGAGTTCTTCAAGATATAGGTACTGAGGCGGTAGAACGGGTACGTTAAAATTCAGCAACAAAACATTTTGTGAAAGCATCGTTTTCGCTCCTCCAAAATCTATTTTACTTTGAAGAGAAATTCCGGTAGAAACGGCCATTGGTAACAAGGGCAAGATCTCAGGAGATAAGATCTGAACACTTCTCTCATGCTGCTATCTGTTGAGTCAGCATCGCTTGATCAGCTCGTTGAAGTGGTAGTACTGTGCAAGACCACCGTTCTGGGGCATACTTGAGAATGGTCTTGGATTTATCTCAATAATGGACGTGGGTTTCTTACGCACCTTGAAGGTCTTGGGTCTTGTGTGAAAACATCGTCTTGAGCCACATTGCAATCGAAAATCATTTACCTCAGTGATGGGTGTGGGCTTTTTCAGCACCTTAAAGGTATTCGCATCTAGTTTGAAGATGCTGCTGTCAGTGACCAGCAGGCACCGCTCGGCGAGCTTGTTGAAGCGGTTGAACTTGTGAACTCGGCAGGAGAATAGAGCAGCGCCAGTTTGGTGAGACTTCTGCAGCGATATGAGCGCCGACCGGTACAAGGCTGCAATATATAAAAAATAAATAAATACATATCAGGGACAATTTCACACAAATCGACCTAATCCCAAACTAAGCAAAGCTTGTACTATGGTTACTAGGCGACGATTTATTTAATATATAGATAAATTATAATACTTAAATACATAGAAGACATCCAAGACCAAGGAACAAACATTCGTGTTCATCACACAAACATTTGCCCTGGCCGGGATTCGAACCCGAGACTGCCAGCTTCGTAGGTCGTTGTGCAACCAACTGAGCCAAACGTGTCGTCAAAATCATTTTTTTGAATTGGTGAGGGTTCATCCAGAAATCACGCGAGGTTTTTTAGGCTCCCCTTGGTGATCTTTGGTGAGGTTCTAGGCGACCGAACCCACCGAAACCGGCCAAGTGCGAGTTGGCCTCGCGCACCGAGGGTTCCGTACAAATTATACGCTACAAACGGCCGTTCTCCTAAAGAAATAAGGCAATAGAAACACATCTGTGCAAAATTTCAACCGCGACAGACAGACAGACGGTCAGCGAAGTCTCAGTAATAGGGTCTCTTTGGGTACGGAACCCTAAAATCTACACTTTAAGAGCCATCAAGTCAAATCTATTGCTTTCCTGAGCCGTATTCGGTCGTCATCGCACGGCCCTTCCAAATACGTCACCTCAGCAGACGTCACTACAGAATCCGGCCTCACCGGCTTTGGCGTTGTAGGTGTGGTCGGCGAGGTAGTCGCCTCGCCACTGGCGGGCGGCGCCCCAGTCGCGGCGACGGCCCCGCAGCGCGCTGGCGGCGCAGATCTTCATCTTGAGCTGCGGCCACTGCGCGCGGGGCACGGGCTCGAGCGTGAGGAAGGCTCGCCAGCGGCGGTAGGCGGCCTGGATGAGCGCGGCGTGCACGAGGCGCGGGGGCTCCGGCCACGTGCCGATCACGCCGCGGCCGAGGGACAACTCGTGCTGGATGGCCGCGATGTAGCGTCGGTAGCGGTAGCGTCTGCGGGGGACGCGGGTGAGGTCACCGTCACGTATATACTTTATTCATCCTTCCTTTTCCTAAATAGTTCAACATTCTAACCTAAAAGTACACGTTTTTAGTCTTAAACTCCCATTTCCTCGTAAATGAAGTAACGGGAATTAATATTTTTAGTGCCACGTTGCCAATTTCGTACATTAAATTTATTTTCTTGAGAAAACAGCTGGTAATGCATTAAATAAATATTTTAGGTTAGAATGCTGTTTACTATTTAGTACAAGTAAGCGTGCATAGAGTACAACACACGACACGAATTATACGGGTAGATATTGATAAGCAGTGTTGGCCAAACGTTACAGGACTAATGATTAAAAAGTTTGATGTAACTGAAGTATTAATAACCACTAAGGAGTTTTGAATGCTTCGAAATAAAGAGTTTATTATTACTGATTGACGACGGTTAATGTTTAGTGTGATTGAAACTGATTCTCCGTGTATTCAATAATCTGAAAACACTAATGATTGAAATATTTTATTTCGAAAGTATTAAATAACTAAATTAATGTGATTTATATTAGTGTATAAGTGGCCAAATGAAAGTTAAGTCGTGATATTTAATTTCGTCGAGGACTGAGTAAAGTAATTGGATCCGATAGTTCGACACCTTATAGATTCCGAGTCCATGTTGAGAACTTCGATTCTGGATAGGTTTGGTGATGAACCACGGGGATACCTACTGGATCTCAGTATCGGTTCAACATAGACGAATGTTTTTTCATGCTTAATAGACTTAGAATGAGGAGCCACAGCTTCTGCAGCAGCACCACGATGGACGGGATCAGCTCTGATGGTCAGTACTCACTTCCAGGCGTTGTAAATGGTGAGCGCGGCCCGCATCTTCTTGTAGCGCATGCGCGCCAGCGTGCCGCGCCACAGCTTCTGCAGCAGCACCACGATGGACGGGATCAGCTCTGCTCGAGCCGCTTCCAGCCCGTGAAGCGTTTTGGCGCTCCTGGAATATGAGCAGACACGTAAAGATTAATTTTTAATAGTGTACCTACCCATGGTACAGAGTTTATTCATACGGTCTCACGCATCTTGACAGATGACAGAGTAAATTGACTATTACTGGCTACCCTCAACTTACTGGCCAAATAGTAAATAGTACATTATTGGCGAGGCTGGGAAGCGAGGGATTGCCGGACGAGTATAAGTATGCATGGACGAACGACAGCGAGGCCTTGCTGTATACAAATCAGGCAATCCTCTTTCCCGCCGAGGTATATATAGAGCTTTTCTTAAAAATGCCAAAGTTAAATAAAATTAAATAACCACGGAACTAAAAGACGTAGCATGAGCTAGCTCCCTGCAAGGTGCAGCGGCGTTCTTGATCAATGTATATCGACACCAAGGTCGTGGTTCAAGGTCACTCATCGTTGAAGCTTCCCAGAAACTGTTGTGGCAAGCCTACGTCCAGCATCTGGGTCGAGTTTATGATGACGCCGTTGGACGCACTGACCTGATGAAGAGCTTGGTGTGTCCGTACTGCACGTCCTGCACCTGCAGGTCCTTGAGCAGCACCATGACGGCGTCCTTGTCGCTGGAGCCGCGGAAGTTGGGCCACGTGTACTGCGACAGCATCTTGTACCGCTTGAGGAAGCGGTCGTAGCGCTGCCGCGACGCGAAGCCGGCGCGCCGCACGCGCACGTTCTCCACCAGCCCCAGGTACGCCACCTGGTGCCGCACCTGCACACACAAGGGGTCACACTGGAGGACGACGCCACAGACGTGGCCGGGAGGGAACAATGACAGCATGCTCCCGGAGTGAGGAACATGTGACACCAACTGTCCAGCAGTAGTTACCAGCTGGTCGTCCCAGGCGTTGGGCGACTGCAGCGGGTTGGGCTTGACGCAGCGCACGTAGAACGGCTCCTTGCTCTGCAGCCCCGTCACCAGCGCCGCCATGGAGTTGCGGAACAGCGTCGCTGCCGACGGTGGTCGCTTCGACGTCTGTTGATAGACGTATCTCGGTATAGAACTTGCAAATTCACACATTGTAAAGGCGCGTCCGCTGCCTCGAAAATCTAACAAAACATTGTTTGTCTAACATGTTAGCAAAACTTCCCGGCTGTTGCAACAACGTTTTTGTGAGTCAAAACATTGTTGACGCAAAAAGTCAAAATGAATTCTGACAAAGAAAACGTGTTATCCCAACGACGGTCAAACACGAAATAAACGCTGCACCCCCCTCCGCAGGCGAATGCGGGGAATGTTTTCCATCCGTCGCAGCAAACATGTTTGAGTGATGTTGCTAACCATAACATTTTGGCCACGCCCCTTTTATGTTAGGATAACATTTTAGGTGTTAGAAAAACACGTCACAGCGGACCCGGCTTTAGACAAACAATGTTTTGTTCGATTTTCGAGGCAGCGGACGCGCCTTTAGAAAAATAAAGAAATTCGATGATGAAAAATTCGAAAAACTCACTATCGAAACCTGACCGAAACGAATCGATTTGACGTCATATCGTTTTAAATCGCTAACTTTATTTTCCGGTTATACAGTCCCTGCTTCGTTCGAACAGTTGGTGGGTCGCTCGTTTGGCCCGAAAAGGTGTTAGAGACATGTTCGAATCCCCCTCGAATTTAGAATATAAGGATGCACAATTACTCAGAAAAATATGCCGTTCAACACTACACACATAATCACACATTGCGGTAGTTTTGCGATTAGTCTTGTTTCGATCATTGAAGCTGCCAGTTCCTAACAATTACTAAATGTTCGGTCAATAATTACAAAAAATTATATTATAAAAGTAGAAAAAAAGATGGGATATTCTTTTGTTTATTGATTGATTAACAAACACTATGTGCAGGCGTCGTATTTTTTTTATTGAATAATTTTATTCGTTTCTTCAAATTGTCCGTTATCACGGAGCTCATTATTTCCGGTTGACGTAAAACAGACCACAATTTTCTTGGTGTCATAAGTATTTACGTATGCCAATTTGACATTAGGGCTTACGCTTACGAGGGCTGCTATTTATATATCCGGAAACCGGGATTACAATCTTCTTAAATAGCATATTTGACCGCCATGGTAAAATTTGAACTTTTTTAAGTATATAAGGTATATTTTTTCTTCCTTATTAACGCTCGTGTTTTGTTTTTGACGGGTTTTAAATGTCATCTCGCAGCAAGAATGGAACTCACTCGTGAAAATATTCGTGCTATGATTTATTATGATTTTCGGCGTGGTTTAACGCAACAACAGTGCATAGATCAACTAACTTCAACTTTTGGTGATGAAGCCCCATCTAAAACTACTGTGTATCACTGGTTTAGTGAGTTCAATCGTGGACGTAGTATGCTTACGGACGAAGTTAAGGCAGGTCGCCCGAAATCGGTCGTTGTACAACAAAATATCGAGGCTGTGCGAAAACTTATAATGGACGACCGACATGTTACGTACCGCGAGATAGAGGCGACTCTGGGTATTTCTATGACCAGCATTAATAGCATATTACATAATTATTTGGCTGTAAAAAAAATTTGTTCGCGTTGGATACCCCACAACTTAACAAATGAGCAAAAACATGCTCGCGTCGAATGGTGCAATAAAATGTTAAAAAAATATAACCGTGGTGACTCAAAAGCCGTTTATAACATCTATACAGGTGACGAATCCTGGATCTATGCATACGATCCCGAAACGAAGCAACAATCAACGGTATGGGTGTTTCAAAATGAGCCGAACCCTACGAAAGTTACTCGTGCAAAAAGTACATTGAAACAAATGGTGGCCTGCTTCTTCGGTATTAATGGCCATGTAGCTACAGTGCCACTAGAAAACCGTAGAACGGTTAATTCAGAGTGGTACACGACCATTTGCTTACCGGAAGTATTTGAACAAATTCGTAAAACTAACCAGCGACGAAGAATCATTCTTCATCATGACAATGCCAGCTGTCATACGTCACGCGAAACAACTCTATTTTTGGAGGGTCAAAATGTGGAATTAACGGGTCATCCGCCGTACAGCCCTGACTTGGCACCCAACGATTTTTATTTATTTCCAAATATAAAGAATAAATTACGCGGTCAACGATTTTCGACCGCTGAAGATGCTGTCGACGCATTCAAACAACACGTTATGGAGGTACCTCAGGCGGAGTGGCAGAAGTGCTTTAAAAATTGGTTCACGCGAATGCAAAAGTGCATAGATCATGAAGGGGAATACTTTGAAAAACAATAAAACTATTTTCAGCCGTGTACGTTTGTTTGTTTTTTTGTTTCCGGATATATAAGTAGCAACCCTCGTATAAGTAATTTTTAGTATGAAGTAATTACGATGATGCCGATGAGATTTTTTGATCAAGATGAATCATGCCTAACCAGAGGATGCAAGGATTACCTTCTGTATGTTGGTGCCGCCCTCGGGCCACATGTCGGCCAGCGAGCCGTTGGAGGAGGAGTGCAGCAGCCGCTTGAGGTCCTGCCACAGCGAGTCCTTGTTCTTATCCATGAAGCCGGTGATCGCGTACGTCACCTCGCCGGCGTAGTGCCTGCCACACAATACACAAATCAGAATATGGATATTACTGATTCTGCCGTTTTAAGGGGGGATGGATAAAGATCATAAACCATAGTGTTCTACGGTAGCGTAGTATAGTAAGAGTGAATGAAGCGAACGGGTCCGAAACACAACACCGCGATAAAAAACATCCCGCATTAATGATGTCGGAGCTAAGTCCAGCAGGCTTAAATGGGGCTGGTTTTTTTATTGGTCCTTTCTTTTTCACTTGGTCAGGGATGATTGAGATTCTGAAGTGAGCCTTGAAGAGTGCCTTGCTCCTAAGGAGCCTCGACCCGCTGGCGACGTCTGCCGTATGTATCCACTGAGGCGGGCTGAACTGGCCACGGAGTGCGGGTCGCAAGATGACTCCTACTAGGCCGAGACCGGGATGGCAGGATGACCTAGACGTGTTTCCGGCTTGCCAGATTTGGTACTTTGTCTTTACCCAGCAGTGGTACACAATACAAGCTTTTCTAGACTTTTTATGTTATAGACGCCTCAAGATATGCTTTGCACTAGACATAAAAATCCAGGTGTGAACTCACGTGACTCGGAAGTCTACGCCGTGTTTGAGCTTCTTGTCGGTGGGCGCGAGCTGCCGCGACGTGTAGTGCTTGTGCGAGCCCAGCCGCTTGTCCAGCGCCTCCAGAAGTTGCGTGTCTGAAATCTGAACAAAAACAACCGTAATTAACGAGAACCTATATTATCTGCCCTTCGTAAATTTCAACACCTACTTGGAAGTACCTTATATTGGAATATTTCGCGGAAGGTGATATGCGTCATTTTCTGACTATCTAGCAGCGTCGGTGTTTGAAGCAGGTTCTTTCACCAGCTCGCAGATGACGCGGTTGTTGAAGTACTGGATGGCTAAACGTCATGGGTGCGTTTTTGGACTATCTAACGAAGACATTGGTGTTTAAGCCAGGCCTCTTTTATTACAGCGATGACACCAGTGTGCGACGTGTCCACCAGCTCGCAGATGACGCGGTTGTAGAAGTACTGGATGGGTACACGTCATGGATGTCGTTTTTGGACTATCTAACAAATACCTCGGTGTTTAAGGCAGGCCTCTTTCATTACAGCGATGACACCACTGTGGGACGTGTCCTTCGGCTCGCAGATGACGGGCTGTAGAAGTACTGGATGGGTAGACGTTATGGATGTCGTTTTTGGACTATCTAACGAATACCTCGGTGTTCAAGGCAGAACTCTTTCATTACAGCGATGACACCAGTGTGCAACGTGTCCACCAGCTCGCAGATGACGCGGTTGTAGAAGTACTGGATGGGTAGACGTCATGGGTGACGTTTTCGGACTATATCGATGATACCTTGGTGGGATTGAGGCAGGCCTCGTCCATGACGGCGATGACGCCCGTGTGCGGCGCGTCCACCAGCTCGCAGATAACGCGGTTGTTGAAGTACTGGATAGGAGTCCACTGGATGCCTTCGCGCGCGTATTCTTCTTGCTCCTGCTTCAGCACCAGTTCTGGAAGCAAACGATGAGTGTTCAAAATATTGCGTGAGAGATTTTATCTTTTTATGAAACGCGACAACCACCTCCTAAGAGAAACTTTTCTCGACAAATATTGATGTCCGGACAAAATTTCAAAATCTTAAGTTATAAACATACTGTCCTCTGATGGCACCAAGTTGACGAGAATTTGAATGGAACAAATAAAGAACAGTCACTTTAAAATTATATCATCCATCACTTTCTTTTTATTTTGTTGGAAGGTTTTTGGGAATAAGAGTACCTATTAGCGAATTGTAGACTTACCTATGAAGAGCTGTTGCAGTTTCTCATTGCAGTAGTTGATGCAGAACTGCTCGAAGCTGTTGGTGTCGAAGATCTCGAAGCCGTAGATGTCCAGCACGCCGATCAGGGTATTCTTGTACGTTCCCGCCGGGACCTCGATAGCACGGTTGATCTGCAAGCGATATTAAACCTTATTAGCTGAAAACACGCTTACTCGTAATTAGAATGAAATGAGGCTATTGGCGCACGAAAGAAGCATTATCACAACACAACAAAACGGGGCTTAATCGCGTATAAATATGATTTATTTAATTAACTTTTGTTAGTAACTCTTCGACGTTTCGGACGTCGCGTTACGTGCATATTCTCGAATAGTAGATAGTGAGTTCTTTCGAAACGAAAGGACGTAACGCGACGTCTGGAACGTCGAAGAATTAGCAACGAAAGATAATTAAATAAATCATATTTATACGCGATTAAGCCCCGTTTTTAACCCCCGACAAAAAAGAGGGGTGTTATAAGTTTAACCTGTCTGTAACTCTGTGTATCTGTGTATCTGTCTGTGGCATCGTAGCGCCCATACGGATGGATCGATTTGAGTGCGGTTTTTTTTTTATGTCATAGATAATTTTATCCCGAGTGTTCTTTGCTTTGTTTGATGAAAATCGGAGCACTCGTCTCCAAGATATTCAGCTTTTAGAGGAACAAGTGACCTTATCTCAGCCAATATTGAAGCTAGGAACTCCAAATTTTGTTGTTATGTTCATTTGTGTCGGGGAGTTTTTTAAATTTTTAATTTGTATATAGTTATGTTCTCAATCTAATCAAGCTCCTTAGCATTGATTTGGAAGCACATAAATTGATGAATGGGTTTGGAACAGCCAGTCTGTCACCCCTTCTAAGGGCGTCAGACGCATGTAGATTCAACCAGCCACGCCGCTCACTAATACGAAGTTATAAGCGTAATATCACCTGCTGCACCACCCAGGTGAACAGCCTGTCGTAGGCCGCCTTGGCGAGCGCGAGCCGCGTGTAGTTGGCGTCGCTGAGCGAGTGCTCCTTGCTGACGAGCTCGCCGCCCGCCGACAGCACGCGGCCCGCCATGGCGCCGCGCAGCGCCTCTTCCGAGACCCCGAGGGCGGCCACGCACTGCCGCACCGGGCCTCCGATCTTCAGCTGCCCGTCTTGGGTCTCTGTGAATGTTAGCTCGCCCTGGAAAAGGTCGTCAAGAAAGGTCATTAACGGTAATGGACAGAATTATTATTTCTTATGGAGGCACCTAATATTGCAATGTAGTGGAAATTGACAAGAAAACAATGGCAACAAAAAGGCTATATTAGTGAGTGAACAAAGCTTGATGTCCTGTGTTTCGCTCGCTATTTTAAATCTATGTACTGCACTTAATGGCCTCCGCACACCGCGTTTTTAAACCGCCGTCGCGTTAAAAAACGCGGTATGAGTTGGCCCTAAGAGCCTTATCGCGAAACAGTCGGCTGGTACTGAGGGACTTTCCCGCGCGTGCGTGTCAATATTTATACAACCTTTTTTTTGTTTGACTAGTTTTGATTTTTGTAACTTAATTGTGTTGCTACAAATTTGTACTCTAATTCAACGATAATGAGAATTGTGTCTTGTGTTGTGTTTTCTGTGAGATTTAAAAAATATGGTATAAATAAGAACGATTTAAATTTGAGCGCACAGTGAAAAATAGGATGTATTCTAATTGTGAAAAAACGTTTAAGCAACTAGGTTTTCATATGACATACAGTTTCAAGGGCCCAAACTTATGACTTCGCGCGCTCTTCAGAAAACTACCGTCGGTAATCTGGTAAATTTAGTTAAAATATTCAGTCCAACTCCTTGAGACCGCTATATAAAAAATAAGGATCATTTATGCAAATAATTAATCATAATTTAGAACATCTTTTCTGTTTCCTAAAAATACAATGTCTAAAATCAGTTTTTTTTTAATACGAATGGGTTTGTAATAAACTAGCTCACCAGCAGTATGACTCCAGCGACGATGCTCCAGATGTCATCGATGACGGACTGCGAAAAGCCCAGCGCATTGAAGGCGCTATTCGTAAGGAAATAAAGCTTGGAGTCCTGCGCGGTGGCGCGCTCGCTGCCCAGGATCTTGTACTGCGCGTTCGTCGTCAGACCAAACTTCTTCGTGTGGGGGTTGTTCGTGCTTAGTAACTGAAAAGGAAAACCATGTATTCTATAATAAAGTGAGCCTTATGTTGTACGTATTGCAGCGGCGTCTTTTCATAAACAAACCTATGTAAACGGCTAAAGCTCAGATAATCTTTCCTACACTGCGAGCTCACACACATGGACTACATCATACAACAGGGTGAAGTATTTTAAAAATGGTAATATTAGTTAGCAATCAAGTAGCCGATAGAACGATTTCCTTCTATATAATTATTTTATCTAATTCAAACACGCAATTGGGATGTTGACAGTATTTGACAACTTCTTCTTCGGTATGTTATAGAACCAACTCTTTTTTTTTTGTGAAAAAAACTACTTCAATTTCATAAAAACTCACCGAGATACAACAGTGTTAAAATTACATTTTTGAACTTTCCCAAAAAACACTTTATTCCATACTAAAGCCTACGTGTGACGACACACGTTCCTACCTTGTATGGGGAAATTCAGAACTTTGTTCTGCAGCTATGTTTAAACTTGTATTTATCGAACATAATTTAAACGTAAATTTGTGATTTTTCTGTATCTGTCCTTTTGCCATACGATTATAATAATAACCTTTACCCATTAGGCCATTGCCCATGCATATTTATATAAAGATACAACTTGGCAAGCAATTCGCACGCATCCAGCAATCATATTGTTTTATTGTTGCAAAGTATAGGAATACGGAAACTGGAATTAGAGGGGTCGACGCGACGCAATCTGACCACATAACTGCGACGCTCGCTGCATAGCGTCGCAAGTGATTGCAACTACCGTAATCACCTATGGCAGTGTTCTACTAGTCTAAGGCTTATCCGATGCACCTAGCTAGAGATTAAATCAAAATCGCGCGAGGAAGTGTTCGGTCTACGTCATCAACATTACATGCAAACTTGTTAACGTTTACTCTTTTGTTGCCAAGACCTTTGAGCTATTACTACATCACTACGTAGTATACATAATTACTTAAAGGCAACAGACAAATACCTGGCCCTTATTTCACAATCGTGATAACTGACAGGTGACAACGACAATTTTATGTTCACGCCGATCCCCGCAAGCTCGATACATCTCCTTACTTTATACTGGGCACGCAATGTACGTGAAATTGCCGCTGTCACCCAACATTTGTCTCGATTGTGAAATAGGGGCCGGCACAGTTTACAGGGAGATGTATATTGTCTCCGAGTCCATTCGATTATACAACTTAAGCTATACTTACAGAGACGTAAAGGGTCACTAGGCGTCAAAAAAAAGTAAATAACAGTATATAAAAAAACATATACTGGTTTAATGGAGATGTAGAGTCTCCGTAGTCAAAACTTTAAATTAGGAGATGTGAAAGGTCTCCGTGGTCAACATATAATGTTTTGGAGGTGTAAAGTGTCTCCATACGTCATATATATTTGGGTAAATCAACTTTTAGACCCACACTTTTGACGTTTCTGGCGATACCAAGAATATCTCTGGAGTTACCAAGAAATCGGGCTTCTAATATGATATTTCCCTATTTATTAGGTTTAACAGACGGGGACATTCAATATTTTAACGTACACCATAAATGAAAAAGGAGAAACCATTATTTAGAGGCGTTATTTTACAGCGAATTTTAAAAGTTATGGATAGATTTGTGTGGGTCTAAAAGTTGGTTGACCCCGTTACACACACGTTCCTAACTCTCTAATCGATGCGTTGGACAACACAAATAGTTGATATAACATACGCACGTTGAACGGCCCTAACAAATAACAATGACCTGCGGTCTGTTTGTAAACATAGTTAAGTAGGTATGTCCGTTTCAATCGATGACACGGTTCAACAATTACTGAGTAAGCAGTTTTATTGAAGTTCTGTTACGATAGGTACAATACAACACAACGGGGCTAAATCGCGTATAGATATGATTTATCTAATTGATAATATTTCAAATTTCCAAGTAATATTAAATCGACACCCATTTTGTAAAAGGACAGGACACCCCCCTCCCCCCAACAATATATTTTATATATTTTTATAGCAACTAGTTTCGAAGATATTCGGGAAAATGTTTAGGAAGCATAGGATTCTCTAAGTGACGTCACTAGGTGGATATGACACGCAGTCACAGCGCACAAGAACAGCAGTGCAATTTCTGTACTAAATCCGCCCTTCTTCTGTGTATATAGTCTCGAATGAAAAATCGTGTAAGTTGTAATCAAAATGTAGGCATTCAAGCAATAGAAACTGCGACAAGATTAGTCGTAGCAAAGTTGCGTGGAGACCCCTATTAGCGCCATCTTTTGTACAAGTTTGCATGTCAAAATTGAATAGGTATATGTCTTATCTTATTTTTTCTTTAATTTCTACGCAAAAAATCAAGAGACAAATACTGAGTCGCTGCTAAGTTTGTTTGGTTTATTTAATCCTCTTAGCGATTCCATTGCATATTTGCGGTGAAGAAGCGGTCATTTAACCCAAACACTGAATATTTAATGCGTACAGAATGGTCATGCGCCACCCTACACCGAATTGAGATACATTATACTACAGTACTTTTTATGGCATACCTTCACGTGTGTGTATGATACCTTTAGAGCACAAAAACTCCTATTCATAAACTGCCCAGCGATTGACTCCAGTATTACCTGAAGGTGACCTGAAGTGACTACATATTGCATTCGGGCGCACTCCTCTGCCAAAGTATGATAAATGTCAGGTCAGTTTATACGATAATTAGGGATGATGAGATAAGAATAATTAGTACGTCGTGTAGATTAATAAAAATGTTTACACGTATTTTTTTTTTCGAAAAATAAAGGCGATAAATTAAGTCAAAGTGTCGCGTGACGTCACTCCTAGGTACAAGTTCTACTTAGGAGTGACGCACTCCTAAACTTTAATGCGATTTATCTGAGTATTTTTTTATTATTTTGAAAAAGCAAAAAATACGTGTCCGATATTTTTTAAATCTGGCTGACGGGCTAATTTGTTTTTTTTTTATTTTCATACCCATTCATCGTGCCTATTGTCTCTGGGTACGTGTGGGTTTTTTGTTTGCTAACTCCAGTGGTTCAATGCTCTAAGATGCGATCCCATACATACTACATGCAAACTTAGTTTAGACGGTGAGTAAGTCCGACGATGTGATAGTGTGTTCCGGGCGGATCCTACAAAGAGTCCTACCACAAAAACAGTGTCGACAAGGTGTATCATCTAGTACAACGCGTGGAAGTTCCTCCAGCAGGTAGTTGCTGATGTGCCCGCCCACCGGGTCGCCCCTGTAGTGGAAATGGACATCCATGTACTTGCCGAGCGTAGCGAGTGACGCTGCTGTTATGTCTCACCTGGTAGAACGCGTGGAAGTTCCTCTCCCCCGGCTGGAGTCAGACGACGCGGCTCTTCTCCAGCAGGTAGTTGCTGATGTGCCCGCCCACCGGGTCGCCCTTGTAGTGGAAATGGACATCCATGTACTTGCCGAGCGTAGCGAGTGACGCTGCTGTCATGTCTCACCTGGTAGAACGCGTGGAAGTTCCTCTCCCCCGGCTGGAGGCAGACGACGCGGCTCTTCTCCAGCAGGTAGTTGCTGATGTGCCCGCCCACCGGGTCGCCCTTGTAGTCGAAGTGGATGTCCATGTACTTGCCGAAGCGCGATGAGTTGTCATTGCGGTTCGTCTTTGCGTTTCCGAACGTTTCTAGGATGGAGTTCGATTGGATGAGGACGTTTTTCACTCTGGAAGAAAGAATATAGGTTAATGATAGGGCGGGTTAGAGTATGTATTTACTGAAATGAAACTACAACATATTGGCTTAAATCATCTCAGCTTGAGATGGGGACGCGATGTTCATTGTAGTGTAGCAGTTGATTAAGTGCGTATTTCTAATGTGTATAATCAGTAACTATCAAATAATTATAATATAAACGAGTAAAAGGGATCCCACCAAAAACATTCTGCAAAAAACTAGCCAAGTCTCGATGGAGCAAGTCACACAACATTAACTATAATAATAAAAAAACTTTTAAACAAAAAAATAAAACCGACTGTAAAAAAACTAAAAAGTAATAAACAAAAAAAAAACCGACTCCAAAAAAACTAAAAAGTGAAAAATAACGCCATAATTCAGTTTTTTTTCAAATTACTTACAAGTAACCGTTTGTATACTCAATCTATACAGTATATACAATTAATCTTATTTTGGCGTCGGTGCCATATAAATAATGTGTCAAATATTGAAAACTGACGATTTTAGTAAGTTGTGACACGATGGCACCGACTCCAAAATAACATTAATTGTATATACTGTATAGATTGAGTATACAAACGGTTACTTGTAAGTTATTTGAAGAAACTGAATTATGGCGTTATATTTACTTTTTAGTTTTTTTTGGAGTCGGTTTTATTTTTTTGTTTAAAAGTTTATTTATTTTACACTTTTTAGTTAATCGTTACTTAAAAGTGTATCTCGTGACGATTCGTACAAGCCCAAACACGGCTTGGATACATTATTTTATTACATAGATCTGGTGCCTACCTTCCGGCTCCATCATCAAATCAATTCGATGGTACCATTCTCATCAGGAAAATTTAAATTTGTGACTATGAAGTTGCTTAGCTAAATTAATCAAGATATTTTGTCGCCACCCGTAAATCATTTATCATTGAGGAGTTCCGATGGCATTCTGTGGTCTTCTGCATCAGTTCCACTTCACCAATTTACACTTTTTGAATGCAAATGCTTATTATGTTTCTTATAATACCAAAATCGCTATATGTATGCCTACAATATTTGAGGAGTTCCTTTAATTCCTCATGGATTCCATCATCAGATCTTCACCAAAATTAAATGGGACCAACTAGAAAGTACCTTCTATAAAACCAAAAAAACAAATTTTGAAATCGGTCAAATAGTCTTTGAGTAATCGGTGAACATCCACCATTCCGTCGAATTGAGAACCTCCTCCTTTTTTTGGAAGTCGGTTAAAAATCGCAGTAAAGAACTTGGCACGACTTCGTCTAGATTTCATTACTTTTTAGAGATAAACAACCAGCTCCATCGAGACTTGGCTAGTTTTTTACAGAATGTTTTTGGTGGGATTTCACTTCTTTTTGTAGAAACATGGGCATAACCCTTCGATTTTCGACATCACATGAAGCGGCCCACCAAGTTGAATATTTTTTGTAAAGGCGATATGTCGATCTCTAATAGTTTGGTTGGGCTCTTGTGTTTTCTAATCAGGGTCACCAGGTACTCCAGATCTTCGATTATCCTAGTTTTATAGTTTTTCCTTTATGTGGCCATTAAACCCTAACTCTGTACCAAATTTTAGCTCTCTGAATTTATGGGAAGTACTAGTTCTATTCTGATAATCATGAGTGAGTGACTGAGTGTCATAAATGCGAAACTTTGCTTTAAGGTGCGTCCACATTTGTATCATTTGCCCGTATCAGATCATCGTCGCGTGGCATGATCGCGTGTCACGATCACGCGTTTGGACGTTGCGCCGATCCGATCGCTCGAAATCCATTTGCTACGCGTATCACACACTTATATCGGAAGAGTGCGGCATGATCGGCGCGCCGACAGTGAGCGTCCAAGCAGCGCGATACGCTGTCATGCTACGGCCGACCTACAGACTTGAAATTTTGGATTTTAAGTATATGATTATAGCTTACTGGATGACGAAAATTTCTGCGTTCCGGTCTTATCCAGAGGTTCTCAAATAGGGGCCTGAAAATGCGGCGAAATGGTTCCAGTAAAGGATGGTACGGCAGTGTTTGCTTCGCGCTAGACTTGGCGGGGGCACTACCGTGCCCCCTGATTCAGAAGCTAAAAGGCATCGTAGGTATTCCTAGTAGTAAGTGAATAATATCTCTGCCTCGGAAAAACGTAATTGGAGAAAGCAAGAGTCAGGCTGGAGTGCAGCCTCGAATCCAATAAATCCACCAACCCTCGTAAATAATGGTCGCTAGGTATTCGGTCCTAAAACGGGCAGATAATAAAGCTGAGGGAAAAGTTACCTCTACACTAGGAACTAAAAACCTTCGGTTAATTGCGGAAGTGATTCTGGCAGTTGCTATCATAATTTGGCTACGGCGACAATAAAACAGAAACCATAGGGGTGTAGAATATGTATTCATAGATTAAGGGGCTTTAAGCGAAAATAAACGATTTTTCATGGTTTTTTTGTGTATCTAGTCCCTGAAACGGTGAAATTTTTCCAAACATGTTATATGCTCGTATTATAGTTTAATGTCTATTTAACACTTTCGGAAATTTTAACATAGGTACTCGTATTTGTATGTATTTAATTATGATTATTAACAGGGAGGTCTAAAAAAAATTAAGATTTCATATATAGTCTCTCAATAAACCTGTGCCTCGAAATCTATGCCTAATTTAATGCCTTTTCTTTAAAAAACGTGTATTTATGTCGTAAAAAAACCAAAGTGTTTGTTTCGGTGACTCGTGACCATAAACTGCAACAGTAAATTGGTAAAGACGGTCGTCGTCAACATCTACAACACGGAAAAGTGAAAAGCTAAGGATTGAAGGTCACTCAGAGCTGTAAAACCCTTAATTGAAACAGCCGTTTACCTGTCTATGTAGTCCCTGTGGACCTGTGTGGTGTTGGCGGCGATGTACTTCATGATGAACTTGGACGCCTCCGTCTTGCCGGCTCCAGACTCCCCCGATATAAGCACGCATGTGTCTTTGCCCTGGAACAACCGAAACATACCTTTTTTAGTATAGAATTTCTTTGTTTGGCTAAATCATTCGTCACTAAACTGATATTTTTATGCTTGTTCAAACTTTCGGATATTTTTATATATTACTAGCTTCTGCCCGCGACATCGCCCGCCTTAAATTCATTTATCGCGGATAACAGTATTTTTCCGGGATAAAAAGTAGCCTATGTCCTTCCCCGGGACTCAAACTATCTCCATGCCAAATTTCATCCAAATCGGTTCAGCGGTTTAAGCGTGAAGAGGTAACAGACAGACACACTTTCTCATTTATATTATTAGTATGGATTTGGGTACGGCTCAGGAGTGTTTCAACCGCCATTTCCGTGTGTCATGAAATTTTGACGGATAAAACCTCTTGTATTTATAGTGCTGTACAGATAACATATAGCGTTAATTTGTGAGCTCACAAATTAACACTTTTCTACTTATTAAAAAGCTTATAATTGTCTAAATCCCAGCATAATACTCGTACAGGGGAACGGCAGTTGAAACTCACAGAGCTATTAGTTAAGATAAATATCCCAGTGCCCAGACATTGTCCCATCAGTCAGTACCTTCAGAGGTTCCAAACAGGGCGACGAATATTAAAATTAAGATGTGAAGTAATGGGACGTTTACCTTACCTATTCTAACTATAGGCTATTTACCCTTACTTGTCCTAAATAGTAAACAACATTCTAACCTAAAAATATGCATTTAATGCCAATAAAAACCATCTATGAAAAATCATACACAGTACATAATCATACATTTTAATGGCATTGAACTTTTATTTTATAGTGTTGCATCCAAGGATTATTAAAAAAGAAGTGCTGTTTCTAAATAAAAAATATACCAGATCAGACGTGGCGAGATTTTTTCGTAGACAGATGTTTACGAAATAAATTAAATGTATGAAATTGGCAATGTAGCATTAAAAATATAAATTCCTGTTACTTTATTTACGAGAAAATGGGAGTTTAAGAAAAAAAGCTGTACTTTTAGGTTAGAATGTTGCTTACTATTTAAGACAAGTAAGGATAAATAACCTATAGACATCGGCATAATTATAAACCAATCAGATTTCGGAAAGCTCTCCAATTTCTTACGTCAAACCTCAGATCAAGAAAAAAGATAGACATAACATTACCAACAATCTTGTGAAGCCGTTTTTTGGCGTGGTTTTGACAAATCAGGCAACTTCACACACATGATTTGTTTGTATTTGTATCGCGTGAAGTTGGCTTTGGCATGGTTTTTTGTGGCCTCACTAGATTGTTCATAATGTCATGTCTATCTTTTTTTCCTGGTCTGAGCGTCAATCATGTAAGTACGGAACCAAGTAACAAGACTAGCAGGCTTTTCAATTGTATTTCAAAAGCCCGCTTCGACACGAGTTTACTGGCGACCCTTGGGCACTAACAAAATTGTAAACAGTGTAAAGCGAGTGTCAAGCCTACCTCCAGGGCCCTTAAACTTTTTACGACTGCACTGAACTCGGCGCGCCCCGGCCGCCGACGCGCGTTTATGACGGACTCAATAGAAACTTACATTTCCAACTCTCGCGAGACTGATTTAACTATTAGCTGGTCGCACAGGCTAAACTTCAGAGACATGAGACTTAGGAAAGTATTTTCTTTGGACAAAGATAAACTAAGGAATCCATTCCATACGTCTGTCTGTCTGTTACCTCTTCACGCTTAAACCGATTGGAATGATATTTGGTATGAAGATATTTTGAGTCCAGGGGAAGGGCATACGCTACTTTTTATCCCGCAGAAATGGCTCTTATTCTCGATAAATGAATTTAAGGCGGACGAAGTCGCGGGCAGAAGCTAGTATTTTATAAAGTAGAAAAAATGAAATGTCAGAACATTGAAAATATTTTCAAAAAATAAGTGAAACGGACTATTTTAAAGTAACACTGAATAGGATTATCACTTTTTTAACTAAATATCAAAATTTCGTAAAAACTATTTCAAAATGTGAAATTTAAATTATAATCGGCCAAGAAATACGCATAATATAGACATTTTAAACTAGTAATTAGACAGAGAGGTCCGATGTGCACTGTTACGTCACAGTGCACTCCGGCCATATACCTAAACTCCATATTAAATTCTGTTTTGCAAGAAAGAGAGAATGAAATGTTTGATGGCTTATATCTTGGTTATTTTTATAGCTATTCGATTTTTTTTTGTCTACATGAATGAGCTTTTAATAAAGCAAAAATAAAAATTCATGCATATTCCCTATTAAAAAATATTTTTTATACGTTTGTATATATGTCGCTGTGGCTTCATCACGCCAAAACGACTAAACAAATTTCAACTACGGGTAGCTCGGCATCCACAGATGGTTATAGGATATTTTTTACCCGACTACGCTAAATAACCTATGCCATGCCAGACATAAGTAGGGGTATAACATTATTGATCGCTCAATTCGAATCAGTTAACTATCGCCGAGTGGTTAGAAGTATTTATCGAAATAAAGTGAACTTGCAAAATTAGCTTTCCGCTATTCTTTGTGTCAATGAACCAACGTTTTTGTTTAGCTTGTTTGATACCCGACCACAGGGACCTTGAAAAAACTCTTATAAAGTATCCGCTTACTTTTGAATAATAAAGGATTTTCCAGGACGTGCTTTGCCCCGGTGACCTTTAAAGGTCTTCCACATAAGAGGGAAGCACGATCGCAAATGGCACTAGTCGGCCCTACGGGCCAACTGGATGCTACATAGAATAGTTAAAACGTGCTATACGAAAATCAATTATATGATTATAACATAGTTAACATACTAAAAGTTACTCGCAACTTCGTTCGCGGAGGAGAACAAGTCATAACCCCTTTTTTTCTTTAGCGTGGTCGGGTAAAAAGTATCCTATAACCATCTGTGGATACCCAGCTACCCGTGTACCAAAAATAGCTCAAATCCGTTTAGCCGATTCGGCGTGATGAAGCCACAATGACACAGTATACAAACATACAAAAAATAAATATTTTTTTTTCAATTCAGTGACCTCCAAATAGTCTTTTACAATATTCTTATTTTTAGAGAGTATACAAATACAAATACTCTTTATTGCACACCTCAGATACACAGAAATATAGAACAAGACAGTAACATTCGAATTAGCAGAGGTAAACAACAGGCGGTCTTATCGCTAAATAGCGATCTCTTCCAGACAACCTTTGGGTAGCGGAGTGTTTAAAAGACAACAATTTTAGTTGAGTAGGTGGCGAGAAATAGTAGATAGTAGTAGAGTATCTTCAGTGTACAGACATTTCATTTTTAGAACTTTATAATAGTAATAGAATATATTGTTGATCGGATACTCTGCTGTTGGACTAGGGAATGACCCACTAGATGAATATAAAAGTTCCCCTGCCACGCATGGTCGCCTTGTAATTTTTCTGACTGTACTTACAAAGTTCGTAATAGCAATATAACGCCACGCTGGCGTCGTCAGTGGAGCGTATAAAGCCGAAGAGACCTACAACGGCACCCTCCAAAGCGCACCCCGCCACACGGAGGGCTAATTAATTACCTTTTACACGGTCACCCATTTCCATTTGCTTACGTGTGTGCTTATGTGTACATTTGAATGTACACATTTAGGAGGATTGTCTTTTCAAAAGGGTTTTTATCTCTTTATGGAAGCCATGGGAAATAAGCTTTTTTGAAAAGACAATTTGAAAAGAGAAATTTTGTGATACCTTTAACGCGTTTTTTGTTTCGTTTTTAGGGTTCCGTAGCCAAAATGGCAAACGGAACCCTTATAGTTTCGTCATGTCCGTCCGTCCGTATGTCACAGGCATTTTACTCAAAAACTATAAGATGTATATTGATGAAATTTGGAACATATGTGTCTTGTGTAAGCCGTTATATATTTCTAGGGGGGGCACTCGATACATGTAACTGAAACTGATTTTTTTTTTTTAAAAAGCGTGGGGCACATCATTCGACAGTACTTATAAAAACATTAAGAGGTTTCTAAAAAAAATTTTGATTTAGTGAATATTTTCGGAAATATTCGCTCCGAAAGTAGCAAAAATTGTGTCCCCCTCCCTCTATTTTCTAAGCGGTATGTTAAAAAATATGAAAAAAATTATAAATATAAAGCTTAATAAATACTTACTTCCAACGAAAATTGTTTTAAACACGATCGGACAAACCGTTTTTATGTTATTGCCAAAGAACTGAGCTTTTCAGCAAAAGGACTTAAGTGCCGGGGAAATACGCTCTTTTGTTAGGGTTTCTTTTTCTCATATCATATTTTTTTCATCTGAAGTGCATTTTCTTGTATAAACGGCTGCGGAACCCTACATTGAGCATGGTCCGACATGCTTTTAGCTGGTTCTATTTTGAAACTGGTAAATATAAAATGATAATCCGTTTCAACAATAGCAATATTTGTAGCATTTAACAATATATCGCAACATATAACAATATTTGTGATATTCGTACACGTGTGGTTTCACCTTGGACGCGATGACACAGATTACTAAGATAAACAATAAGAATCCTACTAACGGATACGACACTCCTACACTAAGAATAGAAAATAAACATTAAAAAAACCTAATATTTGCCTCAAATTGATGCGCTTAAGTTAGCATATGGCTACACACTTAGGCTCGCGCGCGGTCTAGAACCAGTGTCGTAGTTCTGGAGACGGGCAGCCCAGCATGTTGTGTGTTATATCAAGGACCATTAAAACAAGAGGACTGACCATCTCCATACAAAAAGCCGTTCTCCGATATGTACTCGTACAACGCTATCTATGTATAAGAATTATTTTGTACAAATATTCAACTTTGCAAGCGTGACATAGTATTTAAATATTACGATTTATTTATTATTAGCTATTTGCGAACTCATTGGTACTATACTATGTTTCTTTATTCAATTGTAACATCGTTAAATGTTTAGTTTTATAGCGCCATCTAGTTTTTGTCAGAAAATCTCCTTGCGATGGCACGCGTCCACCACGGCATACACGTGCGGGGGCACCTGGAACATCTCGCGGCACTGCTGGAGGGGCAGCACTGACCTGCTGCCGCAGTACGCGCTGGCACGCGTCGGCCACGGCGTACACGTGCGGGGGCACCTGGAACATCTCGCGGCAAAGCTGGAGGGGCAGCACTGACCTGCTGCCGCAGCACGCGCTGGCACGCGTCAGCCACGGCGTACACGTGCGGGGTCACCTAGAACGTCTCGCGGCACTGCTGGAGGGGCAGCACTGACCTGCTGCCGCAGCACGCGCTGACACGCGTCAGCCACGGCGTACACGTGCGGGGTCACCTAGAACGTCTCGCAGCACTGCTGGAGGGGCAGCACTGACCTGCTGCCGCAGCACGCGCTGGCACGCGTCGGCCACGGCGTACACGTGCGGGGGCACCTAGAACGTCTCGCGGCACTGCTGGAGGGGCAGCACTGACCTGCTGCCGCAGCACGCGCTGGCACGCGTCGGCTACGGCGTACACGTGCGGGGGCACCTGGAACATCTCGCGGCAAAGCTGGAGGGGCAGCACTGACCTGCTGCCGCAGCACGCGCTGGCACGCGTCAGCCACGGCGTACACGTGCGGGGTCACCTAGAACGTCTCGCGGCACCACTGCTGGAGGGGCAGCACTGACCTGCTGCCGCAGCACGCGCTGGCACGCGTCATCCACGGCGTACACGTGCGGGGTCACCTAGAACGTCTCGCGGCACTGGTGGAGGGGCAGCACTGACCTGCTGCCACAGCACGCGCTGGCACGCGTCGGCCACGGCGTACACGTGCGGGGGCACCTGGAACGTCTCGCGGCACTGCTGGAAGGGCATCACTGACCTGCTGCCGCAGGACACGCTGGCACGCGTCGGCCACGGCGTACACGTGCGGGGGCACTTCGAACATCTCGCGGCCGCGGTACTGCGCCATGTGCTGTGCATTGTAGATGTCCAGAGTCTTGTACGGGTTCACGGAGACGAGCACCTCACCGATGTATGTGTAGATTTTGTTGTGTTGGAATCTGTAAACAAGGGAATATGGTTAGACTTGTGTCGGAGTTGTTAGAGCATTGAATTATACATATATATATATTACAGGAATTTCAATGTGCGCGATGAATGAAAAGAACCACAGCCACTCGGAAATTAACGTAATGGTAAGCCATGTCTTATATTATGAATGAAAATTTAAATTCCATCTAATAAAATATCCGTAAGTAAATCATTGTCGCTCATCTTTATCTAAAATCTGCAGATGATCAAAACTCAGGTTAACAACTAAAATTAAGTAACAGTTAAAAACTGTATTATTGTTTTATGATTTAATGTGCGCTTATTATTGCCGTTCATTCTAGTTCCCACAGACGCAATAGTTGGTGACGGCATAGTAATATTACACTACAGAAGTTTGACTTCCTACAAGCGTCAACACGTACAGTAACTTACAATAATACCTTACAAGGCAAAGTAACTGACTGAACCCGATTGGTGTTAGTTGATTGGTATACTCATATGAACCATCTGATTGGTAGTAAATAGTCGATTACAAAAATAAGCTTCATCGGCGAAGCTACGAACCTAAACACCTTTACGTTGACCAGCGCGTTCTCTATATAATTCTTGAAGTTGTCAAACTACAACATTTTAACAGCTCACTCGCTGTACATAATGCAAAATCGCGGTAGTTATGAACAAAAGCAACAGTTTTGGTAACTTGTCGTGAATGACGCACCACGCACAAGAAATAGTCAAAGATAGTCAAAGTTATGTTTGCTACAGTCTGCATTTCTAGTTCGAAACGATGTAGGATTGTAGGCAATACAAAGTTCTTGCAGCGCGACATAACAATGACATAACGATTGATTTAATCATGACCATTGTACTGTATACTTCTGCCCTAATAGAAAGAAGTCACCGGCATGACTTTCGTATGTACCTACGTGACATGTAAGTTGGATCCCTTTCGTAGTCATAATTATTGAAAGAAATATTTTTTTTTTTTTTCATAACACTGAAACGTGTCAAGATTTTTGAAAGTCATCTTTTAGAACCTAGTTACGTTAAGTATGATTTATAATAATCTTAAAAAGGTAGCGATTTGGAGATAAGTAAATTTATGACAAACGAGAATTTTCGTTTGTCATAAATTTACTTCTCGACAACTTTACATTATGGGTTTGGATTTTATAGCAATCGATATGGGCCCACGTGTACAGTACGACTACTTTGAGTTTACCACTGACATATGCTTTTATTCCAATGGATATTCGACTTTAACACTAATACAAAAGAGTTTCTATTACAAACAAACGACGTTTAGATAGTGTGTAAGTAATATAAACTCTTTTACATTAGTGTTAAAATTGAATATCCAATGCAATAAAAGCATATGTCAGTGGTAAACTCAAAGTAATCTTACCGTAAGAACGTTTGTCTGTTTGTCCCACGTTTAAAGAACCAGTGGCTTCTTACTCTTTAGTCACTGATATGACGATGTGCACATATCAAGCTGTTTTAACCATAGTCCATAGTAAGAATAATTTGTAATCTGGATATGCAATACTGTGTTACCTAATTTTAGAATTTTAGAGTAGTTCTATTTTATTTCTATTCTTAATTTAGTTTAATTTCCTAATTTCATGACATGACTTAATTTTAACTTTATTTATGTGAGATTGTTAAGTTTGTATGCCATTGCCATGATAAAGCAAATATTTGTAAACCTGCATTTCCGGGTCAAACATAGTGGATCCAAATGTATAAAACATGACACCATGTACCCAATCTGTACCTATGTTTCGCAAATAAAATGATTTCTGATTTCCATAGTAGGTAGTGTAATACACAGAATTTTACTTTCTTGAAATTTAAATATGTTGTTAAAGTCCGTTGGTTTCGAGACCGAGCGTGGTCGTTAATTGTAAAACCGGAGTAATGTTTAATTGTATACAATTAGCGTAATCTCACTAAGTACGATAAGATAAATTGGCTAGTTTAAGTTAACTTACACCTACAAATTAGGGTTTATTATTTTTAAATACAATTATAATAAGTAAATGTACGTTCAAACCAGTACCTGAGTGAATCAACTTTTAGATCCACACTTTTGACGTTTCTGGCTTTACCGAAAATGTCTCTGGAGTAATCAAGAAATCGGGCTGCTCATATGATATTTTCTGTTTATTACGTTTAACAGACGGGATATTCGACGTTTTAATGTACATCATACATTTCAACAAAGATAAGCCATTATTTAAAAGCGTTTTATTACAACGAAGTTTAAAGGTTGAGGATAGATTTTTGTGGGCCTAAAAGTTGATACTCCCGCGGCTCCCACCTATCTATCAGATATCTGCCATACTTAAACTTTAATAAACAATTAGAGGACCAAGGGTCCAACATGATTATATTATAAAGTTGTAAAAATGAAATGTCTGTATATCTGAATCGAACATTTGTTTGTAGGTATGTCTCGTTGAGGCTTCAGCACGCCAAAAATGGCTAAACAGATTTCAACTATTTTCGGTACACGAGTAGCTGAGCACCCACAGACGGTTATAGGATACTTTTTAATCGACTATGCTTAAGAAAAAAAGACGCTTATCGTTTTTTTCTCTTCCGTTGACGAAGTTGCGGGCAGCTTTTAGTAATATATATAGATTTAACATATCAGCGCAGCGGCCGATCCCGCGAAGCACGTTTGAATGATTTGGGTAGTAGTAGCATATAACGATATGCGAGTAAACAATATTGAAATCACCTGTTTATTAAACTGTATTTTTACCACATCAAAAGCAGACCAAGGTAAGGTACATTTAACAGAACGTTCAAGTTAAGTCTCCTAAGCAAAGCGCAATGAAATCGTAGAGTTAAACGGGCATTTTTTGAGTACACACAATCAATACCATAACACAATTTTGCCATCGCGTGTACCAAGCGATCATAATCACGGAGTGGCGGGCGATGACCTCCGAACACGAAGACAAATCGCGACTGGAGCGATGGCATGGCGCTCCGTCACCGGTTCATGATGTCCTAGTACTCGACGATCCGAAATACCTATCTAGAGTACGTTATAAAAATCTGTGTCATGATTCCTCTTTTAGTATTAGATATATTGACCCATTTTGATAGATCAGCCTGTATATTTTTATTTTATTTATTTGGCACAATAAACAAAAAACTTTTAAACAAAAAAATAAAACCGACTCGCTAAATTAATCAAGATATTTTATCGCCACCCGTAAATCATTTATCATTGAGGAGTTCGATGGCATTCTGTGGTCTTCTGCATCAGTTCAACTTAACCAATTTACACTTTCTGAATACAAATGCTTATTATGTTTCTTATAATACCAAAATCGCTATATGTATGCCTACAATATTTGAGGAGTTCCTTCAATTCCTCATGGATTCCATCATCAGAAATTCACCTAAATTAAATGGGACCAACTAGAAAGTACCTTCTATAAAAAATTGAAATCGGTCAAATAGTCTTTGAGTAATCGTTGAACATACATAAAACAAAAAAAAACATTCCGTCGAATTGAGAACCTCCTCCTTTTTTTGGAAGTCGGTTAACAACATTCATTCACATATAATATAACAATGCAAGATACAGGAATTCTGATGAAAATGTTATTAAATATAACCAAGCGATTTGAGTCGGACATTAAATTGAAGAAACGTTTGGGCGCGCCGCGCATAAGTTGCAAGAAAGACAATAGCCGAATCCCTTCAATAATGTCTGCCCGGAGGATAAACTTCATACCGGGACTAACTGAAGCTTTGTCTAAGCAATGAGAAGATTTAGTAACAGCATTTGTCCTGTATCCATATAACATAGCTATAAAACCTGCACAATTAGCTTGCTATTAAAATAGTAATAGAAGAGGCTTTATAGATCTATTAATTACACATATGTATATTCAGAGTGTATGGCGGACTGTGTGCCAAATAACTAAGGTCTGCCATGCACTCTGTAAAGATTTGACTTCCCTCTAGTAAGCAATCGACTCAAACGATAACCAAAACATATTTAAATAAGCAAGACCATTTAAAACCACACATCTGATGATCTAATAGTATTTTTTCTACTCGTCGACTTTAATCCCTCAATAAGAACTTCATAGAGTAAACTTTAATAGCATACTTTTCAATGTCGGATACTCTACATTGGCACTTCCAACTGAACTGAAATATTCATAAGCCAACACTTTGAATTGAAGTGTTGGCTTATGAATATGCCGAATGAATGAGTCGAAGATAATTGAGGTACGATGATGGTGATGGTGATGGGGATGGGGATGGTGATGGTGATGGTGATGGTGATGGTGATGGTGATGGTGATGGTGATACCTACTCATAGAAAAAGTATTGTATACAATAGTTATATAATTAGCTTTTTAAGTCTCGTACCTTACTTAGGCCACTCAGCAAGCTTCGTGGCCTAAACACGGTACTCGACTGAAAAAGCATACATTATATAACGATTGCATAAAATACATTAACAGTCGGTTCCAAGCGTTGATAATAAATATCATACGAATCATTAGAAGTGACGTCATTGCGCAGATGGAACAGGTTTGAATCTCACAAGCATGATTAAAAAAAATCGGAGCATAGGAAAATTAAAGACATACAGTCGACGTCAAAGATAAGTTTACACTTTTCGCCTTATTACAATGGGATAGCAAAAATGTTAATATCTTTTTGACGTCGGCTGTACCTAATTTTTAATAACCTAGTATATCATGCATGAGTCTTATGTTACTCGAAAAAAATGCTTTCTATTCTATCTAAATATATCTGTAAATATATCTCTAATCTGTAAGGGATGGTCAAAAATATCTGAACATTGTACACTGTTGTGGAAAATATGCGGGTGACTGTACTCCAACGCCTTGACAATAGTCATGTTTCAATATTTGTGAGCACCTTGTTTGCTACTGTACAGTCAGCATCATAAATATGTATACACTTTAGTTAATCCTGCAAATATCAATGTGCGGCACATATTTCGACAGTCCCTTTAAGAACACATTTAGAGGTTTCATTTATTTTTATTTAGTAAATATTTTTGGAAACAATTGCTCCGAAAGTAGCATAAAATGTAACCCCCCCCACCCCTATTTTCGCAACCTTCTGTCAAAAAATATATGAAAACAATTACAAAGTTAAAGCTTAATAAAATAATTACAACGAAAATTATTTCAACGTGATCGAATATACAGTTTTTGAGTTATTGCTGAAAAACTGCGCTTCTCAGCAAAAGGACGTAAGTGCCATGGAGATGATACGCTCTTTTGCTGGTGCACTTTTTCACATCGTATTTTTTAATCTGTAGTGCCTTTTTTTCTACGAAACGCTGCGAAACCCTACACTGAGCATGGTCCGACATACTCTTGACCGGTTTTTTTGCTCATCCCAATTCTATTGAACGATAATCATTATAAAATTGCCACTAACAGTTGTCGTCACATAAAATGTCCCATACAACGGATTTTAATGTACGTAACTTCCGATACAGGCGGTTTGAAACAGCTCTTAGTGTAGATATTTTTCCAGCGTCCATGCCTGGCTCGCCTCGGCATTATAGTAATCGATGACAGCGATGCGCGGTGACGTCATGCGCGCGCGCAGCCGGTTTGTAGTTCAAGATCAAGAGGCTGGGGGTCGGCGGAAAATATCGCCGCACAAGTACAGTCAGGTGCAATGTCTGGCAAAACGTAACAAAAATATTTAACCATTCCTAGTGTCTGTCCATTGTGTGTCACATACTTTTGAGCTTGGAATTTCAGGTACATCGACGGCTACATACATGTGAATGAAAAAGTGCTCCTAATTTAGGAGACCGTTCCTCTGGAGAGTACAACTACTCCTCAAATAGATACTATTTAGACAAGAATGCTTCTACTTAATTAAAACTAATGGTCCCCTAACACATACTTGGCAATTTTTATTTATTTGTTATGCAACGTTGCAAAGTTGTTATTTGGCGCGAGTGCTTGAAATGAAAGCCAAGTAAGCGAAGGAATCTAAAATTGAATTGAGTGTTTCAAATATAGATTCCTGAGTGAGGCTTTCAAAGCACGAGAAGCCAAATAATTTGGCAGTCGTGCGAAACACACAACTTTTGCGTGGAAAATGTGAGATGTAAGAAAAACTATAAAATTATAACAAGCAGAATATTTTTTATTTACGACACTTATAACAAACTTAACACTCATAAATAAACAAACAAAGAAACTTATAAAAAATATAAACGAACTTCAAATGATTTTTGCACGCTAGCGGATGAAAAGAACTTTTTCATGCTTATTTGGCGCGGCAAATGGAACTTTTCCGACAGAGTGAGGTGAAAAAAATATATTTATATTAGTTAAATATAAACATTTTTTATTACTTATGTGCGATTATATGTACATTCGACTGTACATAAGGACGCAATCACTTATCCTTCTGCTACTTCCTTTTAAGCGACAATAGGTACTACCTGCGAAATTATTTTAACAATGTTACAAGGTGAATGTGACTAAGTATGCAGATGTTTATGAACCTGACTGTCCGTCCTTTAATGTTGATAGAGCAGAATACTAATAGTCAATGGATTATTCATTTCCATTGACTTTTATTTGTATTAGCTTCCGACTTCGATTAATACGTCATATTCCACATTTTGTACATACATTAATCATTTATATATGGATGTGTGATGGCAACATTGATTAATTTGCCGTTTGATTTTGACCCCGTTAAGAAATTATTTGTAACTGGTTTTCATTGTGGCTAAACTCAAATCTACATTTGATACAGACGTGAGGACGCAACTTTACGAAGATGTTTTGACGAAATAATTAACATTTTACTAACATTTAATGATATTTATAGTCCGGTCAGTGAAATTAAAATAAGTCGTTCGTGAGAAACGTCGTGTTATTTTTATTAGCTGTTTGCCAACTATCTCCTCGGCTTTTAATACTTGGACTTCAGTCATAGTCGTATCATAAACATAATTAAAGTAAACTGAATATTGAGAAGCTAAGAATTAATAGTGAGCAAACCAGTGCTTACGTAAAAACAAAAAACCGGCCAAGTGCGAGTCGGACTCGGACACCGAGGCTTCCGTACAAAATATACGCTACAAACAGCCGTATCGATGAAAATCCAGTGTTAGCAGAACCCTACTCCTAAGAAAAATGTACGCGGTGTCCTATCATTTTATATTGGATACGGACATAGACAGACAGACATAAATTATACCGTTTTTAGTATTTGTTGTTATAGCGGTAACAGAAATACATCATCTGTGAAAATTTCAACTGTCTAGCTATCACGGTTCATCAGATACAGCCTGGTAACAGACGGACAGACTGACAAACAGACGGACAGCGCGCAGTCTTAGTGATAGGGTCCCGTTTTACCCTTTAGGTACGGAACCCTAAAAAGAAGATAAAGCCATATATATTTTTACTAGAATATTGCCTAACGAAATTTTGACACTTGGTATCCGAATCAACTGTCATAGCCCATACAAAATCATGACACTTGATTCTGATTCCGAGCGTCAAACGCGTTAGGAAATAGGGGGGCTGGTGCCTGTAATCAAATCTAGCAAGTCATATTTGATCCACTTCCCTTTTCAAAAGTACAGTCGTGAATAAAAACTTGACACAAAAATTTGTAACCACTCAAAAGTGATAAGCGTATACTGACTACCTACCCAGATGCCGGCTCCTATCTTAACGCATCGGCTATGGACCATACTATTCTAGTATTTTCTAAGGCGGTTGCGTGACTTCCTTGTTTGTTTTTATCTTAGAACCAGTGAGGTAACAACAAATAAGTACATCCTAGTCTAAGACAAGGCATGCACAACCTTCTGCATACTGGAGGTTGCGCGTTGTACCTATTCTTCTTATTGGGCAACACATTTAAGTCGCCATCAGTAGGCTTAATGTCAATAAGGTCTCTAAATGGTCAGTTAAGTGAGAGACTTCGCCTTCTTATGTGTGTTCTAGCGGTTGTTGGGCTGTGTTCCGAGGAACTGTCCGACAGCCAACGGCTACCTTTTACAAGTTCTACCACCGCACCGTTCGCCATCGGCTGGGAATTCATTCACATAACTTGGAACCAAAATGGTCGCGCACCGTGCGGTATAAGGAATTTTCTACCGCGTACATTCCGAATGTGGAATGAACTCCCTGCCGAGATTTTAAACTGTACCCTTCCCCATACTGTGACCTCCAGGTTACAGTATGGGGTTCTTCAAGAGACTAGGTTTTTTAAAGGCCGGCAAACACGCACGTCGTAATGCCGCTGGAGTTGCAAGCGTTCATAAGCTGTGACTGCTTAACATCAGGCAGGCCGTACGCTTGTTAGCCAACTTAGAAAAATCTTCAGTTCATTTGTATTCAAACAAGAAGACGAGCCTCGTAATTCTTAGTCATTTCTTGGTACAAAAAAACTACAACTACTCATAGTACAGATGCGATCAAGTGATGATTTCTACGCAGCGAATCGTGAGTCATAGTAATCGTTTTGGCTCGTGTCGCGGTGAGTCACCCGCGGACCCTTCTGACGTCACCAAATAGGTACACTGAGCATAATTTATTATCCTTATGTATGTTGTCCTTAAGCTTTGAAATTTTACTACAACTTAAACAGCGACCGGCAGGAAATAAATAACTAAAAGGTAACCAATATTGTTTCAATAAGCTAAATTCATTCTTCATTTGTAAGGCATTTCATTAAAACAATCATATAGTATACTAGCTTCTGCCCGCGACTTCGCCTTAAATTCGTTTATCGCGGATAAGGGTATTTTTTCGGGATAAAAAGTAGCCTTTGTCCTTCCCTGGAATTCAAACTATCTCCATACCAAATTTCATCCAAATCGGTTCAGCGGTTTAAGCGTGAAGAGCTAACAGACAGACAGACAGACACACTTTCGCACTTATAATATTTAGTATGGATGGATGAACAGGTGAAAACAGCTTAGCTAAAACTTGTTTCTTCGTCAGAGAAAAAGCCATATTAATGTTTAAGAGGCCCAGTATAAGCGGTTCTTTTGATGGGATTACAAATAAATTAAGATATTGTTAGAGTTATAAAATATCTCTCGCATATTTTTTTTGCTTAACACAGCGTTATCATTTCGGTATCTTAAGTACCCATAATCTTCGATAAAATGATTTCGATATAAAAAAAACGAAAATCCACCATAAATACTAGACAGTATGCTGGACTTTGTAATAACTAAAACACTTAACAAAACTATAGTGTATAAAATATAAACACATTATAATTTATAAGTCTGCATCTCCATACGAAAAAATTGCCTGTCTAATCTGGTTTGTGGTGTAAAAATCACATATGGAAATTATATTTTCCAGACTGTCTACAATTTTATTCATCAAACCATCTGAAACTAAAATATGTATATTGTTAGTTAGAAGTGACTTGACCTTAATCTAACCCCTAGCGTCTCTTCATAATGAGGTCAACTATTTCAAGAGTATGAGGTCAGTGTACCTAATAAGGATGTTGACTGTACTCAAATAAAAATTAAATTTTGATGGAAAATTGTAGTTTCTATGATTGAAAACCTAACAAAAAATGTTGAGTTCGATACAGCACGATTACTTTGAGTTTACCACTGACATATGCTTTTATTCCATTGGATATTCGATTTAAACACTAATGTAAAAGAGTTTATATTACTTACACACTGTCTAAACGTCGTTTTTCTTCTAATAGAAACTTTTTTGTATTAGTGTTAAAGTCGAATATCCAATGGAATAAAAGCATATGTCAGTGGTAAACTCAAAGTAATCGTACTGTACCTTATGTGAACGGTCAAGGAATTTAATTTGTGTACCTTTTCGTACCTTGTCACTTGCAAGTTGTGGAATGACCGCCCCCTGAGCTGTTGACAGAGCGCTATAACATGGGATTCTTCAAGAAGCGAGTTAAAAAGTCATGACTGCTTTCCATCAGGTCTCATTAACTCAACCTCCCTATTGGTAGTTTTCGACATATTCCAATGTGGGTTCACACAAGAATGCACTAAGTCACCATTGCATTACGCCGATCACACACGCTGGTCCTTCGGCACACTTTCTAGTTGCTGCACCTCGTTGGCATGCAGCGCACGGCGTCCACACCACGGCTTGCTGAGGAGCAACGTCATCCGTGTACAGTCAGCAGCACGAGTAGCTACGCAAAGAAAATCTACACACAACTCTACAAGGTGTCTCACGGGTTACTCCGAAACTCAAAAGCTGTTCGTAACGTGTTTGAGTAAGCGGGATGGCGCCGTACGAACATCGTTTTTCGGATTTCGGAGATGGTCCTCTGGTGAGGAGTCCGCAAGATTTTAACCACACATTCGTGAGGTCATTTATAGTAAAAAAAAAAATGAATGCAAGTTCAACAGAAAATAACTTTTGTTATTTTGTTTTGGTGATTTGTGTACATAAAACTTGAATAAGTTTCGCTTCTCTATGAGAATTATCCTCTGTGTCATGTCCGCTACCCAAAGCTTGTCTGGAAGAGATCGCTCTTTAGCGATAAGACCGCCTATTGTCTACCGTATTTTATGTTAACGCTCTATTGTACTGTTTTTGTTGTTGGTGTGCAATATAGAATTCTTGTATTGTATTATCCCTTTTAATAAAGTGGTAGCTGTCACTTTAATGTCTATCAATAGCAACATGACACTTGGAAACATACGTGGCAAAGTCGCGATCAAAAGAGCTTAATGTTTAGTAATCACAATAAATTGTTTACATAAAAATTGATAACATCTTCAAAACTAAGCTAGATTTGCCTGGGGGTCATATAACATTTTTTGGTCCTAATGACCTCAGGTATACGCTGGTAAAATTATGCGGATTCCTCACGAGCACGTTGTATTAACGAGAGAATAAGGCTCGTGTAGATAATTTGAAGTATGCTATTCTGCGTAGCGACTTTTGCTGCTGACTATACACAAACACGAAGGTTTCTTGGGAACTTCGGCGGCGAAGACTAGTTGACGCCAGGATGGCTTACGTCCAAATGGACGTATGAGGGCTAGTTTGCAAACAATCATAAGACTTCATGTCACGAAAGAGAACAATAAAACGATGACACACGTAGAAGTTCTTAAGGACGTTGATTAACGGTAGATTTTCGTTTGATTCATCTGTCACCTTAATGGTTTTTTGGTGTTGGCATTTTGACATGTGTCAGAGAACTTAAAGGCAAATAGAAAAGGGACTATTATTGACTGGCGTGTCGGCTTGTGCTTCGGCATTCGAATCTAACTTTACGCGAAGGTAATGTTTTGGGCATGACTTTGATGAAGAATGTGCTAGGTACGTCCGGTTAAGGCAATTTCTGTGGAAATTATAGCATTTGATTGATTACAAGCTTTATATTAAGTTCACATGTGTCAATAACCTTGCCTTAAACAAATCTTGCAAGTTAAATTTGATCCACTTTCCGGTTTCCGATTGAGCTAAAATTTGACATTCTTATGTAAATTACATGACAATACAATATAATGACACCATCGAGCTGATCTAATGATGGAGCCGGAAGGTGGTCATAGGAACTCTGTAATAGATTTTGTAATATATATAAACACTAGCCTCTGTCCGCGACTTCGTCTGCCTTAAATTCGTTTATCAAGGATAAGGGTATTTTCCCGGAATAAAAAGTAGCCTATGTCCTTCCACGGGACTCAAACTATCTCCATAACAAATCTCATCCAAATCGGTTCAGCGGTTTTAGCGTGAAGAGGTTACAGGCAGACAGACAGACAGACACACTTTCGCATAAATTTATAATATTAGTATGGATAATCCTACCGAGTTTGGACTCTTCAGAATCGTCTCAATGAATAGTTGAGATCTTTAATTAAAAGTACCCGTAGTCGGAAATAAATCTTATCACAAAAAATAAACTTTTAAACAAAAAAATTAAACCGACTCCAAAAAAAACTAAAGAGTAAAAAATAACGCCATAATTCAGTTTCTTCAAATTACTTACAAGTAACCGTTTGTATACTCACTCTATACAGTATATACAATTAATCTTATTTTGGCGTCGGTGCCATATAAAGAATGTGTAAAATATTGAAAATTGATTTTAGTAAGTTGTGACACGATGGCACCGACTCCAAAATAACATTAATTGTATATAGTGTATAGATTGAGTATACAAACGGTTACTTGTAAGTAATTTGAAGAAACTGAATTATGGCGTTATTTTTTACTTTTTAGTTTTTTTTGGAGTCGGTTTTATTTTTTGTTTAAAAGTTTATTATTTTACACTTTTTAGTTAATCGTTACTTAAAAGTGTATCTCGTGACGATTCGAACAAGCCCAAACACGGCTAGGATACATTATTTTATTACATAGATCTGGTGCCTACCTTCCGGCTCCATCATCAATTCGATGGTACCATTCTCATCAGGAACATTTAAATTTGTGACTATGAAGTTGCTTAGCTAAATTAATCAAGATATTTTGTCGCTACCCGTAAATCATTTATCATTGAGGAGTTCCGATGGCATTCTGTAGTCTTCTGCATCAGTTCCACTTCACCAATTTACACTTTCTGAATGCAAATGCTTATTATGTTTCTTATAATACCAAAATCGCTATATGTATGCCTACAATATTTGAGGAGTTCCTTCAATTCCTCATGGATTCCATCATCAGATCTTCACCAAAATTAAATGGGACCAACTAGAAAGTACCTTCTATAGACCCAAAAAAAAAATTTGACATCGGTCAAATAGTCTGAGTAATCGGTGAACATCCATAAAAAAAAAAAAACATTCCGTCGAATTGAGAACCTCCTCCTTTTTTGGAAGTCGGTTAAAAAAATATACCAATTTATCGGATTATATCGCGTATATTATCTCATTTTAGTTCCTGACGTTTCGGAAGCTTTCCAGCTTTCCACGGCCACGGGTGGACTGACAAAATGTGTTTTCCTCTGTCAAAGTTACAATTTGTGCAAACTACCCATTTTTGAAAAAACAAATAAAGGTGTACATACATGCCAGATGGGCCTAAGCTGTAAAGACAGTTACACATGTGCCAGAAGGGCTTAATTATTTTATTGTAATAATTTACCAAGCAGCATTCCACAAATGAGGCGTACTGAGGAGAAAAGAAACGCTGCAAAGAAAAACTCCCAGGCGACCTCATTACTAATTATAATATTTAAAAAAACAGAGACTATTAAACTACTTTTTAAACAGATAAGATATTTTACACCGTTCGGAAATTAAGGTTTTGCAGTCCTGTGTCTCGCCTGTTCCTTCATGAGATGTATTACAGGATCCCAAGTTGGTGGTAGTGACAATCCATCTTCTCTATTGAAATTAGGATGCTTTTTAATCTCAATAGCCTCGCGTAGCATTCTGGGAAAATATATTTTTTCTTTGGCAAGGATAAAGGTTTATCAAACTTAATTGAGTGGTTTGGTTTGTCAATGACATGTTCAAAGACTGCAGACCTATTACACCGACGGTGCTTGACATCTGCTATGTGCTCCTTCACCCGGTCGGGAACTAGAATGAGATAATATACGCGATATAATCCGTTAAATTGTTTTATTTCAATGAGTAATAATCACGGAAACAGAAGAAAATATTTTAAAAAATATATTTTTTTTGACAAAAGCTTTTTATTTATACTATCAGCCACATAACTAACCATTGATAGACCTTATTGACATTGATATAAAACCTACTGATAGTCACTTACGTGTGTTGCTGTTTGTACATATTTTTCTAAAAATACATATTTTTAGACGTGACTGTACAATGATGACAACGGCTAGATGTTTGTCTGACCTAACTGACCTTAGTTAGCAGGCAGTTTGTCAGTAGGTATTAATTAATTTATGGGAAGGAGTAACTACCAACCCATTAGTTTTTTTTTGTATTGATTATACTGCCTATAAATATCTGACACGCGCATTAAAAAAACGTGCAGGAGTGCTTCTTATTGTCTTAGATTATGGACATACATACATATCGGTATAAGGTGCCCGCAACTTCGTCCGCGGAGGAGAAAGTCATACCCTTCTTTTTCTTCAGCGTAGTCGGGTAAAAATTATCCTGTAAACATCTGCGGATATTCAGCTACCCGTGTACTAATTAAAAATAGTTGAAATCCGATTAGCCGTTTTGACGTGATGAAGCCACAACGACAAGTACAAACATACAAATACAAACAAAATCGATTTAGTGGCCTCCAAATAGTCAGCTACGATATATATATTTTTTAATATGTCTTCTCTGCAGACATTTAATTTCAACAACTTTATAATAATAGTATACATTAGTTCTGCCTTTTGTTTGTCTTATTTTGAAGAAGTACTAAGTGTTCAACAGTTTGCTCAACATTTTCGGACCCTTTTTGTGCCTGGCTATATTCAGTAATCTGTAGTACAACAAGACACATTTTAGTGATCCAGTACAGATGAAAATTGCATCTGACTCGTTTTTGGTGCAGTCTCCGCGCGCCGCGACCTAGTTGGAGGTCAGAGCGCCACGACTTCGTCAATGGCGTGCCTTTATGAGCTTTGAATAAATATACCAGCTGAGTACAGTCAGCGTCTAATAGTCTGCAGCATTAAAAGCTCCAAATATATCGTCACACATCTTTATGCCTTTAGTAATAAAGATGCGTTGCGATATATTTGGTGCTTTGGATGCTACACACTATCTGAGGCTGACTGTACAGGCGACCATCGTGGCCATAAGTTAGAAAACTGACTGCACTGTAACTTCCATTTGTATGAGAAATACACTCAAAATGCAATATACTTGGACATAAGGATTGCAATCTTGCAGCTCATTGAATCCCGCGGGATTGATATGCGAGATTACTCAATCCGTACGAGTAATACCTATTTACTATCTATCTAAGTAGTTTTTTTTTAACTGTATGAACCAAACACCTCTTTGTAATCTTAATTTTTATTATACATTAGTATATTATATAAATATTTTAACTGTTATTGCAACCAAATGGCATATTAAAATTATTAATTGTAAACTTGTAACAATTGACATTATTATTGCTAATGGGTAAAATAATTTAAATAGTGTCTATAATAATAAATCAAATATCCTAGCACTTAGCAAACTATCTTTAATAATGAGATTAGCTAAGCAATATGTAATAACTGGTCTTTTTTTTCCTGAAATAAACAGTTGATTTTTTTTACTGTTATTAATATTGTCGTTTATGAACGAGGCATCTCATTGCAAACTTAATTTTTATTGTAAAACAGTATGGTATGTAATGTATTGATTGTATTTTCAAACGCAATGAAAATTGTTATTGAATAAATGAAATGAACTAAATAAACTTTAAAATTTGCATTTTTGAAGGTTGCCTGTAACTTTATTACCGAATCAGTGTCCTAATGGTGCATTAGCGCTAATGCACTGCACTAACGATCCATTGTTCGGATTCCAAGCCAACAGTGTAAGGAACATTTGCCGGGATCGTGGAATCCGGGAGTAAAGCCGAGGACAGGAATAGCGCCACGGCACGTGCCCCCCCATTCAGGAAGGGCTAAGAATATCGAATTAAAGAAAACCTCGTCTTATGGGCTTCGGCGGCAGTAAAACGGTTCTCTTTTTATTGGGCTTTATTTAGATCCAGCTGTGTCACGTTCCTTGATTATTATATTAACACTAGAGGGCGCCCACAACTTCGTCAGTTGCAGAGAAATAAATATCAACCCTCCTTTTTCTTAAGAATAGTCGGATAAAAAACTAAAATATCCTATAACCATCTATGGATGCCCAGCTTACCGTGTACCAATTTTTTTGAAATCCGTTTAGCCGTTTCGCCGTGATGAAGCCACAATGACACATTACAAAGATACAAAAAATCTAAAAAAATATTTTTCTATTCAGTGACCTTCAAATAATCCATATATTTTTTCATACTATGTATCTTTAATGTACAGACATATCATTTACAACTTTATAACAGTATACGCTATGAATTGAAATAAATAAAAATCTGTTGTTAAATAAAACTACTTAGTTTTCACGAATTGTAACTTTTCCTCTAAAAAAGTCCTCCGTCTGCCCGTGATCACGGGAGCTGTAAAGCTTCTGAAACATCGGGTCAAATAAGATCATATAATCCGTTTAAATTGTTTTATTTAAATATGTATATGATAATGATAAACCGAAAATAATATTATCTGTTGTTAATAAGGTCAGTCGGAGAAACGTTATAAATGTTGTTCAATGGAAATAGAGTTGGGCCAATAGGCTATTTGCTATTAATAGGCTATTTGACAATTTTTTTCAAGGCATGTGATAAAAAGTTAGCAGCGATTCCATTATTGCCGATGGCACCGTATTGGCCAATATTCCGTTGCATCTCTTTTGTTTGCGTGTGATGTGAAACGAAAGGGATGCAACTCAAATATTTGGCAAATAAGGCAGTGTAGTGCTAGCCTGACAACAAATTCGCTGAAATGAGGAGATTTCTGAATCTTTCGTGATTTCTAATTTCACCTGGGTGAACTACTTAATTGTTTCCTAACCTATTCATTTTGCCACGTGAGTCGTTCCATTCCCTAAGCTAAGTTGTTTACCTACTGAAAATATTACATTTCAGAACAAATTCAGTCACCAGTGATTAACGTATTAGATTCCACCAGCATGACCTTTAGGGGAGCTGTCTCCCCTAAAGGTCAGGTAAGTTGTAACATCGTCGATTTTTTTGCAACTTATTAACTGTTAGCGAACTCGCAACAGTGCGCGTTTGTTATCTCGACTTGAAACGCGCTAATTAACAAACGCGCGCTATTGTGAGCTCGCTATCAGTTAAAAGATTCCAAAAAATCGACGATGCCACAATCACAACTCTCCTCTGTCATAACTCACCTCGGTCTCCCCTACATTATCATTACAATGAAAGCTATATTAGCATTAAACACGGAGGCAATATCTGACAAATAAACAATAATGATTAAATACAGTAATGAATAGGTATAAGGAGCGGTAAGCGGTAGTAAGCGAGGCAGCGGAATCGGAAATTACAGCAATATGCAACGAGTTAAGCTTATGCCCGCACGCATGCGCAGAAAGCTCGCTAGGCTTTTACTGTTACCGATGCATCGTATAATTAATGTGTATATAACAGTCGAACGTATTCAATGATACCAAGACACCCATATTAGCCACATCTAAAATAGTCCCCTCTCTTCCGCACAGGAGCTTGGTTGTTTGACTTAAATTGACCAGTGGTACGAAGGGGAAGTCCTCGATTGGCAGGGTAAAAAAAATTGTTTCATTGTATGTCAGGATAGATCAGACACCTGATGCAGACTGGTCCAACTTGTTTGCAAATTGCTTAAGTAAGAAGTACAGAGCTAGTTGTCTTGCCGGCAGATGTAAACAAGCTTTTACAACATAGGATGTATAACCACATACCAGTATATATATATATATATAAATAAATAAATCTATCTATCAATCAGCCACGGGCGTCTGTCTACTGCTGAACATAGGTCTTCCACACGGTGCCATCCTGCGCAGACCGCATCCACCGACTCTCCGCGACCCTTATGTGGTCATCCGTCCACCTAGTCGGGGTCCGTCCTACTTCGCGCTTTCCTAAGTGGTGGTCGGCACTCCAGGACTTGCCTGCCCCAACGGTTATCCGTTCTCCGAGCTACTTATATACCCTCATTTCTAAGTGTAGATGAATGTCTGTCTATTATGAAACGACGCCTCATTGCGTACATTTTGCTTAGGAGCGGGGCTCGCCTAACACTGACTTTTCATAGATACGGTCGTTTCTAGCATATATTTGTACGGGACCCTCGGTGCGTGAGTCCGATTCGCACTTGGCAGGTTTTTCTTCGAAAAATAGCTCAATGACAAAACGACATCGTAATAAGATATTGGTTGCACCAAACTGTTGGGAATGTTTTGAATTTACGGAACTATCCGACGGCCATCGAGACGAGATAAGCTTTGTCCTTATCTGATTCATCATCGTTAGTTCCCCCCTCTTTCTCTCGTGCAATTATTTATCTCGTCTCGGCCGTGCTTTATATAATCGAGATCTTGATTACTAATGGAGATAATTTTGAAGCATATCTTGAAGGATTTCTGCATTTCAGCTGTGAGTTGCTAAAGTGGATGAATGACGTGAAAGCTTACGTTGCGAGTTGTTGTCAAATCTATTTCCGTTGGGGCGATGTATGCGCCGGCGCCGTGACGTGACTCGCATGTGTGCCGCTGACCTCAGGAAAATGGAGCGCCTTAAGGACGCGTAGGGTTGCCACCGCAAACAAAAACATGTGCAGCTTTGTATTATACCTCGTATGTTTATAAGTTTTTAGACGAAGTAAAACTCGTATATTTTAGACGGCATTTATATATTTGCTTAATGTTTATATTTCATCTAAATACAGGTAACATACGCTTAGGGAAAAACAACACGTTGAAAATTCGAAATATCCGCCGCTGTTTTAAATACAAGCCTAGAATTGTGCGAGCCTATCTATATAATTTTCACCTAAAAAGTGCAACAATATCTGACTGAAACGAGGCACAATATAAGAAAAAAACATATTTAAAGTTGGATATTTTTATACACCAATAAACCATTTGGTTACCATCATAACTAAATTGTCCCCATATTAATACAGCACAGTGGGAGTAACATTGCCGCGAAGCTGAAGGTCCTGGGTTCAAATCTCTGTAAGGGCAAATATTTGTGTGATGAGCATAAGTATTTGTTCCTAAGTCTTAGATGTTTTCTATGTATATAAGTAAATGTATCTATTAAATATATCGTCGTCTTGTGCGGTCAAATAATATAATTTGTGTACCCTTTCGTACCTTCATAGTGACATTGATATGGAATCTCTATCGGATTTCATATTGATTATGACTGTGACAAGATACGAAATGGTATGTAAATTAAATTCCTTGACTTTACTTATAACACAAGCCTTATTGAGCTTATCATGGGACTACTAGTTCGATTTGTATATAATTGTCTTGTACCTAATATTTATTTATTTATTAACGTATACATAATAAAACTTTATAAGAATGAATAATGAAATAATGAAATAATGATCTTTATTCTATAAGTAGGCCACAAGGGCACTTTTACAAGTCTGACTACGGCGTTTCCCAAGAGGGTCTCCCTGAAGAGAAGAAAGCCGAAACAAACTCAACAGTCAGTCATTTTTTCGAAATAACTCTTATATCTATTACAATATTCGTGCTTAGCCTAACCTAAATATATGTTTTGAGTATAAACTCAATGCGTAGTTCTTCAAGGAAACATATCAAAACTTATAAAAGTAAAAAAAAATATCTAGAATATAAAAAAGCAAAATAGTGATTTTTATTTAAAACAACTTACATACGTTTGATATGCCACCTTATAAGAACCGTGTCCCGGTAGAAAGTAAATTATTTGGTTTCTGTTTTGGGCCATGCATTTTCGTCTGTTAAATAGTCCTCTACCCTATAATAAGCCTTTGCCATTAGGGACTCTTTTTAAGTACTTTTTGAGAGCTGGAAACGATAATTTCAAAGCATCATCTGGTAGCTTATTATAAAAATGTATACATTGGCCTACGAATGATTTGGCTACTTTACGAACGCGGAACTTTCTAATAGCGATTTTGTTTTTATTTCTATTATTAAAATTGTGGATATCTGAATTCCTAGTAAAAGACTCTAGGTTCTTAATAACATAAATAATATTCTCATAAATATATTGGGACGCTACGGTTAATATGTTCTTCTTCTCTTAAGGAGTCACGGGAGTTCAAGTTATATATAGAACGAATCGCTCTTTTTTGTAACACAAATATAGTCTGTATGTCAGCTGCTTTGCCCCAAACCGGAATACCGTATGACATGATACTATGAAAATAACTATGATATACTAAGCCAGCAGTATCAACATTGCTCAATTGTCTAATTTTTCTAATAGCGTAAGCTGCTGAACTTAATTTACCTGCAAGTACTGCTAAATGGGGACTCCATTGCAAGTTCTTGTCCAGTGTTATACCTAAGAATAATGCCCTATCCACCATTTCTAAACATTCACCATTGAGCGATATAGCAGAATCCACTGCTCTAAAATTCGGTAAAGCAAATCTAACACATTTCGTTTTCTTAGCATTCAATACCAGATTATTAATATTAAACCAGTCAAGTACTTTAACTAGTACACTATTCATTTCGGAATAGTCTGTTGCTTTCCGGTCAACTTTGAAAATTAATGATGTATCATCAGCAAATAGTACTATATCAGAAAGATTTTCTACTATAGATAGTAAGTCATTTATATAAACTAAAAATAGAAATGGCCCTAAGATAGAGCCCTGTGGCACTCCTAGCTTAACTGCAGCTCCACTGGATTGGGTTCCATTTACAACAACTGTTTGTGTTCTATTGCTGAGATATGAAGACATAAGGCTTAAGGCATTTATAGACAGGCCATAATGTTCTAATTTCAAAATGAGTGTTCCATGATCAACGCAATCAAATGCCTTAGAAAGGTCACAAAAAAACTCCAATTGCATCACAAGATTTCTCCCAGATGTTGTAAATATATTTAATGAGTACAGATGCTGCATCAGCCGTGGAACGTCCCTTTGTGAAACCGAACTGTTTACTACTAAGTACTTTATTTCTATTGAAGTGTCCCAGCAGATCCATCAACATTAACTTTTCGAAAACTTTACTTAATACAGGTAGTATAGATATCGGACGGAAATTAGTCAAGTCACTCAAGTCACCTGATTTAAAAAGAGGTATGACTTTACTAAGTTTCATAAGATCTGGAAACACGCCCTCTGATATGCAATTATTATAAACCAAGGATAGATAGGGTGCAATTGAGTCTATGATATGATGAACAATTTTTACTGAAGTTCCCCATAAATCCTCTGTTTTCTTTAAATTCAGTGACTTAAATGTTTTAATAACGTCTATTGAATTTACTTGACTAGTATGTAGTAGTATGAAAAATTATCAGTTTTTCACAAGTTTTTGTTTATGATATAGACGCAAAGAAAAAAACTACAAAAAGCAATGCATCTGACAACCCTGATTACCAGCGTAGGCCTGAGGTCGCTCCTCTATTCAAAGAAAATGACGCTAAAGCACAGAAACGCCTCGTCAGCACCGCGTCTAGGCAACGTGAGTAAGCGACCTTAGCGCTCAGACTTAAGGTCGCCTTCTGCGAGGCTCGCAACTACCCGGAAGATTACATGTTACATTCAATGTTGATCGCGATGAACGTGGATGCCAACGCTTCCACTCACTGCATCGGCGAAGATTAGAGGCAACGGCTTACTCCTACGTTACTTTAGAATTGGAATGTTGACAATTTTTAGGGTTCCGTACCCAAAGGTAAAACGGGAACCTATTACTAAGACTCCGCTGTCCATCCGTCTGTCTGTCCGTCTGCCACCAACCGTGATAGTTAGACAGTTGAAATTTTCACACATGATGTATTTCTGTTGCCGCTATAACAACAAATACTAAGAATAGAATAATATGTCAGTCTGTGTATGTAAGTAAAATGACCGAATACCGCATTTTGCTTACGAGTAGGGCTCTGCTAACACAGGATTTTCATAGATACGGCCGTTTGTAGCGTATATTTTGTACGTAACCCTCGGTGCGCGAGTCCGACTCGTACATGGCCGGTTTTTTATTATTTTGAAAAAGCAAAAAAATTACGTGTCCAATATATTTCATTATGTAACTGACGAACTAAATAATATTTTGATTTTCCTACCCCATCATCACGCCTATTGTTTGTCAGAACAGAAATGAATCCTTACATTCAATAGGGATGAATGTTTCAGGTGCACCGCTTACAAAAGGTAACCTGTATGTGCTATATTTAACCAAATTCTGATTAGGACGAATGCAAAAATGCTGTATTTTGATATTTTCTCTCTATAACTATAATAAGAAGTAATATCAGTGGACGTATTATCCTATACTCTCAAGCTTTTGTGTAGATCGATAAAACTGCAAGTTTTTATATAGTAAAAGGCCGGCAGCGCACTTGTGCCCCTCTGGAGTTGTAGGTGTCCATGGGCGACAGTGATCGCTTACTATCAAGTGATCCGTCTGCTCGTTTGCCCCGGATAATATAAAAAAAGTTGCAAAACTGTTAATTTATCCTTGTTCTACCAGGAACCACTTTGGGATTATTTTCAATGGAGTGTTACAATCTTATCTGTTCACGATAGGTGGAAATTTCATTGGTAGGATAGTTCATCGATAAGCGATAATCGACTTGGTCATAAATACTCGAGTTTATCGCAGTAGATACAGCTACAAGTGTAACTAAATAAAAATACTTAGATACAATTCGAATATTTAATAAAAATAGTGGTCAAAATCGAGTCGAACTTCGTGACAAGAATACGAATACCTACGCTACGTGTACCGTTTTTTCCTTTTGAGATATGGAGTCCTGTTGTTAACAAAATTCCGAACTTATTTTTGGTTAGATCCACATTTGTTTGATCTACGAACTGCAGCAATTAATGAATGGATGACGAAAAATCTGTAAGGCGCACGAGTGCTATTTAAAGTATTTAATAACTTTTTTCTGTAATATATTAAAAAGACCGACCACTCAATAATAAAAATATTAGTGAAGAAACTACTTAAATCTCATTAAATACCCGAGTTTCCCAAAAAATGCTTCATACGAAAGCCTACTAGCTTAGTGACGTCACATCACACGATTAGTTGTAATACCTTTTATGGGGAAATTAAGAACTTTGTTCTGCAGCTATGTTAAAAGTTGCGCTTATCGATACTATTATTAGTTATTAATATTTACATACTTTAAAAATGGACTTTCCTACCCACCTTTCAGGGGTTTGAAAAAAGCGTAAGATATCGAGCTCAAAATTTTAAAGTAGATCCTTATTTTGCTTGTGTTATCAGGATCTTATATAATTTTTACAAATGTTTAGATCAGACAACATCCCTATTCTAAGGTATATATTATATTCCTCTAGAGGCACGTAACCCTAAAAATGTTTCCATGCGCATTGTGTATATCAATTATTACCATGCTCATATAAATAGGTATAAATCGAATGTGGGCCGCACCCACACTTCGCTACGGCCAAGTATTTTTTTTATACAATTTTGAGTCGTGCTCCCATTGATATAGACTATAAAACGTTAATCATTACATTACTCAAGTCGACAGTAGAGATGCGTAGCGATTGTTTCACAAGAACTGACAAACAGTGTTTATGATATGAATGATTGATTCATAGATATTATTTTCATCGCATTTTAGATCATGGCCGACTTACCGCGGGTGGTCGACGTTTTGAGTTTTCGAGGATGAAGTTGGAAGGCCTTTAATAATTTCACATTTATACACGATGCCCGCGAGGTATGGGAAAGATTTTAACCACGCATTCCTGAGGCCATTAGGAGTAAAAAAAAATGAACAAAGACAAATCCAGCAAACAAATACAAATTATGCTCTGTTTTTTTACTATTTTTGTACATAAAAATTGAATAAATTTCGCTTCTCTATGATATTTATCCCTTTTAATTAAATGGTCACGATTATTTTTTCCAAAAAAAGATGATTTTAGTACGTAGAAGCTGTCACAGATTTTTGTCAATAGCGACTCGAAATTTAGCCACATATGTGGCAACGCGCGATTAAAATAGCTTAATATACTGTAATGTTCGTGAAATATACATGAAAATTGATAACATCTTCAAAACTAAGCCGGATTTGTCTGGGCTTCATAACATTTTTTGCTCCTAATGATCTAAATCAAAATCAAAATCTTTTAGTGCACTCATGTTAGTATGATGTTCTTAAACTAATTTCCTAAAGAAAGCGTAATTAAAAAATGAAAGATCTCGCTTATTTCTTTTTCTCACTCACTTCCTACATGGAAATTCTTAAACCCAAAAATTTCCATGCATTTTTTTTGTATGTTTTCTTACACACAAACCTTCTCCAGACAATTACAAATATAACAAAAATAGCCAGCCGTTCTGACTGAAGTGCATACATAGGTACATATCTTCAATAGGGAACATGCATGAAATTTTTTCATCCCTTTTCTTAACGAAATATCAAAATGCCGTAAAAACTATTCCAAAAAGTGAAATTAAAATTAAAATCGGCCAAGAAATACGTATGATATAAGCATTTTAAACTACTTATTAGACAGCGATTTGACAGAGGTCCGACGTAGACTGTTACGTCACAGTCCACCACGGTCATATAAACTCCATATTAAATTCTGTTTTGCTAGAAAGAGATAGAATAAAATGTTTAATGACTTACATCTTGGGTATTTTTATAGTTATTCGAAAAAATATTTTTGTTTACTGCTTTTTACATGAATAAATAAGCTTTTAATAAAGCGAAAATTAAAATTCATGAATATTCCCTACTGATCTTTATATACATAGAAGAAGATTTTATTCTAAAAGTGGAATACCCAAAGCGAGTCAAGTATTCCTCCTGAACTGCATTCCCATCTGGTTGGTGTTGTTCCCAAAATAGCAATGATCCAAAATCTTGCCGCAATCAAGTTAGCCATATGTTTATATTGCCACTTGCCATATGTCGGAGTACTTTAAGATGTGATTGTGATGTGTGGTCTCTTGACTATAGGAATGTTTATGAAACCAAGACCCATTTAAACAAGAGGACTGTCAATCTTCATACAAAAACCCGTTCCCCGATATGTAGAACGCCATCCATACATGAGAATTATTAAATTACTGGCTTCTGCCCGCGACTTCGTCCACCTTAAATTCGTTTATCGCGGATAAGGATATTTTTCCGGGATAAAAAGTAGCCTATGTCCTTCCTCGGGACTCAAACTATCTCCATACCACATTTCATCCAAATCGGTTCAGCGGTTTAAGCGTGAAGAGGTAACTGACGGACAGACAGACAGACAGACAGACAGACGGACACACTTTCGCATTTATAATATTAGTATGGTTAATTGACAATTAATTCAACTTTGCAAACGTGACACAGTATTTAAATGTTACGATTTATTTATTACTACAACCGTAACTTCGTGAGCGGTATAGTAAAAAATCAGAACCCTCTTTTTTCTTCAGAGTAGGGGAATAAAAATTACCCTATAGTCCTGTTGATGCTCAGATACCCGTGTACCAAAAATAGCTGAAAACCGTTAAGCCGTTTATGTGTGATGAAGCCACAACGACAGTAACGAGACATGCAAAAAAAACGATTCAGTGACCTGCAAATAGTCCGTATCACTTTATTATAAATATCTTCTGGTTTTTTTTTATACTACTAAGGTGGCAAACAAGCGTACGGCCTGCCTGCATGTACAGTCACCAGCATTAATATCTGCCACAACAAAGCGCATAAATATCTGACACGACTCTATTTCGAGGGCCGTTAGGACGTGTCAGATATTTTCGCTCGCTTTGTTATGGACTTATGGCAGATATTAATGCTGGTGACTGTACACAAATTTATTTTTTACAACTTAATAATAGTATAGATTACCTATTTACGAACTAATTGTTACTGTACTATATTTGTTTGTTCAATTATAACATCGATAAATGTATAGTTTTAAAGCGCCATCTAGTTTTTGCCAGAATATCTCCTTGCGACCGGGGCACGATCTAAAGTATGGCAATTGACAGACATCTTGCTTTAATCGTCCTTGATTGATGAAATTTTCGAAATGAGCAAATGTTTTCACGTGATTTCGCAAGTAGCGAGTTATCGACTATGAACTAGAATTATTTAACACTAATCCAACCACCGAGTGAATTTTATTCAATCACCGTCTATCGATTTTACTAATCTGAGCGAAGGTTATAAGTCGGGCATCAAAATGGGGTTTCTTGTTAGGTTAGCAGAACTTTTCACAGAACTGCAGTTCTGTTTGCTCCTAGTAAACGGAGACCTCACCTCCAAGTAAAACAACTTCCTGGACCTTTCTATAACCGTCTCCACAAGCCATCATCTAACGTCAGTTTTCTGAACATTTTCATAACAATAACAACGTGTGTAAGAAATGACCTAAAAATTTGTACAGTCAAGGAATTTAATTTATATACCAGTTTGTACCTTGTCATGGTCAAAATCAATATGAAAGCCGATATAGATTCCATATTAATGTCACTATGTCAAGGTACGAAAGGGTGCACATGTTAAATTCCTTGACCGTACAAAAAATCAGATTGAGAGCTTGCGACGCTAATACAAAATGTACCGAAAATATAGCGCTAACTTTCTTTTCAGACACTTATTTAAAATTTTAAAATCAATACTAAGTCTCTTGTTTCAAAGCAAAACGAACCCGAAAAGTACATAAACTAAAAAAACTTGTAGGTGTTGGTAGTACACGATTATAGGAAAATTCCATGTCTCTGTTTTGACGCGAACCGCAGCGAAAAAGTCGCGGGCGTATATTCGAGATAAGATCTTAAGACAGCATCCATCGCCTCGCGAACTCTTAATAAGCGGTAAGTGGTAGGGTCGACGGCCGCGCTTCAGGGGTCAACGGGAGTCTGCGGACCCTCGATTTTACGTCACAAAATGTTTATTTATTTTTCTAAAACTTCGTCACAGTAAAACCTTGGTAATCACACACGCGTTCACATGCAGTGTTTATGGACAAGGTAGGCAGTTTTTCTGTGCCTATATGGATGGAGCCATGGTCGTCCAGGGCTTGAGGGTAAGCATTTTTTTTGCCTATAGGAATCAGAAACAGATATTTATTTGTAAACTTAGGTTCATAACAGGTCTTACATACATTCAATAAAAGTATCACCATGTCGAGCCGTTAGGCATACAAATATTTCACGTCAAGGAGCTGTGGTTATTCAGGGTAGACAATGCCTATATTCTTAAATGAACCGCACGCCACTGTGTGTGATTAATGGATTTTATTACCAAATTGACCCGACACGACACTATGGTAGCACCTCAGCTAGTTATTTTACGATTTCATAAGTCATTTGCTCACAGCCCTACAGTTCATCTACGATGAATAAGATGATAGACAATACGTATATATATAATGTCTCTCACATCACTGAATGCCACAAATCACAAGGCTAGCTAAATAAAATATATATATTTATAAACTCGATATGAAATTTGTGCAGTTCCCTCGACTGTATACATTTTTATTTGTTCTATACATATTAGTAAGAAAAAACCGGGCAAGTGCGAGTACGACTCGCGCACCGAGGGTTCCGTACATTTTTTCACTAACTCTAACATTATTATATTACCCGGTTCCGGTTGAGTTAAGTTTACACCTGATATCTATAGCATTGCATACAAATAAGGTGCAAACTTAACGCAATCGGGCTGTCGAAATATGTCTTTTGAAATGAAAAAAATGTCTTTTGTTGTGTTTTGTTTATTATTTAATTACAAATGTATAGTTTTCAGATTCTTGTATGTATTTGTAGTATGTAACGATATTACTTGCCAAACATAGTTCTACGTCAACGGGAAGTACCCTATCATTTTCATTCCCTTGATAGTGTTGAAATATACGTTTTTTGCGGCATAAATGGCCGTAGTCTCTTTTTTTTACGTTAATGTAGAAGTTTGATTTTTTTTTCACAGCTTCAAGGGACCGTAGACTTGAGTATATGGTGTTAATTTCAACTCAATACCTCAACGCGTTCTCGAGATAAAGGGTCTTGACAGACAGACAGACGGGGGACAGACGGACAAAAAAGTGATCCTATAAGGGTTCCGTTTTTTCCAATTGAGGTACGGAACCCTAAAAATAAAAAAAATATCTGTTAATGTTGTTTTTTCACGTAAGAACCGTCGCGGTACCGTTTGGGTGGCAGGTTTGACACGTACTTGGCTAGTTATTATAAAGGCATGGTAATGGACACAAAAAGTGTGGTATGCAAAGAGTAATCTCAGCCGCTCTCGACAAAACATCCTACGCTGTGATCAAGAAGTGATGTTCTTAGAGCTTGTAATTTATCGGCCATGCTAAGCATGTAAACTATTAAGCACTCGTGAGTCACGCCAATGACGGCACGATGACTACTCCCATCAAACTGTGATAGTGCAGCTTAATGACACACCTGTTTGTTCGCACCCGTCAATATGGCCGCCTACACAAACACAGCATTATGCGGCTCTTATTTAAGGATATTTGGTTTACGTCAGTAGACGTTATATATGTACATAGATAAGTCGAGAGGTATGCGCTTAAGAGTAAGAATACTATGCGTTATATTAGCTCCGATGCAGAAGAGTTCATCCAGTACTAGACAACTAATAAATACATATTACGGGACAATTTTGCAACCGTCCTCTGAGTACTCGATTGGCGTGGAGAGGCGCAGAAAAGGGAAGAGTCCCGTGGCATTTCTAGTGTCAGAGGTCAAGATCCTCTTTGGGTCACCGATCCAGCTTAGTAAGTATGTATGTAAAAGTATATAAAAGTGGGGGTTATTTGAGGAGTATTTATTAAGCCCTTTTGAACACTTCCCGTTTCTATTAAAGCATCAGCATTACAGTATCAGCGGTTTTGTGTGAATTCCCATCAAGCGTACTTGTAATTTTCCAAGCACTTTGTTGTTTTTGCATGCATGTTTAGTTGAAGAATACATTAATGAGTGTCACATACATTGTACGGGCGTACTGAATTGGTTCACCGCGACAATTACACGGCTATTACGCGATGTGAAGTCATCGCCACTACGTGGTCCAAGTCAGAAGAGCCTCTATGTTTCTCGGCGACCTAAGTTTCATTTGCTAAGTGTTTGGTAGGCATGATGGCAATCAAATCTAGTGATGCAAGTGTCTATGGGCGACGGTGATCGCTTACCATCAGGCGACCCGTCTTCTCGTTTGCCCCCTATGCCAAAAAAAAATTGATGAAAATCAAAATTATAATTATTCCGTCAATCAAATAATAAACAAATATTGGAATCGCATTAAAGATTAGGAGCGGGGGCTCGTACAAATTGTACTTAGGAGTGTCGTCACGCGACATTTTGCACCTTTATTTATTTAATACGTAAGTAAATAAGTAAAAAATACGTCACCGAAATTTTTAATAATCTACAACAACAACAATTCTTTATTGCACACCAACAACAGAAACAGTAAAATAGAGCCTTAACATAAAATAGGTAGACAATAGGCGGTCTTATCGCTAAAGAACGATCTCTTCCAGACAACCTTTGGGTAGCGGAAATGACATAAAATAGCTAGAAATGGTAGTAGTAGGTGGTGAGATAAGATTACAAAATAAATAAAAACCAACATACATATTATACATATAGATATACTAAACATACATACTACTATAAATATATATATATATATACAAAGTAAGAAAGAAACTATGATACAGTTGACATCAAAGTGAATAGAAAACCAGAAGCAAAATTAAAAATAGAAATTATGGGAGAGATAAATAACGATCCTTTAACTTAGTTTTAAAAATAGGCAATGACTTCGCTTGCCTTAAATCGAGTGGAAGAGAGTTCCACAACACAGTAGCCCGGAATGTAAAAGAATTTGTATAAAACTTTGACTTTGATGATGGCACAGCTAGAAGAAAGTTTTGAGCGGACCTTGCTGATAGAAGATAACTGAAACGTTATTTGAGATAGCGGGGAGTCGCAGGATGAAAGAGTGTATTATAGAGAAGAGAAAGAATGTGAGTGTTACGACGAAGACGGATAGGGAGCCACTTGAGTTGTGAACGGAAACTAGACACATGATCATACTTGCGTAACCCAAATATAAACCTAATACAGATGTTTTGAATTCGCTCAAGTTCTACATGACCCATTACTTATTAAAATTTAGTCGTCATCTTTAATTCCCAACTTAAGAGTGTCTCCGAAATTGAAAATCTTTACAGATTTTTTTTTAATTACTTTTAGAATTGAACATAATAGGTTAGGTGACTTTTATACAAGTTCAGAAAAGTTCTCGGTTCCAAAGAAAAACTATATGTTTGTACGTGAAACTTGATTTATGTTGGTTGTGGGAGTTACATATGCCATGATATTTAGCAGTGGAGTTTTTTTCGGAATACTGATGGTGATGACATACTTGGCCCCAGCCTGTTCCCTTCGCATCAACACAAGTGCAGTTTCCGTAGTACGGCACCGCGGCGCGTGTGGTGTCACGTGCGCTTGTTTTGGTCCCGCCGCGTTCCATCCAGCGAGCCTGCCGAGCCAGACGATCTTCTCGGCTGACATCATGTCACAAACAAATCACGATTGTTTCACCTGGCTGTGAATTGTGCAATACATTCTTAGTATTTGGCGTAATCTCTATCGAGATGTCGACGACAACGATTGCTATTGGTAAGGCACGACTTACGTGCGCTTTTTCTGCACTTTCTTAGTTCACCGTAACATTGATTTATTATTTTCTTCTATTTCCACGATTATTACTCATTTAAATAAAAGAGTTAAGGGTCAACTCGTGACCATGGAAAGCTGAAAAGCTTCCGAAACGTCGGGAATTCAAATGAGATAATATACGCGATATAATCCTTTTAATTGTTTTATTTATATTACACAAGCTTCTGCCCGCGACTTCGTCCGTCTTAAATTCGTTTATCGCGGATAAGGGTATTATTCCGGGATATAAAGTAGCCTATGTTGACACACTTTCACATTTATAATATTAGTATGGATTCATAGTCTTAAGGTATACCTCACTAGTCTACGTGTACACACAAAAGTTAATTTCATTTAATGTATAATTGTGCAATAAAATCTGTTATAATAAGCGTGAAAATTTCATATTAATATGGCACAATCAAGATTTTGTCTGTCGCCGAATTACAGAAGTCATTCTTAAATTTCGCAGTCGACCACCTTCAGTCAGCCCTAACATAATTAGAGACGTTAAGTAGTGGTATATGTTCCAGATCACAGGTCAAAACATATTGGTCAGTCAAGCAGGTTGTCAAAACTGACTTAAGAACACGAAGCTAAGGGTGAGACCTACGAAAACGAATATTTTATACGTGTCTAGGGGTCATATTATAGTAGCGATGAGTTCGTATGCGTTGCTTTCGACGCTGACGCACATTTTGTGAATGTTATAGCAGCAGTTACACATTGAAATAGATGTTACATTGTGATAAACAAAGAGAACAGCTCTCTAAATATATTACTAAGTACCTCAGGTATAAATTGTATACGCTTACAGGGTGTTCGGAACATGGACCGTCAACATTTTTTGGGGTGTCGGTAGGGTCATTTGCTACATCTTTGCTCTTGGAACCTGGGTCTTAAGTCATTATTTGTGTGAATTAAGGCCCACGTGTTAATTTCGTGGTGTTATTTGTAACACCACGTTTGTGTAGTGTATGCCACCCACTTATGGAGTGAGGCCATTGAGAAACACGGCGAAGCTCATGCCGTGTCTCTGGATACCTCTAAGGCCTTTGACAGGGTCTGGCATGCTGGCCTTATATCCAAGCTTCCTGCATACGGTGTTCCTGATGGTCTTTGTACTTGGATATCTGACTTCTTGTGTAACCGGTCGATACGAGTAGTCATCGATGGCTACTCATCTGACCTCCAAGCCATCGATGCCGGAGTTCCACAGGGGTCGGTCCTTTCTGCAACTCTATTCTTGCTGCACATAAACGATCTGCTTATGCCCGGTATCATTGGGTACGCAGATAACAGCACAGTTGCGGACAGATATCTACCGGATGCGAAGGCGAGCAGGGATACAATCCAGTCTTGTCGAGAGGCTATGGTAGACCGTATGGACGCGTCCCATCATGCAGTCTCGACTTGGGGTGATGCTAATCTGGTGACGTTCAACGCTACCAAGACGCAGGCGTGTCTGTTCTCCACCAAACTGAGCCCATTCGAGCTGGCTCCGACTTTCCGGAAGCCTGTAAAATTGACTGGCAGCCTTGAGCTTCTTGGTGTTCAGTTGACTGCCAATCTCAACTTCGGTCAATATATCGAGTCCAAAGCAAAGACTACATGTCATGTTTGGAGTACTGCTGTCACCTTTGGGACAGATCAGCTAAATACCCACTGGCCACTTTGGATTTGCATTGGATTGACAAACGAGCTAGGCGGCTTATTGGCGACCCTACTCTAACTGACACTAAGCTGCAGAGCCTTGAGCATCGACGTAGGGTCGCTCGTCTGGCGGTCTTTTACAGGCTAGATTTCAGTGAGTGTGCGGGGGAATTACATGATTTAATTCCACCAGCCCCTTTCCATCATCGGGACACACGACGTGTGCGTTCGTTCCATCCGCATGTGGTCAATATTCAGCGAATCCGCACGAAGCGCTTTGGTGCAACTTTTATCATGCGTACCGCAAAGGGTGGAACTCGTTGCCTGCGAGTGTGTTCCCCGACCATTATAATAATTAGGGCGTGTTCAAGACAAGAGTGAATAGGCTGTTTCTAGACGGGCATGATACATCCTTGACTGCATCGTCACTTAACAACAGGTGAGATTGCGGTCAAATGCCCATCTATTTTATAATAATAAAAAAAAAAACAACAAATGAGTATTTTTGAAGTACACACACATTAACTTAAGACAATTCAACAAATCATGCATGTAAAAGCACACACGAAAAAGTTATGGGGTTTCGAAGTGCAGATTTTGGATAATTTAGGGAAACTAATTAAAAAATCTTACCTCCATAACCGTAACTCTTAGGATGTAGGTTCCAAGAGCGAAGATGTAGCATGACCCTACCGATAGTCCAAAAAATTTAGACGGTCCATATGCCAATAACCCTGTATACAGGTATTAGCTTATTTGAATGTCGCTGGAGTTCTGACTCTCGTCAAGGTCTGCGGCATCAGTTGACCTTTGCCATGAATCAGAGCACAAAAAAGCAAAGCTAGTAGTGAAAAAACACCACACAATAGCTCCCGAAGATAGGTCACGATTTTCCGCGTCCTATGACTCATTATAATGTAGTCGAATGCGCGTTAGTCGTATTGGCAATTTTACACGCATCATTTTTTGCATAAGACAATACTATTATAAAGTTGTAAAAATTATGTGTTTGTCAATCACGCTAAATCGGCTACAAAGATTTCAACTATTTTTGGTACACGGGTAGCTGGGTATCTCTAGTTGGTTATATAGGATACTTTTTACGCGACTATGCTAAAGAAAAAAAGAGGGGTAATGGCTTTTTCTCCTTCGCGAACGAAGTTGCGGGCGCTTTCTAGTTATCTATTAACCGAAGTGACAAACATTACATACACACAATTGTATCACAGAAAATACATGATTTTCACGACACGTCTCGCTCAGTTGGTTACATAAAGGCCTACAAAGCTGACGGTCCCGGGTTCGAATCCCGGTCACGGCAAGTGCTGTTTGTGTTGATACTGTTGATTTATGTTGAGATAGGGTTCTTGATGAAAAGTCAATGTGGTTGATTATATTATAGTGTAGTGTGATCAGTGATCACTTATAACGTATTATACAAAGGTGACTACTTAGATAAGTTTTGCAATACACAAATATGAAACAAAGAGGTGGCATATCATATATATTTTTTAAAACTATATTTCCATAGACAATGTGTGGCGGGAAAAAGTTTTCTTTTTTTAAATCTTTTTTATTAAAACAATTGATTTAGTATTTAAAGATGTCGGCGTGGTCTAGGGACGACTTACGAGTTGTAATTCGTTACAACTTTGAGAGGGGTTTGTCGTTAAATGACTGTCTCAAGGAAATGCAATCTGTATTCCAACAAAACTGCCCTCATCGTACAACTGTTTACCGTTGGTATTGTGAGTTTAAACGTGGAAATTTCGAAGTTTTTGATGCACCAAGATCGGGACGACCCAGTGACGTGTGTACTCCAGATAATGTAGCCAAAGTAGAAGAAATGTTAAGAGTTGATCGTCGAATGACCTATACGCAAATAGAAGAAGCCCGGGGCATTAGTGCACCAAGCGTTCACAAAATTTTGCACGAAATTCTCGGAGTAAGAAAAGTTTCCACTCTATGGGTAGCTCACGACCAAACAGAGGAGTAAAGGAACTGTCGTGTATTATGGTGTAAAAAAAGTTGAAAACTTCTGAAAACGGGTCAAGTGCTTATGTTAACAGCATCGTCAATGGTGATGAAACTTGGCTATATTATTATGATGTGCCATCTAAAAGTAAGAATAATGTTTGGCTCTTTGAAAATGAGCCTACACAAACACAACCCCGTAAATCAAAATCTGTTAAAAAGAAGATGATAGCTGTATTTTTACTAATCGTGGTATAATCGAACGAGTTGTTCTGGACAGTCAGGGTACTGTAACAGCTAACTGGTACACTAATGAATGTTTACCTCACGTGCTTGATAAACTTAAGGAAATCCGTCCTAACTCTGGACTCGATACTTGGCATTTTCACCATGATGACGCACCGGAACATTGAGCGGCTCTCACAGTGAATTTTTTGAAAACTGTTGGGATAAAAATGGTTGAGCACCCACCATACAGCTCCGACCTAGCCCCTTGTGACTTTGCTTTATTTCCCACTAGCTTCTGCCCGCGACTTCGTCCGCCTTAAATTCGTTTATCGCGGATAAGGGCATTTTTCCGGGATAAAAAGTAGCCTATGTCCTTCCCCGGGACTCAAACTATCTCCATACCAAATTTCATCCAAATCGGTTCAGCGGTTTAAGCGTAAAGAGGTAACAGACAGACAGACAGACAGACAGACACACTTTCGCATTTATAATATTAGTATGGATTATCAAAGATAAGCTGAAAGGGTGGAAATTTACCAGCGACGAGGAACTTTTAGGAGCTTGGGATCATGAGTGTGCTGTAGGTACTTCCAGAAAAAAAATGGATAGATATTTTTAATGATTGGTTTTTACGCATGACTAAATGTATCAACTGTAACGGAAATTACTTTGAGCGATTGTAAAAAATAAAGTTTTTTTGCAAATTTTATCTAGTAACCTTTGTATATAATTAGGAAAATCTAATTTGAATTCAACTTTGAATTTTGCAGTCGTGGTTTAGGTACTGTGTCACCTATTTAGAAAGCTCTTTAAAGATCGAACTAATATGAACTTTTTAGGTTCAAAAGGCTATTAACGTTTATTGAAAGTAGACTAATGGCGAAGTAGTACGATTTTGAATACCGTTACGACGTAACCCATAAAACATAGCCGCAGGTAACATAGTGCTGTGAACAAACGAAGCATGTTCATCATGCCATCTGGTAATTTTGACACCCCCCTGTCAAGTATAGTCAACCAATCGGAACCGTACGCCACCGTGGAACGCCAGGGTGTATGGCAGATCGTCTGCCAACAGACTAGGGTAAGTAGGTAGGGTCACTTGCAACACATTTTGGGCCAATTAACACTTGTCCTGCCCACGGTGTTTTTTTAACAATTTTATTAATTTTGTTTTGGCATTTGCCAAAAATTCACATTTTTGCTTACTTATCTTTTTTTTTAAACGTGATAGCACAAATGTGTTTGTATTTTTCGAATCTCTAATGTATGCGTATCCTATTGAACATTTATTTCTATTTAGAAAGGAAATATAAAAAAAGTTATGAGCCGACAAAGTGTGAAGGACAGAAAATAAAAATCATCGAGCTCAACTTTATGGCAGTTTGTTTCGGCTTTCTTCTCAGCAGTGGTCTCCTCTTGGGAAATGCTGTAGAGTCAGACTTGTAAAAGTGTCCTTGCGGCAGTTGCGGCCTACTTCTATGGTATTATGAAGTTGTAAAATGAAATTTCTGACATTATTGATATTTAAAAAAAAATGTATGTTACGGATTTTTTGTATGTTTGTATGTGTCGTTGTGGCTTCATCATACAAAATCGGCTAAACAAATTTCCACAATTTTTGGTACACGGGTAACTGGGTATCTCCAGATGGTTATAGGATACTTTTTACCCGACTACGCTGAAGAAAAAACTTTTAAACAAAAAAATAAAACCGATTTCAAAAAAACCTAAAAAGTAAAAAATAACGCCATAATTCAGTTTCTTCATATTACTTACAAGTAACCGTTTATATACTCAATCTATACAGTATATACAATTAATCTTATTTTGGCGTCGGTGCCATATAAAGAATGTGTAAAATATTGAAAATTGACGATTTTAGTAAGTTGTGACACGATGGCACCGACTCCAAAATAACATTAATTGTATACAGGGTGACTGGAAATTCGCCGTATTCCTTCAAAGGGGTTATTCTATGGTTCATTTGCAATGATTTAAGTCCAGTCAACTAGGGGTCAAAACTCATTGGTTTTCAAGTTATTGGAGTTTTTAGATTTTTTTGGAAAATACCCGCCTATCGACCTACAAGTGGTATTTTTATACAAACTACTTCAATTTGGATTAAAAAAAAAACATTTTCTTTTAGCCAATGAGTTGCTAATTACGATAAATAACAAAAACATGCAAAAAATGCAAAATTTTACAGGAAAAAAAGAATTTGAAGTCACCAGTACTTGATTTTATTTCCAAATTTTGTAACATTTTGACACATAACTTTAAAAAAAAGTAGGACACTTGACGTACAAATTACAGAAATAAGTTTCTAAGTTCATAAGCTTTCTAAAAAGGTAAAATAGTTGACATTTTTAGCTCAATTCTTAAAATTATTAATGATAATAGCAGAGCAGGCTGAGGACTTGACTTGATGAGTAAGGTAAGATAAGGAGAAACTGGGGAAAGAACAAAAATAAAAATAATAATAATAATTTAATTTTAAAAAGGAAAACCAGTTTGTAATTACAAATTTTGCTCGAACTGCCTGCCTTGGTTTCGTATGCAAGCACGAAGCCTTTTTCGTACTTCAGTGATTGTAACTCGCGTTGAAAGCTCTTCTTTAATTTTTTGTGCAGCTGCCAAAATTTTTTGACGTAACTCTTCTACGTTACGTATCGGTCGGTCGTAGACCAACGCCTTCATGTGACCCCAGATGTAGAAATCACACGGAGTTAAATCTGGACTCCTGGCTGGCCAAGGGATTGGTCCTCCTCGACCAATCCATCTTCTTGGGTAGTTTCGATCCAGCCACTGTCGCACACCCCCGTAATAATGAGCAGGGCAGCCATCGTGTTGGTAAACCATATTCTGTCTCGTCGCAAGTGGCACATCTTCCAGTAGCATGGGTACTTCATCTCTCAAAAAATTTTCATACGCGATGCCGGTTAATCTCGCGGGCAGAAAGAAGAAAATCTGGAGGATTTGTTCTTCTTCAGCAGGATCGTAATGTCGAGGTCTTCCGGCATCGGCTTGGCGGCGTTTAACAGTTCCATTTTCCCGAATAAGACGGTACGTTGTACCAAACACGCTTACGTGTGGTAAACGGCGGTTAGGGAAACGACGTTGGTACTCTCTTTTAGCTGCAGCGGCATCACCGTCACAGAGCCCGTAACAATAAAAGATATCTGCGTATTCCGCAAATTGGTAAGCAGCCATTTGAGAAAGAAACTTAATTATCAGTCGTCCGGATTGGAATAACTGATTACTTACACATGAAGATTATTTAAACCTCGGTTAGTCCTAACCCCACCCCATAGAAATTACCGCCAGCCCATAAAAAATTGATAAGATAAGGCAAATAAAGCCCACGCAGAAACAAATTTAAAGTGATTAACAAACTAATTAACCTGATGACCCTTAATTAGTTTGTTTGTGTCGCCGAACCGATTAAGGGCCAAGTACGCTAAGTCAAGACCGGCTCTGCTATTATTAATAATAATTTTAAGAATTGAGCTAAAAATGTCAACCATTGTACCTTTTTAGAAAGCTTATGAACTTAGAAACTTATTTCTGTAATTTGTACGTCAAGTGTCCTACCTTTTTTTAAAGTTATGTGTTAAAATGTTACAAAATTTGGAAATAAAATCAAGTACTGGTGACTTCAAATTCTTTTTTTTCTGTAAAATTTTGCATTTTTTGCATGTTTTTGTTATTTATCGTAATTAGCAACTCATTGGCTAAAAGAAAATGTTTTTTTTTTAATCCAAATTGAAGTAGTTTGTATAAAAATACCACTTGTAGGTCGATAGGCGGGTATTTTCCAAAAAAATCTAAAAACTCCAATAACTTGAAAACCAATGAGTTTTGACCCCTAGTTGACTGGACTTAAATCATTGCAAATGAACCATAGAATAACCCCTTTGAAGGAATACGGCGAATTTCCAGTCACCCTGTATACTGAATAGATTGAGTATACAAACGGTTACTTGTAAGTAATTTGAAGAAACTGAATTATGGCGTTATTTTTTACTTTTTTTTTCTGGATTCGGTTTTATTTTTTGTTTAAAAGTTTTTTATTTTACACTTTTTAGTTAATCGTTACTTAAAAGTGTATCTCGTGACGATTCGAACAAGCCCAAACACGGCTAGGATACATTATTTTATTACATAGATCTGGTGCCTACCTTCCGGCTCCATTATCAAATCAATTCGATGGTACCATTCTCATCAGGAACATTTAAATTTGTGACCATGAAGTTGCTTAGCTAAATTAATCAAGATATTTTGTCGCCACCCGTAAATCACTTATCATTGAGGAGTTCCGATGGCATTCTGTGGTCTTCTGCATCAGTTCCACTTCACCAATTCACACTTTCTGAATGCAATTGCTTATTATGTTTCTTATAATACCAAAATCGCTATATGTATGCCTACAATATTTGAGGAGTTCCTTCAATTCCTCATGGATTCCATCATCATATCTTCACCAAAATTAAATGGGACCAACTAGAAAGTACCTTCTATAAAACCCAAAGAAAATGTTTGAAATCGGTCAAATAGTCTTTGAGTAATCGGTGAACATCCATAAAAAAAAAAACATTCCGTCGAATTGAGAACCTCCTCCTTTTTTTGGAAGCCGGTTAAAAACGACTGGTTAAGACTTTTTCTCCTACGCGAACGAAGTTGCGGGCATCTTGTAGTTTATAATATTAGTATGGATAGATAAGTAAGATACCCACGGTAAGGTTTGACGCCAAGCCATCGCAGTACCGATACCGCTGTGAATTAGAAATCGTTTATTACCTATTAACGTGTAACATTTTTCGATACCCGTAGGATTGTGTCAGCTAACTTATGTCTCTAACTCATCACCGCTGTGAGCTAGATATCATACTTAGGCACCGACAGTTTAGTCGACTAGAGTGGCCGGCCAATTAGCCTTAGTCTTGTAAACGCTGGACATTGACGACAGTGACAGTCGCGTCACGAGGACATTCCTGCGATAGCGGCTACAAGTGCTCGTGAGCAGGTAGACGTGACGCTATCTGCCCTTATCAGTGTATGAGCCATCGCAGCCGAGCACTGCACTCGGATAATAGATATTGTTTTCCGTGAAGGCGTTTAGACATTCACTTTAGTCATTTTACTACTATATTGATACAAAGATCTTATAATTATTCATTTATGGTCATAAGTTAGGTGTTTTACAATATGAATATAAAAAGTAATGTACAAAAAGCAAATACAAAATATAAAGACACTATAAAAAAAACCTAACCAAGGGTGCCGCCGGCAGCGGGGCAGGGCCCAAAGCTACCGGTTAGGGCTGCACAGAGAGGAACCTCCTGACGATGCGCGCTGTTTCCAGGATTACTGCCTTCTGCATCTGACCCTTAATCCAGCCATCTAGCGAGAGTCTCTTAAGATGTTGGTCGAGAGTCTTCGCTATAAAACCGTTTGCCGAAACGACTATCGCGACAATAATCATCGAATCAACATCCCACATGGCGGTCACCTCGTGAGCCAAGTTGAGGTACTTGCTGAGTTTGTCCTTCTCAGCCTTCACGAGGTTCTCGTCATGTGGAATGGTGATGTCGATGAGTATCGCCTGGCGCTTCGATCGATCTACCAGCACGATATCAGGCTTATTGGCTACAATAGTCCTGTCCGTGATGATAGATCGATCCCAATAAAGCGTGGCACGACTATTTTCAAGAACTGACATCGGTGCGTACTTATAGTACGGCACCTCAGCCCACAAGACCGTATTATTTTTATTGCAAGCCTGTTATGTCCCAGTGCTGGGCAAAGGCCTCCCCATCTTTTTCCATTGGTCTCGATTTTGAGCATCATCTGGCCAGTCTCCTTTGCAAAGGAGCCCCAGTCTTCCCGCCATCGACGACGAGGTCTGCCGCGTCTCCGTTTTGAGTTATGTGGCTTCCACTCTGTGGTCTTCTTAGCCCACAAATCATTCGGCATACGGCAGATGTGACCAGTCCAGCCCCACTTCAACCTTGCCGACTTCCTAGCTACATCGACTATCTGGAGTTGTGAGCGCAGCGTGGTGTTCCGGATACGATCCATTAGCTTTACACCTAATATGCTGCGCTCCATAGCTCGCTGGTAAACCCAGAGTTTAAACTTCTGAGCTTCCGTCAAAGACCAAGTCTAAGCCCCGTAGGTGAGAATTGGAAGTATTCACATGTCCATGAGCTTACGTTTGAGTGACATTGGTAGGTCACTCTTCACTAAGTGTTTCATGGACCAATAGCTCCTCCAGGCGTTTTCGGTCCGTCTCTCAACCTCTTTCTCTTGTCGCGCCTGGAAAGAGACTAATTGGCCCAAGTAAAGGTATTCATGGACATGCAATGAGTTCTCCGTTTATCTCTACCCTACGTTGCGTTTACAACGATCTTAGTAGAAAGAAAAAAAAAAAAGCGTTCCAGTTGCAGTTTAAACCGAAATCGAACCAGCATCTCTGTTATGCCGGAACAGCGTCCTGAACCATTAGACCATCAGACCGTAATTAGATCTTTGTATCAATAAAGTCATTAAAAAAAAAAGATTGTGTGTCGTTTTCAAATTAAAAATATAAAAAAAAAAAAAACATTTTAGTAATTTTACTGTTTCGCAAACATAAATTCATATTAGCCTGATTTCTTTTACGCCAATTTTATAACATATTCTAAGACTATATTCATGAATCCAACAAAATTTCAACGCAGAAGTTGGTATATAAAATGAGCGTCAAAAAAATGCAACCGGTATTTTTTTTATTTGCAAGCAGAACATTGTTTTTATCTATAGTCGGTAAATAGCGAAATATCATAAAACATAACTGCCACTACAAAATAAACTTTTAAACAAAAAAATAAAACAGACTCCAAAAAAACTAAAAAGTAAAAAATAACGCCATAATTCAGTTTCTTCAAATTACTTACAAGTAACCGTTTGTATGCTCAATCTGTACAGTATATACAATTAATCTTATTTTGGCGTCGGTGCCATATAAAGAATGTGTAAAGTATTGAAAATTGACGATTTTAGTAAGTTGTAACACGATGGCACCGACTCCAAAATAACATTAATTGTATATACTGTATAGATTGAGTATACAAACGGTTACTTGTAAGTAATTTGAAGAAACTGAATTATGGCGTTATTTTTTACTGGTTAGTTTTTTTGGAGTCGGTTTTATTTTTTTGTTTAAAAGTTTTTTATGTTACACTTTATATTTAATCGTTACTTAAAATTGTATCTCGTGACGATTCGAACAAGCCCAAACACGGCTAGGATACATTATTTTATTACATTGATCTGGTGCCTACCTTCCGGCTCCATCATCAAATCAATTCGATGGTACCATTCTTATAAGGAACATTTAAATTTGTGACTATGAAGTTGCTTAGCTAAATTAATCAAGATATTTTGTCGCCACCCGAAAATTATCATTGAGGAGTTCCGATGGCATTGTGTGGTCTTCTGCATCAGTTCCACTTCACCAATGTACACTTTCTGAATGCAAATGCTTATTATGTTTCTTATAATACCAATATCGCCATATGTATGCCTACAATATTTGAGGAGTTCCTTCAATTCCTCATGGATTCCATCATCATATCTTCACCAAAATTAAATGGGACCAACTAGAAAGTACCTTCTATGAAACCAAAAAAAAATGTTTGAAATCAGTCAAATAGTCTTTGAGTAATCGGTGAACATCCATAAAAAAAAAAAAAAAAACCGTCGAATTGAGAACTTTTTCCTTTTTTTGGAAGTCGGTTAAAATGTATGGCTTTGCTCATATGTATGTATCCTAAGTGGACAAAAACAAAAAGTACATAGTAATAAGTAGGTAGAAATATTAATGAAGCATTCATAATTATTATTCGTGTGATATGTCACACGGACCGTAATACTCATTAAAAAACTCGAAGGATACGGTATTCAGGGTAATTTGCTTAGATGGGTGGATTCTTATCTGAGTAATAGAAGTCAGCTTATTAATATTAAAGGACATCTTTCTGCGGCAATTACTATAACATCTGGTGTACCGCAAGGATCACATTTAGGACCTCTCTTGTTTGTTGTCTTTATTAACGACCTGGTTGAACGTTTGTCATGTCCTTGTTTATTGTATGCAGATGACCTTAAAATCTTTTCAATTATAAAAAATATTGAGGACTGTACAATTCTACAGAATAACCTTAATGCAGTAGCGAAATGGTGTATTGAAAACCGTATGTTTATAAACTCTGAAAAATGCTTCATTATTTCCTTTACGTCGTCAAAACAAAAATTCTTATTCGTTTATTCCCTTAACAATTACACATTAAATCGCACATCTGTTATCCGTGACCTTGGCGTTCATTTCGATGAAAAATTAACCTTCCATTTTCATTCTGATAAACTAATTTCCAAAAGTATTAAACTAATCGGTTTTATATCTCGTACCACCAGAGACTTTAAAAACGTTAATACCTTGAAATATTTATATTATTCTCTAGTACGAAGTACTTTACAATACGGGTGTGCGATATGGTCACCTTATTACAAATTACATATGGACAGAATTGAGAAAGTTCAAAAGCAGTTCCTCAACATCCTTTGCTATAGGCTCCAGCTCGGCCGAGAACATAGATCATATGCCAGTAGGCTTACACACTTCAACGTATCATCCCTGTCATCCCGCAGAAAATGCAATGATTTAATCATACTTTATAAAATTTTACACTCACATATTGACTGTCCTTCCCTTCTTTCTCTTCTGAACTTCATTACCCGATATAAATCACGTAACCCCTCGCATAAATTATTCCTGCTTCAAATTTATAAAAATAACACCTCATTCTATAACCCTATTATACGAATGTGCCGATTGTATAATGAAACGGTGTCTGAACATCCTTCTTTGGACATTTTTAAAAACAGCTTACTCTCATTTAAAAACACTGTAAAAAAAATATTTTAGGTCATTTAGTTTTACGCAAATGTATAATAGGTAAAGTTTAATTAGTTAATACTGTAAACACAATGTTAAATTGTTGTTATCCCTAAATATTAAGAAATTTTATATAATTTGTCTCTAGCGATTTATTTTTCACTAAACTTTATTAGTCTTTCTGTGCACACATTGTTAAGAGTTATAGTCCAGACCTTAACTTTCAGCTTTTTATGTTGATTTTTATGCGACTGTAACTTGTTGTGTGAGCCTAATAAATATATAAATAACAAATCGATTGACAACTCATTTATCAAAATCGGTTGAGTAATTTAAGCGCCAACTAGGAACATGTGTAAATACAAACATACATACATAAACTGCTAAAGTCAGAACCCTTCCTTTTGGCTTATCCGTAGTCAGATAAAAAAGATAACTTCACATCACGCACTTTTGTTTTTTACGCTTTTCGTACAGAACAAAACAACATAACTCAGCAGAAAGGTCGTAAAAGTACGGCGCTTCTGTTCCAAATCATCGATAATGATGATGGAAGTAAGCGCAGGCGCAAGATGTATGTCCCTATTGTGCGTATACATTATTGCACTCAGCAAACCAAACGTAGTTGGAGAGCGTCACGTTCGTGGCTCAGTCGGTACGCCTGCGGAGGCCGAGGCTTCTGAACTGTCAGATGTCTTCAGAGAAGCACAAACAAACAAGCAATAGGTATAATGTCACGTAATATCATTTTCAACACACTTACCCGTAAAGTGGCTCTCACTACACCGTTTTTAAGTTTATAATCAACTCCATTAAAACACGCGTGTTTTTTACATTTATTATGGGCTCATCAATGAGTTTTTATGTACAAGAAACAGTAATGGTTGTTTTAATAAAGAATTTAAAAAGGTATAAAAAACAATTAGTTTGAATAAATTATATTTTTTTCTGAACAAATATATTTATTTGTATTTTTTATTTATAAATATCAGGGACAATCGCTCTTTCGCGCGCATAGACAATGCACCGACCGGCCGCAGCGCGCCATTTTGATTTGATTTGTTAGAATCATAATTCAATATATTATGTTATATTGAATTATGATTCTTTTCTAAAAATTACAATTTAATATGAATATTTTCAAGCAACGAAATTTATAATATAACTAGCTTCTGCTCGCGACTTCGTCCGTCTTAAATTCGTTTATCGCGGATAAGGGTATTTTTCCGAGATAAAAAGTAGCCCATGTCCTTCCCGGGGACTCAAACTATCTCCATACCAAATTTCATCCAAATCGGTTGTAATATTAGTATGGAGTATGGATTAGTTACCTATGTAAGTAAATTTGTGGTAGGAACTGATGACTGATTAATGTAAAACTTACTGATTACAGGACTGTTTACCCAAGTCCGTAAACCGTGGTGAATTTTTTTTTTTTTTTTAAGTATGGTACATTTTTTTGCTTTTTACTTGTAAATGTGTTGCGAAACATCGTATAAAACTCGTGTGGTACGGCACACTAGTATCATAATCATAAGGTATTATTCCGTAATAAAATATAGGCCACGTTCGCCGTATGCACCCACAGGGATGGGCTAAGACAGCCACGGAGGTAATGCCTCAGAACGGGCGCCGGAATCGCGGTCAGCCGAGTAGGAGATGGCGGGATGACTTGGATACATATCTCAGCGACTGGCCAGATGTCGCTTTGTATTGGGACGACTAGAAATCTAGGGCAGGCCTTTGCCCAGCAGTGGGAAAAATATATGTCGAATAATGCAAGTGCACCCACAAGATTTTAAAACTGCCCAAAAACGTTGATGCCGGTGCGGTAGTAATTCTCTCTATCACCCAAATATAAACGAATTAGTTTCTTGTCAGTGGCAGTCGATCTCTCTATACGAATGAGTTTATTATCAAAGGCAGGACGGTTAATCAAGATCGCGATCCAACCAAGGTCCGAAGAGTGCAATCTGGATTGACTGTGTACCGTCTGCCTATGTCTTCAGTCACTGTCTTACACACAATCCGCATCGCGCATCAACTGCATATGGTGTACGTAAGGCTCAAAGAAAGCCTTACAGCGCTGTCCTATTCAAGTACCAAACGCATAAAAGTTTACGAGATATAAGCGCAGCGTTATGGGGAAACAATTTGTGTTCTTTGAAAACGCCGCGTTTTACGACCGCAATCCGAAAAGACGTAACCAATCGCATGGCGGTGGTTTAACGGCTCTTTCCGAAATGGCTTCACTAATCCTGAAATGTCTAAATATGCGTACGGGTGATGGGAGCTAAATTTGCCTTTGTCGGTGCATCGTACCGACTTCATTTACGGGTGTTTGCGGTACAAGTACCACAATGTGGTGGGGTTTATGCGTTTACCGGTACAATGATTCAATAAATGGAAACTACTGGCGTGGCATGACATGAGCCAGATTCTCAGCGGTTGGAATGTTTGTCAGCTACAACAAAACACGTTGCGGTTAACGAAAGGCAATGACACGGTAGAAACGAATTAAATAAAGGGCTTAAAACAAACATTGCCCGAAGCAGTGACATGTACAGGGTTTTTGGCCAAGGTAGGCAGTTTTGCTGTGAGATGCCATGGTCGGTCGGAGCTTAACTACCCTGAAGTTAATTTGTCTGTGCCTGTATGCAGCCGATGATCTGGTGAAAATCGTGGGAAACCGTTGGATGAGGGCGGCGCACGACCGCTCGTTGTGGAGGTTCTTGGGGAGGCCTTTGTCCAGCAGTGGAAGACCTTGGGCTGATATTATGATGATGATGTATGGAGCCGTGGTCGTTCAAGGTAGGCAGTGACTTTGTACCTATGGATGCACGCCCCTACCTTAAAGTCAGTTTTAACCGTTTATAAGGTTGTAAATTTAAATCATCTGTCAAAATAAATGACGTCTTAAAATAAAAGTTGGAAAACAAGCCTAAGATGTTTTGGGAGAATGCTATGGGAGGCCCTGGTACCCACCTTTTCAGGTGTGACACTCCCATCCTCATTGGTTAATAAATAAATTAATAGTTTAAAAAACACTAGAAAAACACTCTTTACAAGACTTTTCTAACAAATCCAAACACAGCTATGATAAGATGTTCCATAATGAAGTTCCAGTTCATATCTTCCGGCTCCATCATCAGATCAGTTCGACAGTACCATATAATTGTATTGTCATCAGAACTACATACAGCTGCCAATTTTCATGACGCTACGATCCTTGGAAGATAGTTAAGGGCCTCCCCGAGGATCTCTACAACGACCCGTCTTGCACCGCCCGCCGGTCTAGCACAACTCGCCGCGACTACGCTTGTCGCGCAACATAGCATCACCCATCTTTCTCGCATTGTATTGAAACGAACGAGACAGACAATCTTTGTCGCGCGACAAAGAGTCGCGTATCACACTTGTGCTAGACGTGCAGAAGATGCAAAAGTCGCTTGTCGTCTGAATGATAGTGATGAACGACAGTGTTTAGCCGCGCGGCCACGCGAACACGATATCCTGCGGTCCGACCACAAGCAAACACAATTAAGTCTGTTGGCTTCATTGTGCAGCGGAGTGACCTACGCAGTTACTTAAAACGGGCCAAGTGCGAGTCGGACTCGCGCAACGAGGATTCCGTACAAAATATACGCTAAAAACCGTAGCTCTGATAATCCAGTATTAGCATACCCCTACTCCTAAGCAAAATGTACGGTGTGTGGGGTCATTTTATATTGGTAATTGAACTTATTGACAAAGACATAAAAATGTAAGATTTTTCCATTGATTGTGCTGTAAGAGCTACCTTCGTACCAAATTTCAAGTTTCTAGAACAATTGGAAGTACCCTATAGGTTTGACATGGGAGGTTTGACAATTTGTATGGAAACACCTTTAATGACTGTATTTTTGGATTGCGTTGCGACTGTATCAGTGGCCGATTTATACGCATAATATTTGTACTGAGACTGTAGTGTGTAAGTTTGCTTTTAAAGCAAAAAACGTCTCGAGAGCGATTTGATGATGTTATTTATACAGGAACTAGCTTCTGCCCGCGACTTCGTCCGCCTTAAATTCGTTTATCGCGGATAAGGGTATTTTTCCGGGATAAAAAGTAGCCTATGCCCTTCCCCGGGACTCAAACTATCTCGATACCAAATTTCATCCAAATCGGTTCAGCGGTTTCAGCGTGAGGAGGTAACAGACAGACAGACAGACAGACAGACAGACACTTTCGCATTTGTAATATTAGTATGGATATGGATAGTATGGATTAACGGGAAACGTAAACGCGATTGATTTTTTTTGTTGCGCCGAAAACATATCTATACTACATATTATAAAGTTGTAAAAATAAACTTTTAAACAAAAAAATAAAACCGACTCCAAAAAAACTAAAAAGTAAAAAATAACGCCATAATTCAGTTTCTTCAAATTACTTACAAGTAACCGTTTGTATACTCAATCTATACAGTATATACAATTAATGTTATTTTGGAGTCGGTGCCATCGTGTCACAACTTACTAAAATCGACAATTTTCAATATTTTACACATTCTTTATATGGCACCGACGCCAAAATAACATTAATTGTATATACTGTATAGATTGAGTTTATTTTGGAGTCTGTTTAATTTTTTTGTTTAAAGGTTTATTTATTTTACACTTTTTAGTTAATCGTTACTTAAAACAAGCCCAAACACGGCTAGGATACATTATTTTATTACATAGATCTGGTGCCTACCTTCCGGCTCCATCATCAAATCAATTCGATGGTACCATTCTCATCCGGAACATTTAAATTTGTGACTATGAAGTTGCTTAGCTAAATTAATCAAGATATTTTGTCGCCACCCGTAAATCATTTATCATTGAGGAGTTCCGATGGCATTCTGTGGTCTTCTGCATCAGTTCCACTTCACCAATTCACACTTTCTGAATGCAATTGCTTATTATGTTTCTTATAATACCAAAATCGCTATATGTATGCCTACAATATTTGAGGAGTTCCTTCAATTCCTCATGGATTCCATCATCAGATCTTCACCAAAATTAAATGGGACCAATTAGAAAGTACCTTCTATAAAACTAAGAAAAAATTTGAAATCGGTCAAATAGTCTTCGAGTAATCGGTGAACATCCATAAAAAAAAAAAAAACATTCCTTTGAATTGAGAACCTCCTCCTTTTTTTGGAAGTCGGTTAAAAATGAAATATGTTGTAGATTGAAGATATTTAAATAAAAATGAATACATGGGACTATTTGGAGGTCACTGACATTTTTTATGTTGCATGATTGTACCTATGTTCGTATGTGTCGTTGTGGCTTCATCACGCGAAAACGGCTAACTATTTCTGGTACACGGGTTGCTGGGCATCTACAGATGGTTATAGGATACTTTTTACTCGACTAGGCTAAAAGAAAAAAAGAGAGTTATGATTTTCTCTCCTCAGCGAATGAAGTTGCGCACACCAACTAAGTACACGTGTAAAACGTACACGTTAAGGCCCTGTCTTTTTTTTATGACATAGGGGGCAAACGACAGACGGGTCACCTGATGGTAAGCGATTACCGTCGCCCATAGACACTTGCATCACCACAGGAGTGTGTTGCCGGGCTTTCAGGTGGGAGTACGCTCTTGCTGACTTTTACACCTAACAGTATCCGAGGCGTCAAGTAGCTATCAAAAAAGATGATTGCAAGGGACAAGTAAGCTATCAAGACCCCACATCAGGAAGGAATGCATAACTAAGGAAACATTATCTCGAAGATTACCATTAATGGCGGCTCTGTCAACACGGATAATGAAGAGAGAGGTGATGTCAGAGATGACAGCACCGCATTGTTCGCGACCGCGACTAATCTAAATACCTAACTGCTTAAGGATAGACGGCTGATGGTATGTATTATAGCGCTGTCGATTACAAATAAACAGGTGGACCAACATTAACCTTGGGCTTATTAATTTTCGAGATATAGCCTCTTTACAGTTTCTATGTAATAATTTCTTCTGTTTCCGCGATTATTACTCATTTAAATAAAACAATTTAACGGATTATATCGCGTATATTATCTCATTTTAGTTCCCGACGTTTCGGAAGCTTTTCAGCTTACCATGGTCACGGGTGGACTGAGAAAAGATATATTTTCCTCTGTCAAAGTTACAATTTGTGCAAAATACCCATTTTTGAAAAAACACAAATAAAGGTGTACATACATGCCAGATGGGCCTAAACTGTAAAGACAGTTACACGTGTGCCAGAAGGGCTTAATTATTTCATTGTAATAATTTACCAAGCAGTATTTCACAACAGAAGGGCGCAGACGGAACGAGGACGCGTCCTACTACGTCTCTTCTGTGTGTCCTGCGCCTTAGGTCGATTGTGCACTACAAGGAATTTTACTGTCCGGCGTCCGATTTTTCTAGTTTGTCCATACTAGTTTGTGCAAAATCGGACTGCCGGACGGTAAAATTCTTTGTAGTGCACAATCGCCCTTAGGAGTTCATTTTTAGGACCTATTCACACGCGTTTTTTAAACGCGCCCTCGACGCACGTATGTAGACCTCACTGAACTGGAAAAACCGGGTTTAAGATCTTTCGGGGCCCCTTGAGGTTGGTGTCCGTGAGCACGTGTCCAGAGTACCCAGTGAGAATGAGAGGCCTGAATGTAGGTGGGTCTGTAAGAAATATAACGTGACTTAGGTTATTCAGCCAATCAGACATCTATGATACTTACAATGACAGAATGTCCCTGGCTGATTCACCAAATTCACGTAGATTTTAGGGTTCCCTACCCAAAGGGTAATACGGGACCTTACTACTAAGACTTCGCTGTCCGTCTGTCTGTCTGTCCGTCTGTGACGAGGCTGTATCTCATGAACGACGAGGAGATGAAGGACGAGACCCTAATTTAATTACTGCCGTAGATTCGGCAATGAATCGACCGTAGATAATCCAAACTTTGACACAGTACTACCAACTCAACAACAAAATGCAAAAACTGAATAAATTGAAATGTCACTACGTCAAACATGATAGTTAAAATTTTCACAGATAATGTATTTCTGTTGCCGCTATAACAACAAATACTAAAAACGATATAATTTTATGTCTGTCTGTCTATATGAGTAACCAATAAAAATTGATCGAACTCCGCGTACATTTTGCTTAGGAATAGGGCTCTGCTAACACTAGATTTTCATGCATACGGCTGGTTGTAGCGTATATTTAGTACGGGACCCTCGGTGCGCGAGTACGACTCGCACTTGGCCGGTTTTTTATATTTTCATTTTTTGAAGTACAGTCAAGGGCACCAATATGTATACACCACAAAGTTTCAAAAATATGTATACATCTCTTATTATTATGGCAGTAAGGTTTATGTATACATATTTTGGAACTTTGTGTGAATATTTATCTTTGCCCTTGACTGTACCTAAAGGAAGATAGGTATACAGTATAGAGTCCTTAGTTAAAGAGTGCGAGGCTAGCACTTAAAACCTTAAGTGTGATGCTCTCATGTTATTGTGTCGGAATGTGACGATTGTTATACTGACAAGCACTCCTGGCACCTATCACACTTATGTGATCAGACCATTGATCAAGATTTCTTGCCTAGACTAGCAGATAAATAAATTCAACTCAATTTACCACATAGTTTCATTAGTTTCTTGTCTACCTTTCATATCAAATAGATCTTATCACCAAAAGAATTTGAAGCATTTGAATGAATGAGCTCTCACTTTCTCCTTTTACATACCCAATCAGTATCTATTTTCCTCTGAACATTAACAACAGTAGCACATACCGCAATAGATATGAAGAAACCAGTTGCACCATGACACAGATACCGTTTAAACATTAATGGGCTGTGAAGCGTGTGATTCACTTGGTGACTTCATTTCTATACTATTATAAAGTTGTAAAAATTAAATATCTGTACATTGAAGATATTTTCAAAAAACGATTGTAACGGACTATATGGAGGTCATTGAAGCAATTTTTTTTTTTTTTTTTGTATGTTCATGTGTTGTTGTGGCTTCATCACGCAATATCGGCTAAACGGGTCATACTGGTTCTAGAATTTAGCCGTCTTTCCTGTGGACAACGCAATAGTTAAGGGCTTGGGTACATATAACTGATATTTTTATCCCTTAGATCTAGAGTATTAATCAATTTGTACATCGCTTAATAGGGCACTAAGAAAAATTAGTATTTAAAGCCCTTAACTTTGGGGTGTCCACAGGAAAGACGCATAACGCTAACTCATACTAAAAATAATTATGACCCAAACAGATTTCAACTATTTTTGGTACATGGGTAGCTGGGTATCGCCAGATGGTTATAGGATACTTTTTACCCAACTATGCAGAACTAAAAAATAGAATTATGACTTTTTTTCTCCCGCAAACAAAGTTGCAGGCACTTTCTAGTAACTAATATATCTATAAATATTCAACCTTATATGGGCTAATAATATATCTATGGTTTTTGCAATCAATTCAAATTTGGAGATACTTACTTTTTCTATTGGGAGTGTGATATTTAATCAATTTTAGATTTGAATCTATTTGATAAGATTGATTATTGTTTAGGTAACATTATTAAGGTATGGTTTACATTTAAACTTAGCAGTTTGTGTAATGTAACGACTCTTATTGGCATATTACTGGCAGCATGGACTAATATTAATAAATATTACAATGCTTGCCAGTTATTCCACAAATTATTTGGTAATACTTTAATATATTTATTTATGCATAGCTCAACATTTTCTGTTGAATATTTATTCAAGTGGCGGAGGCAAGGTCGTTGGATCATTTGTGTCATAAAAATGTCAATGTTAATAACAACATGTCATCATAAGAACCATCTTCACCCTTAATCCATTTGTTTGGCTGATTTTAATTGATTATTGCATTATTTTCAAATTTGCATACACACATAAAAATTGATGCCACCTGATAGCTAGAAGTGAAGGGAAAGAAAATAGACTTGCATTGGTTTATAAAGTTAAAAGGCAAGCAACAAATTGAGAAAATTGTGTTGTTTAACAACATGTATTCTGATTGATGTAAGTTGCCAGACATAAGATTTAATCATGTAATTTAATGTAATGTTTTGATAAATCCAATAATTTTTTTGCAATGCCCTTGCACTGGAACAAATATTGCTTCCATTTCCGTTGTGATACAGCCAAATCTGGTTTGGTCAGTAATAACAACAGCCATGAGCAGAGATTAACAGTATTAACACCCATACACTGACTCATGCCCATCATCCAATTACACAAACTTCAGTAAAAAGAAACATGTGTTTACTTGTAATGCCACTAACACTTCAGAAGCAGGACAAGGACAAATAGGAACTGTTAAAACCAAAACATTATAATAATGGGAAAGTATTTATAATACCTACATGTACATACATATTCATGAGTAATTTAATTTATATTGATGACGTAGGACGACAAATTAATGTACACTTCTCAGTACCTTCATAAATTGCCCAACTTAGTTAATATGTAGTTATTTGGTTCGATAATGTAAAATGATATGATTATAATGTAATTTATTTTATGTAATTTACAGTAGAAAAGGCTTTGTCTCGCTTAGAACGTCCTTTTTCATCTTTTATCATTTGTACAAGTTTGGAAGTAAATTTTCACCAACTTCTAGTATTTATTATACTTATATTGATTTACTTATATTTATTTATTCATATTAAGCAATACTGAATCAAATATTCTGCAGTTCAAGGTCAAAATTGCTAACAAAATATAAGAACAGGGTGCTAAAAGTAGAACACCATATACACTATAACTTTTACAGAACATACATTTTAAAGTATGCCGGTCAGTGCTATTCCATGCGGGTTTGAGTTGCTTTGATGTGAAGGACTCGCTAGCGAGATCCCACGCACGGCGCCATCCGAAACGTGAAAAAATCACACTTACCTCAAATGCAAATTCTCAATAAACTTGTCAGCAGTCAAATTGTCCAGAAGCACGAAGTCGGACACGCCGACTTCGGGTTGACTCGCCATGATCACAAACACACTTTACAATCCACTGAATAAGTCAATATGAACGTTCATACAAGTTTCTTTCTTTGCGTATAAATTTGTCAACAAACCGTTAAACTAAACGGATCACAACACAACCTTCAACCTCCGACATTTCGTTCAAACTGACAGATTTTTAAATAATTTCGCGAAGCTGGTAACTTTGTGTAGTGTTACCAATCACTAAAACAAAACTGCACACAAGAAATGTATTCTTATTTATCAATGTTTTGATAGTATACGATTTTCTAAATATTTTAAATCAAATCATTAAAATTGAAAGACATATACACTCTAGTTGGAAGAAAATACTATGCACCACTAGCAATAAAAAAACAACGACGAATGATGACCGCCGCCGCCATTTTCCTTGTTGTAGGTGCCTCAAATGTCATAATAATTTCAGAAAATTAATTTTATTTCAGTTTTTATGTTATTTTCCATGGTTAGTTAACGTCTTCGACTATATTTTAGTGTTGTTGCGTTTTCCTTGCTGTGCGCGCCTTCTCTGAGTTCGCTATTAAAGTGCTCTGTAACATCGTAATTTCAAGGATCTGCGATCTTGGTGTTCTACAATGAAATGTGGGGATCCTCTTCATAAAAGGTAGCGAGCGTGCGTTACGCCCACGGAGGGACTCGTTGGGTGTAGTGTGATCTAAACGGCGTTATTTTCTTTGTTAGGAATGAGTCGTGAGGTGCAATAGTGTGTGGTGAATGGGACAATGAGCGACTCGCCAGGAGTGGAATGGCTGCCGGCGTACAGCCCGGGGCCGCCGCGGCACAGCCCGCTGGGGCCTATCCCTCGCTTCCTATTTGAGGGCGTGCAGCCGTTGGGGCTGCAGGAGAACAATAACAAGGAGGCTGACCAGAAAGAGAACTCCAACAAAATCAAACACGCCAAACCTGCCTACAGGTATCAACTCTTCTTACATATTCTTACAAACATGCCTGTTTGTTTCCAGGTAGTTAAGGCTGTCAATGAGTGCTTAGATTTATGTGCCTTGGCTAGCTTACCAATACACAGCAATATAGTGTATTAGAAAAGTATACACATATCTATAAAATGTAAATGTTTTATTTAACCATTTTCGTGTTTGAGTGTTGACAAATATCCACCAATATATTTTTGTGTGGGAGCAATACACTTACATAGCTAATATTCAAGCAAACTTAGTCAAAAACTGAAATTACTATAAAATTCTTCAGGTTTACCAATCAATTATACTTTAAGGCATGTATTATCACTTATCAGCATTCATATTTTATGTAACAACAGAATTCTTGCAAATATCCAATGTAAAATCAGGGATTTCTTGGGATATATTAAATGTTATGTTTGAATCTAGCAGAAAAAGTGCATATAAATTACTTAGTTTATTGCAATGAAGCACATAGAAATATCAATCACAATATATGTTATGTATGTAGTATTCATTTCTTTACAGTAAGTTTGTTAAAATCAATTGTAATTATAGAATTACATCACATTCTGGCCCCTGAGTGGTGTTTGTTTTCCTTCAGTGGAGCTAATCTTTAACAGTTCTTAGAATGATTCCTTGTGACTCATGAAATTCTTCAATCCACTGTAATACAAAAAATAGTGGTAGAATAACAACATACTTGTCCACATTATTTATTCATTGCATATTTTTATTTTATTTGCATAGTGTTAAAATGAATTTCAGTGTTAGGTGTTAGAAGATTCCGATGCTTATATACTTACTTACTGCTTCGGCACATCAATGCGAGGTACATTCTGGCCTACAACACCAAAGACCACCAGGCTCCCCTCCCTCGCTATTTCCGCCCAGTCAGAGACGGTCATGATGATGATGCTTAGTTAGGTTCCTCTGGACTTTGTTGCCCCATCGGTATCTAGGATCTAGTTTCTCCTAAGATGGTAAGGTCAGACACTAGATCTTCGATTTCCAGGTTTTTGTGGGATCTCCAACTGCCATTCTCTCTATGACTGGGTCCCAGGATTTTGCGTTAGTTTTTCCGTTCCGCCACCAGGAGCTATAGACTAAATATATACCTATTGTATACCTACAGTTGGCAAAATCCCAGGAAAAATTTATTGATTGAAATAAAACAATTTAACGGATTATATCGCGTATATTATCTCATTTTAGTTCCCGACGTTTCGGAAGCTTTCCAGCTTTCCATGGTCACGGGCGGACTGAGAAAAGATGTATTTTCCTCTGTCAAAGTTACAATTTGTGCAAACTACCCGTCGGGAACTAAAATGAGATAATATACGCGATATAATCCGTTAAATTGTTTTATTTCAATGAGTAATAATCGCGGAAACAGAAGAAAATATTAAAAATTTATTGCTTAACTTTTTCCAGCTAATATGGAATTGGTTTCTTAAAAATTTGATAATAGTAAGTGAAATTCCAGGATTTTCTGTATTGTTTTCTGTACTCTGTTTTGTGAGGTGTGCAATAAAGAGTTTTTTTTTTTATTTTTTATTCTTTTATTTAACCTGGGGGTTTTAGCAGGCACGCTATGCCACCCCCGTAATACAGATTATCACAATAGGTACAAACTAATAATTAACTACCTACCGTCTCCCAAAGAGGAGCAGTAGATTTTAAGCAGTATCCTGGCCTCATCAGATTCTGGTGAGGCCAAGATACTGTTACACATACCTACGTTATATAAGGCTAGACCGCGGCGCTGGGCTGCGCTCCGGGCACATTCCGTCAACACGTGTTGAACGTCCTCTATTGTGTTACAAACGAGACAATTTGGTGTATCTGATAATTTCATCAAAAACTTAAACTTATTTGTCGGAATGTGTCCAGTTCGCAGCCTAAGCAATGATACAATGTTTTTCCTCATTGTCTCGACTTTTTCAAACCATGGGTATCGAGGGAGTTCGTTCTGAATAGTTTTATACCAAATTCCTTTGGATAATGAGCGCTCGTCATAATATTCCTTCCACTGTTGTCGACACATTCCTTTGACCTCGCTTAGGACCTCACTGTGCACTGGTAAACAATTATAGAAGTCCCCCTCATATATAGCCTGCCTTGCTGCCAGATCCGCTTCCTCGTTACCCAAAATGCCTACATGAGAAGGTATCCACTGGATCTGTACATTTTTATTCGCCGCCTGAATTCTACCGATGGATTCTAGGATGCGATAGGCTATCGGTAATCCTCGACTGCTCGAGGTTAACCGAGCCAGATGTAAAAGGGCACTCTTTGAGTCCGATAGAATAACAAATCGGCTGTAGTCTACTGATAGGACATAATCTAAAGATTCTGCGATAGCAATTAATTCAGTATGCATTATTGACACATTTGCTTCAATTTTAAACTTGACTCGTATGTCTGTTTGTGGGTCAAAAAAAGCCGCCCCAGATCCTGTCTCATCCTTAGAACCATCAGTAAAAATCTTGTAACATGAATCATATTCACCATTAAGTACTAGGCTACATTGGTTTCTCAGCTTAGTGGTGTTAATCAGTCTCTTGGCTACGTTATGACCTTCAATATTACATTTGATATTTTGCAACAAATCAAACGAAGTGATCCAAATATTTAAAGAATACATAGGTAACTTACTTGTCGAATGGATGGTATATTGCTCGTAAGTTCTATTTGTGGTTACTAACAGTGGTATTTTCTTTCTACTCCAGTACACGTGATCACATACATTGTCCAACTGTTCTATGACTTCATTTGTTATGTTATTTTCGAACGCTCTGGATCTCAACCAAAATTTCGCAGCCAGATACTTCCTACGAATATGTAATGGGGGAAGGCATAATTCACTCTCCATAGCCTGAATAGGAGTTGTTTTTAGGAAACCACCGGTTACGCGCATGGCTTGATTCTGAACTGTATCAAGCTTCCTCAGGTGGCTATTAATGCTACAATCATACAAAAAACTACCATAGTCCATCCTACTGCGTATGATCGATATATATAGTCGTCTTAAATGTGTAGGATGGACTCCCCAGTTACCTCCAGCTAGTACTTTAAATACATTAATGAATCTTAATAATTTATCCTTTGTCTCATTAATGTGTCTGCCCCATTTTAAACTTCTGTCCAGCCACATACCCAAGCACCTTATACTGTCTACCTGTTGAATAAAATTGATATTATCTAAAGTTAACCGCATATTTGTGGTTCTTTTCCCTCTACTGAATATACATACCTTGGTTTTCCTAAATGATATCTCTAAGCCTAATTCCTCTATCAGTCTACGAAATACGAACATCGCATTTTGAACATCAGCAAATGCATCTATCAAATTTTTATTTGAGCTATAAATTACGAAATCATCCGCATATTGTGAGATAAACACTTGTTGAATATGTTGGCAGATTTTGCTTGTAGCAACATTAAATAGAGTTGGAGACAAAGGGTCACCCTGTGCTATACCTATTCCCGTGGTACGAGTGAAACACTCTTCTTCACTAGTTTGGACCGATAATACCCTTTCATGTAAGAACTCCCACAAATAGTTGCACAAGGTGGCTCCAACTCCCAAACTATCCAGAATTGACAGGAGGCTAGTTATGTTGACATTATTGTAGGCACTATTTATGTCTATGAAGCACCCAACAGTGGGTGCTCCCATTGTAAAACCTATTTGAATTCGTGTTACTAACCTGGCTAAATTGTCAAGGCATGAGCGCGATCGTCGAAAACCTGTTGTTTCCTTAGAATAACAGTCATTTTTCTCAAGGAACCATTCCAGCCGACGAGTAATAATAGTGTGAAATATTTTACAACAACACGATAACAAGGCAATTGGACGAATATCTGAGGACGTCTGGGATCCGTTTCCCGGTTTCGGTACAGGAACAATATTGGCTGATCTCCACTGATTAGGGACAAAGCTAAATGATAGAGACCGATTGTAAAGTGTAACAAGTGCCCTCTTACCCACTTCCGGTAGATTAGATATCATAGAATATGAGACGTTGTCCATACCGGGCGCAGTATCTGAGCGTTTAACACAGTTGTTCAACTCCTGGATTGTAACCGGCGAATTCAGGAGAACGTCTTCTGACACAAAAACAGGCTTCTTAGGTGTTACAAAGTCTGGTGTCAATCCATTTAATAAGGTTTCCAACTTTTCCTTGTCCACACTGGGTCTAGCTGTTTTGTAACCTTTGATCCATCTCATTTTTGTCCACATTTCTTTTGAGGAGGTTACATTGCCAATATCATCACAAAACTTACGCCAAGTCTTCTGTCGCTCGCGCTGGATCGCTGTTCGTGCTGTGGTTACCTTATTTTGTAAAATGTTTAGGTTGTCTGGGGTAGGATTTTTCCTGAATTGTGCCAAAGCTTGGCGACGTTCAGCTACACATCTAGACAAATCCTGTGTCCAATATGGTTTTGGAGAAAATTTACTGCAGCTCAGCGGAGATGTAACTTTCTTACTCGTTGGTATAAATTCGTCCGCGGCTTCATTCACCACTGCCATGAAATTGTCATAAGCTAATTGATGATCCAATGGTAGACGGTCATCAGAAACTTTGTCCCTTATTTTATGTTCGTATCCAGACCAATCAGCATTTTTGAAAACCCTTCTCCGTTTAGTTGAATCAACCGGCGTGATTCCAGTCGACATCTTTATCATCATATGGTCACTGCCCAGGTTTTCATTCATAACTTTCCATTCAAACCTCAGTGCAATATCCACGGTAGCAAATGACACATCAGGCGTAGTTTTTTGAGTTATATTTGCTATCTTAATGCGAGTTGGATCGCCTTTGTTGAGGTACACATAATCATTTTCGATGGCAGCAACATACACTTGGATGCCTCGGGTATCCGTCTTCGATGACCAATTAGTATGGTGTGCATTGAAGTCTCCAGCAATTATCGATCTTTGCTTTGACAGCGAAAAAATGCGACTCCAGTCTTCTAGCGTTGTGTTTGCACTGGGGGGGCAATACACTGACACAATATTTTGGATATAATCACAATTTTCCACTTGTACGTTCACTACCTCAATGTGTTGATTACCGTTGTTCACTTTGCCCTTATGAGCTCTTACTGTGTTATGAGTCATTATAGCCACTCCTCCGTACCCATCATCGCGATTACTTCGGAAAATGTTGTACCCACTAATTCTAATAGAGCTGTCTGGATCCAGCCACGTCTCACTTATTATCACTATATGGATTTTTTCCTGACATAAAAGGGCTTCAAAGTCACATATCTTTGGTCGAAGACTTTGGGCATTCCATTTGAGTATGTTTAATTTTGCTAGTTTAGCTTCGTTATCCATTTTGGCACAAAAAACTTAGACCAGGAATTTCCGAAAGGTACTGAACTGCAAAGGATACCACCGTTTTCCAAATTATACCAAGGCAATCTCTCACTTTCTCCTCCCAAGATGTATTTTCCTCCAGAAACTTCATTTTGAGTTTCTTCCATAGCAGCAACCATGATACAGCATATTTTTCTTTTGAACTCTCCCCAGGTCCAGACCCCGGTTCCGTTGCTTGTAGGTCTTTGTCTTCAGATTCATCGTCTTCTGACCAGCTAATTCTGTCCATATCTTCTACATTATTACCAGCCTTAGATGTTTTGCACTTTCCGTTTTTTTCCTCTTTCTTATGTTTTCCTTGTTTTCCCTTCGTTACCTGAGCAAATGTCTTAGCGGTTGAAGCAACCGTTAGATCACTGATTGATGCTTGTGTCGGTACCAAACATGTCTCCCTTTCACTTTGGGGGTCCACAGCTGGGAAATTGTTTCCAACTATTGTTGAGGGATATGTAGAGGGAGGTGGAGAAGGGGGAACATATAATGTTAGCGCTCTCTTGTAGGAACAGTTAAAGTCGGACATCAGGTCCCGGATTGTTCGCTCTTTCAAATAGATGGGACAGCTTTTGAACAAAGCCATGTGGTTACCCCCGCAATTGTTGCACTTAAACTCGGTTGTCTCGCAATTTTTATGATTATTTCCACATTTGGGACAAACGGGTCTACTGGCTGGGCAAAAACGAACTGTATGGCCGAACCTCCAACAGCATGAACATTGCGTTACTGGGTATCTATATGCTTCAACTTTAACTTTAGCGTCAACAAGGTATACATGAGTAGGCAGTGACGGCCCTTGAAAGCAGATTCTAACCGCTTCGCTTTCGTCCCATTTACCTGACGTGGTTCTGCGTTTGAGTCGTTTGACACTGAGAATAGACGTCGATGAACAGCTTAAACTTTCTAAAATCTCTTGTTCATTGTATTCGCAGTCAATATCCCGTATTACGCCATACGATTGGTTAATTTCCAATGTTTTCTGGCTTTTTAATCCATTTTCGTTAAATAGTTTTGAATTTATAAGCTGATCTGCACCTTCCTCTTTCGAAAACCGGATCAAAACTTTATACAGATTAATGTATTTGATTTGGATAACACCCTGTATTTTTTCTTCTTTTAAAGTCTTAGCCAGCTTGAATTGCTTAGGAAGCTTCTCAGTTCCGGTCAAACAAACTTCAATTTTATCTTCTGGGATCCTCACGGGGCCCTCGCCAGTATTCTCCACTCGTGCCAACAATTTACCTCTCCTCCCCACTGTTTGCCATACTTCCTCCGAATCCATCTCCCTACCTCTCTTCTGAGATCTCCTTATATCCTCTTGATTAGAACTTTCCTTCTCAATTATCTCCATGTCATTCAAATTTCCATTACTAGAAGTCATGACGCTTTCCCGACTAAATAATCCGGATACACTATTTAACCCGTCTTGCTCATTATCACTAGGTTTATCGTAACTGTTCATGTGCAAAAAACAGTATGCATTGAACGCGGTGCACTATCGTGCGAAGCGGTGATTCAAACCGGTTATTATTATCTGTCGAAACCAAGTGGACGCGTCCTACAATAACAAGCGCCCGCGCGCAACTGCAATAAAGAGTTATTTTATTGTAACGAAATGTTTACATTATGGCTATTTTTATAAGCACACTAGCGTCTATATAGATGTAACAATGTATTCGCTTATTGCATTAAGTAGTTACAGTATATATAAATTCAGTAACTTACAACTGAATATTTCTAACAGTATAGACAAATTTAGAATATCAAAAAACACTTTTTTCAATAATTAAATAGAGTCTGCCTCCATTCAACTCAACATGGACAAAAATGCCAAAGTTTAGGTATGTATATATGGTTAGGTATGTATAAGCATCGGAATTTCCAAATCCTGAATATGATAAAATGTAAATATACCAAATGTAGCTCCTTAACGTGGTGCTGGTACTGAGCAATGCAAGTTAGGTTCTGGATGCAGAGGGGTAGTTTGGATTGTCAAGGCATTGGGAACATTTGGATTATAGAGGCATTTTATCTAAATCTCAATCTTTTCCCTGGCAGATAATGCAATTTTAATTTATATTATGCCATGAAAATACATGGAAGGTTTCTAAGTTGGCTAAAATAAGATATATATTGGCAATATTGCATAATGACAATGACATCATAACATAACACTATTGTTTGTCTGAAATTTCATTGGTACTTTTTGAAAGTTTATAAAAAGGAGCTGAATTGGTCTATCAGTACATGTACAGTACCTTATTATATTATATTAACTTGCATCTTGTTTACTACATATACCTACCTACAAGTTACAGCAATTTAGATCATAAAACCCAGTTATAAAATTAAATTAGGTACCTCGTCTCGCACGATACGAAATTCGAATTTAATTTGGTCTAGTCTTTAGACTAGAGGTTTCTTCTTCGCTAGTCTCATTTATTTATTTTTATTTATTTATTACAAATTAGCACTAACAGTTAAACCTTACGTGCTAATTGTTACACATTTATTTACACTATTATGAACACATTATATACAACTTACAAACTATAAAAACTATGTATGTCAACTTATATGCTATTATTCCATTAAAAATGTCCCATCATCAAATTAAATAACAAAAATATATTAACATTATTATGTCTGCTTAGGCTATACAAAAACATTACTTAAATACTACGCTATATACTATTTTAAATTGAGCTGGGAGTCACTCTTGCCTCTACAAACCGACATGCTGCGGTCAAGAACCTGGACTCTGAGGTGAAGAAAATGTCGAGCTGCCTGTCATTATCCAGGATAGCTCACCACATTGAAAAGGGGGGGTTACAAGTGACCTCACGTAAATGTAAGTAAAGCAGACATTGAACGTTTTCCAGTTACGCCAGCATGATCCGGCTGGCCATCAGCAGCTCGCCCAACGGCAAGATGACGCTCAACGAGATCTACACCTACATCTGCAACGCCTTCCCCTACTACCGGGAGGCTGGCAAGGGCTGGATGGTGAGAATTTCAGACCTCATAAATACATTTTTCAACCCCCGACGAAAAAAACAGCGGAATGACATAGGCAGTTACTAAAAACGGGCCAAGTGCGAGTCGGACTCGCGCGCCCTGAGGGTTCCGTACAAAATGTACTCTAATACCGCCGGTCTATGAAAATCCAATGTTAGCAGAACCCTACTCTTAACCAAAATGCTGAGTGGGGTCATTTTATATTGGTTAATAGGCGGAAAACACTGAAGGAAATACGTAAGAGCCTGCACGTGGGTCTGGTTGCTTGTGGATTATGAATAAATTAAGGTTGTATGTGTATGTGTATGATGGGCTCGCTCTGAGGACCCTTGGGCTGGTGTAGGTGGGAGCCGAGTTGTGATGTTCTATTTTGCGGCCCTCACTACGATTTTTGGTGACAGTTCAAATCGGCTTCTTTTGTACAAACGCTCCATTAGTAAGAAGTTTGTGGAAAATACAAACTGTTCCCTTTTCAGTTTTTAGTAAAAAAATATATATTTTGCTACTCACAAAATCGTAGTAAGTTAAAATAACTCAGGGTCATTGTAAGTGTCTGGACGGACCCGCCCTGGAGCTCGCTTCAGGTGCGTCCACACTTGTATCATTTGCTCGTATCCGATCACCGTGCTGTGGCATGACTGCATATCGTGCTGCTTGGACGCTCACTGTCGGCGCGGCGATCATGCCTTGCTTGTCCGATCTAAGTGTGTGATACGCGTAGCAACATGGATTTCGAGCGATCGGATCGCCGCATCGTCCAAACGCGTGATCGTGACACGCGATCATGCCACGAGACGAAGATCTGATCGGGCAAATGATACAAATGTGGACGCACCTTTAGAGAGGGCGCCGGGTTGAGATGTGGCCGCACCTGCGGTGCTACGCGTCAGCTCGACATTCGGCCTCGTGATGGTGACGCTCGCCCACGGGCTAAAATTACTTAAATTTGAGGATTTCGATTTTGTCTCCAGTCCCAATCTGTTTGATTATTTCAGAATTCGATACGGCACAACCTATCACTGAACAAGTGCTTCATGAAGGTGGCCCGCAGCAAGGACGACCCGGGCAAGGGCTCGTACTGGGCGATGGACAGCAGCTACAAGCTGGCCGAGGTGACGCCGCGCAGGCGCCGCTCGCTGCGGGTGGGTAGCTCGTATCACCCGACTACACGCATACACTCCCAACAAAACCACAAACCGAATTCATACATCACTCCTTCTTTGTGTGTTGTCTCTCGGAAACAGTCGAGTCGTGCTGAGAGTCTCGTGTGACTTGCAGATGGCGCCGTATAGTCCGGAGTGCAGCTCCAACAGCAGCAGCGGCGAGGCGGGCGCGCTGCCGCCCGACGCCGCGCCCACGCCCCCCCACACGCCCACCACGCCCACCGAGCCCGACAAGCCCGCGCAGCCGCCGCAGCACAGGGGTACGTCAGCTACACATACATACGACCACCACGCCGACCGGGCCGAGGTTAGGATACCACGTGTTATCCGAGGCAGGAGATTCCAAACAGTTTAATGCTACACTTGGCACCTTCGGCCCTGCAGCGCCCCTAGTTTACGCTCGGAAAACCGGCGTCATGATTGAATACACGGGTACAGTTAAAATTAAAATAATCTTGCTTGGCCTAAAGCAACTAGTCTTGCCCCTGTTAATAAAGTCATCGTTTTCACTGTAAACTAAAACCATATCTGTTCCGCTCTCCTCTACTGTAAAAAATCTAGGCATTACCATGGACCAGACTCTTTCTTGGTCACCGCACTTATCTGAGGTGAGCAGGAAACTGTCTGCGTCACTGAACGTTTGCAGAATTTCCTTCCACTTCATACTAAGATTCCTCTCGCCCGCTCTCTTTTACTTCCTCTTCTCCATTATGGTGACATTGCTCCCTTGGACTACAAGGAAGAGCTACTTAATAAGCTTGAGCGCCTGCAAAATATTTGCATAAGATACATTTTTGGTCTGAGAAAGTATGATCATGTCTCTCAGTACCGTTATCAGCTAGAGTGGCTTCCGATTCGTCGTCGTAGGGACGTGCATGTGCTGTCATCGCTGTACAATGTATTATTCAATCCTATCTCTCTGAAATATTTACCTATATGGCGGCTGGCAGTGGCCACCGGCTGCGCTCAAGTGCCAATCTTTCTCTCGCCTTTCCGCCCAATAAGTCGCGCACATATAGGAGATCTTTCACAGTCCACTCGGTTAAATTATGAAACGCGTTGCCGGTGTCCATTAGCAGTCACAAACCGTGGCATCACCATGAGACTAGTTCGATTTATGTAAAATTGTCCCGTAATATCTATTTATTTGTTAATGAAAGATTATGGCCTCGTTCGTAGGTATAATAATATGCTTCCGAAAAAATATTTCCAAGTATAATCTACAGCTACGTGCAAGTAAATTATTTTACGAGGGTGACGCGAATTAATTATGAATTAAGTTACAACTTTTAATGGGAGTCACATTATAATACGTTTCTGTCAAAAATTGCATTTTCGTGACAAGCTTTTAGTGCCGAATGTACTTTTATTTAAACGATCATCGAGACGATTCTAAGCAGACCAAACTCGGTAGGATTGTGTTATTTTATTACAGAGTTCCTATGACCACTTTCCGGCTCCATCATCAGATCAGCTCGATGGTGTCATAATATTTTGTCGTCACCTAACTTACATAAGTATGCCGAATTTTAGCTCAATGCTAAATTTGACCACACTAACTTACTATACAAATATCTACGGGAAAATACATAAAGTATAGACAGTTTTCCTGTAGGCCCATTGGTTTTGTATTTCCCTATCCTATTTCAGTACAAATTTCAAGCAGAATGAATGGCAAAATTACACGAGTATGTTTTGTTAACAGAATCTAAGCACACAGACGACGCTCTCTCAGCACTCATGAACGAGGAGTTGATAGCGGACGTGGACATCAGCGAGGGTAAGGGAATATTTTATTCGGTGGAGGAAAATATCTTTCTGAGAAATGTAAATAATGAAAAAATTACGCTTGCAAGAACATCGCTTTAACCGGTTAATATCTTGGAACCCAAATCAGGGAGCGAAATCCATTTAGCGGTTAGAAAGTGGTTCCTCCGTGTGAGAGAAGTCTAGGGTGAATAACCGCTCGCTTAGACAGGATTGGTTTGCTTGCTAATTAGATTCAATCTTTCATGTAGATGACTGTCGTTGCGCCACTATCGGCGCGACAGCGGTCATTGATCCCGTATCCGAACACGAAGTAACCGGTTAGAGAGCGCTTCGTAATAAAGCTCAGAAATCAGTTCGTCCGAATGTAACCTAAATAATTAACCGTTATGACCTGAATAAATACCGGTTTGTTTGTAACCGGTTACAAGCCCTGGCCTACTGAGCCACTGAGTCTAGTGAGCATTTATGAAACTAAATTTTCACCCTAACAGAGCCATGTACCATGGCTCTGAACGGCGGAAAAGCTGGTTAAAATGCATTTACGAGGAAAGTTGTGGACAGATTTGTGTGGGTTTAAAAGCTGATTCACCCATCTCCAACTTGGTCCCGTATAATTTTGGTTAAGATTTGATTTTGAGATCCATGAGGAATAGAATGAACGCTGCAATATTGTAGGCAATTATTTCGGTATTTGTATTTTAAAAACTGAGCTTGTCAACAAAATATAAAAGTGCCATGAAGATGCGCGCTTTTGCTGATGCAATTTTTATATCGTATTCTATTACATTTGTAGTTTATTTCTATGTAGGAACGACTACGTATGGATGAGTACCGACATGCTATCGGCCGGTTTTTAAGCATAAAATTGAAATTTTGAGTAGTTTAAAAATGTGTTTATATAAAACGCAGTACCCTGTATGCGATCGCTGACCGACGGTGTGTCCTCAGAGCGCGCGTGGGGCGGCGCCCGGCGGCACGTGTGCTCCACGCTGCGGCACTCGTCGCTCACCGACGACTACGGCAACTTCGTGGTCAGCGCCGACGACTGCGACTGCCCCGCCGACGACGTGCCCGCCCCGCCGCCCGCCCCCGCCGCCCCCGCCGCCCACGCCGCCCACGTCCCGCCCGCGCCCTACGCCTACTGGCCCGAGGAGTTATAACACGCGCCCGCCGACTGCGGGGCGGCCGGAACGCCCGTTTTCATCTGATCGCATGATTGGCCGGGCTTGGGGAGCTTCGTTGATAAAAGGAAGGAACTGGCGAATGTGTAGCTGACTTGTAACACGTGTGAGAGAACGAGAGGATTCTGTCCGATTATAATGTTTGATACTCGATGTATTAACGTAGCTGATGAGGCCTTTTCGAAGCCCGGCCTTATACGATCGCAGTGTCTGTCTGGTTCGTTCTAAAGTTACTCTTCGAAACTAAGGTACTTCTATAGAAGACGTGGCTTAGATCGGACGTTGCGAACTAGCCTTTTACATAAACGCTGTCGTAATTTGTAAGAGTATCAATGCAATGTTTTATATTGACCACAGTGTGGACGCAGAACAGTAACGAGGTTACTTTTAAGTACGTCAAGTGTTATACGCCGCGATATCTTCGCCGCCGTCGTGGTACAGTCGACCTTAAACTTATGTCTGACCTTTGTGGTCTACTGTACGACTTGGTGGTGGCGCTGTTTGTAGATCTCGTTGCGTTTTTACTTGAAATCGTGTCGTGCGCTTCTACGACACGATATAAAGAAGCAGCTTTGCAAACACAAGTTACACCCACTATAATTCTAGTAGAAGAATTTTATTTTTGTTGTTAAACACTAAAAGCTTATCGCCCTTATTTGGGCATCGAAAAATGAAGCTAACATCTGTAATTTAGAAAATACTAATTGTGGCCTGAAGAACTGTGGTGTGTGTAACTTTGAGCCAAAGCTGTGTGGCTTGATAATTACATGTTTGTTGATCAAATATGCGATGCCGTTTAAATTATATTTGAATGGCCATTTAAGAATATTAAGGCGCGTCGTTTGATCAAATATACTTTGTCGACGCCTGTTAGCCAGTAGCATAGCGATACCCTGTGTAATGTACACGAGTAAACCGCCAAATTGCCGCAGTGCCCTGGCCGGAGTGAATGCACTGGAGTCCCCTTAAATACTTGTTTGAACTGAGAACCTTGGAGTATCGATTTAAACTTACACGATTTTCACTCATTATCACAACACAACAAAACGGTGCTTAATCGCGTATAAATATGATTTATTTAATTACCTTTCGTTGGTAATTCCTCGACGTTTCGGACGTCGCGTTACGTCCATGGTCTCGAAGGAATTTAGATAGATCATATTTCGGTGAATCAACTTTTAGACTCACTCTTTTGACGGCTCTGGCGTTACCAAATATGTCTGTGGAGTTCTCAAGAATTCGGGCTTCTAATATGATATTTTCCTGTTTATTAGGTTAAACAGACGGGACATTCAACGTTTTAACGTACCTCATAAATTTAAAGAAGTGAAACCATTATTTAAAAGCGTTTTTTTGCAGCGAAGTTTAATAGTTGTGGTCAAATTTACGTGGATCCAAAGGTTCAATCACCCATTGATACGCGATTAAATAAATAAATAAATATTACTAGACGACGAAATATTTAATAGATATATTATACATAGAAAACATCTACAACAAATACTTATCCTCATCGCACAAATATTTGCCCCTACCGGGATTTGAACCCAGAACCTCAGCTTCGCAGGCAACGTTACTCCCACTGAGCCAAACCGGTCGTCAAAGAATAAGCCCCGTTTTGTAGTGTTGCTTGGAGTAAGTTTGACAGGAAGGTAGGGTCCATATCGCTCACAGTAATATTATAACGGGAGGGGCATTCGTGAACTCCGAATGAAACCCCAGCTCACTCTGGCCGGCGCTCCCTAGAGTAGAGTAGGGCGCGGAGGACGGCGCTCCGCCTCCGGTGTGTTCGAGCTCACTGAACATGTTGCTAGAGTTGTAAGTATATCTAACCATACTGTGCCGGTACTCGACGAGTAAATATGTAAGTAGAGCACCACGGCAACTTATGTAGCTATATTTACTTGTTAAGTAGCGATATGCTAATCTTAACGGATAAAATAATGTTTAATGATAATTTTGTAACGGATCAATAATGGGGCGCGGTTCAGACGGTGACGTGACCTTGAAATAGTTTTTATACGGGCAGCTGAAAAATTACAATTTTGGCAGGTCATAAATTACTAAACGAGTTGAAAATTCTTCCTAGAGAAGTCAAACATCACGTAACGGTACATTGACATTCGTTTTGAACCTTAATATTTAATGTATTATAAATTGAAAAATACTCACGTCTGAATCTCGCCCGCTGCAGAGATATTTTTCAGTAATTTACAAATGTTGTTTTAAATATATGCCACGTAATAAGCTATCGACATCACCAACATATCTGCCAATTATATGATATGATAGTTGTAACGTTAGACTAGGCGTAGTTACCTCCTAGCTATATCTATACATAGCTGTCTGTTATATGTATTCGTATAACAAATAAAATGGACCATAGAGCAAGATTGGAGAAATACTTGTCACAATATCCGTGTAGGGAGCAGTATAATTAATAGAGCCTCGTAATACCGATAAGGTACGTGACGATGAAAAAAAGCGACGTGCAGTAGCTTTTAACAATAACAAAGGCTTTAGAAATATTTGATACTCTATTCCTGGATACTTTAGAGATGATGATTGTAAGCGCTTTGTCTGTGAGAAGTTTTTGCAATGCGATGAATACACTAGCTTACTTTAAAAGCATGTTTGTCGGACGGTGTATACTGCTTGTAGCGCGGGTATTGCTGTACGTGCTGCACATGGCACGTGCTGCACGTGGCACGTGCTACACGTGGCACGTGCTACACGTGGCACGTGCTACAACAGCACGGGGCCGGCGCGGGAGGCCCGCAAGAGGGCGCCGGCCTCCGAGCGGCAGGTAAGACGTAACAGTATTGGAGCCAGAGGTGACGTACAGATCTCAGAGTGACCAGTATATTGTAATAAATATATTAGTTATTTTAATATTATTTACATGCGGTAATTGTTTATTTTGACTGTGCATAATACTAACGACCGGTTCGGGTTTATTTAATTGTCAATACGAGACGGTAGTACATAAAAAAAATATGAATTAGTTGGTACGAATTTATTATTTAATAATAAAGAATAAATATGAATGAAATAAAAATGTATGTAATATTAATGTCGCACGTATATACGTAAAATGCTTATTAGATTATCGCGAAAAGGGGGCCTATCGGTGAATGAATATGTATAAATATAGCTCAGTTCCCGCTTGTCCGAGGTCGCATCGTTCGCAGTGGGGAAGCGGCAGAGTGCCATAAGCCGGCCGCGGCGCGGCGTGTCCCATATCTTATTGAAAATGTGTTCAGAATTTTTTAGATACTATACATGATAACATAGTTGTGTGTACATAGCGTTATACCGCGGGGATTATTTGTGTACTAGTTAAGATTAACGTATTATTAATGTTTATTGCGAGGCGGGCGATGGGAATCTGTATATTTTGTCTTTCCGCCGCGTGTGAGCGAGGCGAGCAGGGTGCTGTAATAAAAGAGTATATGAGATTGATAATCTGTATACAAATTGGTTAGTTTTGAGCCTCGTCGATATTACTTGTACCCTTTAATCTAGCGAACTGTCGCGTTTACCAAGTATTTTGGTATAATTTTTAACTTTTTGACTCCCGCAGTTGAACACGCTCCAAATTTTATGATGGCGATGTTATATTTCGTTTTTTTTATATACACTTTTAATGTAAAGAATAATATATAACATGATATTTCAACTGCTGCGGGGTCAACTGGTTAACTTTTTGTATTATTTTATATTTTATCATCACAAATGTAAAAGCCAGTGTATCCAGTGTTAGACTGACGTCGGCGGACTACTCGTCTTACTTTAAGTCTAAATGTTGCTCTAAATCGTATTGGTTTTTTATTTGAAATTACATTCCGTATTATATTTAAAATTTAAAGAAAAATCAATTTAAATATTTTATTTTTTTACGATCCCCGTATTTTACAGAATAGTATATTTATCTACATCTATTTTATTTTATTTAGAGTAGTAACTAATGGTAATAATTTGAAATTAGGCATATTTTATTTGGTGCATATATTTGAGTTGCCATCTATTGTTTGATAGTATTAATTATTTTCTGTGATAAAACTTTTTATTTTTTTTGAAAAACAAAATGTGCTTCAGTGAAGAAAAATGTTTGATATGCTACATCACGATCCTATAATACGAGTGTAAATTGAACTGCCTATAACGAGTAGATTTGCTACATCACCCTTAAAATTCAATAGCTGAGAAGCGTGGTTAATTTATAAAGTTGTTGGGCTTGGTTACTTATATTCTCGAAACCATTTTTACGTGAAGAACAAACAGGACTCGTAGTAAAGGGCGCGGCGATGTGCGCAGAGCATTATAGTATAGTTTGGTGTATATTTCGTGTTGATCAACTCGCTCCGCCTATGGCAACACACGGCGGGCTGTAACCGCGTTAGCCGTTTACTTTAAGCGTAGGATGTTCTACCTCTAAACAAATCATAGTTGATGTACAATATAATATAAACTTTTAACAGAAACGCATTTTAATTAATAAAACCCATCCCTTATTTTTTTTTAATGAGATCACAAACATTTGACTTCAATCTCACCTGTTGGTAAGCGACGATGAAGCCGACGAAGGAGCATGCTTACATAGATAATGCCTATTCACTCTCGTCTTGAGAGATCCAAGTTATATTGTTCCGGGAAAAGGCATAATAAATAAAGAGTGCCAGACAAGGTGTATGTCATGTCTCGTACGACGCGCGTGCACTATAGGCATAACGCATAACCGAGTCTATTCCTGCGGTATGGGAGCGGTGCGGGAGGAGGGTGTTTACGGAACGTCAAACGACGCATAACTTCAGTCAGGCGACATGCTTGTATAGCGAGATAGTTAGGACACGTCATGTCACGTCACTTGCCACCCCTCCCTTATATTAAATAATTAATTATAATATTAATATTAAATATTTAATAATCTTTTTATTTAATTATTATTTATATTGAAAATAACATTTGCTAATTAAATTTTTAAAAATTAACGTAAAAAATTAAATATTTAATTGTGTTGTTTAATCGTAAAGTGTTAAGCGTTAGACCTTTATTAAACCCTACGTATCTAGGTATATGCGTTTACAAATCCAAATATGAAAAGAGGGTCATGGCAAAAATTGCCAATTTTGATACGGATTTTTAAACATCAGTTCATATTAAGGTTGTAAAGGATAGATGTAACAGTTGAGACTTCCATTATTAGGGTTCGGCCAAAATGGCGAATATGGAACCCCTTATAGTTTCGTCATGTCCATCCGGCCGTCATATAGGTATTTTACTCAAAAGCTACAAGATATATATTGCTGTAATTTGTCACAGAAGATGAAACATCTTTTTTCACCAAACATCAACGTGTGGCACATATCTCGACACTTAAAAACACTAAGGTTTCTAAGCATTATTTTGATTGAGCGAATATTTTCGGATATAATCACTCGGAAAGTAGCATAAATTGTGTCCTTCCCTTTTATCATTTAGAACCGTATGTCCAAAATGTATGAAAAACTTACCTTTGTAACTTACTACGAATATTGCTTCCAGCTCAACCCGCGACGGCGGGGTGGGCGCTTGCAGTACCCAGTACTTGATTTCTGTCTTGCTCTAACAACTGGTGGTCATGATTTTATTTGTATTTAGTGTATGAACGTGTATGATTACTAATTTGGCATTCTTTTTTCGGTTTCACGAGATGGTTCGTAATGATCGGTCTATCTTTTATCACTTTTACGACCGTGAGCCCGCTAGGCGGGCGCCCTGCTCGTAGCAAGTGTTCGCTACATACGGTTTTTCCCATGGTATCAACTAAGAGCGTAGCGCTAGCAACATTTCGGTTGCGAAAGTGTTATTCTTGGTCTGTGCAACTCGCGGACAATATGGATACTGCACCACTAGTATTTTGTACTAGAGGATACCTGCAAGGAGAAACAGTAATAACCCCTATTTTCTTGAGCGTAGTGGATAAAAAGTATCCTATATCCGTCTGTGGACACTCAGCTACCCGTATACCAAAAATAGTTGAAATTGGTTAAAGATGATGCTGTGTCATTGCCGAATAAATATGTATTTTCTATTATAACATACAAATAAAAAACATACTGACAACTGATTTTGTCATATACTTTGACAGACGGGAGTGCGTCCGCTATCGTCGCGCTCCGGGTGTCGAATCCTGTATATTCATAGAGCAGCACTACGTGAATGTACAAGAAACGCACCCGGAGCGGACTAGCAGCGGACGCCTCTGCACTCTTCAAAATTAAAATTCCTTCAAAGTTATTCATTATTATTTGTCATTAATTGTCAGTATGTAAATTAACATGAGATGAGGCGCTGGTATTTTCCTATTATTCATACACCAGTCTAAAATCGGGGAAAATAATTTAGGGAAGCGATATGAATAAAAAAAACATAAAATATCAACAACTTTAATTATTGAATATATACAAGAACAATATACATACAAGAGTTAACAAGTATCGATTTTGTCGCGTGGTGCTAGCGTACGGGTGGCGAGGAAACAGACGCATGCGTATCACAACACACGGAAGGTCTAATATCCTTTATATTACAGTAAAGTGGTCCAATAATGCCGTCGGCGGAGCCGGCTCAGGGCCCTCCGCGATCGTCGGGGACCTCTCACAGCCCTCTGTAATGTAAATAAGCTAAAGATGCTTCCAAGCGCTTCGCCTGATAATACGCAAAATGCTAACTGCACGCATATTGTGCAAATAGTCAAAATGTACATACGCAAAATGTACATCATGACAACGTACAGTACGCGAAATATACAGTATGCAAAATGTAATTACGCTGAAAGCACATATTTATCATTATATTCATTTAATCGTTTGTACAATATGCGTACTGTACATTTGTCATGATGTATATTTTGCGTGTGGACATTTTTACTGTTTGCACATTATGCGTGCAGTTGGCATTTTGAGTATTGTACATTATCAGCCGAAGCGCTTCCAAGTTTTTACGTCCGCGATGAAAACTGCGAAGGGACCGAGGTTTGAAAGGATGTAGGCAGGCAGTCGAAAAGGTAACCCAAACAGATATGAGTAACCTAAACCCTGAGCTATAAAATAGTTTTCACTGCCCACGTCCATATAATTTTAGTCCATGCTAGCTTTTCTAATATCTAATTAAAAAAATTCATAGGATCAGCGATTCGTTGATTACAAAAATACATTAAATTTCTACATACAAATTGAAACATTAATTAAAATTTCTAAATTATCTTTATCGCATGTAAATACAAAAATGTAGTAACAAAATAACTTAACACGTTTTGACGCCGCACGAGCCTGCAGTGCCGGGATTGCACGAGAAATAATCAGATCCTAAACGCTATCGATGCACTAACAAACATTATATCACCGCCGCGCTGCCCCGGCGCAGCTTATTGTCTTACATAGACCGAGCGGATAACGCTTCTATATGTCTACTCGAAGGAGCCCGCGACTTCGTCAGCGGAGAAAAAATCATAACCCTCTTTTTTCTTCAGCATAGTCGAGTAAAAAGCATCCTATAACCATCTGTAGATGCCCAGCTACCCGTATGCCAAAAATAGCTGAAATCCGTTCAGCCGTTTTGACGTGATTAAGTCACGACACACATAAACATAAAAAAATCTATTTGGTGACTATCAAATAGTCTACGGACTATCATTTATTTTTCTAAATATCTTCAATGTGCAGACATTAAATTTTTACTACTGTATAATATTATAGATACAGCGTCTCCAAGAAAACATGATAGTGATTGAAACGGAGGTCAATATCAAACGATAAATTTCAGTGGCCACTAGCGACCACAATCACAAGTAACAGTAACAATACAAGGCGGGATCCTAGCGACTGTCGCACAATCTGTTAACCAATCGAGTCGATTAACAGTTTCAGTCAAAAAGATAACAGATACGGTCCGTCAGTCGACCCGCGCCCGCTACAATTTAGAAATTACAACTTTATGTAAATTTAAAACTATTATACAAAATTAATTTCAATACCAACATGATTTAAGAGGTTAGAAGCAAACAGCGATTGTAATAAAATCGGCACTTATTTATGACAATCTGGCTTCGAATATAAATAAGTAAACAACATAATGGTATGGATGTTAGACGACGCGTCCACTCCACCGGGCAGTGGACGAGCTAGTTCAGCAGCAAGCGTGAGGCGAGTGACGGAATAACCACAATCATCCTAAAGTAGCGTTACATCCAACATCAAGCAAACCTCGTATCGCGGTAAGGATCACACAAAACAAGGTTTATTTGATGAACGAGGCCGGTGAAGTGGACGAGTAAAACAGTAATATTATAAAGAGTAATGACAATAATTTAATATGCTACAACAAAGTCACGTCGGCGACCGCGTCAACAGTAACATACTCACAGCCTGGCGCCGCCCAGCGCTCCTCGCTACGATTATCGCTAGTCTTCCGTCCATGCCTTTCTATCCTGACACAAGTACTTTATACAAGACCTAAAACACATCCTTGTGACATTATAGACTGATTTTGTCAGACCCCGAACTAAACAGCAATTTCATAGACGAAAGCCAGAAAAAACAATGGCAGATATGTACGTACGGGCGTTGGAGTCACCGATGAAAACTGCATGTTGCAGTGCACCAAATCGAAATCATTTTCCACAACCCATACGGAAGCTAAAACCTAGTCTGCCACAGCAGAACACTCCCAATATCAACAAACGATGTAAAGACGAGACAACCAAAGGACTAAACATGCATACAAATGTTGACCTTTGTATTGCAACGGCCGGTGAATACATTGTATGTTATGTTATCAGAATATTAGGTTTGACTCATAACCAATTTAGTCGGCGGTTAGAGTGAAACTGATTCACATCCCACATATTAACTACGTCGTTCGTCGAAAAATAGTATAATATAATAATATAAAAATCACAAATATACCTCCCTCTGTCAATGACCGTTGACAGGACGGGCAGCCGTCTAATATGTACACCCTAGCTTTATCTAGAAAATAAACACAAGTAGTCTAACAAAGAACAATGTTATTCGTTAATTTAAACAATACTCAATGTATCGCGGCATCGACTGACATATAACAATTTAGAATTTGCCATTTCTATATATAACAAACAATTGGCCATAAAATAATTATGTAACAAAGTTAAATACATATTCCAGGAGATTGGTACTTTGTAAGCGTCGTAGAATTCGTATTCACAGTACTATGTACAGCGGGTATAATTTAGTCGAGAGTTGGAACCGAGCGCGTCTCGACGGTGAGGCGTCGCCACCGCGCGGCGCGGCTGAGATCGTGTGCTCCGTGGCATGTGGCGGTCCGGAGGAGACGCTGCCAAACAAAACGAAATGATGTAAGTAACTGATATTAGTAACCCTACTTGTTGGTCTTTATAAAGGCACTACTCACTCGAAGATAACGTGATGCTACCAAGTTTAATCGCAGAAAGGGTCACATCAAGTCTTACAGAAATTTAAGTATGAAACAACGATATAGATGGTGTAGTGTACCTGTGGCGGGCGGCTCACAGCGAGTCACGGTGCCACACCCAGGTGCGCTTGGTGTGGTCGAAGCGAAGGTACTAACCTAACCTAACAACGATATAGATGGTGTAGTGTACCTGTGGCGGGCGGCTCACAGCGAGTCGCGGTGCCACACCCAGGTGCGCTTGGTGTGGTCGAAGCGAAGGTACTAACCTAACCTAACAACGATATAGATGGTGTAGTGTACCCGTGGCGGGCGGCTCACAGCGAGTCGCGGTGCCACACCCAGGTGCGCTTGGTGTGGTCGAAGCGAAGGTACTAACCTAACCTAACAACGATATAGATGGTGTAGTGTACCCGTGGCGGGCGGCTCACAGCGAGTCGCGGTGCCACACCCAGGTGCGCTTGGTGTGGTCGAAGCGAAGGTACTAACCTAACCTAACAACGATATAGATGGTGTAGTGTACCCGTGGCGGGCGGCTCACAGCGAGTCGCGGTGCCACACCCAGGTGCGCTTGGTGTGGTCGAAGCGAAGGTACTAACCTAACCTAACAACGATATAGATGGTGTAGTGTACCCGTGGCGGGCGGCTCACAGCGAGTCGCGGTGCCACACCCAGGTGCGCTTGGTGTGGTCGAAGCGAAGGTACTAACCTAACCTAACAACGATATAGATGGTGTAGTGTACCCGTGGCGGGCGGCTCACAGCGAGTCGCGGTGCCACACCCAGGTGCGCTTGGTGTGGTCGAAGCGAAGGTACTAACCTAACCTAACAACGATATAGATGGTGTAGTGTACCCGTGGCGGGCGGCTCACAGCGAGTCGCGGTGCCACACCCAGGTGCGCTTGGTGTGGTCGAAGCGAAGGTACTAACCTAACCTAACAACGATATAGATGGTGTAGTGTACCCGTGGCGGGCGGCTCACAGCGAGTCGCGGTGCCACACCCAGGTGCGCTTGGTGTGGTCGAAGCGAAGGTACTAACCTAACCTAACAACGATATAGATGGTGTAGTGTACCCGTGGCGGGCGGCTCACAGCGAGTCGCGGTGCCACACCCAGGTGCGCTTGGTGTGGTCGAAGCGAAGGTACTAACCTAACCTAACAACGATATAGATGGTGTAGTGTACCCGTGGCGGGCGGCTCACAGCGAGTCGCGGTGCCACACCCAGGTGCGCTTGGTGTGGTCGAAGCGAAGGTACTAACCTAACCTAACAACGATATAGATGGTGTAGTGTACCTGTGGCGGGCGGCTCACAGCGAGTCGCGGTGCCACACCCAGGTGCGCTTGGTGTGGTCGAAGCGAAGGTACTAACCTAACCTAACAACGATATAGATGGTGTAGTGTACCCGTGGCGGGCGGCTCACAGCGAGTCGCGGTGCCACACCCAGGTGCGCTTGGTGTGGTCGAAGCGAAGGTACTAACCTAACCTAACAACGATATAGATGGTGTAGTGTACCTGTGGCGGGCGGCTCACAGCGAGTCGCGGTGCCACACCCAGGTGCGCTTGGTGTGGTCGAAGCGAAGGTACTAACCTAACCTAACAACGATATAGATGGTGTAGTGTACCTGTGGCGGGCGGCTCACAGCGAGTCGCGGTGCCACACCCAGGTGCGCTTGGTGTGGTCGAAGCGAAGGTACTAACCTAACCTAACAACGATATAGATGGTGTAGTGTACCTGTGGCGGGCGGCTCACAGCGAGTCGCGGTGCCACACCCAGGTGCGCTTGGTGTGGTCGAAGCGAAGGTACTAACCTAACCTAACAACGATATAGATGGTGTAGTGTACCTGTGGCGGGCGGCTCACAGCGAGTCGCGGTGCCACACCCGGGTGCGCTTGGTGTGGTCGAAGCGAAGGTACTAACCTAACCTAACAACGATATAGATGGTGTAGTGTACCCGTGGCGGGCGGCTCACAGCGAGTCGCGGTGCCACACCCAGGTGCGCTTGGTGTGGTCGAAGCGAAGGTACTAACCTAACCTAACCACGATATAGATGGTGTAGTGTACCCGTGGCGGGCGGCTCACAGCGAGTCGCGGTGCCACACCCAGGTGCGCTTGGTGTGGTCGAAGCGAAGGTACTAACCTAACCTAACAACGATATAGATGGTGTAGTGTACCTGTGGCGGGCGGCTCACAGCGAGTCGCGGTGCCACACCCAGGTGCGCTTGGTGTGGTCGAAGCGAAGGTACTAACCTAACCTAACAACGATATAGATGGTGTAGTGTACCTGTGGCGGGCGGCTCACAGCGAGTCGCGGTGCCACACCCAGGTGCGCTTGGTGTGGTCGAAGCGGTGCGCCAGCCACTGCGCCTGCAGCAGCTCGGCGCGGTCCGCCGACAGGTACAACGGCTTGCCGCGCCTGCGGACGAATCAAACTTAAACCACTGCTGCAAACCACGAGTCTCTAGAAGACGTAAAAGCTTGTAGCTTCTTAAGCACCGCCGGATAATCACGTTCTGGCAAAATTAGGCCATATGTACCGTGTAGTTCCCGCAAGGTGATCGCATTTATCGTTATAGTTAAGATACTAGTCTCTTTCAGAATAAGCCGGTTACACACAGCGACTTCGCAGCGGTTCTCTGAAGCGTGACTGCATCGCCACACTAATGATTGATAGGCATTTGTATCGATTCAACCGCGCTATTTTATCCATAGAGTCGCCCTTATGAATTAATAAAAACGTGTTGTGGCTCGAACTCGAACAAGAATTATAATTCCCCTGTGTCGCGGATGCACCGAGTTCGCATCAACACTGTATCACGTTTACATCGAGACTGTATCAAGTTTGCTTCGACACTGTATCACGTTTACATCGTCACTGTATCACGTTTGCATCGATACTGTATCACGTTTGCATCGACACTGTATCACGTTTGCATCGACACTGTATCACGTTTGCATCGACACTGTATCACATTTGCATCGATACTGTATCACGTTTACATCGACACTGTATCACGTTTGCATCGATACTGTATCACGTTAACATCGTCACTGTATAACGTTTGCATCGATACTGTATCACGTTTACATCGTCACTGTATCACGTTTGCATCGATACTGTATCACGTTTACATCGTTACTGTATCACGTTTGCATCGACACCCTATCACGTTTGCATCGACACTGTATCAAGTTTGCATCGACACTGTATAACGTTTGCATCGACACTGTATCACGTTTGCATCGACACTGTATCACGTTTGCATCGACACTGTATCACGTTTGCATCGACACTATATCACGTTTGCATCGACACTGTATCACGTTTGTATCGACACTGTAACACGTTTGCATCGATACTGTATCACGTTTGCATCGACACTGTATCACGTTTGCATCGATACTGTATCTAGAATGCATCGCTGCAAGAAGTCGCCCCCTGTAACCGGCCAAAGTGCGAAACTGAAGCTTTCAGCTTTAAATTAATTTGGATCCGTAGCTCTTCACTTTTCTTATCGTATCATATTGTTTCTCATGTCTCATCGTATTGACAACGACCGTGTTCAACAACGTACTGTTTCAGTTTATCTTCACGAGTCACCAAAACCAAGATAATCGCTATCTTGGTTTTGGTGGATATTGATGAAATTTGGAGCAGATTAGGAGAGTATTATTAGACGAGGTTGATGGGAAACAATGTTGGGTCTCACTTGAGGTCACGGTCCTCCTCGTCGTAGTCGTCGAGGTAGAGCGAGCCCCACAGGCAGGCGCGGCGGCCGCGGATCACGATGATGTATGTTGACGTCACCACCAAGAAGATGCCCGTGCCGCCGCCGCACTCCATCGCGTGCTGCAACAGAACCCCACCCACAATATAACAATACTATGCATATTTCTATTAAAAACTAGAAGGCGCTCGCAACTTTGTTCCCGGAGCAGAGAAAGTCATAACCCCTTCTTTCTCTTTAGCGTAGTTGAGTAAAAAGTATCCTTTAACCTTCTAGAGATATCTAGCTAGTCGTGTACCAAAAATAGTTCAAAGCCGTTTAGCCGATTTTGCATGATGAAGCCGCAACGACACATACGAACATACAAAAAATTAAAAAATAAATATATCTATTTTTCGCTTCAGTGACCTCCAAATAGTCCCTTACAATAGTCTTTTTTTTTAATATCTTCAGTGTACAGACATTTCATTTTTACAACTTTATAATAGTTTACATATGGAAAACGATTAGAAAAATGTAGGCGCATTATATTTACACCAAATTCTAATGCTATGCCAGAGGTGAAATTTCTAATCAATGTCAAATTAAATTAATTGGCGCAGTCGGTAGACCAATGTTTTATTAAAAAGTAGTTTGAATTCTTGCGTGGTTTAAATCAAGTTTTTTGTGATCGTTACTCCAAGTCGATAACGATTTTCAGGAGGCACTAAGGAATTAACCATAAGGAGGCGAGGTTTAAGTGGCCGAGGCATTTGCTCGTAGAACCGATGGTCGTCGGGACAGATTGCACATCATGGCGAATCAACGATTCGGTCAGGATCTCGGGAAACCGTCAGCCACGACCGGTCGTCGAGAAGACTTTCGGGGGAGGTGTCCGTCATTCGGGCGATAGATCGTCGGGGCTCACCTGCACGGCCTCGGCGACCTGCTGCTGGCGGCAGCAGGCCTGCTTGAGGCACACGAGCGTGCCGCACAGCAGGCACACGGAGGCCTCCTTGGGCACGGCGCCGCACTGCAGGCACACGCGCTCGTGGTAGTACGAGAACAGGCGGTCGTAGTCGCGCGGCAGCGCCAGCAGCGCCGGCGCGCGCCACGCCACGTGCAGCCCGCGCAGGATGCGCCGCACCTGCGGGCCGAGAGGTTACAGCTCTGGCGACCGAGGTCACCGTCGGAACTTGGCAACGTTTCTAGTCAAGAAGGGCTCTGGCTGGATTTGAATTATGCTTGGAGTCGCATGCCTGCCACCCGTTTGGCCAACTTTAACAACGATGCTTGATTTCGTAACACGTAAATACACGTAAATTTTAAAGCTCTTCGGATTCAAAACAAAACTGTGGGGCTATTCCGAAGCTCAAAATTGCAAGTTAAGTATGGCGCCGTCCTGCTCTTAAACTACAGTCTACCACGGGAGCGAGAGGGATTCGATATGAATTTGGAATTAAAAGTAACGGGAGTAACTCTTCGGGTCTTCCTCTTCTCGGTCTTCGTCGTGCGGGCCGGCGGCCCTCAGCCGAGTTAAAATCCGGGTGGGCTCGCGCTGCGGGCCCGCAGGGCCCTCGAGCTCGCGTCGGTGGGAGCCGGTCGTGATGCTCCGTACCTCAGGTGCTACGCAGAAGTTCGGCCTTCGGCCTCGCGGCGTCGGACCTGCGCTTTCGGGCCCACGGCCCTTAGTCGAGCCAAAATTACTTAGGGTATTGTAAGTGTCTGAGTGGGCTTGAACTGAGGGCCCTTGGGATCACGTGCGGCGGCAGCGCGGCGGCCGCCACGTCGCCGTCGGCCTCGGAGCACAGCTGCAGGTGTGCACCGGTACACGGTGTATGTGTGCACGTACCGCGAGGCGCCCCCCGCGCGCGGCCTGGCTGAGCCTGCGGGCCGCGGCGCGCGCCAGCTGCGGCGCGTGCGGCGGCAGCGCGGCGGCCGCCACGTCGCCGTCGGCCTCGGAGCACAGCTGCAGGTGTGCACCGGTACACGGTGTATGTGTGCACGTACCGCGAGGCGCCCCCCGCGCGCGGCCTGGCTGAGCCTGCGGGCCGCGGCGCGCGCCAGCTGCGGCGCGTGCGGCGGCAGCGCGGCGGCCGCCACGTCGCCGTCGGCCTCGGAGCACAGCTGCAGGTGTGCACCGGTACACGGTGTATGTGTGCACGTACCGCGAGGCGCCCCCCGCGCGCGGCCTGGCTGAGCCTGCGGGCCGCGGCGCGCGCCAGCTGCGGCGCGTGCGGCGGCAGCGCGGCGGCCGCCACGTCGCCGTCGGCCTCGGAGCACAGCTGCAGGTGTGCACCGGTACACGGTGTATGTGTGCACGTACCGCGAGGCGCCCCCCGCGCGCGGCCTGGCTGAGCCTGCGGGCCGCGGCGCGCGCCAGCTGCGGCGCGTGCGGCGGCAGCGCGGCGGCCGCCACGTCGCCGTCGGCCTCGGAGCACAGCTGCAGGTAGTGCACCAGCGCCGGGAACTCCTGCTCCGCCGTCGCCACCGAGGGCAGCTCGCCGCCGTAGATGTGGTGCCGCAGCAGCGCCGACACGCGCAGGAACGGCAACAGCAGCTCCTGCAGCTGGAGAACAAAAAACACGATCAGCGACACGACGGCGAAAGGTTGTAAAGTTTCGAAAATATGAACGACGTCACATCTACTCTCCGTCCTCCGTCTCCGGAAAAAGATTCAGATGGAGTTCCACACAAATGTGTTGCGTTCGAAGATATAGTGAAATGGAGGGATAAAAGAGAAGGTCCATCCATTTCACCGGATCGGAGGACGCGGTCCAATTTACAAATACGCGAAAAATCCATCGTAAAGCGAAAAATCGTAGTCACCGACACCGACCATCGTCTCCATGTGCGCGAGGTCGACCTCCTCGCTGGCGCCGGGCTCGTCCTCGGTGAACAGCTCGGAGCCGGCCAGCGCCTGCAGCAGCAGCCGCGCGGCGGCGGTCAGTCCGCTGCCCTCCGCCCGCGCGCCCAGCGCCACGCGCCCCGCCGCGCTCGCGCACGCCAGGAACTGGCACACGACCTGGTAGTACGTCAGCGCGTACAGCGACCGCACTATGCACGTGAAGTGCTCTGCGAACGAATATACAGACCGTTTGGCGACTTTACAGAACGACCCTTCGATAATACAAATATTGCTAAAAAAAACTACTTCAATAAGAACGCGAGCCCGAAATTTTTTAACATAGTTCATTATTCAAAGTGAAAGTAAAGATGAATGCTACCGACTGCGCCAATTCGGAAACGACATAATTCGAACGAGGGGCGGGTCGCGGCCGTCGGGGAAGGTTCCCCTGGCGGGCAGGGTCGGTACTCACGCGGGTCCATGTAGGGCGGGTCGCGGGGCGCCAGCAGCAGGAAGTGCATGAGCAGCGCGAGCGGGTCGCGCAGCAGCAGCGGCACGGGCCGGCACGCGGGCACGGGCACGGGCGGGCTGGCGGCGGCGGGCGACGCCTCGCCGGGCGGGCTCAGCTCGTGCCACGTGTCGGCCGCGCCCAGCCCGCCCGCCGCGCGCAGCATGCGCGCGTGCGCGCCGCACACCACCATCAGCGGAACTGGGAACACGCAACATGGTTCTAATGTAAATAGGTACCTAAAAATCAACAATTCCACAAGGTCTATCGATCTGGAATTATCAACGATCGTCGAAGTTGGTATTACACATAATATTTCTTTAATCTTTATTACTAGAAACTTAATGATAACAACACTCGCGGACAAGCGTGGCACGCACCTATGCAGTCGTTGCGCGGTTTGTACCGCGGGCGCGGCTCGGCGGTGGAGGACGTGGCCACCTCGGGCTCCGTCGTCACCAGCGACCCGCCGCGCTGCACCAGCTCGCACTCCAGGTTCGTGCGCACTGCAATGCGAACAATTCTTGTTATAATTCATGTGGCGTTGAAGAAGCGTCGACCGAAAGAAGTCCAAGTCCAGGAGACGGGCCTCGCAATGATCTCTACGGCGGGTCTTGCTCTCGTGGACGCGTCGCGACCGTGAAACTCACCCAGCGAGGTGACGAAGGTGAAGATGGCGGCGGGAGAGGAGCCGTAGCGCTGCCGCAGCTTGGTGCTGGCCGTGGCCGTCATGTCCTCCATCGCCTTGTTCATGGCTTCCGAGAGCGCGCTCGGCGCCTGCGGGTACGACATAGGTTCACGTTAGTACTTGGGTGGATCAATTTTAGTTGTCGTTAAATCTGTCTCGTGAAATGTCAGTACTCACGGGCTGCGGGTGCGAGGCCAGCAGCAGGTCGCGCACGGCGGAGTGCGGCGGCGCGGGCGACGCGGGCGGCGACGAGCCGCGCGGCGGCAGCGGCAGCACACTGCCACAATAACACACTTTCAGCCAACACCCACTTCCAACGATCATTTTAAATTAATATTAGGATAGGAGTACAACAATACGATGTTTACAGAAGCATGCACCGACGGATTTGCAGTAATAAAGCAAAATGGCTGCGTCTCTACGAAATATAAGTATAAGAAAAAGTCTAAACACCTGAAGCTCATGTCTGTTGTCCTATAAATGACACATTTAATGAAAATTGAAAAATTAAATTTATTATTTAAGTTCTACCATAGTTCTTGTAAGATTTAGTGCAAAGTAACAAAGAATGAGATCCTCGTTATTTAATAGAAATAAAATAATTGTTATCTTATTGAAAAAAAAAGTCGCATCAGTGATTACGTAAAACATTATACTGTTCTTGGTGATCAATGGAAATAATATAAATGCCACAAAATTGTCTTGTCTTGTTCGAGACAGTTCTTTTCACTATAAATATACTAAGAAGCCAGCGCAGGTAGGCGTGCAGGCAGCGCAGGTGCAGGTGGTGGCCGCACGACGCCACGTGCACGCCGCCCCGCGACCCCGACCATGGGCAGTACCTGTTGGCGAGCTGGCGGCACACGGGGCACAGGAACTCGCCGCCGGCCACGTGCAGGTTGTGCGGGCGCGCCGGCGCGGCCAGCGAGCGCAGGTAGGCGTGCAGGCAGCGCAGGTGCAGGTGGTGGCCGCACGACGCCACGTGCACGCCGCCCCGCGACCCCGACCATGGGCAGTACCTGTTGGCGAGCTGGCGGCACACGGGGCACAGGAACTCGCCGCCGGCCACGTGCAGGTTGTGCGGGCGCGCCGGCGCGGCCAGCGAGCGCAGGTAGGCGTGCAGGCAGCGCAGGTGCAGGTGGTGGCCGCACGACGCCACGTGCACGCCGCCCCGCGACCCCGACCATGGGCAGTACCTGTTGGCGAGCTGGCGGCACACGGGGCACAGGAACTCGCCGCCGGCCACGTGCAGGTTGTGCGGGCGCGCCGGCGCGGCCAGCGAGCGCAGGTAGGCGTGCAGGCAGCGCAGGTGCAGGTGGTGGCCGCACGACGCCACGTGCACGCCGCCCCGCGACCCCGACCATGGGCAGTACCTGTTGGCGAGCTGGCGGCACACGGGGCACAGGAACTCGCCGCCGGCCACGTGCAGGTTGTGCGGGCGCGCCGGCGCGGCCAGCGAGCGCAGGTAGGCGTGCAGGCAGCGCAGGTGCAGGTGGTGGCCGCACGACGCCACGTGCACGCCGCCCCGCGACCCCGACCATGGGCAGTACCTGTTGGCGAGCTGGCGGCACACGGGGCACAGGAACTCGCCGCCGGCCACGTGCAGGTTGTGCGGGCGCGCCGGCGCGGCCAGCGAGCGCAGGTAGGCGTGCAGGCAGCGCAGGTGCAGGTGGTGGCCGCACGACGCCACGTGCACGCCGCCCCGCGACCCCGACCATGGGCAGTACCTGTTGGCGAGCTGGCGGCACACGGGGCACAGGAACTCGCCGCCGGCCACGTGCAGGTTGTGCGGGCGCGCCGGCGCGGCCAGCGAGCGCAGGTAGGCGTGCAGGCAGCGCAGGTGCAGGTGGTGGCCGCACGACGCCACGTGCACGCCGCCCCGCGACCCCGACCATGGGCAGTACCTGTTGGCGAGCTGGCGGCACACGGGGCACAGGAACTCGCCGCCGGCCACGTGCAGGTTGTGCGGGCGCGCCGGCGCGGCCAGCGAGCGCAGGTAGGCGTGCAGGCAGCGCAGGTGCAGGTGGTGGCCGCACGACGCCACGTGCACGCCGCCCCGCGACCCCGACCATGGGCAGTACCTGTTGGCGAGCTGGCGGCACACGGGGCACAGGAACTCGCCGCCGGCCACGTGCAGGTTGTGCGGGCGCGCCGGCGCGGCCAGCGAGCGCAGGTAGGCGTGCAGGCAGCGCAGGTGCAGGTGGTGGCCGCACGACGCCACGTGCACGCCGCCCCGCGACCCCGACCATGGGCAGTACCTGTTGGCGAGCTGGCGGCACACGGGGCACAGGAACTCGCCGCCGGCCACGTGCAGGTTGTGCGGGCGCGCCGGCGCGGCCAGCGAGCGCAGGTAGGCGTGCAGGCAGCGCAGGTGCAGGTGGTGGCCGCACGACGCCACGTGCACGCCGCCCCGCGACCCCGACCATGGGCAGTACCTGTTGGCGAGCTGGCGGCACACGGGGCACAGGAACTCGCCGCCGGCCACGTGCAGGTTGTGCGGGCGCGCCGGCGCGGCCAGCGAGCGCAGGTAGGCGTGCAGGCAGCGCAGGTGCAGGTGGTGGCCGCACGACGCCACGTGCACGCCGCCCCGCGACCCCGACCATGGGCAGTACCTGTTGGCGAGCTGGCGGCACACGGGGCACAGGAACTCGCCGCCGGCCACGTGCAGGTTGTGCGGGCGCGCCGGCGCGGCCAGCGAGCGCAGGTAGGCGTGCAGGCAGCGCAGGTGCAGGTGGTGGCCGCACGACGCCACGTGCACGCCGCCCCGCGACCCCGACCATGGGCAGTACCTGTTGGCGAGCTGGCGGCACACGGGGCACAGGAACTCGCCGCCGGCCACGTGCAGGTTGTGCGGGCGCGCCGGCGCGGCCAGCGAGCGCAGGTAGGCGTGCAGGCAGCGCAGGTGCAGGTGGTGGCCGCACGACGCCACGTGCACGCCGCCCCGCGACCCCGACCATGGGCAGTACCTGTTGGCGAGCTGGCGGCACACGGGGCACAGGAACTCGCCGCCGGCCACGTGCAGGTTGTGCGGGCGCGCCGGCGCGGCCAGCGAGCGCAGGTAGGCGTGCAGGCAGCGCAGGTGCAGGTGGTGGCCGCACGACGCCACGTGCACGCCGCCCCGCGACCCCGACCATGGGCAGTACCTGTTGGCGAGCTGGCGGCACACGGGGCACAGGAACTCGCCGCCGGCCACGTGCAGGTTGTGCGGGCGCGCCGGCGCGGCCAGCGAGCGCAGGTAGGCGTGCAGGCAGCGCAGGTGCAGGTGGTGGCCGCACGACGCCACGTGCACGCCGCCCCGCGACCCCGACCATGGGCAGTACCTGTTGGCGAGCTGGCGGCACACGGGGCACAGGAACTCGCCGCCGGCCACGTGCAGGTTGTGCGGGCGCGCCGGCGCGGCCAGCGAGCGCAGGTAGGCGTGCAGGCAGCGCAGGTGCAGGTGGTGGCCGCACGACGCCACGTGCACGCCGCCCCGCGACCCCGACCATGGGCAGTACCTGTTGGCGAGCTGGCGGCACACGGGGCACAGGAACTCGCCGCCGGCCACGTGCAGGTTGTGCGGGCGCGCCGGCGCGGCCAGCGAGCGCAGGTAGGCGTGCAGGCAGCGCAGGTGCAGGTGGTGGCCGCACGACGCCACGTGCACGCCGCCCCGCGACCCCGACCATGGGCAGTACCTGTTGGCGAGCTGGCGGCACACGGGGCACAGGAACTCGCCGCCGGCCACGTGCAGGTTGTGCGGGCGCGCCGGCGCGGCCAGCGAGCGCAGGTAGGCGTGCAGGCAGCGCAGGTGCAGGTGGTGGCCGCACGACGCCACGTGCACGCCGCCCTCCGCGCCCACCGACACCGACAGCAGCCACGACTCCTGCGCAGAGAACACTCGTTATAGCCGGGCCGATGTGCTAGGACGGCGTCGCCTAGTAATCAGACGCTGTTTAAATCATCTGTAAGATGCATAGGGCCCTGTCAAGAATATCGGCATACTACAGACACTGAACTGTGGAAACTATCGGTCATATGTCCTTTGGACTGATGTGCAGCGTTCGGGCTTCCGAAATCAATTCGGCGTGTTAGATGTTTTCGTTAGTCGCATCCACGGATAACACCGGTCCGGCACCGACGTGTACCTGGTCGAAGTGTTGCTGCAGGTCGTCGTGCAGGCGGTAGTAGTGCGCGGCGGCGGTGGTGTCGCGCTGCTCGGCCAGCCGCGCTCGCTCGCGCTCCGACAGCGCCAACTGCGCCGAGCCGCTGCTGGCTCGTCGTCGGTGGCCCAGGACCGACGTCGACTGCGAACAGAACGACACGTTAGCGAACGGATAGTGGTAACACCTGCTCTCTACGGGAGAGGATACAGAAATACGAGGTGTAAAGAAGTATGTGACGACCAAGTCTTCTGCAAACCGCATGCAGCTTCTAGAGATTAAACCTTAGACCGTGGGATTTAATGTAGATACAAAGTTTTCTAAATTAGGCAAGGAACTAGAAGTCATCAGTTGACGTAGTCGGCGGAGCGGGTCCAGCCTCTGCGGCGGGTACGGACCTGCAGCAACACCACGCGGCCGATGGGATGCTGCGGGGTGCTGACGCTGCTGGTGTTGCAGATGACGCAGTCGTAGTCGGCGGGCGCGTCCAGGTCCATGGGCTCGGGCTCCAGTCGCTGCATGGCGCTGAGGAACTGCTGCTGCCGCCGCTGGAACTCCTTCATCATCTGCTGTTGGCGCTCGCGTGCTCTCCGCGACCGCTCCTCCTTCTCGCGTCGTTCCCTGCATAAACGAAAACGATATTTATACGTATTTTTGTGTCGTATCTGTTGGCGAAATAACGGTATAATAATAGAAAAATATTATCATGGGCGTCAATTTCCAGGTGTTCCAATTTTAAAAACAAATCGCCTGCGACGTGAACACGACACGACATGTGTAGTACCTGGCGCGCTGCTCGGCCTGGCGCTCGCGCTGGTGCGGCCACAGCGTGTGGCGCACGTGCGCGATGGCGCCGGCGCAGCGCGCGTCCAGCCGCGCCAGCTTGCGCAGCACCTGCCCGATGAAGTGCGGCCCGTCGCCTGCGACGTGAACACGACACGACATGTGTAGTACCTGGCGCGCTGCTCGGCCTGGCGCTCGCGCTGGTGCGGCCACAGCGTGTGGCGCACGTGCGCGATGGCGCCGGCGCAGCGCGCGTCCAGCCGCGCCAGCTTGCGCAGCACCTGCCCGATGAAGTGCGGCCCGTCGCCTGCGACGTGAACACGACACGACATGTGTAGTACCTGGCGCGCTGCTCGGCCTGGCGCTCGCGCTGGTGCGGCCACAGCGTGTGGCGCACGTGCGCGATGGCGCCGGCGCAGCGCGCGTCCAGCCGCGCCAGCTTGCGCAGCACCTGCCCGATGAAGTGCGGCCCGTCGCCTGCGACGTGAACACGACACGACATGTGTAGTACCTGGCGCGCTGCTCGGCCTGGCGCTCGCGCTGGTGCGGCCACAGCGTGTGGCGCACGTGCGCGATGGCGCCGGCGCAGCGCGCGTCCAGCCGCGCCAGCTTGCGCAGCACCTGCCCGATGAAGTGCGGCCCGTCGCCTGCGACGTGAACACGACACGACATGTGTAGTACCTGGCGCGCTGCTCGGCCTGGCGCTCGCGCTGGTGCGGCCACAGCGTGTGGCGCACGTGCGCGATGGCGCCGGCGCAGCGCGCGTCCAGCCGCGCCAGCTTGCGCAGCACCTGCCCGATGAAGTGCGGCCCGTCGCCTGCGACGTGAACACGACACGACATGTGTAGTACCTGGCGCGCTGCTCGGCCTGGCGCTCGCGCTGGTGCGGCCACAGCGTGTGGCGCACGTGCGCGATGGCGCCGGCGCAGCGCGCGTCCAGCCGCGCCAGCTTGCGCAGCACCTGCCCGATGAAGTGCGGCCCGTCGCCTGCGACGTGAACACGACACGACATGTGTAGTACCTGGCGCGCTGCTCGGCCTGGCGCTCGCGCTGGTGCGGCCACAGCGTGTGGCGCACGTGCGCGATGGCGCCGGCGCAGCGCGCGTCCAGCCGCGCCAGCTTGCGCAGCACCTGCCCGATGAAGTGCGGCCCGTCGCCTGCGACGTGAACACGACACGACATGTGTAGTACCTGGCGCGCTGCTCGGCCTGGCGCTCGCGCTGGTGCGGCCACAGCGTGTGGCGCACGTGCGCGATGGCGCCGGCGCAGCGCGCGTCCAGCCGCGCCAGCTTGCGCAGCACCTGCCCGATGAAGTGCGGCCCGTCGCCTGCGACGTGAACACGACACGACATGTGTAGTACCTGGCGCGCTGCTCGGCCTGGCGCTCGCGCTGGTGCGGCCACAGCGTGTGGCGCACGTGCGCGATGGCGCCGGCGCAGCGCGCGTCCAGCCGCGCCAGCTTGCGCAGCACCTGCCCGATGAAGTGCGGCCCGTCGCCTGCGACGTGAACACGACACGACATGTGTAGTACCTGGCGCGCTGCTCGGCCTGGCGCTCGCGCTGGTGCGGCCACAGCGTGTGGCGCACGTGCGCGATGGCGCCGGCGCAGCGCGCGTCCAGCCGCGCCAGCTTGCGCAGCACCTGCCCGATGAAGTGCGGCCCGTCGCCTGCGACGTGAACACGACACGACATGTGTAGTACCTGGCGCGCTGCTCGGCCTGGCGCTCGCGCTGGTGCGGCCACAGCGTGTGGCGCACGTGCGCGATGGCGCCGGCGCAGCGCGCGTCCAGCCGCGCCAGCTTGCGCAGCACCTGCCCGATGAAGTGCGGCCCGTCGCCTGCGACGTGAACACGACACGACATGTGTAGTACCTGGCGCGCTGCTCGGCCTGGCGCTCGCGCTGGTGCGGCCACAGCGTGTGGCGCACGTGCGCGATGGCGCCGGCGCAGCGCGCGTCCAGCCGCGCCAGCTTGCGCAGCACCTGCCCGATGAAGTGCGGCCCGTCGCCTGCGACGTGAACACGACACGACATGTGTAGTACCTGGCGCGCTGCTCGGCCTGGCGCTCGCGCTGGTGCGGCCACAGCGTGTGGCGCACGTGCGCGATGGCGCCGGCGCAGCGCGCGTCCAGCCGCGCCAGCTTGCGCAGCACCTGCCCGATGAAGTGCGGCCCGTCGCCTGCGACGTGAACACGACACGACATGTGTAGTACCTGGCGCGCTGCTCGGCCTGGCGCTCGCGCTGGTGCGGCCACAGCGTGTGGCGCACGTGCGCGATGGCGCCGGCGCAGCGCGCGTCCAGCCGCGCCAGCTTGCGCAGCACCTGCCCGATGAAGTGCGGCCCGTCGCCTGCGACGTGAACACGACACGACATGTGTAGTACCTGGCGCGCTGCTCGGCCTGGCGCTCGCGCTGGTGCGGCCACAGCGTGTGGCGCACGTGCGCGATGGCGCCGGCGCAGCGCGCGTCCAGCCGCGCCAGCTTGCGCAGCACCTGCCCGATGAAGTGCGGCCCGTCGCCTGCGACGTGAACACGACACGACATGTGTAGTACCTGGCGCGCTGCTCGGCCTGGCGCTCGCGCTGGTGCGGCCACAGCGTGTGGCGCACGTGCGCGATGGCGCCGGCGCAGCGCGCGTCCAGCCGCGCCAGCTTGCGCAGCACCTGCCCGATGAAGTGCGGCCCGTCGCCTGCGACGTGAACACGACACGACATGTGTAGTACCTGGCGCGCTGCTCGGCCTGGCGCTCGCGCTGGTGCGGCCACAGCGTGTGGCGCACGTGCGCGATGGCGCCGGCGCAGCGCGCGTCCAGCCGCGCCAGCTTGCGCAGCACCTGCCCGATGAAGTGCGGCCCGTCGCCTGCGACGTGAACACGACACGACATGTGTAGTACCTGGCGCGCTGCTCGGCCTGGCGCTCGCGCTGGTGCGGCCACAGCGTGTGGCGCACGTGCGCGATGGCGCCGGCGCAGCGCGCGTCCAGCCGCGCCAGCTTGCGCAGCACCTGCCCGATGAAGTGCGGCCCGTCGCCTGCGACGTGAACGAGATACGCTTTTAATATACCGTTCACGGGACGAGACGTCGTTGCATATTGTTTTCACTACGCGATAAAGACCGCTGTTATGGACCGTGTTAGTACACACGAAAAAAGCATGGTCGATTAAAAGATAGACAAACGGCTATGCATTTCGACCGAGTCACTCTGAAGCTCTCAACCCTCCGATTAGTAAACTTGCAGTCAATAGTGCGTTAGACCACAATCTAAGAAATAATACAGTCGGTCGACGAAAGCGTCTAGACAGGGCAAACGTGGGTGCCAGGGGCGAGGGGCGGAAGGGGCGATCCCTGACTTTCATACGCGCCATTGTTAGTATTCAGGGATATGATTTTCAGGGCTGACGCGTGTCTTGTAATTGCATGTCGTCTTCGTCCATAAATAAAGAACTGCGATTTCATGAATTTCCTCGCTCAATAGAAAGGTAACTATTAATATTATTTTATTTTATAGTGCCTAATTTATAACTTTGCTCTCTCATGTAAAAGCGTCACGCTTGCCAGTAAAAATTGAAATACCGCAAAAATATCGCTAATTGTTTGTTTCAGTGTAAAAAAAATATATCTAATAATTTTTTTAAATCAAAATAGCGGGCATGTTGTATAGCTTATTTTAAGAAATTACGAGTATGTAGTTTTAGATTTTATTTAAAAAGCAAGAAATTGTTTCTTGCTTCTGTTTGTATATGTATCATGTAGTATTTGATGTTTTAATTATTTTTGAGTCCTCGGGGTGCCGATTTCAAAAATGACATCCAAATGTAAATCCAAGATAGCAGACATTACTTTTTCTTAAAAATCAATATGGGTGTCATATCCAAGGTTCCTCGGGGTTCCGATGACGAAAATGACATCCATTTTGAAATCAAAGTTGGCGGACATATTTCTTTCGTAAAAATCGATATGGGTGTCATATCCGAGGTTCCTCGGGGTTCCGATGACGAAAATGACATTCAGTTTCAAATCCAAAATGGCGGACATACATTTTTCTTAAAAATCGATATGGCTGTCGGAAACTGATCCGGTAGGTAAAGTATGAAATACTGAATAATAAAATTGTACTTAATTTTAATGGTTAACAAGCTCTGAATTACAAAACAAGACTGCCAAGCAAGTAGTACATTGTGTATCATGGGCGGTAATTCCTATAATAATAATAATTCATTTATTCATAAGACAACACCGACCACCCATCGTCATGGGTTTCGTTTTCTAGGTTTTAGGGGGTGCAGATTTCAAAAATAGAGTCCATTTTAGAATTAAAGATGGGTGACATCAATGCTACACACATCCGAACCCCATTTAAAAAGTGATTCCCGCCATCTTTAATTCCAAAATGGATGCCATTTTTGAAATCTACACCCTCAAAACCTAGAAAACGACCCCCATATCAACTTTTTCAAAAAAGTGTGTGCCGGAGGGCACAATTGCATCGTTAGCAAAACGTGACTCGATGCATGCGAGCCAGTCCTGCGCCACAACTCGCGAATATCACTTGTCTGTACATTATCGTGTCTTGGACAATATAGTCATTTGGAACCGTGACCTTGTGTTATTCCTCGTCGCACCTCATCCCACACCAGGAGTCAGATACACGAGGCACTAGCGAACATTGGTGACCCGCGACTGGAGAATATCGGAAACACTCAAGGTTAGACGCGAAGGTGATGTCATACCCGAACCAGCAAGGAACAACCGCAGGACCACCGCCCGTGGCAATCCAAGGTCAGACGGCGCCAACCAACACGGGGATCACAACGATGACTGACACCAACACAGCGGCAACCGCGGACGTCATGGCTGTGTCGCTGACGGCAAGGATACCAGAGTTCTGGACGGACCAACCGCGCGTTTGGTTCATCCGGGTAGAGGCTGTGTTGGCACCGCAGAAGATGGGCGACGACGCTAAATTCGATTTAGTGGTGTCGAAGCTGCCAAAGGAGGTCATAGTGAACATCACAGACTTCTTGACGAGACCTCCCAGCTCGGGCAAATACGAGGCCCTCAAAGCGAAGCTACTCGGAATACTAGAGGACTCCAAGAACAGGCAGATCGAAAAGCTGCTCAGCGAGATGGATTTGGGAGACCAAAAACCCAGTCAGCTTCTGTTACAGATGCGGAATCTCGCAAAGGACAAATTTCCCGATGATACAGTACGCATCATGTGGCAGAATCATCTGCCCACAACAGTCCGACCGGTGCTGGTGGCGTCTCAGATTACCGACCTTGACAATCTGGCGGAGGTCGCGGACAACGTGACGGAGGCCACGCGGTCAGGACAGATCGCCCAAGTCACGCAAAAGCCATCAGCAGCGGCAGCGAGCGACACTACAGCGGTAATCTTGGCGGAAATAGCGAAGCTCAGTGTCAGGGTCAATGAGCTGGAGCGAGGTCGATCCGGGCAGCGGAATTACGGCAGAGGACGCAGCAGCTCGCGCTCCGCGTCGCGAGGACGCAGCATGTCTAGGCGTCGGAACGACCCGAACAGGCTCTGCTACTACCATTATCGATTTAGAGACGCGTCTACGAAATGCCGATCGCCGTGTGCTTGGAAGAAGCAGCCATCAACGTCGGAAAACTAGTGAGCCTGGTGCAGACACCGTCGGAGGTCTGCACCATTGCAACCGGCAATAGACTTCGTGTGACGGATCATAATAGTGGGTTACGTTTTCTAGTAGATACGGGGGCAGACATTTCCGTTTTACCCGCTACTAGAAAAACTCGTGTTAACGCGTGCTCGAACTATAAACTGTTTGCCGCCAACGGGACGGAAATAAAGACTTATGGCGAGAAATCGTTAGTGCTAGACTTTAAGCTACGACGACCGTACCGGTGGAACTTCGTGGTTGCAGACGTTAAGCAGCCAATACTAGGCGCAGACTTTTTAAACCACCACAAGTTATTGGTAAATGTGAGTGAACGCAAGCTGATAGACCGAGTGACAGACCTGAACGTGACCGCTGTATCTGTAAGTAGTAAACAACCTTCTATCTATACGATCGTTGAGAGCCATCCGTATCACGAACTGTTATCTCGTTTTCCGGCAATAACCAAGCCACCGTCGTTCAAGGAAACTCCCACGCATAACGTGGTACACCACATCGAAACAACCGGACCTCCGGTATACGCTCGCGCGAGACCTTTACCACCCGATAGGTACAAAAAAGTCAAGGAAGAATTTCGACTAATGCAAGAATTAGGGATCTGTAGGCCATCAAAGAGTGCGTGGGCCTCTCCATTACACGTAACATTAAAAAAGAATGGCGAAATTCGACCTTGCGGGGACTATCGGATGTTAAATGCAATCACAAAACCAGACCGTTATCCTATACCGAGGTTACACGATTTTACCTATATACTAGCTGATAAAAAGATATTTTCCAAACTAGACATCAATCGCGCATATCATTGTGTTAGCGTAGCACCGGAGGACGTTGAAAAAACGGCGATAATTACACCGTTCGGTTTATGGGAGTTCCCCCGGATGAGTTTCGGGCTCAGGAATGCAGCCCAGTCGTTCCAGAGGTTCATGAGCAGCACAGTGCTGCAAGGGCTAGACTTCCTATTCAACTACCTAGACGATGTAATCATCGCCAGTGACGATGAGGTACAGCACAAAGAACATCTCAGGCAAGTGTGTGAACGCTTCGAAAAATACGGCATAACGATAAACTTAACCAAATGTAGTTTCGGTCAAGTTAAACTAGACTTTTTAGGACATGAGGTCTCTCAAGACGGAATCAAACCGTTAGCGGAGAAAGTTCAGGCGATAGTAGATTTCCCAAAGCCTGAAACCGTAGAGCAACTACGTCGTTTTTTAGGCATGTATAACTTTTTCCGCCCTCATATTCCTCACGCAGCGCAAGCCCAGTCGGAGCTAGATAAATATTTAATTAATACTCGGAAGCGAGATAAGACTCCGATCGCGTGGACAAGCGAGGCGGACGCTGCATTCCTACAATGCAAGTCCGGCCTCCAAAACGCCGCTATGTTAGCGCACCCGCGGCAGGACGCGATTCTAGCCCTAATGTCAGACGCCTCTGATACCGCAGCAGGTGCAACGTTACAGCAACGTTTAGGCAATACGTGGCAACCGCTAGGATTTTATTCTAAAAAGTTTAGTGCAGCCCAGCGTAATTATTCCACGTACGACCGTGAACTCACAGCCATATATCTAGCCATAGTTCATTTTCGTAAGATGTTCGAAGGTCGACCACTGACAATTTATACAGACCACAAAGCCCTATGTTACGCATTTCAAAATTTCGGAAACAGCAACAAAGAATTACCTAGACGCACACGTCAGTTATCCTTTATTAGCGAATTCACAACAGACATTAGGCATATTAGTGGCAATCAAAACATCGTGGCCGACACATTATCGCGCATCGAAACGATAAGCTGTCCTACTGTACTTGATTTCGAGGAACTCGCCGTCGTGCAATCTAGCGACGAGTACCTACAGCAAGCAATGCAAAATGGGGATCGCGCGGCAATAAGTAAAATCAGTTTAAAAGCATTAATGGTTCCGACATGTAGCAGACCAATTGTTTGCGAAATGTCAACCAATGAAGCAAGACCCTATTTACCAGAAAAATTCAGACGTATAGCTTTCGACAGTTTGCATAGCTTAAATCATCCCGGGATCCGCAGCTCAAAGAAATTAGTTAAGCGAAAATACTTTTGGCCCGGTTTAGAAAAAGATGTAGGCATATGGGCTAGGGCATGTATACAATGTCAGCGGTCGAAAGTCAATCGTCATACGATATCAGGATTAGGTAGTTTCGAGGAATCAGATCGCTTTGATCATCTCCACGCCGATATCGTCGGTCCATTGCCGACGTCTCGACAAGGATATCGCTACTTAGTTACTATGATTGACAGAGCTACACGTTGGCCTGAGGCTATTCCAATCGTCGAAATGACTGCGGAAGCCGTCGCCAAAACGATATTCGAGACGTGGATAGTGAGATTCGGCTGTCCACTCAAACTCACTACCGACCAGGGAACTCAATTCGAAAGTAACCTATTCAGAGAATTAATGAAGCTGTTAGGGGTCAATAAACTAAGGACCACGAGTTATCATCCTCAATCTAACGGGATCGTAGAACGGTTACATCGTTCCATGAAGGCAGCCCTTATGGCTAGGATAGCACATAATACCTCATGGATCGACGAACTTCCTATAGTCATGTTAGGGTTGAGAGCAGCAGGTCGTAGCGATAACGGCGTAAGTCCCGCGGAAATGACTTACGGTAAGGTTTTACGGTTACCAGGTCAATTTTTCAGTAATTCAATGAATACAGAACCAAAGGAATCGTCAGAGCTAGTTAAAAAAATTCGCGATAACATACGCAAGCTCAAACCAATACCGACGACCGCGCGCGATAACAGAACGTTATTTATTCACCCGGACCTGAATACATGCGAGTATGTTTTTGTGCGGAATGACACGGTACGCAAATCACTGCAACAACCATACGATGGACCGTACAAAGTACTAGAAAGGAACCCTAAAGTATATTTGATTCAGTTAACAAACAAGCAGGCTCGAGTCTCGATCGATCGGCTGAAACCAGCTTACTTGTTAAACGTACCAGGCGGTGGTGCGAGTGCAAGCGACGCGGCACCAGCGGACAACTCGTCCCCGCCCACCGACGCGAGCAATACGGTTATAAGTCCGCGTACGAAGGACCCAGTACCATCATCGTATGTAACTAGGAGCGGACGAGTAGTAAAAAGACCTGTAACGTTTAGGGATACCTACTATAGAAATAGTTAGTTTTTAAGCTACGTGAACTGATAAGTAAACTTTTTACAGACTCGTACGGCTCTCACGAAGGTATGGTAGAATATTGTTTATTACCAAGTAAATAAGTAAGATAATCCTTAGTTTGATAAGTATACCTACCTACGTACAATTAGTTTCACAGTCCCGCATAAGCGGAAGCGATTTACATGATTATCACGTGGACCCGACCCTACTTAGGAATAGCACCTAAGTAGAACACTAGCGTAAACAAACGTAAGTAATGTAAATGTAATTTAAATGTATTTTTTTTTACTTTAGCGAACATGGCAAGTAATAATATTTCGTAACTATTGTTTTCGTGACAATTCTAGAATATGCAAAATAATGATTTTTTTTCCGCAATTCGTTATTGTTCCAATTAAAATGTGGAAAATAATGAAAAGCAAGCACACTTTATTCATTATATAAAGATAAAAATAAAGTTAAAACTCATACATTACGAGACCGTCACGAGATTAAACCGAAAACAATCGGCAGTTATATATTTATCACGTATCAACATGGGTTATAATCAAAGCAAGGAGAAAGAGTCCCATGACACGATAGCCATCGCTACAGTAAAAAATATATCGGGCCAAGTGGAATCGAAGCTGAACTACCTAGCGATAGGTACCATAGTAATGTGTGTTGTGCTGACACTATTACTGTTATACCTCATCAGGAACAAGTGCAAAAAAGGCGCAAGGGCCTGGGTGACGAGGACGGTCGAGAGAGCGACACCACCTCTCGCAATGGTACGAGTCCAGAAGGAAACGTCGCCAGGACCTGTTCCTCAACAGCAGTTTACTTACCAACAGTAAAACTAGCATGTAAGTTTTAAATACCTAATGGTTTCATTTTAAGGCTCCAAAAGAGAAGCTAATGTAAAGATTTCAACATAATTAGTGTAAGTAATTCTTCAATACCTATTGTATAAACAACTGTTTCGCAATCAGCACCTACTAATGTTACAAGGTATTTGATATCATGCAACTGCGTGGTAACGCTGACTATAGCGACAATGCAGCTGCATGAAAAGAATAACATGCCTATCGAATACAACCAATGTAATAATTAATTATAGTTGTAATATTTAAAAAATGAACTTAGAAATTTCATTTTTTTTTGTTAGGAGGGGGTTGCTGTGCCGGGGGGCACAATTGCATCGTTAGCAAAACGTGACTCGATGCATGCGAGCCAGTCCTGCGCCACAACTCGCGAATATCACTTGTCTGTACATTATCGTGTCTTGGACAATATAGTCATTTGGAACCGTGACCTTGTGTTATTCCTCGTCGCACCTCATCCCACACCAGGAGTCAGATACACGAGGCACTAGCGAACAAGTGACGTCCGCCATCTTTATTTCCAAAATGGACGCCATTTGTAAAATAAGTACACATACAAGCATACATGGAACCTAAAAACATTACCCTCCTCTTTTGGGCAGTTGTGTAAGTCTGTGACAACCCTAGGTAGGTACGGTAACCTTGAGCGGTGTCGGCATTTACGCAAACATCAAAGGCGTCGGCCCACTGTTACTTTTTACACTGTGGTTAGACTATAGACTGTGCTTCACTTGAACTACCTCCGAATTAAACACCCTTCATGACTGTACTTTTTTGTTTTACAAATATCATGATAATAATCACAATATTTGTATTTTTTAGTGGATCACTCCACTAGCGTTATTATTATGAACAAAGATCAGAAACAAATGAAAAAAAAAATCGACGATACTGGACTTGAACCAGTGCCTTGAGCCAGACCGGGGCAGCACGCTTTAACCAACTGAGCTAATCGTCCATACCAGTAGTCGACGAATTTTGTCATCTGTTCTTGCTTATGGATCTCTGTATGGTGCATCCGACTCTTTAGCCGTTTTCAGCGCCGCCTAGTGCAGAACTGTGACGTTACTTTCATGACTGTCATTAAACGGGGACTTATCACCCACTCACCGATGGGCTCCTGGCTCGCGGGCTCGGGCTCGTCCAGGGAGAATGAGTCCAGTCGCCCCGACAGCTGCGAGTGCAGCTTCAGCAGCAGCGAGATTATCGACTCGTTCACCGGGATCGAGTCGTCCGTGCCCGTGTGTAATTGCATCTGCGGACAACCGATGCCAAGTGAATCAATTTCTTGGGATTGTGCAACTTTTAATAGTCGGTCACTTAGTTGTCGACTAGTAGCTAGTCCGGCCGGCGGCCTCGGTCACCTGCGTGTTAGTGGAGGGCTGCGGGTCCGCGCAGGGCAGCGCGGGCGGCGGCGAGTCCTCGCGCAGACTCACGCTCCACTCCGGCGTGTTCACGTCTGGAAACAACGTGGATATTTAACAACTCTTTCACGTAGGGTAAGCAGTATGATGCTTGGCCTTTTAAGGTGAATATTGAATTGAAACAAACGGTCACTTTTTTTACGTCGCACCCAAAACGTAAGACTTCGGGGTCTATTATAAGAAATACAAAGCCGATATTTCATTGCACGTTTGAGAAGAAAATTCAAATATTCAAATTACTTTCCACCCTAGGGATGGAAGTTATTTTCCACCGGGCTAAATACCCATGAAAATTAAACTCTCCGAACAGGAGGGATGAAAAAAATGTGAATGCATATTCCCTATTAACAGAAAAAGGTAGGCAGTGGTCGGTACCGTATTCGATGGGGATGGGGGGCGGCGGCGAGGGCTCGCGCAGCGCCAGGCGGTCGTCGGCGCCCATAGCGGCGTCCGCGCCCCCCGCGCTCCCCGCCCCCCCCCGGCCCCCCCGGCAGCGCCAGCGCCAGCCCGCCCGCCGCGCCCAAGCCGCTACCGCCCTGCGAGAGACGATCAGTGACACATTAGAGGAAGGAGCCGTCTGGGCGAAGCATGTCTGCAGGCATGTTCACACCACAGGATAAATACGACACGGTTCGTTTGAGTTCTAATGCACATGTAATAGGGATGGTGACTAAATTATAAAAATTAGTCCGTCATGTAAATTAATAAAAAATATTGGAAAAACACATAATTTATTTATTTATTGTAGGAGAACCAACAGCTAATACAGTACAAATAGAAACTTATATAAAAGTATAGAGCCAATTACAGGAACTCACGATTAGATATTGCATATGAAACAACAAACGCGCACACACAGCAAGTGTATATAAAAACTATGAACATTTAGACTAAGCTTTAAGAGCTTTGTACGAGCTGCTAGTGCCACATACACCAAGTATATAAAATGTTCCTTGCTTGATGATGTAATAATAACTCACTTATATAGTCTAAAATAGCTCCTTTATTGATACTGGGTAAAACTAACTATAAAAGCGCGATATTATGAATGATAGTGCGAATGAGGACACGCGTGATGAGTGCTAATGGTAAACGTGTACTGACGCGTACTTTAATGGTTTACGCGATTCGAGGCAATTTCGCTGAGACGGCAATGTGCGGTATGTGGACCGTACAAGGTTTACTACACAAACAACCTCAATACTTAATACACAATAACAATATAACACAAACACTATAAGAATCGCTACAAACTAACTACAAATAAGAATCGCTCATTCTGATAACCAGTGATCGGGGATTTCTCTGCCACTTGGGGTGAATGACCTCAATCATTATGCTAATATGGATATGCCGCGGGATTCCGGGATTCGTGTAAGATATAGGAGAGTGTTTCGGCATGTTACTGTTATAGTTTAATTATCGAGAAGATGGAATTGCATTTGTAGTGGTTGTACCGTTTGCAACAAAAGGAGAATAATTTTCTCTTAACTTAATAAAATGACATACCCAAGAAGTGGAATAAGTAGTAGTCCTCTGTTTTTTTCTTTTATTCGCTATCATGTTCTTCATCTGAGCTGTCACAAGTATTGATAATAAAATTGTCTGTTATTTGATCCATTTCTCCTTCCTGACATCGATATTTATTTTCTTCACTTTCGACGTGGTGACAAATATTTTCCCAGTCCTCAGCAGTGATGGTATTCATTCATTCAGTTGCTAAACTCATAATACCTTGCATGTTTAATGAAACGTTTCTTTTTGCTACATATCCTTTTACCATGGACCAAATATTTTCGATCGGATTGAATGTCGGGTGATACGGTGGCAATCGTAATACGAAGTGGCCATGTTCTTTTAAAATTGCATCTATGTGGTACCCGCGAAACCGCTCTTTATTTTGTTTAATTAATTCATATAAACTGGTTTTGTACATCAACCGGTTATACGAAATGTTGTGTTCTGTCAACCAATCCATCATTTCTTGTTTATTAGAATTTGACGTTGGAGCACGATTCAAAAGTTTGTTGTGATAGGACGCATTATCCACGATAAGTACGCTATTCGGTTTGAGGTTCGGTATTAATTTTTCTTTTAACCATTTTTCGTAGTTGACAAAGTTCATCTGGTCATGGTAATCTCCCGTTTTTTAGTTTGCCTTAAACATTAACAAAGCGTTGGCAATAAAACCATCTTTTCCTCTTGCGTGCACTATTATTAACCGCTGGCCTGTACTGATTTGTTTTTTTACACCAAATTCTGTTCCATCGGTCCAAGCTTCTCCGGACACATGTGAAGTGTGGATGTAGGTTTCAACAGTATAAACTAGTGGTCTATCTTGAGATCGATATTCCGCAATTTTGATAAGGTAATTTATTCTTAGCAGTCGTATGTTGTGTTTTTCCATTAATATTTTTCGGTTGTCCTCGGTCTTTTTCCAATTAAATCCTAATTTTTGTATTTGTTTTCGTAAGGTGGAAATGCCAAATTTGTAATCTATCCCTTTAAGGTTGGAAATTGCTTATGGGACAGATGAAAATTGTATATAGTTCTCCGGATGACTTCCTGATCAAAATCGTCTACTGCTGATGACGGACAAGGACGCAACTTTTTATTCTTCGGGGAGGTGAATTTCTTTGTTGTTGCGAATTTCTCGCTGTTGCTCTCAGTCACAATGTTATAAACAGTAGAGACACAAACACCTGTAGCTTTTTCAACTAACTGGGCAGCGATGTAAGGCAAAATGTAAATTTTTCGTCAGTTCATTTTCAAAATATTTATAACAGTTGAAAATTATTTGCTTACTTTGACTCTCAATAGGACCAAAATTACTTACAGCCATATTTTTTTTAAATATAGAAATTATTCGTAGTCGTCCGGGCGGACACAATAATTAATTGAGAATACAATCAAATCAGATGTAAAAATATACGCACAACGTAAATAATATTGACAATTTCACACTGACATTATTTTTGTTTTTAGTTCTTCGATATATATATATATATATAACAACCTCTTTGTATGCTAATAGTACAAGAAAATAGAAAATTCAAATATAGAATGCCTGTAAACAAACAATACTACTACATATGCAATTCCACGCTCTCGATGATTCAACTAGATGGAGATGGATGGGGCGCTCGTGATAAGGATTAGACGTGTGTCAGCTTGCGCTCGATTTTTATTTTAAATTCGAATCTTAAATTTGTCATTGGCTAACTTCACAAATTACAATTCTCGTTTCTTCTTGCGGTGCACTTACGGATAACTCCTCCCAGTGGGCGGCGTGAGTGAGAGGCGAATAGTTGCTGTGCGGGGAGAGGCGAACCGATCCTCAAACAAATAGAAAAAGGAAGGCCTCCGTCCAGGATCGAACTGGCGTCCGCTGCACGTAAGTCAAGCAAGTATCCGTTGGACCACGGCGACAGTGACGCGACGCGCCGAAACATCCTGCCGCTATCTGCATATTGCTTGCTTTCCCAATAGTTTCGCTGCTGGACGCTAAATGGCGCTAAATTCAATTACCTGTGCCGGATGCCTCTGTGCAATAAACAGTCGGCTTTTCCTGAATTGCTATCTGTGTAAAGCAAATTACGACCTGCAGTGCGCAAATGTCACTGAGCAGTATTTCTCTGATATTATGGCGCAGGGGCTAGGTGCAATGTGGCAGTGTCAACTGTGTGTCTGTAACCAACCAAAAGGAGATAACACTAATACGCCTGCCCGAGGCTCTGCGCTCAATAAAACTGTTCAGGGTAGCGCGCGTCGTGCCGATTCCTTGGACGTGACTACGGCCAACATTACGCTCGACGAGTCCATGGATGTGAGTTTCCAGAACCAATCAACATCAGCACCAGCATCGGAAATAAAAAATGCATCAGCTCACGTTACGTACCGATCTAAGCTGCAAAATCAACAACCGAACCAGCATGTGCTTGCTGAAGATTCTGTGTGTTTGGATGGTATCCGGACATTGGTTAGAGAAGAACTACTCAATTGTTTAAATGAACGCCTACCAATATTAATCGGCAATGTCATCGCAGAACGTCTGGCTGAGGTAAGGCGAGCAGTGACACAGCTTGATTCCAGAGTTACTACGATCGAGGAAAGACTTAAAGCTATGTCCCAGTACCAGCTCAGTCAATGCCAGCGTGAATCCAACGTGAACCCGGAAAGCTATGCAGCAGTGGCGGTTAAAAAACCCGTACTTGAGGCAAACCCCAAATCCGTCAAGTCATACAAAAGTGCAAAATCTGTCGGCACGCAAGACACTCTACAGCTGTCATCACAGGTGACTCCCAACCCAAATACGGAAGCAGGCGCAGGAATATCGCAGCATGATGACCAGGGCTGGACTGCCGTCAATAGACGTCGTCCGCGTGGTCCGCTTGGAGTAATGCGAGGAACAGCGGTCCCCGGCACCTCATGCCCTTTGGAGGCATCGGAGAGGCAGCGTAGCATTCACCTCTACTACGTGAAGATAGGCACTACAGGCGACCAGGTACAAGCCCATGTCAAAGCTATCTGTGATGAAGACGTCGCTACAGTAGAGGTGCTGAAGTCCAGAGGGAACTACGCATCCTTCAAAATCACTGTTCCTGTGAAATATGTGGATAAGATACTGGAACCTGCGAACTGGGCCGAAGATATCTGCATTAAGCCCTGGCGGCATAATTTTCGTATCTCAAGGACAGAGGGCAACTAAAACCAAGGAAACAACTGTATACTACCAAAACGTTAGAGGTCTGCGATCCAAGACAGTTCACTTCAATGCAAATGTAGAGGCAAGTCAACCTGACGTTATAGCGTTAACAGAAACGTTTTTAACGAGTTCAGTGCTGAGCGCCGAGTTGTTTCCACCTAACTACGCGGTGATGCGTAAGGACCGTACTGGAGACACAGGCTGGGGCGGTGTACTGCTGGCAGTTAAAAATATCTACGATGTGAGTACTATAACTGATATAGACGGTGTGTCAAACGACGATGAAATCCTGTTTACTGTTATAACTTTGAAAAACGTTAAAGTATTAGTGTGTGTAGTTTACATACCTCCCGGTTATGAAGATAGCCAGTTCTTGCATATACTTGAATGTATGGAAAATGCAGTGTGCAAATACTCGTCTCTAGACGTAATCATATTAGGGGATTTCAACTTGAACTCTTTTAGCTTGAGAATCAATGACCTTTTTGATAATTTTTTAAGTTTCTGCAATTTACGACAGTGTAATAAAGTGTATAACTTACACGGCGGTATCCTGGATCTTGTGTTAACAAGTATGCCGGTACATGACATATGTGTGACAGCCAATAACGACCATTTGGTACCTTTAGACTCCTATCATCCAGCACTAGATATTGTTATAACAGAGCCCTTTAGCTCGGACCATCGAACATTAAATAGCTCACCTAGACCAATACCGTTTGCTTTTCGTTGGAATTTTAAGAAGGCAGATTTATCAGTGCTCTACCAGGAGCTAGTAGATTTAAACTGGGCAGAAGTATACAAGTTAAAAGATGTAAACCAGGCTACTGACAGGTTCTACGAGCTCTTGTATAGTGCCTTGGATTCTCATGTGCCATTGAGGAAACCCCCAAATCGCACTGGCACTTTCGAGTACCCGTCATGGTACACGCCGGAAGTGATAAAAACCATAAAGCTTAAGCATTTCCATTTAGTTAAATATAAATCTCTGGGTCTAGAATTCAATCGGGAGTTGTTCCGTTATTATAGAGGTCATGCAAAACAACTTATCAAAAGAGCACGTGAGCAATATCTGTCGCAAATTGAGTGTAATATTTGTCAGGAACCGTCGGAATTTTGGAAATATGTAAAAAGCAAACGAAGTAAGAGGCACACCCAGGGAACGTATACGAACCAGGGTAAAGATGTTGTAGAGCTAGAGGCTGCTCAAGCTTTTGCTAGTCATTTTAGCTCAGTTTTTCAGCCTAATGTACCTTCGTTAGATGTGGAAGGAGCAATGCAATATGCTAACACTTACCATAGCCAAATGAATGTCAGCTTGAATCAAATTCATTCCAATCACCTACGTCGTTCTGTGCGGAAATTAAAAGTAACGTCATCTCCGGGCCCTGATGGCGTGCCGAGTTTTTTAGTTAAAGACTGCCTGTCAATATTAGAAGAGCCTTTGCTTTATATATATAGGATCTCTATTGATAGCGGTATTTACCCATCGGCCTGGAAAATCTCTAGAGTGACTCCTGTTCCCAAAACGCCAACGTCTACTGATGTAGTCAATTACAGACCTATTGCAATTCTGTCCATTTTTGGGAAAATCTTTGAAGACATCATAAATCGTCAAATCTTGCTGCAGACTTCATCTTCTCTTGATAATTCCCAACACGGTTTCCGAATAGGCAGGTCCACTTGTACCAATAATATTAATTTTACGGATTACGTACTTGAGCATATGGATAGGTCGCGTCAAGTAGATTCGGCATATTTCGACTTTCAGAAGGCCTTTGATCAAGTCGATAACGATGTTTTGTTGCGCAAACTTTCCATCTCCGGGTTTTCCTACGGCTTAGTAAAACTGATGGCTAGTTATCTCAGTGACCGAAAGCAGTATGTACAGGTATCCGGATATGTTTCAGATGAGTACTACACTCGGTCTGGTGTAAGCCAGGGTAGCACGCTTGGGCCAACCCTGTTTCTGATCATGGTTAACGATCTCCCGGCAGTTGTCCAGAACGCCAAATGCTTGTTGTTTGCGGATGACTTGAAGTTATTTTCTGCTATCGATGGACCAACAGACAGTAAGGCTCTGCAGTGTGACATAAACTCTGTGCATAATTGGGCCAATAATAATAAACTACACTTCAATGCTGCCAAATGCAGTGTAATTACATTTACGCGATCCCAAACGCCAATAGAGACATCATACTGTCTGGGAAATCTTCCCTTAAATCGTGCCCACAACATTCGCGATCTCGGTTTGCTTCTCGACACTAGGATGGAGTTCCATGAGCATATTATTGCCGCATGCAAGAATGCCTCCAAATCCCTAGGTTTTATCATGCGAACAGCGGCGCAATTTAGGAGCATTAGGGTTGTAAAGTTACTTTTTAACGCCTACGTCCGCAGCAAACTCGAGTATAACTGTGTAGTTTGGGATCCAATCGAAGCCAATTACTCAGATATGCTAGAGAGAGTGCAAAAAAAATTCGCTAGGTATCTATATAAGAGGCTGTACGGCTATTATCCCTTCCTGTATCCCTCTCTATTCGTGCTCGGCATGGTCGGGTTGTCAACGCTTAAGCATAGAAGGAAATGTCATCTACTGGAGCATTACTGTTTACTTCTCCGCCACAAAGTAGATAATCAGACAACTCTCGAGCGACTCTCCCTGTTTGTCCCGGAACAATATACGCGCGCTGTTCGCGGCGCTGCCGGGGCTGCGCACGCACCGCGCGCTCAACGCGCCGACCGCCCGCGCGGTGCAACTTCTGAACGCGCTGCTAGCACAGCTTCAGGATACCGACGTCTTTGCTGACCGCTGGCATATTCTACGGTCTAAGATCTGCAACTTTATATGTTCACTGGACCTATAGCATGTGGTTTACGGTCAGCATAATTAATAATTAATAAAAAATTATATTATTTAATATTAGAACTATATAGGTTAGTATAAGGATTCTCTGTTAAATTTAAGTTTTGTAAGCTAGCGTAACAGGCGCCTTGGTTAACACTGTAAGCCTGTTATGTTTAATTGATTGAATAAATAAATAAATAAATAAATAAATAAACTATAATCAATTAATCATGCATTGCATATATTATTATTATTAATAATTGAAAATTTGATTACAGATCAATTGAATATATCAATAAAACCACTAAGCTCGCGTTAATTTATCAGTTTTGCATTGCCTTTCAACGACCGAGTTGAGACCCATGTTGCTGGTAGTAAACGCGTAAAAATAAATGTCAGTAGAACGATACATTCGTTACGCGTTGGTCTTTTTTTAATAAAAAACGTGACTTACACAAACAATATTCTTTACTATCTTCCAAAAATCAACAAATTACATAGAATTAAAATCTTACAAATTGTATAAAATCAGACTATAACTTTCTTAATGCTATCAAAATATTTTAAAACTAGATAAGTTAATATAAAAATAACAGTCAGTTTTTACATAAAAATTGTATATTATACATAATCATTTATTTCGAATGTTAAATAACATATTATTTTATTTACTTTTGGTCTCTATAAAATTAAAATAACAAACCATATTTTTTTCAATGTTATCTAATGTTAATCTATATCGCTTGACATCTAAGATCCAGTTATAAGCCGAAAATGACCTTTCTACTTCGACCGATGTTAGCGGGGCGAATTTGTATATAGTAATTTCATCGGATGCGGATTCGTGTGATATTTGCTCGGCGTATGCTCTGACAAGATCTAAATCCGGATTTCGAGCCATGACTGCTTCTAGTTTAGTCTCTATGCGTAAACTATTACTCCAACTTACAACTGTCCGGACTTCATCAAAGATTTCTAGGGCATCGATGATTGACGTATCTCGTTCCTGTAGTTTAACTAAGGCGACCTCGATTATGCTAAAATGTTCATTAATATAATCCAAATCGCTCTTTATATTGGGCTTCCTTAATATTGCTTTAGTTTTTTTTATTGATACTGCTTCCGAAGCTCTTAAACTTGTTACAACTGTATTTATTTCGTTAAAATATTTAACATAATATGAGACTGCTGAAAGCCAAGTTCCTCACCTGGTAACAACAGGCTTAGGAGGTAGAGGCATGTTCGGGAATTTTTCCTTTAATATTCTGACTCTACTCGGAGATTTCAGAAATATTTTTTTAAGGTTTGCAATCAAAGCATCTACGTCCGAATATTGAGAACGAATATCCGCCACCCGATGAAGAGCATGAGCCAAACAAGTTACGTGCTTCAACTTTGGAAATATTTTTTTTAAAAGTCGCCCCGGCTTTAACATGTATGCTACGCTGTCTGTACACATCAACAAAACATTTTCAAATTTGCTTTCGTATGAATCGCCCCACAATTGTTTCAAACATTCAACAACAAAATTAGAAATCGTTTCCCCATTAACTATTTCTAACATTTTACATGCCACCAAATATGTTTTTTTAGAATCATCTAAGTTCAACGGCTTTACCAGTAAATGCACTATGTATCGACCAAGGAAGTCCGTTGTTTTGTCGAGTGATATCCATATTTTTTCATTCTTAATCTGGTCGTGTATAGCACTTATTTTGTCACGATAAAACTGTTCTAAATATGTTTTTCTTATCGTCGTTTCACTGGGCAATGAAAGGCTATCACCACATGTGCAGCACAAATACTTCTCAAAAAAAGATGTGAAGGCCGGGTTTTCAATTTGTTTCCAGGGAATGTTGCATAAAATCAGAAACTGGATCAGGTCATAGTAAAAATCTTTTTTTTTTTCGAGTTTTTCCTGTATGTCTATTTCCTTCGACGTGGTCCTTCACCGTACTTTTTCGGCAACCAATGTTGACTTCACACTTTGTGCAGTAAATGAAGTTCCTAGTCGATTCATACAGCAATTCGACATAGGGTTCTATCCAACTCTGTACAGTTTCTTCTTTAGGCATGCGGCGAGCTCTCCGCGACATGGCAACTGATGCTTGACAGTAAGGTTTAAAAAACCTTAATCCCAGTAATACACCAATATTACAATCAAAAGTCCTTTAAAAAAGCCACAGTCGTAAGGGATAATAATCAAGTCACTGAGTCCATAAAACAAGCCAGAGTTGTCGAAGTATAAAGAAATCATCAATCAAAATCACATGCACAACGTGCGAACTTAACGAACCGAAGTACTAAAGTAAATATTGTCATTTAATCTATTGTTGTCCTTTTCTCATCTGTTTCAACCATTAACAACAAAACAGGAGACAAAACAATGAGGAGAAACCCTTTATCTAAGCCGACTGAATCACTTCTTCAAACGCTTATTTTATCTACTAATTATTAGCATCGTAGAATGTAATTGTAAATACAAACCGCACTGCAGCTGCTTTTTGCACTCATTTTATTATTAAGTGCAATCTGGTATCTACCACGTGTATTGACAAACAACACGCCGACATAACTGTTAAAATAGAAATACGTACGTACATATGTACGGTTTTTTAAAAATGTTTCACTTAAATTATTATATGTACTTATAAGAACATTTTTGTATAACTTAATAAAAAAAAATCTTTAAATCATAACCAACACTGTTTTTTAACAGTCCTTTATTTTATAAACGAATTACCAACACCGAAATAGCGTTTACTTTTCGAACAGTTTTGTTCGTATCGCGGGCCAAGCGGCGTATCCATATTATCATTTCGACTTGATATCCCGCGGTGTGGCAGAGAAATCCCCGATCACTGCTAATAACCAGTGATCGTTATCAACGTGCTGAATTGGTGGCAAAGTATGGTTGACAAAAAAACAAATACTCAATGAAATAAAACAATTTAACGGATTATATCGCGTATATTATCTCATTTTAGTTCCCGATGTTTCGGAAGCTTTCCAGCTTTCCATGGTCACGGGAGGAGCATGGAGAAGCTTCCGAAACGTCGGGAACTAAAATGAGATAATATACGCGATATAATCCGTTAAATTGTTTTATTTCAATGAGTAATAATCGCGGAAACAGAAGAAAATATTAACAAATACTCAAGTTTTTTAAATATTATTATATTTCACAAATTATAACATTTATATACATATTGACTATCACTTCTGCAATTATGCTGAATAATCTACTAAAATGTGTTCAACAGATTTTGCCGTCAGTCGTTCACGACGATTGGAAAAAATCAATTTTAAATAACTAAAATGACCTTTCGACGTTGACAGAAGTCACGAGAAGGTAATTTAAGCTGTTAAAATATTGCACGCAACTTTTATTGACGCCCGATGTCATTTCGACGTATATTGTTTTAAAAATATTTAGGGCGGAAAAGGTTTTGTACAGTATAGATATATTATCTAGAGATGTAATCCTATGTAGGCAAGTATTTGTTTTATATTGTGTAAAACTAGAAAATAAATAAGTGAATATTCGCTTTTTCTGTCAACCATACACTTTGCCACGAAAATTGCACGTTGATAACGATCACTGCTAATAACACACTAATTAAATTTCGCTTCACAGAAGGAATTACACACTTAAATATATCTATATCAAGCTCTCTCGTCACATTATTCAAATTACGACTAGCACGGTTAAGGCAACTGTTCTGTCTGTATTTGGATGATGTATATGATAGCTGGGAAGTGCCTTTTAGGCCGAGAAGGAGCAACAAATGACAGTTCCTGTAGCAGTTCAGGACAGTCAATGCCGCCTGTTGTAATAATCAAAAAATAAAGACAATACGAATGTGCCGATTGTATAATGAAACGGTGTCTGAACATCCTTCTTTGGACATTTTTAAAAACAGCTTACTCTCATTTAAAAACACTGTAACAAAAATATTTTAGGTCATTTAGTTTTAAGCAAATGTATAAGAGGTAAAGTTTAATTAGTTAATACTGTAAACACAATGTTAAATTGTTGTTATCCCTAAATATTAAGAAATTTTATATAATTTGTCTCTAGCGATTAATTTTTCACTAAATTTTATTAGTCTTTCTGTGCACACATTGTTTAGAGTTATAGTCCAGACCTTAACTTTAAGCTTTTTATGTTGATTTTTATGCGACTGTAACTTGTTGTGTGAGCCTAATAAATAAATAAATAAATAAATAAATAAATACATTGAGTCATAATGTCGCCTGACGTCACTCCTAAGTACAAATTTTACTTAAGAGTGACTCCTAAACTTTAATATGATTTATCTGAGTATTTTTTATTACTTTAAAAAAAACAAAAAATACGTTCCAATATTTTTTTATTATCTAGGTGATTTCTTCTTTATTATCTATTATCGAGGTGACGGACTTATTACAATTTTGATTTTCATACCCAGTCATCACGCCTATTGATTGATATGTAAGATTTAGCCCACTGTCTTAGTTTGTTTATACAGGGTGTATGGCAGAGCGTCTGCCAAAAGACTAAGGTGGGTAGGTAGGGTCAATTGCAACATATTTTGGACTAATTAATACTCGTCCTGCCCACGGTGTTTTTTTAATTATATTTTTTATTTTTGTTCGGCATCTGTCAAAAAATCACAATTTTGCTTCCCTACCTTTTTTTTAATGTGACAGCACAGAGGCATTTTTATTTTTCAAATCTCTAATGTATGCGTATCCTATTGAATTTTTTTTTCATTAGAAAGGAAATAAAAAAATTGTTATGAGCCGACAAAATGTGAAGGACAGAAAATAAAAATCATCGAACCTTATGACACATTTAAAAAAAAAGTTGAAATTCTTTAAATCTTCCAATATCAATAAAACTTCTTCAGTTCATGACTATTCTAACGATATACCACATGACTAGAATCACTTTAAATTTTCCGGCGAAAATGGTTTTTGTCTAAAATGGTGACGTAAATCACCTAGTACTTCTTCGAAACTACCTAAAAATAAGATTTGATAAAATAAATAAATTAACACTTTTTTATAATCCCTTACTCATATCCAATATGCATGTTACGACCAAAAATAACCTTATTTATTTTTTCCTGATATTTTTACATGATAATTTACCCAAGTTTTAATGATATTGGAAGATCTGAGGATTTCAACTTTTTTTTTAAGGGCGCCATAAAGTTGAGCTCGAAGATTTTTATTTTCTGTCCTTCGCACTTTGTCACCTCATAACTTTTTTTATTCCCTTTCTAAATGAAAATAAATTTAAAATAGGATACGCATACATTTGATTTGAAAAATACAAACACTTTTGTGCTGCACCTTTAAAAAAAACAGCGAGGACAGGATAAGTTTTAATTGGCCCAAAATATGTTTCAAGTGACCCTACCTACCTACCCTAGTCTTTTGGCAGACGATCTGCCATACACCCTGTATAATTATAAAGTGATGACTAATAAGAGCGCAGAAAGGAGTTCGGCGACTAATATCTCTATTGAAATGTGTCGAGCTTATAGTAGTGCCGATTTACCGAAGATAAAAAAGTCAAGGTATAAAAATATCGAGTGAAAATAATGACAAATAAATAAAATGTGATGTTATAAAAAATAAAATAAAATAGATTTATTTCGAGCAACACAGACTCATATTATGAAACTATTTTTACTAAACTATATTTTACTTACATCTATTGCTTTAAAGTATAGAGTTTAACGAGTGATTTACCTCTAATGCTCTGATCTGCAGCGTCTCGTCGCCTCCGTCCGACTGGTCGTCCACGTCCACGGGCTCCGAGGAGTTTGATACCATCTAACAAAATAAAAAAAAAACAATTATGCTTTTTCTGCACAAAAACGTTCAATGCTGCAAATGGTAAAACTTTAAGTCACTGGCGCAAAATGAAATAGTTTGTGCTTTACAATTAAAATCCTTGAAAAATTCAATTAAAGAGCTCGACCGGCTCGTGGCGGACAGCAGCGCGGACTTCACCGGCGATATCCTGGTCGACTCCGCTTCGCTCCGCTCCACTCCGTGTCACCTGCCACAGCTGCGACGAGTGTAATCACTGACCTCGAGCGGCGGCGGCACGGCCAGCGCCGTGCTCATGGCGGACAGCAGCGCGGACTTCATCGGCGATATCCTGGTCGACTCCGCTTCGCTCCGCTCCACTCCGTGTCACCTGCCACAGCTGCGACGAGTGTAATCACTGACCTCGAGCGGCGGCGGCACGGCCAGCGCCGTGCTCATGGCGGACAGCAGCGCGGACTTCATCGGCGATATCCTGGTCGACTCCGCTTCGCTCCGCTCCACTCCGTGTCACCTGCCACAGCTGCGACGAGTGTAATCACTGACCTCGAGCGGCGGCGGCACGGCCAGCGCCGTGCTCATGGCGGACAGCAGCGCGGACTTCATCGGCGATATCCTGGTCGACTCCGCTTCGCTCCGCTCCACTCCGTGTCACCTGCCACAGCTGCGACGAGTGTAATCACTGACCTCGTGCGGCGGCGGCACGGCCAGCGCCGTGCTCATGGCGGACAGCAGCGCGGACTTCATCGGCGATATCCTGGTCGACTCCGCTTCGCTCCGCTCCACTCCGTGTCACCTTCCACGCTGCGACGAGTGTAATCACTGACCTCGAGCGGCGGCGGCACGGCCAGCGCCGTGCTCATGGCGGACAGCAGCGCAGACTTCATCGGCGATATCCTGGTCGACTCCGCTTCGCTCGGCTCCCACTCCGTGTCACCTGCCACAGATCACGGACTTAGGGTACGTTTTCACTTGAGACGGGTTATGTGAAATTAGCCAATCGTATTTCACAAATTTAAATTTGTGTTGGTCTTAACAGTGACGCAGCCTGATTGATCCGTTTCAGTCACTGACCACTACATGTTACCACTGGTACATATGGTTTACTTAAGCCAAGTAAAATGTAATAAAATGAATATACGAGTACATAATATTTGCATATTTTAATAGAAAATTACACGTTTGAATATCGATATCGAAACTCTCAATATGACCTCCTCGGAGTAATAAACATCAACATTTGTTTAATGGCACCCTCGCTGACCGCGTGGGCGCTTCAAATTCGTATACAAAATAAGCTGTCAAATGTCCAGTGGAACAATAGAGATGAGAGGTTTCAGTAGAAACGCACACTTATATTATCAATTATTTTTAAGTCGCTTCTTCGTAATCGAGGATAGTGCTGAAGCCGTTGTGCAGGAGACCTGGGGCCGGTTTCAAAAACGCTTGTAACATTTATTATAAGTATTTTTATTTAATTCATATTGTTGGAAAGTGACTTCCGCTTGTAATATAAGTTACAAGCTTTTGAGAAACGGGCCCCAGGTGTGAAAGTAACACGGGATGAACGTAACAAATGACCTTCTGATCGAATAATTTGGGCTACACTGATAGGTGATTGATTCATCGACATGCGGCATTTTGGATCCCCCTTCCCACAGTAGCGGCCACGGCACTGAGCCGTCAGGTTTTGGACGTAGTGAGTCGGTAGCTAAAAACTACCTTGGCCTCTTTTTTCACTTGTGATTATTTTTATTATGGTATGCTTAAGCTGGTGTGTTATGTATCAGGGAAGTAGCATACCTATTCTACTTGCTATATTGGCGTTCGAAATTGTACTTTTATATGGTTTTATTATGTTATAGGTACTTGTTCGGTTCGGGAAAATGTATATCGGGATGGCAGTAGCAACTTGTTACTTTTATCCCGCTTATGATCGTGGTGTATGAAACTGTATCCTTTATGTATGCTGGGTGTTGTTGTTGTTGTTTTTTTTTATATATTTTAATGTAATGCAGTTTTTTTTTAATACAGAACTTTTTATTCCAATTTTTTTACATAGCCACTATTGACACTACTGTTGGTAGTTTCAACGGCTTCACTAGCTTCACCATAACTATCAAAAACCCTTCCGTGAATCCGGGATTAATTTTGCCACCAAAAATACCCTTGTCAACGACGACTGTTCGGAAGAAAAGGTGCCTTATTCATCAGCATATTTTGATAATATACATATTCCAGGACGTGACGTGTAGCAGTGCAGAAATGTACGCGGTGCTCGTTCATTTTATATTGGTTATTGATATAGACAGACAGACATAAAAGTAATAGTTCTTCAGATTTATTTTGTTGATTGTGCTATAAGAGCTTCCTTCATACCAAATTTCAAGTTTCTAGAACAACTGGAAGTACCCTATCGATTTCAAAAAGTGTCGAAATATACGTTTATTGCGGCATAAACGGCCGTATTTTTTTTTACGTAAACCTACAAGTTTGATTTTTTCACAGCTTAAGTGACCGTAGACCTGAGTATAAAGTTTTAATTTCAACTTGATACCTCCAAGCGTTCCCAAGATAAGGGTCTTGACAGACAGACGGACAGACGGACGAACAACAAAGTGATCCTATAAGGGCTCCATTTTTTCCTTTTGAAGTACGGAGCCCTAAAAGAAAATAAAGGAAGAAAATAGAGCAGTAATGACCTAAAATAAACCCAAAGAACAAAAGAAAACGAGACGAAACGAAGAAAAAAAGTTAAGAAATCCATTTTGCGAACTAGAAAAGAGACAAAAAGGCCATTTTGTATGAGTACTAAGGTATTTATTTATACAATGTTGACACTAATATTAAACCTACAAAGCTAGTTAATCAATATATACATTGATTTTGAAGTAATTTTGTTTTATTAACAATGTTGCAACCATCTGCATACACTGTTACAACTATCCCTAGGGGTAGGGATAGTTGCAACAAATTTAACCTTCTTTTTATTTGGTCATTTTTCTAAATACCTCTAATGTCGGTTGTATTCAAATTAATGTTGAAAGGTAGCCGAAAGACCAATCCATCGTGTACATTGATTAGAATTATGATATTTAAAAAGCCCTGTGAGATATTACTAACAGGGTTGGCCGTAATCATTAGTTAACACTAAAAAATCACACTAAACACTTACCAAGTGACTAATCAATCAAACTAAGTGTCAATCACACTAACGTTGAGTATGATTGAATTTGAGCAAGGGTCAATCACACTAACCGTCAATCAAACTAACCGCCAATCTGTTTGACTACGAAACACACTAACGCTTAGTGACACTAACGATGTATTTTCTGCCCGAAAATAAGTTCATTGTAATTTATATAGGTACCAGAAGATGGTCCTGACCTGACCAAATGGTCCTGAAGATGGACCCTGGGGGTACTTAACGGAACTCAGGATTGGATCAACATAGACTAGTGCTTTTTTAGCTTAATGGACTTACAATGAGGAGCATTTAGATAGGGTACCACCAAATGGTCCTGATGATGGACCCTGGGGGTAATTCACGGAACTCGGGATTGGAACAACATACTGGAACTCATTGTAAGTCCATTAAGCTAAAAAAGCACTGGTCTATGTTGATCCAAGCCTGAATTTCCAGTACGTACCCCCATGGTCCATCATCAGGACTATTTGGTGGTACCCTATCTAAATGCTCCTCATTCTAAGTCCTTTAAGCTAAAAAGCACCAATCTATGTTGATCCAGTCCTGAGTTCCGTTAGGTACCCCCAGGGTCCATCAACAGGACGATTTGGTGGTACCCTATCTAAATGCTCCTCATTCTAAGTCCTTTAAGCTAAAAATCACTCGTCTATGTTGATCCAATCCTGAGTTCCAGTACGTACCCCTAGAGTCTATCATCAGGACCATTTGGTGGTACCCTATCTAAATGCTCCTCATTCTAAGTCCTTTAAGCTAAAAAGCACCTATCTATGTTGATCCAATCCTGAGTTCCAGTACGTACCCCCAGGGTCCATCATCAGGACCATTTGGTGGTACCCTATCTAAATGCTCCTCATTCTAAGTCCATTTAGCTAAAAAGCAATCGTCTATGTTGATCCAATCCTGAGTTCCGTTAGATACCCCCGGGGGGTCCATCATCAGGAGCATTTAGTTGCACCCTATCTAAATGCTCCTCATTCTAAGTCCATTAAGCTAAAAGAACACTCGTCTATGCTGATGCAATCCTGAGTTCCAGTAGGTATCCCCAGGGTCCATCATCTGATCCATCCAGAATGGAAGTTTTAACCATAGTCTCGGAGTCTATAAGGTGCTGAACTCTCAGATTTACGTACTTTGTCCTCGACGAAATTAAGTATCACGACTTAAGTTTAATTTGGCCATTTAATCAATAATATCAATCACAGGTTTAATGCATACTAAAAGTTAATTTAGTTTTTTAATACTTTCGTAACACTAAACATTAAAATATTTCAATCATCAGTGTTTTCAAATAATTGAACACTAACGGAGAATTAGTTTCACTACACGTCAATCATTAATACTTTAGTTACAACATTTTTTTTCAAACCAATCAGATAACGAGCAGATAAAACAGAATGTCTATTTGGTAGAAACGGACGTATTCTGCCTACAGCTACTAAACATCTAAGAAGCTCTTTACATGTGGAGAGTTTTCTCTAGAAAAGATCAATAAAAAACACAGCCGCAAAGGGGTATGGGTTTAAACTGTTGTCATATGTTTCCATCTGTTTAGTTAACAAGTTTATACATAGGAAATAAGTAAATTTAATTATCTTGTAACGTCTTTTTTTAACAATTTTAACAATATATACGTACTTGTGTGAAGATAACTGTTATCGTCTACTAATTAAACGCTTACCTACTTAGAAGAAATTCTATTTAAAAAATAAGAAAACAACGTGTGTAATTTTTACTAACGTGTATTTTTCACATCTATTATTTGGTTTTCGTAATAGATTACAAAGTTTTTTTCTAAATTTTCCACAGTCAATTTGCGGCACTAGCAGTAAATATCCATTTTAATTGACTAAATGATCTTTCAACATCAACTGTTGTAGTAGGTGCATACTTGAAACGATGGAAATAATCTAGAGTAGTGTGACAAACTCGTAATGATGAGTCAAGTATTATCTCCTTCCCTTGTTTCAATTCATTAATTTTTTTTATTATGTCAAATCCAGTATTTTTCTTCAAGACATGTTTCAGCTTTTTAAATATTCTTTTTCCATTAGCACTCAAATTTAAATTCGATATATGTTTGTATGTTTTTTGAACGATGGCTAAACTTTCACTGAGAGATAGATTCGGGCACTGCAATTTGTTTATAGCGTCTGGAAGTACCTGAAGATATTTCGCTATAAAATTTAAATCATTCCGAATTTTCGCACTGCGAAATGATATTTTTGGCTTTTGTGATACATGCTGCGTCAGAATCACGAAATGTGGACCCAACGCCTTTTATTTCCTTGAAATACTTGTTATAGTATGTCGCAGCCTCAATCCACGTTCCACAACGAATAATCGTTGGATTTGGAGGTAAGGGTATTCCATTAACCATTTCTTTAAATGTTTTTATTCTTTTTGGCGATTTTTGAAGAACTTTTTTTACATTTGATATTAATTTATTCACTTCTGGAAAAAGAACGCGAACTTGATCAGCAACTCTGTTAAGTCCATGAGCCAAACATGTAACATGGAGAAGGTTTGGGTAATTTTTTTTCAATGTTCTACCCGCTTTTTGCATGTACCTTACACCATCAGTTAATAATAACAACACTTTCTCATGTTTATTGTGGTCGGGACCCCACAAATTATCCAGTGCATTTTTGACGGTATCCGTTATACTTATATTGTTAGTTTGTTCCAATTTTTTGCTTGACAATACATGTGGAGTTCCGACTGCATCTTCAAGCAATGCACCGACTATCACATTAGCAATTTGACGACCCCTGGCATCTGTTGTTTCATAAAAAAAAAAAATTTGAATATGGGATTTTCTAACTGAGACCATGGTATTTTACAGCTTACCATAAATTTCGCCAATTCCATCCTAAAATCTTTTTTGACGGATGTATGCTTTTCCGAGTTGAAATGTCGTTCCATAGAAGCTTTTCTCTGGGGGAAACTAACAATGCACTTAGTGCAATATAATTTTGTATCGAGAGCCTGTAATTCAGGATAATCCTTTGTCCACAACTACACAAATTCATCGCACGTTTTTTTCCTTCGCGGCATTTTAAAAGCACTCGGCAATAAATATATTACACGCAGTTATCAGTACGGATAATTGATAATGTACTTACTAACAAATGACAATGTCAAATAGGAAAAATTATTAAAGAGTTTGCATTGCGACTGCATAGTTAATCTATTTATGTTGTATTGGTACTCAAATCAAGTATGGAGGTTGGGTATTAGAAATACCCAATGTGTGATACATTTTAAACTCGTAGGAGTAGGCATAGATGTTCCTCAAAATGAGTTTCGCGTCTGTTATTGCTTGTTTTTCATAATCTTACTGTACTGTCAAATCGTTTTTGTACCCGCGATAACGACGTATGATCATTAGTGTTTAGTGTTCAATCACATTAACGTTCGGCCAACACTGATCACGAGAAAACTGAAAATAGTAACGTTCATCCCTTAGTCTCCCCTATATTTGCATTTGTGTTAAGGCGCGTCTACGCTAGACGAGACGAGCACGAGCGGAGCACGAGTCGAGCACATATCGTTTAGTGTAGACCGACTTACACGCCGCGAACGAGCGCACTTCGAGCATTTGTTTGAGCTCGACTTTGCTCCGCTAATTGTCTGTTTTTAGACGAACACAAAGGGATTTGCATCGCGCTTGCGTCGTAGGTTCGTTGTACGTCCACACTTGACGCCGCGAAAGACGAAGCAGAGACCGCTCCACTCGTGCTCGGTTCGCGTTCGGCTCGCCTAGGGTAGACACACCTTTACTTTTTAAATTTACAAGTAAGGTGCGTCGGAGTGAGACTAAAACTTTCCCAAAAGCGGCGAAATACAGTTAGCCTTTCGAACTTACCCCTACCTCTGTCTTACCCCAACGCACTTTATTTAAAACGATATAGTAACGTGGGTGGTACTTACTGTCGGAGTGAGCGGGGCAGTGGTGCGGGTACACGGGCCCGGGCTGCGGCGGAGGCGGCCGCGGCGGCGGCACGCGCGCCACGAAGGTGCGCGCGTTGTCGCCCAGCGAGCCCGCGAACGCGGCCAGCAGCGGCCGGCCCGACACCACGGCACCGCGGCTCGCGCGCTCGCCGCCCGCCACCATCACGTCGCGCTGCAACGTGCCCGCCACACACATTAACACGCCGCCACGGACCGTACACGACCGACTATATATCGCCCGGCGAGCCCGCGAACGCGGCCAGCAGCGGCCGGCCCGACACCACGGCACCGCGGCTCGCGCGCTCGCCGCCCGCCACCATCACGTCGCGCTGCAACGTGCCCGCCACACACATTAACACGCCGCCACGGACCGTACACGACCGACTATATATCGCCCGGCGAGCCCGCGAACGCGGCCAGCAGCGGCCGGCCCGACACCACGGCACCGCGGCTCGCGCGCTCGCCGCCCGCCACCATCACGTCGCGCTGCAACGTGCCCGCCACACACATTAACACGCCGCCACGGACCGTACACGACCGACTATATATCGCCCGGCGAGCCCGCGAACGCGGCCAGCAGCGGCCGGCCCGACACCACGGCACCGCGGCTCGCGCGCTCGCCGCCCGCCACCATCACGTCGCGCTGCAACGTGCCCGCCACACACATTAACACGCCGCCACGGACCGTACACGACCGACTATATATCGCCCGGCGAGCCCGCGAACGCGGCCAGCAGCGGCCGGCCCGACACCACGGCACCGCGGCTCGCGCGCTCGCCGCCCGCCACCATCACGTCGCGCTGCAACGTGCCCGCCACACACATTAACACGCCGCCACGGACCGTACACGACCGACTATATATCGCCCGGCGAGCCCGCGAACGCGGCCAGCAGCGGCCGGCCCGACACCACGGCACCGCGGCTCGCGCGCTCGCCGCCCGCCACCATCACGTCGCGCTGCAACGTGCCCGCCACACACATTAACACGCCGCCACGGACCGTACACGACCGACTATATATCGCCCGGCGAGCCCGCGAACGCGGCCAGCAGCGGCCGGCCCGACACCACGGCACCGCGGCTCGCGCGCTCGCCGCCCGCCACCATCACGTCGCGCTGCAACGTGCCCGCCACACACATTAACACGCCGCCACGGACCGTACACGACCGACTATATATCGCCCGGCGAGCCCGCGAACGCGGCCAGCAGCGGCCGGCCCGACACCACGGCACCGCGGCTCGCGCGCTCGCCGCCCGCCACCATCACGTCGCGCTGCAACGTGCCCGCCACACACATTAACACGCCGCCACGGACCGTACACGACCGACTATATATCGCCCGGCGAGCCCGCGAACGCGGCCAGCAGCGGCCGGCCCGACACCACGGCACCGCGGCTCGCGCGCTCGCCGCCCGCCACCATCACGTCGCGCTGCAACGTGCCCGCCACACACATTAACACGCCGCCACGGACCGTACACGACCGACTATATATCGCCCGGCGAGCCCGCGAACGCGGCCAGCAGCGGCCGGCCCGACACCACGGCACCGCGGCTCGCGCGCTCGCCGCCCGCCACCATCACGTCGCGCTGCAACGTGCCCGCCACACACATTAACACGCCGCCACGGACCGTACACGACCGACTATATATCGCCCGGCGAGCCCGCGAACGCGGCCAGCAGCGGCCGGCCCGACACCACGGCACCGCGGCTCGCGCGCTCGCCGCCCGCCACCATCACGTCGCGCTGCAACGTGCCCGCCACACACATTAACACGCCGCCACGGACCGTACACGACCGACTATATATCGCCCGGCGAGCCCGCGAACGCGGCCAGCAGCGGCCGGCCCGACACCACGGCACCGCGGCTCGCGCGCTCGCCGCCCGCCACCATCACGTCGCGCTGCAACGTGCCCGCCACACACATTAACACGCCGCCACGGACCGTACACGACCGACTATATATCGCCCGGCGAGCCCGCGAACGCGGCCAGCAGCGGCCGGCCCGACACCACGGCACCGCGGCTCGCGCGCTCGCCGCCCGCCACCATCACGTCGCGCTGCAACGTGCCCGCCACACACATTAACACGCCGCCACGGACCGTACACGACCGACTATATATCGCCCGGCGAGCCCGCGAACGCGGCCAGCAGCGGCCGGCCCGACACCACGGCACCGCGGCTCGCGCGCTCGCCGCCCGCCACCATCACGTCGCGCTGCAACGTGCCCGCCACACACATTAACACGCCGCCACGGACCGTACACGACCGACTATATATCGCCCGGCGAGCCCGCGAACGCGGCCAGCAGCGGCCGGCCCGACACCACGGCACCGCGGCTCGCGCGCTCGCCGCCCGCCACCATCACGTCGCGCTGCAACGTGCCCGCCACACACATTAACACGCCGCCACGGACCGTACACGACCGACTATATATCGCCCGGCGAGCCCGCGAACGCGGCCAGCAGCGGCCGGCCCGACACCACGGCACCGCGGCTCGCGCGCTCGCCGCCCGCCACCATCACGTCGCGCTGCAACGTGCCCGCCACACACATTAACACGCCGCCACGGACCGTACACGACCGACTATATATCGCCCGGCGAGCCCGCGAACGCGGCCAGCAGCGGCCGGCCCGACACCACGGCACCGCGGCTCGCGCGCTCGCCGCCCGCCACCATCACGTCGCGCTGCAACGTGCCCGCCACACACATTAACACGCCGCCACGGACCGTACACGACCGACTATATATCGCCCGGCGAGCCCGCGAACGCGGCCAGCAGCGGCCGGCCCGACACCACGGCACCGCGGCTCGCGCGCTCGCCGCCCGCCACCATCACGTCGCGCTGCAACGTGCCCGCCACACACATTAACACGCCGCCACGGACCGTACACGACCGACTATATATCGCCCGGCGAGCCCGCGAACGCGGCCAGCAGCGGCCGGCCCGACACCACGGCACCGCGGCTCGCGCGCTCGCCGCCCGCCACCATCACGTCGCGCTGCAACGTGCCCGCCACACACATTAACACGCCGCCACGGACCGTACACGACCGACTATATATCGCCCGGCGAGCCCGCGAACGCGGCCAGCAGCGGCCGGCCCGACACCACGGCACCGCGGCTCGCGCGCTCGCCGCCCGCCACCATCACGTCGCGCTGCAACGTGCCCGCCACACACATTAACACGCCGCCACGGACCGTACACGACCGACTATATATCGCCCGGCGAGCCCGCGAACGCGGCCAGCAGCGGCCGGCCCGACACCACGGCACCGCGGCTCGCGCGCTCGCCGCCCGCCACCATCACGTCGCGCTGCAACGTGCCCGCCACACACATTAACACGCCGCCACGGACCGTACACGACCGACTATATATCGCCCGGCGAGCCCGCGAACGCGGCCAGCAGCGGCCGGCCCGACACCACGGCACCGCGGCTCGCGCGCTCGCCGCCCGCCACCATCACGTCGCGCTGCAACGTGCCCGCCACACACATTAACACGCCGCCACGGACCGTACACGACCGACTATATATCGCCCGGCGAGCCCGCGAACGCGGCCAGCAGCGGCCGGCCCGACACCACGGCACCGCGGCTCGCGCGCTCGCCGCCCGCCACCATCACGTCGCGCTGCAACGTGCCCGCCACACACATTAACACGCCGCCACGGACCGTACACGACCGACTATATATCGCCCGGCGAGCCCGCGAACGCGGCCAGCAGCGGCCGGCCCGACACCACGGCACCGCGGCTCGCGCGCTCGCCGCCCGCCACCATCACGTCGCGCTGCAACGTGCCCGCCACACACATTAACACGCCGCCACGGACCGTACACGACCGACTATATATCGCCCGGCGAGCCCGCGAACGCGGCCAGCAGCGGCCGGCCCGACACCACGGCACCGCGGCTCGCGCGCTCGCCGCCCGCTACCATCACGTCGCGCTGCAACGTGCCCGCCACACACATTAACACGCCGCCACGGACCGTACACGACCGACTATATATCGCCCGGCGAGCCCGCGAACGCGGCCAGCAGCGGCCGGCCCGACACCACGGCACCGCGGCTCGCGCGCTCGCCGCCCGCCACCATCACGTCGCGCTGCAACGTGCCCGCCACACACATTAACACGCCGCCACGGACCGTACACGACCGACTATATATCGCCCGGCGAGCCCGCGAACGCGGCCAGCGGCGACACGCTATGGACTGTACAAAACCAAAGACTCGATCGCTTTCGAATTATATGATGGTCGAAGGGTACGTTCGAGTCCTTTCATAATCTTTTTCATTAGGTATTAAAATAATGTTAACATAAAAGCAGTCGGCACTCACATTGTGCTCCTTGGCGCGCTCGGCGGCCAGCTCGGCGCCCACGTCCAGCAGGTACACGGCCAGCGCCAGCACGTGGTCGGGCGGCGCGTGCGGCGCGCTGGCGTCGGGCGCGCGCCGGTGCACGCCGCGGTGCAGCACGCCCAGCAGCGCGCCGTGCAGCACGCCTGCAACACGAGCCCGTCGTCACTACACACTCCGCGCACGCGCCTGCCGCGCCCTCGTCCACCTTCCGTGTCGAGCGCGGGGCGCAGCGGCGGCCACAGCGCGCCGCCCTCGCCCGCCGCCCGCCGCCCGCCGCCCGCCGCCCGCCGCCCGCCGCCCGCGCGCCCTGTGTATACGTACCTGACGCGCACAGCGCCCGCGGGTCGCCGGCCTGCGGCGGCGGCGCGAGCGCGGGGCGCAGCGGCGGCCACAGCGCGCCGCCCTCGCCCGCCGCCCGCCGCCCGCCGCCCGCCGCCCGCGCGCCCTGTGTATACGTACCTGACGCGCACAGCGCCCGCGGGTCGCAGCGGCGGCCACAGCGCGCCGCCCTCGCCCGCCGCCCGCCGCCTGCCGCCCGCCGCCCGCGCGCCCTGTGTATACGTACCTGACGCGCACAGCGCCCGCGGGTCGCCGGCCTGCGGCGGCGGCGCGAGCGCGGGGCGCAGCGGCGGCCACAGCGCGCCGCCCTCGCCCGCCGCCCGCCGCCCGCCGCCCGCCGCCCGCGCGCCCTGTGTATACGTACCTGACGCGCACAGCGCCCGCGGGTCGCCGGCCTGCGGCGGCGGCGCGAGCGCGGGGCGCAGCGGCGGCCACAGCGCGCCGCCCTCGCCCGCCGCCCGCCGCCCGCCGCCCGCCGCCCGCCGCCCGCCGCCCGCCGCCCGCCGCCCGCCGCCCGCGCGCCCTGTGTATACGTACCTGACGCGCACAGCGCCCGCGGGTCGCCGGCCTGCGGCGGCGGCGCGAGCGCGGGGCGCAGCGGCGGCCACAGCGCGCCGCCCTCGCCCGCCGCCCGCCGCCCGCCGCCCGCCGCCCGCCGCCCGCCGCCCGCCGCCCGCGCGCCCTGTGTATACGTACCTGACGCGCACAGCGCCCGCGGGTCGCCGGCCTGCGGCGGCGGCGCGAGCGCGGGGCGCAGCGGCGGCCACAGCGCGCCGCCCTCGCCCGCCGCCCGCCGCCCGCCGCCCGCCGCCCGCGCGCCCTGTGTATACGTACCTGACGCGCACAGCGCCCGCGGGTCGCCGGCCTGCGGCGGCGGCGCGAGCGCGGGGCGCAGCGGCGGCCACAGCGCGCCGCCCTCGCCCGCCGCCCGCCGCCCGCCGCCCGCCGCCCGCCGCCCGCCGCCCGCCGCCCGCGCGCCCTGTGTATACGTACCTGACGCGCACAGCGCCCGCGGGTCGCCGGCCTGCGGCGGCGGCGCGAGCGCGGGGCGCAGCGGCGGCCACAGCGCGCCGCCCTCGCCCGCCGCCCGCGCGCCCTGCGCGCCCGACTCCGCCTTCTGCTTCTCGCGTACGCTGCAAAGATGCAAAGTATCATTACGATCGTTGCTCGACTCGTCCCTCCCCCCGACTTTCTCTAGGAAGTGCGACAGTGTTTCTTAAGACGGGTCTCTTAAATATCTAAAACAAATAAAAACCTCGGCTTACGGTTCTCCCGAACACAACTTAAATCTAGCATTGTAAATAAATGAGTGCGTCATGTTAAACTTCGTCTCTTAACAACCGTCGGCACGAACAGCCCCGCTCCAGGTCACAGGTACGGTCGGATACTGACTATGCCGTGAAGCGCTCCATGGAGGCGTGGAAGTCGCGGCGGTGCACGGCGCGGCGCAGCACGTGCAGCGGGTCGTAGTACTTGTGCCACACCAGCGCCGTCGGCACGAACAGCCCCGCTCCAGGTCACAGGTACGGTCGGATACTGACTATGCCGTGAAGCGCTCCATGGAGGCGTGGAAGTCGCGGCGGTGCACGGCGCGGCGCAGCACGTGCAGCGGGTCGTAGTACTTGTGCCACACCAGCGCCGTCGGCACGAACAGCCCCGCTCCAGGTCACAGGTACGGTCGGATACTGACTATGCCGTGAAGCGCTCCATGGAGGCGTGGAAGTCGCGGCGGTGCACGGCGCGGCGCAGCACGTGCAGCGGGTCGTAGTACTTGTGCCACACCAGCGCCGTCGGCACGAACAGCCCCGCTCCAGGTCACAGGTACGGTCGGATACTGACTATGCCGTGAAGCGCTCCATGGAGGCGTGGAAGTCGCGGCGGTGCACGGCGCGGCGCAGCACGTGCAGCGGGTCGTAGTACTTGTGCCACACCAGCGCCGTCGGCACGAACAGCCCCGCTCCAGGTCACAGGTACGGTCGGATACTGACTATGCCGTGAAGCGCTCCATGGAGGCGTGGAAGTCGCGGCGGTGCACGGCGCGGCGCAGCACGTGCAGCGGGTCGTAGTACTTGTGCCACACCAGCGCCGTCGGCACGAACAGCCCCGCTCCAGGTCACAGGTACGGTCGGATACTGACTATGCCGTGAAGCGCTCCATGGAGGCGTGGAAGTCGCGGCGGTGCACGGCGCGGCGCAGCACGTGCAGCGGGTCGTAGTACTTGTGCCACACCAGCGCCGTCGGCACGAACAGCCCCGCTCCAGGTCACAGGTACGGTCGGATACTGACTATGCCGTGAAGCGCTCCATGGAGGCGTGGAAGTCGCGGCGGTGCACGGCGCGGCGCAGCACGTGCAGCGGGTCGTAGTACTTGTGCCACACCAGCGCCGTCGGCACGAACAGCCCCGCTCCAGGTCACAGGTACGGTCGGATACTGACTATGCCGTGAAGCGCTCCATGGAGGCGTGGAAGTCGCGGCGGTGCACGGCGCGGCGCAGCACGTGCAGCGGGTCGTAGTACTTGTGCCACACCAGCGCCGTCGGCACGAACAGCCCCGCTCCAGGTCACAGGTACGGTCGGATACTGACTATGCCGTGAAGCGCTCCATGGAGGCGTGGAAGTCGCGGCGGTGCACGGCGCGGCGCAGCACGTGCAGCGGGTCGTAGTACTTGTGCCACACCAGCGCCGTCGGCACGAACAGCCCCGCTCCAGGTCACAGGTACGGTCGGATACTGACTATGCCGTGAAGCGCTCCATGGAGGCGTGGAAGTCGCGGCGGTGCACGGCGCGGCGCAGCACGTGCAGCGGGTCGTAGTACTTGTGCCACACCAGCGCCGTCGGCACGAACAGCCCCGCTCCAGGTCACAGGTACGGTCGGATACTGACTATGCCGTGAAGCGCTCCATGGAGGCGTGGAAGTCGCGGCGGTGCACGGCGCGGCGCAGCACGTGCAGCGGGTCGTAGTACTTGTGCCACACCAGCGCCGTCGGCACGAACAGCCCCGCTCCAGGTCACAGGTACGGTCGGATACTGACTATGCCGTGAAGCGCTCCATGGAGGCGTGGAAGTCGCGGCGGTGCACGGCGCGGCGCAGCACGTGCAGCGGGTCGTAGTACTTGTGCCACACCAGCGCCGTCGGCACGAACAGCCCCGCTCCAGGTCACAGGTACGGTCGGATACTGACTATGCCGTGAAGCGCTCCATGGAGGCGTGGAAGTCGCGGCGGTGCACGGCGCGGCGCAGCACGTGCAGCGGGTCGTAGTACTTGTGCCACACCAGCGCCGTCGGCACGAACAGCCCCTGCTCCAGGTTCTCCGATCCGCGCGGCGGCGCCCGGTACGTCGACAGCTGCGAACGGAGACAAATTATGTAATGCAACGAACTGTACAAATTTTATGTGTGGCGATACACCATAATTCCTATAGTCACGTCACGTGACGGCATGACGTTACCGATTGTATCAGTGAGAACTGACGGTGTGTACGAGTAGGAGTAGATTGGCATGACAGTTATACTTGACGGCACAATCGAATTTCGATTATTTTGGCTTGATCATGGCGATTGGATCATTCCGATCGGATCGTGTATAGCGGTCGGCGATCGTCATTTCGGTAAGGTTAATTTCTTCATTCATTCTTAAAAAATTATAATATTTTTATGGCGCAATCCAAATTCTTTAAATAAATTTGTATGTATAAACTGATTTCTTTTCATTAACTTTGCAACACACTGCTCGATTTTTTTCTTTTCATTTTCACAAGTAAAATGCTCTGTCTGTCACCCGGTGACGCCATGGCTTCAACTGAACGTCTCTGCCGATTGGGCAATTTAAACTGTTCGTGTGTGGTGTATAGTATATAGAAGAACTACAGAGTGGATCAAGCCTGCAGTGGTCATGCCGATTGGAAGATAGGAAGGATGGTGTATGGCCACCATTACGGACGCAAAAATTTTACGTCAATCCAAAAAGATCCCCCCCTCCATAACCTCTGTGAAGTGTAAACTTATCCAATACCACTTGTGTCATTTCATCTGGTGGTCAATCGGAGTTTGGTGGCAGCGTGGCGTGGGTGGCAATTGAGATAGTCTCGGACCTTTTTGTAGTAACAAACGTTTGTCCTTAAGACAGAACTCCTCAGCAACCCACCGTCGCAGCCTGTAAGGTACCTCCCCCGGTAACGCACCTCCTTGAGCACGGTCTCGAAGTTCCTGGTGTGCGCGTTGCCGGAGCGCTCCGGCATCAGCTCCAGCAGCTGCGAGTGCGTCTTGTCGCCGGCCGCCAGCAGCGTGCTCACCTCCAGCCGCGACTGGGTCAGCTCATCGTTGCCTGTAACCGATACAACACTGTCTAAAACTACAATGTAAAACAAGATCGATTTCATGAACATTTTATAAATAAACAAAGGTATTTATTTCATGTTGACGTTAGTTAGAAGAACTAGGAAATCAGAAACAATACACAAGCACCGTAATACGTGTTTGCGCCTCGAACAGGACGCCTCACGCCCTCTATCACCCGTGAAATAAAACACTGTTTGGTAGCTACAAGTTGTAATGTCTTAAAATTCCGAACATCTTATCTTTTTTACGTCGACACTTCGATATCGCTTTCTAGAAATGAGCTGGTTTAAAAAGTGTCATCTAGCGACTAATTGCGTAACTAAAATAACAAAATTATCCCAAACAATATGATGAACTTCCTGTATGTGTGAACCAAGGTGTCAGTGTGAGCACCTAGGTGTTTTGTACATTGTGCGAGTCACTTACCGAGGTTGGTCCGTGATGAGACGAGGATGGCGAGGAAGGTGAGCAGCCCCTCCACCATGGCGTCTTGCTCGGCCGCCTGCACCGGCGGCATCGGCAGCATGCTGAGCCACTCGCGGACACCGAACCTGCAATAACCAATGCCAGTAATTTAGAGAGCTGTAGTTTCGAGCTGGGAATGGGATTTCTTTCTTTGACGTTTGGTGACAATTTACACCTCCAAAACATAATGTGTTGACCATGGAGACATTTTACATCTCCTAATTTAAAGTTCTTACCACGGAGACTCTACACCTCCATTAAACGTAGTATAAGCTTATATATACTGTTACTAGCTTCTGCCCGCGACTTCGTCCGCCTTAAATTCCTTTATCGCGGATAAAAGTATTTTACCGGCATAAAGAGTAGCCTTCCCCGGGAATCAAACTATCACCGTATCAGATTTCATCTAAATCGGTTCAGCGGTTTAGGCGTGAAGAAGTAACAGACAGACAGACACACTTTCGCATTTATAATATTAGTATGAATTTATTATTATTCTATTTTACTTTTTTTTTTCACGCCTATTGACCCTGTACGTCTCTGTAAGTATAGGTTAAGTTATATTCTAATGGACCCGGAGACAATACACAACTCCCTGGAAAGTGTGCCCAGGTATTTTTCTGTTGCATTATAATGCTATGCACTATAATGTCATTATCTAGATTGTGAATGTTTTTTCTGTTCATTATAAAATCAGATATGTAAAAGTGCCCTTGAGGCTTACTTGCAGAATAAAGTTTGGATTTTCAATTTTGAAATAATTAGGCTGAACAAAATCCTAGTAGATTTCCATGTCCATTTGGTTGGAGAAGTTGCGCGTTTTACAATCCTACTTAAAAGAATAACTACTTTTTTCACAGTAGAGCCTTGAGAATTATGAATCGTCATTCCTTCAGCTGGTACTACTGGAAATTGAGACCGATGTACTTTTAAGTTTGATGACTTCCATTGCTTCACTGTGTTCGTTCCCTCCCGCCACCCTCGCAGCCACGCCGCGCCGAATGTAACGAAAAACAAACTGTACTGAGGAACAAACTTAATTTTGCTCTTGGAAAACTGTTGTTCTCATACATCAACATAGGTCTCGGTTAGTTTAGCAACTGCAAATAAGTATGTTATCGTAATAAGCACACATATTGAGCAAATTTCTATGTTACTTTAAATATAATAGACTTCTTATAGGTTTTCCTGTAATGTATGGGCAAAGAACTATTTTCTTCTTCACCATCTGCCCCGGGGTCTGCACCGTTGTGTACTCACATGTCGATGCACATGTCCAGGAACTGATCTGCGGGCAGGTGCGCGGCGCAGATTTGCAGCCAGTAGATGTCCATGTCCACCATGGAGTTGCAGAAGTTGGCCTGGATGTACGTCATCGCCTGCCCCTTGATCTGCAGCCCGTTGCGCACCCATATCCCGGCCAGGATCTCGTAGAACAGGCTCTGAGGAACAATTTATACGATTACTTTTGCCCGCTTTTGGTAACTTATAGGACACAATTTGCATTTTTAGGGTTCCGTACTCAAAGGGTAAAACGGGACCCTATTACTAAGACTCCGCTGTCCGTTTGTCACCAGACTGTATCTCATGAACTGTGATAGTTAGACAGTAGAAATTTTCACAGATGATGTATTTCTGATACCGCTTATTGTCAGTAACCAATATAAAATTACTAAACTGACTAGGGCTCTGCTAACACTGGATATTCATAGATACGGCCATTTGTAGCGTATCTTTTGGTCGGAACCCTCGGTGCGCGAGTTTTACTCGCACTTGGCCGGTTTTTTATTTAGCTGACTTATCGAGCTTCAAAATGGTATCTAAATAATTTATGAATATTCTATTTACCAGAAGACAAGCGTTAAAAAATCCATAAGCCTATTTCTAGTCTAAAATTGTTTAATTTTGGATGGAACAGCAAATAATGTTTTTTAAAACTCGCCGCAAAACGAAAACTAGATATTGAATAAACCCTGCCAAAAGCATGTCGGACCATACTCAGTTTAGGGTTCAGTAATCGTTACTACAAAGAAATGCTTTACATATAAAAAAAACACGATGTGAAAAAGTTAACCGGCAAAAGAGCGTATATTCGTGGCACTTACGTCCTTTTGCTGAGAAGCGCAGTTTTTCGCCAACAACTCAAAAACGATGAATGCGTGATCTCTTTCATATTTTTTGGAAATACGGTTTAGGAGATTGAGTGGGAGTCACAATTTATGCAACTTTTGCATCGATTATTTCCCAAAATATTCATAAAATCAAAACCTCTGTGTTTTTAGAAGAACTGTCGAAATATGTGCCACACGTAAATCTTTGCTGAAAGATTTTTTTCAGTTTCGTTTACATGTATGGAGTATCCCCTAGTTAACCATCGTAGTAAGTAGCGGCTTATACAAGATACCTATACTCCAAATTACGTCAATATACATCTTGTAGTTTTTGAGTAAAATGCCTGTGACATACGTACGGACAGACGGACATAACGAAACTATAAGGGCGTCCGTTTTTGCTATTTTGGGTACGGAACCCTAAAAAAGATGCAACAAATGCAACAATACAATACAACAATTCTTTATTGCACACCAACAACAAAAACAGTACAATAGAACACGAAGTGATTATTTCGTGGAGCTCACGAAGTGAGAGAGGACAAATATGTCTGAGTGTCATAATGGCTTTTAGACACGTGTTAAACACTCTGCTTTTCACTTCGACTGAGAGGAAAATAAAAAAGATTTAACATTAAAATTGTATATTTCATGAAAAACTAAAGTACAGTTTGAGCAATTCTATCAGAAAGCTTGGCCAATCTGATCAAAATCAGGTTGGTTTGTTTGTTTTTAATTATTCGTAAGGAGTATGTAGCTATCCGCAAGTTTTTTTTTTACAGTGTCATAGAAATTTATATGGGATTATATGGCTTTCTTTTAAACCCTAGGGGCTAAATGTACTATTTTAGTCTCGCTTCGCGAAGCTAATAGGACGTACTTTTTGAGCAGGAGAAGTAAAGTCTTTTTTGTAGTGTGCTGCAATCCATATTCATATTATAAATGCGAAAGTGTGTCTGTCTGTCTGTCTGTTACCTCTTCACGCTGAAACCGCTGAACCGATTTGGATGAAATTTGGTATGGAGATAGTTTGAGTCCCGGGGAAGGACATAGGCTACTTTTTATCCCGGAAAAATACTCTTATCCGCGATAAACGAATTTAAGGCGGACGAAGTCGCCGGCAGAAGCTAGTTGTTTATAGGAAACTAGAGGGTGCCAGCACCTTAAGTAACTTTATAATAGTAAGAATGAGTGCGTAAATAGTTATAAGCAAGTAGTGCATGTAAACTAAGTATTTTAACATATAATATTTATTTATTTATTTAAACTTTATTGCACAATTGAGAAATGTACAAATGGCGGACTTAATGCCAAAAGGCAATATTTGAATTCCGTAACTTTTTTAAGCCATCCTCGTGCCATCCCCACGGCGATGCGGGTCGCACAGTCGGGAGCCGCTCCCCTACGAGGGGACATTTACGACGCGACTGCATCTTCGGCATTGTCGGCGCCGAATGGGCCGAGCGCGTCGTGCGAGGTAACAGCCGTTTCCTTTTCACGTTTAATGAAATTCGATTGCTGTCTGCCCTCCATTCGAAACATTCGTGCATAATCTGGTTCTTATTTTATTTTCACGCGTGTAATATACTGGTATTTACGACCTTCTATTATAAACTAGAAGGTGGGCACTTCGAAGGAGGAAAAAGCCATAACCCTCTTTATTGCTTCAGCGTAGTCGGGTAAAAAGTATCCTATAACCATCTGTGAATACCCGTGTGCCAAAAGTAGTGAAATCTGTTTAGTCGTTATAGCGTGATGAAGCCACGACTGAATGTATCTTTTTACAGCTGACTGTACATAATGTACATAGCTCATTATTTAAAATGATTATTAAAGGTATGGCACACCAGACGAGTTCCGCAATCATGCAGTTTTCTTCGTGTATTGTAGTAGCACCAAACTGATAAGGCGCGCGGATTAAGCAATAACAGGCTTTAGGTCAACGACTTACAGCTTTGGCGCGCGCCAAATCAGTTAGTACTTCTATATCGTTCTTTCGTTGTAGCGTGAGAGCGATATTAGTATTGAAATTACACCATCGCGAAATAAGTCGATTCACAGACTCGAGTTCTTGGATAGGTGGGTACGAAAGCCGAACCGAGGTGGAATGAAATATTATTGTAAATGTAATGCTAACATTAACAAAAAATAAAACCGCCTCCAAAAAAAAACAAAAAATGAAGAAAATACTGTATAAGTTGTTCAATTTACCTACAAGTAAAGTTTTTTCAACTTAATCTATACAATATATACAATTAACGGTATTTAATCGTCGGTGCCATCTAAAGAAATTACAGAATATTCTAAATTAGTGATTTTTAGTAAGTGGGTTACATGGTTGGCACCAACTCCAAAATAGCAATAATTGTATACATTGTTTAGATTTAGTTGGGAAAAGGTTACTTGTAAGTAAATTGAAGAAACTATATTATACAGTTTATTTTTACTTTTTTTGGACTTGGTTTTATTCTTTGTTAAAAAATAACTTATTTCACGTTATTACGTGACGTAAAAGTATATCTCGTGACGACAGGCCAGGCCCAACAAGTCCAACAAGCCCAAACAAGGGTGGGATACATTATTTTATTATGGAGGTTCGGTGCCTACCTTCGGGCTCCACCATCGTATTAGCTCGATGGTAACATTCTCATCAGAAACATTTAAGTTTGTGACTGTTAAGTTTGTAACTTAATCGAAATATTTTATCGCCACGCGTAAATCATTTATCATTGAGGAGTTCCGATGGCCTTATGTGGTCTTCTTCATCAGTTCCACTTTACCAATTTATATCATCTGAACGCAAATGCTTAAAGTGTTTCTTAAAATACCGAAATCACTATATAGATCGCCTATGATATTTGAGGAGTTCCTTCGATTCCCCATGAATTCCATCATCAGATCTCCACCAAAATTATTTAGGACAACCTTGAAGATACGTCCTCTCAAACAAAAAAAGAATTTTTGAAATCGGTCAAATAGTCTCCGAGTAATCGGTGAACTATGCATGTTCAAAATAAAAAAAGGTTGCGACGAATCTGAGAATTCCTCCTTTTTTAAAGTCAGTTAAAACACGAATGCTTCGATTAAGCGTCTCGAATCACCACGACGACTCATTGAGTAAATTACCCTTTACTACACACAAATAATTTAGTAACGAGTTTCTGTATTTTTTTTCTGTACTTATTTTTATTTGAACTTTCGTTAACTACTCACCGAGACGATTGTAAAGAGCCCGAACTCGGTAAGATTACGTTATTTTATTATAGAGTTCCTATGACCATCAGGCTCCATCGTCAGATCAGCTCGATGGTGTCATAACATTGTACTGTCACCTAACTGACAAAAGTAGGTATACCAAATTTTAACTTATCGGAAACCGGAAAGTGGGTCAAATTTAACTTGAAAGATTTGACCCAAATATACATTGCAAGTTAAATAAAAGCTTGAAAATATCTCAATAATCAAGACAAAAAAAACATTTCTGAGTTTATGTACCCTTGCTTACGCGGATTAACAACTAATCTCATATTTCCTCTCTCCAGCCTACCCTCCGGTTTTATTCATTGTTTACCAAAAAAAAACTTGTTCCACAACAAAACTACAGCTAGATATAAATCATAGCTGTTCCAAAAGTTTGGACCGGACGTTGATAAAGTCAGCCGCGGGATGAGTCAGTTTTCCAGGACATCTATTTGATAACGAAATATTTCTTTCGCGATTTTCAGCATTAGAAGGTATAAGTGAGTATAGTTGAATTATCGAAAAGATAGAATTGCATTTGTAGTGGTTGTACCGTTTGCAACAAAAGGAGAATAATTTTCTCTTAACTTAATACAATGACATACCCAAGAAGTGGAATAAGTAGTAGTCCTCTGTTTTTTTCTTTTATTCGCTATCATGTTCTTCATCTGAGCTGTCACAAGTATTGATAATAAAATTGTCTGTTATTTGATCCATTTCTCCTTCCTGACATCGATATTTATTTTCTTCAGTTTCGACGTGGTGACAAATATTTTCCCAGTCCTCAGCAGTGATGGTATTCATTCGTTCAGTTGCTAAACTCATAATGCCTTGCATGTTTAATGAAACGTTTCTTTTTGCTACATATCCTTTTACCATGGACCAAATATTTTCGATCGGATTGAATGTCGGGTGTTACGGTGGCAATCGTAATACGGAGTGGCCATGTTCTTTTAAAATTGCATCTATGTGGTACTCGCGAAACCGCTCTTTATTTTGTTTAATTAATTCATACAAACTGGTTTTGTACATCATGATGACGGACAAGGACGCAACTTTTTATTCTTCGGGGAGGTGAATTTCTTTGTTGTTGCGAATTTCTCGCTGTTGCTCTCAGTCACAATGTTATAAACAGTAGAGAGACAAACACCTGTAGCTTTTTCAACTAACTGGGCAGCGGTGTAAGGCAAGTTTAAATTTTTCGTCAGTTCATTTTCAAAATATTTATAACAGTTGAAAATTATTTGCTTACTTTGACTCTCAATAGGACCAAAATTACTTATAGCCATATTTTTTTAAAATATAGAAATTATTCGTACTCGTACGGGCGGACACAATAATTAATTGAGAATACAATCAAATCAGATGTAAAAATATACGCACAACGTAAATAATATTGACAATTTCACACTGACATTATTTTTGTTTTTAGTTCTTCGATATAAATATATATATAACAACCTCTTTGTATGCTGATAGTACAAGAAAATAGAAAATTCAAATATAGAATGCCTGTAAACAAACAATACTACTACATATGCAATTCCACGCTCTCGATGATTCAACTATAGTCGATTATTTATATATTTGAGCCTTCGAATGGTTCGTTTTTACTAGCAGACAAAGTACATATTAAAAATACTAGCTTCTGCCCGCGACTTCGTCCGCCTTAAATTCGTTTATCGCGGATAAGGTTATTTTTCCGGGATAAAAGTAGCCTATGTCCTTCCCCAGGACTCAAACTATCTGCATACCAAATTTCATCCAAATCGGTTCAGCGGTTTAAGTGTGAAGAGGTAACAGACAGACAGACACACTTTCGCATTTATAATATTAGTATGGATAGTATGGATATGGAAGTATGGATAGTATGGATTCCCTCACAAAAGAGTCATCGTGCATGTTTCACCAGAACAAGGTATTGTCGCGCCGCATTACACAAGTTCAATAATACTCGTAACTATCATCACAACCGACTACACATCCCGATCTATCGCTGATCCGTACTTTGTATTTTTTATGTCACGGCAGGTAGAATAAATAACATTAGCATATCCCTCATTAAAAAAAATGCATAAAAAATGGGTGGAATGGCGTACAATGGCTTTGTTGACTTAGAAACGGGTGGAGGGATTTTACTCACAGTGTTGCTAGCCTCAACATTTTACATAAAAATCTGTATTTTTCTTTTATTTTTATTCCTGTATTATTACTATATTCTTAATTATTCAATTGCTGCGCGTTACGTAAAATGTTACATTACAATGTTATGGTTTTGGTGTATCAGTCAAAACATATTGAAGAGTGAAAGAAACATACGACACACCACACTCACTCAAGCAACAAAGAACCAGAACGACAATCCAAATACGGAATCGCTCACGCAACGCAACCGGTTTTTCAGCTACTAATCTCTTGCACAAAACCGGCAAAAATATAGTAAAAAGACGGTGCGTACTTGTGTACATTAGTGATATTTTAGGTTTACGCGCTGGCCACCCCACGACCTCGGTCGCAACGGGCCAGTGGGCGCGCGTCCTCCGCCATGGCTGTCCGACTGTTGCGCACGTTTCTCGCGCTATTCGCTTTCGCGGCGTGCGCGCGCGCCTTCGTCGACGACGCGCTCGACGTCATCCGGCTCGGGAAGGAGATTGGGGAAGAAGTGCTCAATTCCTGGGACATCGTCGGGAAACCGTTTAACGCTTCAGGGGGGGTGGAGCTGCCGATCATTAAGAGAAAGGAGCGGGTGATATTGGCGCGATTGGCGCAAGTGACGCGAGCAATACAGCGGCTGGAGTTGGAGGTGGAGAAGACGGCCGCAGTGGCGGAGCTGCTGGCTAAGAGCGGGAATCGAGGGGCCCGGTTGGAGTTGAGGCTGCACGAGATGGCGGATTTGTTGAGCCGGGTGGCGTCAGCCAATCGACAGATGCGCGAGTACGTGAACATCCAGCAGGAGCTGGAGCGCAGTACGCTGGAGGACTTCGCGGAGTGGTGCGTGTCACACGATCCCAGCGCGCTGCCAGGGCTGCTGGAGCGAGTGCACGCGCTGGTGGTGCCGCCGCACACTCACCTGCTGGGCCGGGGGATTCTGCAGCTGGTCTTAGATGATATACAGGTTTGTAATCGCGAAAACGCATAATGCTTTACGAGTTAACACTGGTACACTAAATAGGAAATGGCCAGGATCGATTCTGATTGGTTGTTGTTTATTTGGATTTTATACCATAATCTTTAATCTAGGTCCTATCCTCCTATTGGGCACAAATGAGGGTTTGTATGCGCAGAAAAAGGTACTAGATGCAGACTTAGTAAACCTGGATAAACGGTATACTCAGCGGTAACAATTTTAAATTCAAATTAACGGCTAATAAATACATCCGATCCGACCTCTGCTCGCGATGTTTTTAGTATAACTGATTTTAATTATTACGAAACATAAATTGGATGACTTGTTTACATTGAGATCGATCGCGAGTTTTCGCGTTTTTTTCAATACAAACACGACATTCCACGTATTGTCGCGGCGTCGGATGACGCGCGAAAAACATTTTGCATTCGTGGGGTAAACAAAATCTCTACTTACAATGTAACGCCTTGATTACATTCCATTTATCTTGCAACCTGCCGTCACACTATTACAATATCTAGTGCTGATGCCAACTAGTTACACTTTATGTATACATTACCCACTCAAATTAATATGAATTTACGAAAGGGCGACTTTCGTGTTGAAGGAAATTGATAAGTACCAAAACCCATACAAGTGGAAAAATGGTTCCTTCCTGTCTGTATAGCGAGACAAATAATGTGTTGTGTTAAAATGTACGCATTGAGTTACGATACTCATTTCATCCTAATAAAGTACAATTGAATGATAACAAAGTTTGGACAGGCTCAGTCTGTGGCTACCGGCTTGCACTAAGTTACATAATCGGATGTCGCAAACAAACCGAAACGTGTTACCGAGACCTTTATCCAATAACCACTTAAAATCTCAACGTGTCGATCTGTTTCGAGGGTTTTGTGTTTCGGAACCGCCAATAAAACCGTCATAAACATATGTTTTTACTTTTTTAAGTGTATGGGATGTGGGTAATAGAGGCCTAATGATCGAACCGTTGGTCTGTTTTGTTTAACCAAGTAATAAAGATTGAAAGGGTTACTCGTCGTGATGTTTAATTTATCTTCTAAACTACCAACTACAGCGATAATACAGTATAAGTGAAGTATTTTACCGTTATTTGTGACATCCACTCAACTTATGTCAACGGTTTCTAGAAATAATAGCAATAGGTCCACCAGTAAATGCTCTAAACGATTATTATTCAGACATTCTGACAATAACAAGAAAGTTATCATCGTTACCCTATTTTCACATCGCTATCTCTGTTTGCAGTTACCACATTAAAAATCATTAGGTATGATTGAATAAACCATTATGGGTATGAATGACCCTGGGTTGACATTGGTCGCGGATCCGTAAGGCGAGGTTTAAGCCAGACGGCCGCAATGGCAGGCGAACGGGATCAATGAGTCAATGCGAGTAACTGTGCGCGTGAGTCACGGGTCAAACAACCGGGTTTATTGATCGAGATGCTGCATGGAGGGCGACGGCCAATTAGCGCCCGCGTATGGGGCGAACACCGACAATAATGTCATGTGATGCCAGTGTCGATGGCGTTGCGGCGAACATCCTTACGCAAACCGGAGCAGAAAAGCCGTCATTTTATAGTGGTAGAAGAATAGAATGCTCTAATGGTTAACATTAACCAAGCCGATGGAAATTGATTTTTATGTACGCACGTATTGAGATACGTGTCTGACATGAAAGTTACAAGTTTTTAAAATTGTATAGTCTAGTTAGGCCACCTACGTCGTCTATTTCGAGAGCTAGAAAGACGTTTAATAGTTCTACTGTATAAAAAGTATTGTTACGAGCTTAGACAAACATTTTGAGCCAATCGAATCGAACAAGTTGAATGAGTCGTAAAATTTATCATCAATTATTCAAATCTATTTCCGACATTTAGGAAAAATGGTGTCTGTATGACGCATTATTGACAGATCTCACACGAGTCGCTTTCATAAAGCAGTGTCGTCGCTTTCTCGGTAACCATCGTGGGTCGTAGAGGTGTAACCGCACACCATCGCCTCTCGGAACACGGTAGATAATCCCAAGATACTGGAGAATCGGTAGTCGTTAGACGTGTCACTGGGTCTCGCGATCCTACTGGTCAAGAGCTCGTATTGTGAGGTGTTTGTTACACAAGTCCAATATACATTTATTAAATGTGTTAGAATGATACAACATCTATACTATTATAAAGTTTTAAAAATGAAATGTTTGTATGTGTCGTTGTGGCTTCATCACGCCAAGTCGGCTAAACGGATTTCAACTATTTTTGGGACACGCGGGTAGCTGGGTTTCTCCAGGTTATTGGATACTTTTTATCCGACTATGCTAAAGAAAAAAAGAGGGGTTACTTTTTTCCCTCCGCGAACGAAGTTGCGGGCGCCTTCTAGTATTTAAATAAAACAATTTAAACGAATTATACAGAAGTATAATAGCGTATATTATTTCATTTTGAGTTGGGGAACTCAATATGAGATAATATACGCGATATAATCACGGAAACCGCAGAAAATATTAGATACATAGAATAGTTAAATAGAGCAAAATATATCGACATTGTCTTTACAGGCTGCCCTCATTAAAATGTCTTGACAAAATATTCAAGCGACTAAAATAGAGTTAAAACGGCAAGGAAGCTATTATTTATAGGCCTAACGCATAACTGAGTCTGTTCCTGAGGTACGGTGTACTGTGTATAGCGAGACAGTTAGGACACGTCATGTCACGTCACTTGTCACCCCTCCCGTACCGCTCCCATACCTCAGGAGACAGACTCAGTTAAGCGTTAGACCTATAACCCATATTCGGGCCAAATCGAATTTCCATTTTCATCTCCTACAAGGGATTATTATATATTATTACCTTGGCTTGACGTTTTAAAACGCGTGTTCTATGATAATTGTTGACAAAAGACTTAATATAAATATCAGGGACAATCTTACACAAATCGACCTAGTCCCAAACTAAGCAAAGCTTGTACTATGGGTACTTAGGCGACGCTGTACATAATATATAGGTATAATACATAAATACGTAGAAAACATCCAAGACCCAGGAACAAACCCGGGACCGTTAGCTTCATAGGCCGTTGTACAACCCACTGAGCCAAACGTTTCGTCAAGTTGTGTGTATATTTTTAACGAAGCTTGTAAAAAAAAAAAAATGTCAAAGCTTGACCGTGACCTGTCCATGTAACATTACATTTGTAGTGACCCTCGACGTCGGGCTCGGATTCAATAACAACTAACGGAAGCCAGAGTGTAACGCACTGCTATTGCTACTGATAACGAGGCACATGGGACGGATAGTTGGCCATCGCTGTGCTTCTATTGAAACTAAGTTACGTAATATCTTTGTATCCATGTAACTGGCCTGGCGCCAACAGGAATAAGCTTGAGGATTCCGATACGAGTCTAGATATCATGTAGTCCTTTTGTAGGTATCAAGTAGAAATTAATATCAAATATTATATAATTTCTGCGGTCCTTTGAAGCCGTAAAAAATCACGAAATAAATCTGAATTTTTTTTTAGCTCTATCTATGTTAGTGACGACATTTGGCATATATAGGGTTTAACACTTCCATGCCAAGATTCCAAATTCAAAAACTAAATGAATCCGCTAACAATGAGACGTTTTTACTCAATTAGATTTTTTTTTTTTTATATATGATAAATTATGTTTGTCAATTAGCTAGGTGTGTAAGTGTAATTATATTTGGACTCAAATGGGATACAAAACACCCTAATTAACTATATTATTACGTTTGACGTTATAATTATTTAATGCGTTAATAGTTAATATTGTGCACAGCCTATGGCCATTGGTACTACAGGTAACAAACTGGCTCTAAGCCAGAATACCGATATCTGACGTTGTATTCTAAGAAACAGAAAAGATATTCTTAATTCTGATTAGTTATTTGCAAAAGTTAGTTACTTATTTTTTGTACATTTCTTTCTCTTTTTAAGTAGCGCTGAATATTTTAACTAAATTTACCCGATTACCGACAGTACTTTTCTGAAGAGAGCGCAAAGTCATAAGTTTGAGTCCTTTAAACTTTACGATATGTTGTATGAAATTATGTTGTAGTCCAAGTTGTGCAAATGTTTTTTTACAACCGCAATATATCCTTTTTCTACTCGTCGACCTTAATCCCTCAATAAGAACTTCATAGAGTAAACTTTAATAGCATACTTTTCAATGTCGGATACTCTATGGCACTTCCAACTGAACTGATATATTCATAAGCCAACACTTTGAATTGAAGTGTTGGCTTATGAATATGTCGAATGAATGAGTCGAAGATAATTGAGGTACAATGATGTTGATGATGATGGTGATGATGGTGATGGTGATGGTGATTGTGATGGAAATGGTGATGGTGATGATGATGGGGATGGTGATGGTGATGGTAATTGTGGTGGTGATGGTGATGGTGATGGTGGTGGTGATGGTGATGGTGATTGTGATGGTGATGGTGATCGTGATGGTGATGATGATGACGATGATGATGGTGATGATGATGATGATGATGATGATGATGATGATGATGATGATGATGATGACGATGACGATGATGATGATGATGATGACGATGATGATGATAATGATGATGATGATGATACCTACTCGTAGACAAAGTATTGTATACAATAGTTATATAATTAGTTTTTTCTACTCGTCGACTTTAATTCCTCAATAAGAACTTCATAGAGTAAACTTTAATAGCATACTTTTCAATGTGGGATACTCTATGGCACTTCCAACTGAACTGAAATATTCATAAGCCAACACTTTATTTCATAAGCCAACACTTTGAATTGAAGTGTTGGCTTATGAATATGTCGAATGAATGAGTCGAAGATAATTGAGGTACGATGATGGTGATGATGATGGTGATGGTGATTGTGATTGTGTTTGTGATGGTGATGGTGATGATAATGGGGATGGGGATGGGGATGGTGATAGTGATCGTCATGGTGACGATGATGATGGTGATGATGATGATGATGATGATGATGATGATGATGATGATGATGACGATGACGATGACGATGACGATGACGATGATGACGATGACGATGATGATGATGATGATGATGATGATGTTAATGATGATTATGATGATGATGATGATGCCTACTGGTAGAAAAAATATCCTAAAAGAAGAACGTAATACGGTTTTCTCTACCAGTCAAATTTAGGGCAATGCAGATTATTATAAGGTTCGGTCAAATATAAAGCTTCCTATAAGGGTTCCGACGCGTTTGAGCACTGGCGTTTGAGGTCTAAGCCCTTACCCAGTGACGTCCTATCCATCTTCACACTATTTTCATCTTTCATCTCTTAGGCGTTTTCACATGGGGGCTCATTAAAGCGACAAGGTGGTATTTCATGTATACACGCCGCCCGCGAAGAATGGGGAAGATTTTAACGTCTTCCTTAGGTCATCAGGAGCAAAAAATTATATATGAACCCAATGCAAATCCGGCTTAGTATTGTGTGTTATTATAAATTTTCATGTAAACAATTTATTGTGATTACTAAAGTACATTAAGCTCTTTTGATCGCTACTTTGCCATACCTTTGGTCAAGTTTCGCGTAGCTGACTGATACAAATTGAAGTGACAGCTACTACTCACTAAAATCAACCTTTTTTGGAAAAATAATCGTTACCATTTTATTAAAAGGGATAATTTTCAGATAAGCCAAATTGATTCAATTTTTATGTACAAAAATCGACTAAACCAGATTTTGTTTTTTTGCTGAATTTGACTTGGTTCATATATTTATTTTTAACACGCTTTTATTAGGTCGACCTGTATGTAACTAACTATGTAATGGAATCTAAGGTAACTAATTTAACCATCTTCCAAGTATCGTGGCGTCATGAAAATTGGCAGCTGTATGTAGTTCTGATGACAATACAATAATATGGTGCTGTCGAACTGGTCTGATGATGGAGCGGGAACGTATGAACTGAAACTTCACGATGGAACATCGTATCATAGCTGTGTTTTTTGGAGTTGTTAGAAAAGTCTTGTAAAGCGTGTTTTTCTATTGTTTTTTAAAGCATTAATTTTCACATCTAATGGCCTCAGGAATGCGTGCGTTAAAATCTTTCCCATTCCTTGCACCGTGTATATATATACCTATGTGACACTGACCGTTACAATATGAATAGCGTTTTGTTTCGGAGCCCTCGCACCCAATACGCCGCGAAGGTCACTACATTGTCATCAGCGGTGGCGGTTAGATTCCCCGAATTCAATGGAAACGACGGAAATATGCTAACTAGTAAGCCACGTTGCTATCTGTTAGCGCTTGAAGCAAACGCGTCAACGCCCAGTGCTCGAAAGTGCAATACAATGCTATTCTTATTTACTTTATTATTATGATATATATACTATTATAAAATTGTAAAAATGAATTGTCTGTACATTGAAGACATTTAAAAAAAAGGTTGTATCGGACTATTTGGAGGTTACCGAATCGAAAAATATATTTTTTGGATTTTTTGTATGTATGTAGGCGTCGTTGTGGATTCATCACGGCAAAACGGCTAAATTGATTTCAACTATTGTTGGTACACGGGTAGCTGGGTATCCAAAGCTCGTTATAGGATACTTCTTACCCGACTACGCTGAAGAAAAAAAAAGAAGGGTTATGATTTCGTCATGTTTAGGGTCTTGCCGCATGTTTTAGTAGTATAGCCTAGATTCTTAGCTATATAAATAAATAAATAAATAAATATTACGGGACAATTTTACACAAATCGAACTAGTCCCATAGTAAGCTCAATAAGGCTTGTGTTATGGGTACTAGACGACGATATATTTAATAGATATATTACTTATATACATAGAAAACATCCAAGACTCAGGAACAAATATTTATGCTCGTCACACAAATATTTGCCCTTACCGGGATTTGAACCCAGGACCTTGGCTTCGCAGGCAACGTTACTCCCACTGAGCCAAACCGGTCGTCATATAAGTCTGTTAATAGATACATGGGACAGATAGAGCTTGAAACCTGTTCTTGAGATAATGCTATTAGTAGTGGTGCAGAAACTATGAGTCACGAACGTTGTGCACCTTTTTACATATCAAGTATGCCTATAAAAAGTTAATCGCGACAAAAAGCAAGTCTTGTTAGAGGAAATATTGTTAGTCACTTTAGATAGAACAAATTAACGATCAAATTCGTTGTTTAGATAGAATTAAGTAGAATAATTTCTTTTCAGGAAAATCAGTGAAGAGGTTTCAGTTTGGTTCTTAATTTTAATGGCTACTACTTTTGGGAGCTTCGAGGTTAGAAGCTACAAGTGACCGGTAGAAAAACATCATTTAAAAGCCTCAGAATCCAAGAAAAAAAAAATATAAACCCTTACATTAACAATATGCATCGAAGCTATACATATTGTTAATGTAATAAGGGTTTGTAATTTTTTCGGGGAGGAGAAAAGGTCATAAACCCTCATTTTTTGTCAGTGTAGTTGGGTAATAAGCAGCTACCAAAAAAAGTTTAAATCCATTTAGCTGATTTGGCGTGATGAAGCCACAACGTCACATATAAGCATACAAAAAATAATTAATAAATCCGATTCGGTGACCTCCAAATAGTGCGCTACAATATATATTTTTTTAATATCTTCAATGTACAGACCTTGGCACAAGACAGGGGTTATAAGGTTTATGTTGGTTGATGAATGGAGTATACATAATTTATGCAAAATTTACTTAAAGAAAGCATACCCACTTTCTATAAGAGTATTACTATGATTTCTTTGTATTTTTAACACTCGGGGTCTTTTTTCGGGAATTGTTTTTTAAAATCATTATTGTGCTGAACTGTACAACAGCTCCTTGCAAGGAAATAACACGCGCGATTCCAGAGCCCTGATAAAAGCGCCCCGAAGTCACCATCTGCACGTCCTAGAACATAATGTATAGTACCCACGTGTGGGTAATGTCAGTTTGCCGCGTGAATGTTATCAACACACCATTAATATAATGGCAAAACGTGGGGAGATAACGATTTCTAGCTCAAGTCTTAGAAATCACAACTTAAATAATAGTAGGTACATTTAGCTAATAAAGAGAGACATCAACGGCAGAGGATTTTTTCTCTGCAGCTGAGAAACAAGTGTTAAGTTAATTTTAATATCTAAACTCTGAGGAGTGTAAAGAAAATGCAAAATTACAGAACAACAAATAAAAACTGCTTGTATGGCTTATAAAATAAATGAGAATAAAAAAAACTGCTAACAGGCCTATACTCTGCCTGCTTCGGTCAAAGCATCCCGTCTCGTCACCTTTTTTCGTATGAATTGTGCCACAGTAACCCAAGTTGTAGTTTAAAACGGTACATTTACTTTTATCACCAAGTACACACATCGATAGCAAAGGATTATTTGAACAGATGTTCAACATGTGCGAGCAAATTTGACATTCAAAAGATGGCCGCAAGTTCCACAACAAAAACTCTCAATGGGCACAGAGAAAGGAACAAATACACAACCAACTTTAAATAGGTTCACGATCACGTACTTGAATGTTCCTTCAATTTCACACAAGACCGATTTAAATGTGGAATTTTAGCCTGGTCATAATTAATTTAGAACAGACAGAATAGCTAAAAATATTCTTCTATATATCTGTCTAAACTTTCTTTTTTGTGACATATTGTGTAAAAATACACTGCACTTTTCTTTTGATACCTATCAACTAGGTACCCACTCATCGAGACTATCCTTAAGAGCCCAAACTCGGTAGGATTTTGTGTTATTTTATTACAGAGTTCCTAAGACCAAGATTCGACGCCATTATGAGATCAGCTCGATGTTATGATAATCATAATCACTGGCGTGTACAGGATTATAAGTAATTCCAAGGTAGGCAGTTTTTAACCGACTTCCAAAAAAAGGGGGAGGATATACATGATTTACGGGTGGCGAGAAAATATCTTGATTAATTTAGCGAAGCAACTTCATAGTCACAAATTTAAATGTTCCTGATGAGAATGGTACCATCGAATTGATTTGATGATGGAGCCGGAAGGTAGGCACCAGATCTATGTAATAAAATAATGTACCCTAGCCGTGTTTGGGCTTCATCGAATCGTCACGAGATACACTTTTAAGTAACGATTAACTAAAAAGTGTAAAATAAATAAACTTTTAAACAAAAAAATAAAACCGACTCCAAAAAAAACTAAAAAGTAAAAAATAACGCCATAATTCAGTTTCTTCAAATTACTTACAAGTAACCGTTTGTATACTCAATCTATACAGTATATACAATTAATGTTATTTTGGAGTCGGTGCCATCGTGTCACAACTTACTAAAATCGTCAATTTTCTATATTTTACACATTCTTTATATGGCACCGACGCCAAAATAAGATTAATTGTATATACTATATAGATTGAGTATACAAACGGTTACTTGTAAGTAATTTGAAGGAACTGAATTATGGCGTTATTTTTTACTTTCTAGTTTTTTTTGGAGTCGGTTTTATTTTTTTGTTTAAAAGTTTATTTATTTCTGTTCCTATATGAAGCCATGGTCGTTCAGGGCTTCAGGGTAGTCAGTTTCTCTGTGCCTGTATGGAGCCATGGTTGTTCAGGGTAGATAGTGCTTTTGTGTATATCCGGACCGCAAGCCACTGATCATAATATCTAATATTACAATGTCACCAAACTTACATAAGTATGCCACTTTAAGGTCCACAAATTGAATGTTACAAATTTTGGTGACATTATTCTCAGAAACCGCGATAAATTTTAATAGCAAACTGGAGCGGAAATGCCCATTTACCGTTTTCAGAACAACAATTAAACAAATACAAAATAATAAAAATAAATAGCACGACATATTGCGCGGGAGTGACGAACCGTCAGCTGACGCGGTCGTTTTACAAACAAAAACGCGTACGGCCCGTTTAAGTTAAACTCGTTTTTATGTCAACGTAGTAAGGATAGCAGTGATGGCATGATGTAGACGAGAGTATACGTGAAATAATAAAGCAGTAACAATAATAACAGTAGGCCCGCGCCGCGATATCTGTGCAATCGGTTTAATGCAATGAAGGCTCTATTGGTGTCACAATAGGGTCAGCGCGGCGGCAGACCGCGGTTGCGCCGTTAACAGCATTATGCGGGCCGGTGCTGTGCGACGTGTCGATACGGACTATTTAACCCGATGTCGAAAGGCCGATCAATTAAATGGCGGGCTCATTAACTGGTTAAGGACGGTTAACCTTGAAGACATTCCTTTGATACCAACCCATATGTGGATGTGGACAATCCATTAAGTTTATAGTAGTTCAATTCGATGGACATATACCTACTTCTGATTTATTAAAGCAAGCCAGGCGCAATACGTAGGTAAAACACAACTACGCAATTCAACAAATTAAACAACTAATATACTCATTAAAAGTAAACGTGACTCAACTTTGAACGTTCAGCTATCTGCAAAACACAATGTTGCTACAGTTTAGGTATAAATATACCGCTCCAGATCTTAAATTCTTCACTATTCAGTTTATACCAAGTAGAAACGGTTGATTCCTCACGTGCATTTTTTTTACGGATAAAAGTATAAATCTGCATTTTAAATCTCGATATCTGTTGTCCCGTCCCTACTCGCGAGCGGCACACGGCCGCGGCCGCCCCGCGCTCGGCACAGTGCTCGCCTGTCTCTCGACGGCGGCGGACAACATGCGGTTTCTCACGCTCTTCGCGCTGCTCGCCCTCGCGCTGGGGGACCTGTCCCCCGTCGACTACGTGCGGAACAGCTTCTACCAGTTGGAGAAGGAGCTATGGGCGAACGCGACCAACCCCGACTGGATCAACACCGGCCTGGGAGGAGACATTGAAGCGTCGAAGGCGTTCGCGACGTTCGACGATCGATTCGAGGCCGTACCGATGCCCCCGCGGCCGAATTTGGACTCCTGGCCGTGGGTGAAAGCCACGGAGAAGTTGGGTGTGATAGATAACTTATACAAGAACTTCATGGAGTTCGTGAAGCGACAGGCGACGCCGGGCGCGGTGCCGGCGCCGGTGCGCGAGTGGCTGGACTTGGCCGAGGTGGTGCTGCGCGACCCCAAGCTGTCCGTGGCCGGCGCCGTCGACCGGCTCCACGAGCTGCTCGAGCACGGAGACATGTTCCGCTCCACGCTGCAGGTACTTGTCGACGTCACTGCTTGTGCTTAAATAGTGCAGTGTTAGCATGGTGAATCATCAACACGCGTATGACCAACATATATATCGTCTGTCCTCACTAACTGGTTACGCACATCAGGAATTCATATGACTTAGCAACAGGTTTTCGGGCTCACCGCGCTTAAAATGTTGAAGTCTGAATGTGAATGTGTACGAGCAAAATATATAAAACCATATTTAGTGTTAGCACAGGAAGGCGTAACTTGAACTGCATTATGGCAGCAACATCAGTGGAATTGGAAACCTAACCGAACCGTGTCAGTGGCCGCTGCAAACGACCATGTTTATTATTCTCACGACGTGTGCGGAATAATATGAAATACTAGCAGAAGCCTTCAACTTGTTATGATAACAATATCAAACGTGTAACCGGGCCCGCTTGCCGCCAACTTAATTGAGGTAATTTGTCACGCGTGGGACTTGATTACCAAAGTTGACTGTCCATTAAATAATTAAGAGTTTTCTTGGTAAAAAGCGACGATAATCTTATATAGTTCGTTACTTAAGAGACGCCATAATAAACACTAGCCGTGATATAGGTATCTTAACACCATGTTGTAATTCAATCAACATAGATCGTATCATGATGTAACCAATAGATAGTGAAGTACGTACTCACGCAGATTTCTTCCTGCCATCTACGCTGTGTCAATACACATATAATTACAGGTTGCAATTGTCGAGTCAGCCTTGTGTATAAACATTATTCCTGCATAACAAGATATTATCATTATCACCACCTATGGGACGCATACGAAAAAGAGTATGAGGAAAAACAAATCTCAAGCAATGCCTATAGTACACAGATATGATGTGTAATGAACAAAGAAACAGTCATCAGATGACATCCCGCGCGAAGCAATTATTTACCCGCGCGCTATGTACATTCAGCAGTTGGCCATTCTGGTCCGGCCACCAAACAAAGGTTTGACGAAGCGCAGACGCGAGAACAATAAACTGATTAGCATTTTACTCGAAAATACTTTTTTTACGGTACATGTATTTGTACATATACTTAGTATGAAAGTATCGAAAAATATTCGAAGTCCACATCCTTTAGATATTGTACTTGGGTGCATCATCTTTTTCTTATTGTTATTCTGTCCCGTGACTCGAAAATTGGCGAGAAAAAAATATTTTTGTTCCCTTTATGTCGTTAAAAAATCGTACTTTTAAAGAGTGATCATTGCAACGAAGTACAGAAAAAGTTTATTGACCCACTTATCCTGTTACCTCGGTGTTGTAATAACTATACTTCGTTTTTTTAGCATTAGAACAATCTTGACGTGTCTTTTTATTGAAAATTCGAAAAATAAGTCACAGCAAATATGTAAAAATTATATAGCGAGGATGGTAATTTACATTATTTTGGTTTCATAAGTAATAACTATTTCTTTAAAGAGTTTTTTACGTCAAGATTTTTTAACCATTTTCTAATACAAAAAAACGAAATATAGAAAAACGGTTACTACGATTCCACTTTTTGCCGTCGATATGTACTTAGAACTGTAGAATGGTTCTAATCTTATTATGGTTAAAGGCTTATTATTATTATTTGCTTTTATCACGTAGCGTTGAGAGAAACAAAGCCACGCGCCCGCCAGCATTACTCACGGAAATAACAAACGGATCATGTCACTAACCTTTACCGAGAACTTTTCTAGCAAACGACACTTTAAAACATAATTCTAATGCTTTGTAATAAAGCTTAGTGGATAAGGTATGTACTTACACAGCGGGATTGCGCGATTCGTTGCCAATTTACATAAGATATGCGCGCTACTGTTAACTGTGTGTTTAACAATTCAGAGTTTTTATAATAAGGCTTATATTTTTCCTGCTTACAAACACAATATTAACTGTCTATTGGAATTTCCTGCATATTTCGGAATCGGGCATGACGCTATTATTCTGGCCCAATAAAAACTGAGAAAATTGCAAACGAAGGTCTGACGAGTTAACGTGCATTCATATCGGTATTCTTATGTTGCAGGCGTGATTCATTGTTGTGGGCCAGAAGCGTGGCTTGGCCAATTTTTTCATGCCAGGATCCGCGCCTGAGTCTATAGTAAACTCTTAGTCACAAGCTTATGCTAAACTAGAAGGCGCCCCCAAGAGGCCGCGGAGGAGAAAAAGTCATAACCCCCTTTTTTTCTTCAGCATAGTCGGGTAAAAAGTATCCTATAAACATCTGGAGATATCCGGCTACCCGTGTACCAAAGATAGTTGAAATCCGTTTAGCCGATTTAGCATGATGAAGCCACAACGACACATACAAACATTTCATTTTTGCAACTTTATAATAGTATAGATAAGGTGACGCTATGCATGTCCTCAGGAGGGTCACCAGGACCTGTGCGAGCTGGAGATGTCGCCGCACCAGCTCATCTACGACATGTACAATACCATCGCGCTTACGGAGATCAAGGGCTACGCCATGATGCAGTTCTCCTGGATCCTGCTCAAGATCTACGGGAAAGGTAACCCCACGGGTTCCTCGCGTTTGTGTTTTTTAGCACCTCGACCGATCTGTATTGTGTCCATACATTAGGTTGCATTATTGAAAACCCGACGACGGCGGGAAGGGGTGTCGCCAGCGCGATGATGTTGCGTCACATCAGCTGTGACTGCACACAAACATGGCCTGAAACCGAACTTCCCCTTTTCTACGCATTGTTTTTTTATTATAGCGCATGCGCAACGCATTCATATGATCCTGCATCAAAAATATCGGCATACTTTAGTATTACCTTACCACCTTAACTGAACTGATTTAAGACGATATTTGTCTGTTAATGACTTTAAGACGACACGGTATTAAATTACTATGACAGTAATACTCCCCGATGTTCCTTGGCTGGTTCCAATTACCATTACTGGTGTAATTCACTAAAGCATTCCGAGAAGTGCCAGCTGACACCTCGCTAACGGGCAGCCTTGAACCTCGCCACACTTCCCGCCGTTGCCACATGTCCTTTGGCACTAAGCGTGTCGTCATGCTCGCACGCGTGGCGGAAGAGGGGGACGGATGGCAGCCGCTAGTGCACTGAACCTACCACACTGTATATATTAATATACTGCCCTGAATCAGCAATTCAGCATAGAGCATACTGCCCTGTTTTACTGTACATGCTAGTGAATAGACACTCAGACGATCTACGACGTAGTAAGAAGCGAGAAGGGAGTTTACACTGTGTTCTACAACAACAAACTGATATACCTGCGTAGAGAAAACTCTGCGTATACATATTCTATAGCAATAAGTTATCGTCAACAGGTGGAACGTCTGCTATGATTACATTTTGTTCGGAGCTTGACTTTTGTCTCACTTGAATCTGTCGAACATTCGGCAGGTAACTACACGGAGGAAGCCAGCCTAACGCGGCAGCGCTACGCGGAGCGCTCGGAGAAGACGGCGGCGGCCGCCAAGGCGGCGCTGGCGATGGCGCGCCGAGGAGTCCACCGCTGCGACCCGGCTCAGCACGAGGAAGGTGAGGGAAGCCCCTATCGGCATCTACCAGAGGCGTGGCGCCAGGGAAACTACAAGGGAAGCCGACGCGTATTCATTTTCGCATATTTAAAAAAAATGTGGTTATAAGTCTTTCCTTGGGCAAGCCAGAGGGAATCGACTTATATGGACGCCACTGGCATCTACACTCCTTCCAGGAGACGTACGCGCAAGTTTCTAAAAGAGCGCACAGTAATCTATCGCATTGGTTGCGCACATTTATTTCATGCTATTCACGCGGCGTATTTAACTATTCGACGTGGTCGACGCGATGTGTATGGTGATAACGCTCAAAGAAGCAAATTCAAAGTCAGAAGTTGTACTGAAAGTAAACGTATGTCGATTCCAGGAGTAACGTACGCAGAAGTGACCAGGCTGCTGCAGGGCTACATCGAGAACGAGGTGGACATGAACCCGGACGGCACGTGCCGCGACAACTGCGCCTACTACACGGTGGCCAAGCAGTACGGCTGCTTCAAGGAGCAGTTCTGCGCGCGCCAGACGCGCTGCAACGGCCGCATCATCGACTGCCAGTACATCGACTCCGACATGTGGGTCTGCCCGGCGGTACGTTCCGTTATAACAAGCTAGCTTTTGCCCGCAGCTTTCGTCGCGATACCCCTTCATACTCCCTCACTCGTTTATCTACTATCATTATACCAAAAGATACGATGCGCGGTTTCGCTAGCTTCGAAGGAGAAGCAATAAATATATTGGGATGATTTTAATCAAATATGAAACTATATTAAAACGCGATTCTAAAATCAAAGTGAGTTGACAAGAAGCTGATCTTGTTCAAAACATCGTAACTAGTCATAACAACGATAAGAGTAAATTATCGTCACGGTAATTTTACATCAGAAATACGCTATAATAATAAGTAACCATCGGTAAAATTCAATGAAAAGATATAATAATCCAATATATTCGCCTCACTGTTTTCTTTTTATATTAGAAACTCACATATTCATGTTCAAAGAATCATAAACACGGCATTTGTGTATCCGTCTTAAATAGTTATGCCATAAGATTAAATAAATAAATAAACACGGCAAATCACGCACTAGTGATAACCGATATTTATTGTAGTGAGGTGTTGTATTAATGATTTATAAATCAATTTCAGAGTCGGAGCAGCAACCGGCGGTACGAGTGGATCGAGTACGAGAATGGGCGGACCCTCGGCAAAGTAGGCAGCTGCACGCGGGGCACCACCAAGGTTAGACCAATTTACCGCTGGGCCAAACATTGGCGCCAACATCTAAATGCGCTTCGTGCAACGCCACGATTGGCCGATCATGTGCGCAAACGTCGGTCGCAGCTCAATCTCGACCGAAGCCAGTTTATTATTTGCTCAGCTTATCTGTTTGACCCGAGAGTAAAATAAGGCCAGTAGATTACAAAACAAATAGCGACATCAAGTACTTAAACCTTATACGTGTTTGATATTTAACGATCTCATTTCTTGCGCTAGTTGCGCTGTAAATTATCTAGTTTTATTCCGGAAGTATATTATCGATCAATATTACAATATAGCATAAAATGAACATATCTAAGATGCTTTTAAGCTGCAAACTAAGCTCAGAGCTCCTTGCATGTGACAAGCAAGCAAGCAGGCAAAGTTCTGAGAGCGCAGCGTTGCAGGTGGACTCGTGGTGGCGCTGGCTGTTCTGGCACTGCTCGTACTGCATGTGCCTGTGCGACGAGGCCGCGCACGACTCGCACCGCTACTTCAGCCTCATCGACGCCACCTCCGACGTCCGCAACAACAAGTTAGTCCCTTGCCTCTGAGGGACGCCCGCACATCTCGATAGGGATTTTTACGACCCATCTCATAATGATAGGATACGCACACGTTTGAATTATCCGATTTAAAAAGTGTCCTGTGCTAGCATGTTACTCTGCCTGGAGCCGTAGCGACCCAAACGTGGAAAGATGAGGCGATGAGCGGTACAACCGATCCTTCTACGGTTTAGTTTCAGTTTCTAATTAATGTTTTTTCCTCAAGGTGGACTCGTGGTGGCGCTGGAACCTCCAGCACTGTTCGTACTGCATGTGTCTCTGCGAGGACGAGGCCGAGGCGGCCGAGCGGTCCTTCAGCATGAGGGAGGCTGTCTCGGACGTTCGCAAGAACAAGTCAGTCAAATACGGGCTGGTCTGTGGCTCACTTGCGGGGTGTTCAAGTATTACAGCATCGCATTTCTTTAACAACAACTTACGAGACATGAAGCACAACTTCAATTCAATTATATCTTAACAACTTCAGAGGAGATATAGAAAAGTTCATCATCGTCTTGTTATTTATATTTCACAATGTTATCTACATTAAGTAACGATAGCAATGAAACATGTTTTACCATCAAACATGAATCACCAGTCTAGTTATCATTTGTAATACTTGAACACATACAAATCCGTAATGTAGTCGCAGCGACCAGAGTTTTTGGGATTTGGGCAACACGCGGCTTCCAGCGCACCAGCAGAGGGTCTGCTCGCCAGTCTTGGTGGTTCCGCTCCATCGCTTTGGGTTCTTCAGCTTTGGGTCTAATATTCTCTACTAACTGCATGGGATGTGCGGGTGTCCAATTATTTCAGTTTAAAGCGTGTAAACTTTGTCGTTAGGTGTAATATTTGGGTTACATAAGCATTATTTAAGGAGATTCTAAAAGCTTTTAGTTTTTTTACATCGAAAGAAAACGTAATGAGCAGAACGTGAAAGAGGTAAATAAATTTTAAATTTTATTGATGCTGACTCTGACAAGTCAAAATCAGTCATTACGGTGGACCGGTGAGCTTGTTCTGGTCGCGAAAATGGGAATCGTGTAGGGTTTAATCTTTCATCTAAGATGATGACTCTCAACTCAACAAAACTAAACCTAACCTATATAAATTTCAGGGTAGTGACAGGGATCCGACTGGCGAAGCTGGGTAGAGTGTTCCACCTGCAGATCAGCGAGGGTTTTCTGGGCGAGCGCGGGGCGGTGGTGGCCGGCAACTGGGTGCCGGTGGTCAAGTTCGACCCCGCCGACGTGGGCGTCTCCGAGGGAGCCGACTACCACACGCTCACGTACGAGCAGCGCGCCATAGACCTGGACGAGCTGGACTCGCCCGCCGGACACGTCCTGACCGGTGTTAGGTAAGGATTTGATAGATTCTGTATTCAAATTAGCCTTACTTATGTCAGCGCGTAGACGTTGAAATATTTAATAATTTGGTCTTATCGCGAAGGATGGATATGGAAACCCTATCTGACACAAGTTCAAATCGAATTACATTTTCTGTGTGCTTACTAGTCAAATTAGTGGAGGATTGGAATCGGTAGCGGAGCGAATACTTGAAGCGAAATTATTAATAAAGAAAGTAAAAATAATTTACTTTTTAAAGTGCGATGTAAAATTCTGAAGGTTAAAGAGTTGACTAGAAAGAGGCATACAGAGTAAAATATTTTTCAGGGCAAATATATCGAAGCTAGAGATGCGTCTTGAACAGCTTTTAAATATGGTTTTATAATAACGATTCGCAATGTTTCTATTTCAGGTTCCGCATGATCGGAGCGCACCTGCACTTCGAGATCCGCTCGACGCCGTTCAACTACACGACGGGGCGGCTGGCGCCAGACCGCAGCCAGTGGATCAGCAACGACAACACGGAAGGCGCCGAGCAGCCCAGGTCAGACCCTCGACTTCATTCAGCACCCAATACAAGCATCAAGACACTACTTGTTATCAAAAAAAATCCAAATCCTGTCCTATAACGCTGAACACGGCCTGAACGTCATAGATGATAGATACAATTCTAGTTAGTCAAATAGGATCGAAAATGATACAAAAATATCCGGGTCAAATATTAAATCTACCTTTTGCCACAACAACATGAGCTAATTGTGGTATGGACTTAATTATGCGAATAACAATAATGTAGAGGTAATTTATTAACTACACTTTACTAATTAGGTACATAATTTTGTTATAAATAATCCACTGCGCATTAGGCCTGCGATAAACATATTTATTTATGCGATCATTAGCCTATGAGTCTACGCAATGATTATATTAATTACTTGCAGTAGTCACGACATTATAAGTAATCAACAACCTTGACGTTCATCAGCTCAGCTGTAATAATCTTGACTAATAACAGCAAGTAGACATTAGACAATCAATATATGACTATCCACTTCGACTCACGGAGCTAATAGGTTGAATCTATAGGACTGTCTTCAGACATCTCTAGCTCTCAGACAAAACTCACTGCTAAGATCTAACTCATGGTCAACCATTGGGTTGACCATGAGTTTTCAGGTTTGCTAGCAGCAGCCCTCGTAGGTATATTATATTATATATATAAATAAATAAAATAAATAAATATAACGGGACAATTTTACACAAATCGAACTAGCCCCATGATAAGCTCAATAAGGCTTGTGTTATGGGTACTAGACGACGATATATTTAATAGATATATTACTTATATACATAGAAAACATCCAAGACTCAGGAACAAATATTCATGCTCATGACACAAATATTTGCCCTTGCCGGGATTTGAACCCAGGACCTTCAGCTTCGCAGGCAACGTTACTCCCACTGAGCCAAACCGGTCGTCAAATATATATTATTAGATATATATTATTATATATTATATCATAAGTTTCTGACAAAATTTTTATTTTTGTTACAAGCTTTTATCGCCGTCTGTACTTTTCTTTGAACATCCGTCAACTACTCATTGAGACGATTCTAAAGTGCCCAAAATCGGTATGATTGCGTTACTTTATTACAGAGTTCCTATGACCATCTTCCGGTTCCATCATCAGATTAGCTCGATAGTGTCATAATATTGTACTGTCGCCTAACTTATATCATATATGCCAAATTTTAGCTCAATCGGAAACTAGGAAGTGGGTCAAATTTAGGTTGCAATATTTATTTATATAGTTACCTAGATACATACTTAGTAACTGGTGGACCTTGTGAAAAATTGTCATGTGTATAATCTTAGGCAAAGTTGCTTGCCTTCGAGCCCTGTTCTTTCTTGCAGTCTACATTGGAGACATCTTTCTAACTTGGACACGTGTATCGGTTTCAGGAAGCGGCTAGAGCTGTACCGACCAGACGTGCCGACACGTAGCACGGCGTCTCTGCCGGTGGACTCGGAGCACGACCAGTACGTCGAATTCGTGAACACGGACTTTGAAGCCGACGCGGCGCAGAGCACCGTGCCCTTCGTCGACATACAGCCCGTCATGCCCATGAAAGGTGAGCATTTACCATGATAAGCGTATATTATATATCAAAACGATAGCGTTTGGCAAGGAATTTGCATTTGTTAGATTAATGTTTAGTAAGGAACTATGAATCGACCGGCTGACGTTTCCAATTCATAGAAATCGCATTAAGATGCATAACATCTGATTGTCACGCTGCTTATAAAGCTAGCGATCTCGGGTTCGAATCCCGATAAAAGCAAGCATTTGTATAATGAGACAAATAGTTTTTTTATAATGATTTCTACGTATTCAGTACTTATTCACGTAAAAGGCTACATCTATCGTCGCTCAGTACCAATAGTAAAAATCTAGTCGGGAATGGGATTCAGTCGACTCGTGTAAGATCGTCAACACATTATTTATTTCCGTATTATTGTTTTTTCGACGGCACATTTGGCTCCGTCGGTCGCACAACGGCCTACGAAGCTGGCGGTCTCGGGTTCGAATCCCGAGCGGGGCATCGCTTATGTGACGAGCACGAATGTTTGTTCCCGGGTCGTGGGTGTGTCGCCCGGTACCCTCGGCACTGCGAGTACGTCCCCCGTGTGCGCAGGCGCGGCGCTGGCGAGCGGCGCGGGCGTGCTTCACCGCGGCGGACGCGGCTCGGGCGGGTTCGTGGGCGTGAAGCTGCTCACGTACGACTTCGAGCCGCACGTGCGCGCCGACCCGCCGCCCGCCCACACGGCGCCGGAGTTCATGCCCGTCGTCAATTAGAATACCCGATGCCGGGACGCCGACTCGTTCGATGGATACGCTGCCTGAGATTCGACTTTTGCGGACGCCATTGATCTCGAGTATCGAAGGACTTTTTAAACTTTTGAGAATATTCATGCGCTTCTTGACGCCATAATTCTCGGGACTTAAAATGTGTGTCTTTAATTCGGATTAAAGATTTGTATTCGAGATGAAGCGACGTTTACCGAACAAAATTAATTGTCATGGCCCCGGCCCGATTCGACGATTTCGAATACGTTCTTCCCTAGTTTTAATTTAAGGTTACGAGCGAGCCGAGTCGCGAAGAGAAAATTCCTGTGACGTATGAACTGTACTCATGATTGTAACGTAATGTTTTTTATGGTAATAAAGATTTCTTAATTAAATTCTACATCGTGTTTCATTGTCTTTCCCCGATCACGATACACCCGGTCCGGGACTGAAGGCAATTTGTGTAAGATTATTCCCTGATGATTAGTTTAAAATAGATCTTATTAATTTATGCGAATAATACGAGAAAAAGAGAAATAGTACAAACAGCAATACCCTAAGTGCCGATCTGTAGGTCTTATGTCGATGTAAATAAGATTTACCAAAGGCAAAGTGTCGTTGGTGGTAACAGTCATCAGCATCGATATCTGCCATAACAAAACGGGTGAAAATATCTAAAACACTAGCGGCCCTAGAAATATAATCGTGTCAAATAGTTAAGCGCGCTTTGTTGTGGCAGATATTAATGCTGGTGACTGTACTCCTGAAACACCAAACTAAGTAAAATAGATCTGCATTGTAACAAATACGCAACGCTGCACAACGGTCTATGAGGCCAATCTCGGCCAGGGCAATGTTTGTGTGATGAGCACAAACGTTCTTGAGCTACAACTCAAATGTTTGCTAAGTATTTAAGTACGGTAGTTTATCTATATAATTATGTATATCGTCGCCTGGTACCCACAGTACAAGCTTTGCTTAGTTTGGGCCTAGGTCGATTTGTGGTAGATTCTCCCTAATATTAATTGTATCGCAGAATATGATTTCAATAATGTTTCATAGATTTCCAATCGAATCAAAGCTCCGTGCTTTCGTGGACTCGATACGTTCCGATAAGTTCGGAGCCAACTCCAGCTTGATGCCGTTTTCGTGAGGCGGATGCGTACCGATGGAGACGTATAGAGCCGGCTGTACGGCGCGGACTGACCTGGACGCGCAGCGGGTGGTGCGCGAGCAGCGCCAGCACGTCGGGCGGCGGCAGCACGTCGCGCGCGTGCACGCCCAGCGTGCGCACGCAGCAGCACAGGAACGCCGCCAGGTAGCGGTGCAGCGGGAAGTGGAACGACGCGTGCATCGTTTGCGACTGCAACAAGTGCGCAATGTTAGCACGTAGGGACCGAATGCCGGCTTAAAGGGTCCGAGAACAGACCGCTCAAAATAATTGGGGGCGAGTCGTAGTAACATCCGTTCGTTTGTCCGGAATGATTAGAACTAGTGCGCCTGTTACGATATCTAGATAGACAGAGAGATCCGCATAGAGTGCCACGGCGCGTGGTGCAGCGCATCTCGTCCGGCCAGTCCTGCAGGCACGTGGCGGCGGCGTGCACGATGCGGCCGTGCACGTCGGGTGCGGCACGTGACTCACCTGCAGCGCGTGGTGCAGCGCATCTCGTCCAGCCAGTCCTGCAGGCACGTGGCGGCGGCGTGCACGATGCGGCCGTGCACGTCGGGTGCGGCACGTGACTCACCTGCAGCGCGTGGTGCAGCGCATCTCGTCCAGCCAGTCCTGCAGGCACGTGGCGGCGGCGTGCACGATGCGGCCGTGCACGTCGGGTGCGGCACGTGACTCACCTGCAGCGCGTGGTGCAGCGCATCTCGTCCAGCCAGTCCTGCAGGCACGTGGCGGCGGCGTGCACGATGCGGCCGTGCACGTCGGGTGCGGCACGTGACTCACCTGCAGCGCGCGGCGCGTGGTGCAGCGCATCTCGTCCAGCCAGTCCTGCAGGCACGTGGCGGCGGCGTGCACGATGCGGCCGTGCACGTCGGGTGCGGCACGTGACTCACCTGCAGCGCGTGGTGCAGCGCATCTCGTCCAGCCAGTCCTGCAGGCACGTGGCGGCGGCGTGCACGATGCGGCCGTGCACGTCGGGTGCGGCACGTGACTCACCTGCAGCACGCGGCGCGTGGTGCAGCGCATCTCGTCCAGCCAGTCCTGCAGGCACGTGGCGGCGGCGTGCACGATGCGGCCGTGCACGTCGGGTGCGGCACGTGACTCACCTGCAGCGCGCGGCGCGTGGTGCAGCGCATCTCGTCCAGCCAGTCCTGCAGGCACGTGGCGGCGGCGTGCACGATGCGGCCGTGCACGTCGGGGGCGGCACGTGACTCACCTGCAGCGCGCGGCGCGTGGTACAGCGCATCTCGTCCAGCCAGTCCTGCAGGCACGTGGCGGCGGCGTGCACGATGCGGCCGTGCACGTCGGGTGCGGCACGTGACTCACCTGCAGCGCGCGGCGCGTGGTACAGCGCATCTCGTCCAGCCAGTCCTGCAGGCACGTGGCGGCGGCGTGCACGATGCGGCCGTGCACGTCGGGTGCGGCACGTGACTCACCTGCAGCGCGCGGCGCGTGGTGCAGCGCATCTCGTCCAGCCAGTCCTGCAGGCACGTGGCGGCGGCGTGCACGATGCGGCCGTGCACGTCGGGTGCGGCACGTGACTCACCTGCAGCGCGTGGTGCAGCGCATCTCGTCCAGCCAGTCCTGCAGGCACGTGGCGGCGGCGTGCACGATGCGGCCGTGCACGTCGGGTGCGGCACGTGACTCACCTGCAGCGCGCGGCGCGTGGTACAGCGCATCTCGTCCAGCCAGTCCTGCAGGCACGTGGCGGCGGCGTGCACGATGCGGCGCGCGAGCGGCGCGTGCTGCGGCGCGGTGAGGTGCGACAGCACGGACCACATCGGGTAGGCGGCCGCCTCCAACTCGCACGAGAACGCCGCGTAGTACGACGACGGCTCGAACTCGATGTGCCCGTCCGTCTCGCGCACGTTCACGTTCATGCCTGGACACACGACACGTCAGTCTGCGGCCTCGAGAGCCCTATCGTGAAGCACGCTCGCGCGGCACTGACCGCTTAGCCCGCGCGAGCGGCCGAATATTTATACAACTTTTGAATAATCATTAAAAAATGATTTTGTTCAATAACTTACGATGCTTTTTCTGAATTGTGCCGCTACAAAAATGTACGCCAATGTACGATGCACAATATTAATAATCCGACGATAATGAGAAAATGCTTGTTCTCAATGAGGGTTGGTAAAAAAATACGGTATAATTAAGAAAGATTCACATAATGTATATGTACAAAATAACGAAAATTTGTGGCCTAATTATAAAAAAAAGATATATTCGGGTTGTAATTAAAATATTTAAACGACTAGGTTCTCATATGACATCATAAAGTCTCAAGGGGACAAACTTATAACTTCGCGCGCTCGTCTAAAAACTACTGACGGTAATCGGATAAATTTAGTTTAAATATTCACCGCTACTCAATTTTGAGACCGTCACATAAAAATAAGGAACTGACTTATGCAAATAACTCATCAGAACGATGAATAAACTGCCATGTGGTTTGGCAAAGGATGAAGGAGAGTTAATAGTTATTTTATTTAATAAATGTTATTTATTTATTATTATTTATTTATTTATATATTTTCTGTTTCTAAGGGTCAATTTCACCGACGTTGTATAAGCCTTATTCCAATAATAAATCATTAATTACACGTGAGTAAACTCATTTTACGTTTCGCCATAATTAACCTAAAGATAAAATGTCTAAACTAGAGAATAATCTTACACCGCCAATTTCGGCTGAGTAAACTGTTAGATATAGATTAATATTGTCATTGTCACTGTCAAGTGAATTCAATACTTACTTCACAATTGATGTATTACTTGAATAAATTTAAAAAATACGCAGCACCATTGTTCAAGCATGGGACAAATTGTCTATCTTACTTGGGTGCATTACAATTTCATTCAATTCATTCGTTTAACGTTACTTAGTAACTATACGAGAGATTGTTATCCTTAGACTAACATGGTGAAATTGAAATTCAGTTAACCATTGAGTAAATCGTTAAATTTAGTTTATACTGGGTTAGCCACTCTCGTGTAAATTGATTGTTGGTGAAATCGGCCCTTAGAAATACAACGCCAGTTTCTGATCCATTTATTAATCCTAAAATACAAATGAGCTTGACGACACGTTTGGCTCAGTGAGTTGCACAACGGCCTACGAAGCTAGCGGTCCCGGGTTCGAATCCCAACCACGTCCTGAGTCTTCGATGTTTTCTATGTATTTAATAGTACAATTTATCTGTATATCGTCGCCTAGTACAGTACAAGCTTTGCTTAGGTTGGGACTAGGTCGTTTAGTGTAAGATTGTCCCTGTGTTATTTAAGATCAGGGGGACTGCCGGAGGAAGGTAAACAGTGATTGTAAATCTAGAACTAGTATTATTATGATATCGTAATTATAATTACTGCTTTATCGACCGACAACTCACAGAACTAGTCTTTTGTTCTAGATTTATAAATCAACTATAAGAAAAAGTCATAACCCTCAATTTTTTCTTCAGCATAGTCGGCTAAAACGTATCCTATAACCATCTGGAGATACCCAGCTACCCGTGTACCAAAAATAGTTGAAATCCGTTTAGCCGATTTTGCGTGATGAAGCCACAACGACACATACAAACATACATAAAATCCAAAAAAAATATTTTTCGTTTTAGTGACCTCCAAATAGTCTGTAACAATCAATTTTTTGAAAATATCTTTAATGTACAGACATTTCATTTTTACAACTTTATAATAGTACTAACTTCTGCCCGGGACTTCGTCCGCCTTAAATTCGTTTATCGTGGATAAGGGTATTTTTCCGGGATAAAAAGTCCTTTCCCGGGACTCAAACTATCTCCATACCAAATTTCATCCAAATCGGTTCAGCGGTTTAAGCGTGAAGAGGTAGGTAACAAACAGACAGACAGACAGACACACTTTCGCATTTATAATATTAGCATGGATAGATATATGTTTACCTTCCCCCGGTAGTCCCCCTCACCCCACCTGACCTTGTTTATTACAAATGCCGCGACGACTCACCCTGCAGCATGGACAGGAACTGGAACCACATCTCGACGAGCGCGTCGTCCTGCAGGAACACGAGCGCGACGCTCCTGTGAGAGAGCACGTTGTTGAAGTCGGACACGAGCGGCCAGTAGCAGTGCTCCTTCATCACGCGCCGCGTGCAGTCGATCACGAGGTGCCCGTTCTTCTCCGGGTCGTGGAGCGTGTTCTGGAACGTTTATTAGCTCATTTTCTTGGTCGGCATAAAATCAGTGTCAACATAGATCCGCTGCCATTTTTGCTTCTTTCAGCCTAATGTAAAATTAACCCTAAGAGGATTTATACGTTCTTAACTGGCACCGTCGCATATTTTTTGGGTTTTCTTGATTATTTTGATAAATATTAATGTAACTTGAACATGTTTCTGCCGTGGTTCTTTAGAAGGCAGTCTTCTTAAAACATGTGTTTGACAGAAGACTGCCTTCTATAGAATTACGGCAAATTTTCACTTCAGCATGTTTTCAATACATTAATTACGTTTTCGGTAGTTATGCTGATACAATGCAAAATTTCATGATACTGCACAGCTAAAGGTCCAAAAATGATTGGATCATGTATATTTCTATTTGTAAGAAAATATGGCCTAATGCGGTGCAACATAAATGCTTAAAATGTAGGGTTTCATTTCAAATACCACAAAATAATAATAAAGTTAAACGAAAAAATATGCAACATTGCTAGTTGTAGTTCAGTTATGAGCGCTTTTAATAATTTCATGTACGTTTAGACTGGAACGTGAAATATAACTAAAACAGATGGTGATACATTATAACATAATTTTGCTTGCTTGGGTAAAAATGATTACGTATGTCTGTCTGTCCGGATTTTCTCCTCTACAGGTCGCGTTTCTCAACAGATTCTCGAGAAATATTGTGAGGAGCGCAATTTTTTTGCCGAGTCAGTCTTTGGAACTTTTTCAAAATGGCGGCGATTGAAGGACTCGCGAAGTCTAAGCTCATAAAGCCACTATCATTAAAGTGATCAAAGTAAACCTAGATTTTTTACGAGAGTCTTGATGTTTTAACATTACGATCTTCGTGATTATTTTTAAAGTGAATTTCTTTACTATTAAAGTATATTCTTATAAATGCAAATATGTAAATAATAAAAAAGAAATCAAGACTCCGGCTGGAATTGAACCAGTGCCTTGTGCCTCGCCGGGGCGCACCCTCTGCCTGCCAACTTAGCTACAAAGTCCAGACAGTTTATCTTCAAATTTTGTCACAATTCGTTACAAGATCTTTGCATTTTATAACCGGCTTTACTTAACTCGGTGAGCATTAATGAAACAATAATTTAGTACTCGAATAAAGTAAACATACCTGCACTAGGATCTTGCCCATCATCAGCTTGAGCGACAGCACCATGACATGCAGCAGATGCAGCTGCTGCACGCAGCGTAGCGCGAGCGCCTCGTTGGAGAACAGCTGCACGGACATGTGCACGACGCGGTTGGACAGCATGTCGGGGTCGCCCGCCGCCTCCAGCACCAGCGGGATGCGCGCGTAGTGCATCACGAACGTGCGCGTCAGGTGCTCCTGCACACCACCACCGGTCAATACGAGTGCGAGCCGAGCCGCGTCCCCAGGGACTGCGGCGTGCGACCGACCTCCAAACACAATGAAATTACGCTGAAGCCAAAGGGGACACCACCAGAAAGATTTTGCGTTTCTGGACAGAGTTAGACTGGCTAGAACTCACGGTTGGCACCGCCTAGTACACACCGTGGCCCGACTTTTCACAGACAAAATGGAAATACCGAACACCATAACCATACAAACGTAATCTCACAAAATCATCTTAGTGTCCGATAGCATCTTCATACCCTGTTTAATCCTATTCGAAATATAAGCATTCCAGAATTTTCACTTTTTATTAGAAGCTAAGGTTCACCTGTATCTATGTCAGTAACTATGTAAACAAATCTTGAAAGTGAAACTTGACCCACTTCCCGGTTTCCGATAGAGTCAAAGTTAGGTGACAATACAATATTATGACGCCATCGAGCTGATCTGATGATGGAGCCGGAAGATGGTCATAGAAACTCTGTTATAAAATAATGCAATCCTACCGAGTTTGGGCTCTTTAGAGTCTTCTTTCTTGATAGATATTTAAGGAAAAATAAAGCATGTTAAAAATGTTTTACGACAGAAACTTATTTAAATGTTTTGCCACTTACATTGCTACAGTCTACAGTGCAGAACATTTGCTCTCATTGTATCCAGGCATCTGGCTATGGTAGTATTGGAAAGTGATCTTGTGGGTAAGAAAATCCATCAGGCGTTGAAGTTTTTAGAGTAAAATTCTTTGGAATGTGTGAGTCTTTTGACTTAAATGGGCCTTGGATTGATCCTATGTGGACCCCATGATCTAATGAAGCCCCATTTCGACCAGGAAATCATGAGTCGCAATCGCAGACAGTAGCACACTCGAAATAGACAAAAAGGCACTGCCTACCCTCAATAGATAACATTCAGGCGTTACTTTGCGAAATTCCATATTAGATTAATAGATTATAGTTCCTTTAATTAATTATTTCACGGAATAGCAAAGGAACCATAATCCATTAACTTACCCTCATAAAATTTCCCGTACCCTAAGTACTAAACCGATTCAACTGTCTACCCAATCTAAAACCCAGTGCACGTAAATTTTCCCAAGCCATACCTTGTAGTCCTGGTCGGGCAGCATGTTGAGCAGGAAGCAGACCACGTTCTGCGGGAACTCGTACTTGAACGTCCAGAAGATGAACTCGTCCAGCAGCGTGTTGTGGCTCAGCCGCGGGGCGAGCGCCGGTAAATGTCGATATCTGCAACCGACCACAACTCATTTGTGACCACTTAAAAATGAAATTAACTATCGTCGTTGTATTCGGTGGATAGTAATATGGTAACTGAACCAGCGAGCTGTATAAGCTGGAATCTAAGACGTAATACAAAATGGTACTTTCCGAGGCTTCTCACAATGACCTAAGGTCACTTACGCTTTACGAGTAATTATTACACTGGTTTTTTTATCCGACTAGCAAAAAAGGAACCTAAAATACCAGATTTTCCATAAGATCCAATCAAAAATCTTACGGAGTATTACAGGAGTGGTCAGTCGGAGGAGACCAAGATTGGGAAAGTTGGCATGCAATGTTAGGCCTATACCCGGGAGTGAACAGGCGGATGATAATGTCATCTAGTTTGAGCTGCCTGCGTGCAGTGGAGTATATCTATACTATTATAAAGTTGTTAAAATGAAATGTCTGTACATTGAAGATATTTTCAAAAAAATGATTGTTATGGACTATTTGGAGGTCACTAAAATGAAAAACATTTTTTTTTATGTATGTTTGTATGTGTCGTTATGGCTTCATCACGCAAAATCGGCTAAACGGATTTCAACTATTTTTGGTACACGGGTAGCTGGGTATCTCCCGATGGTTATAGGATACTTTTTATCCGACTACGCTGAAGAAAAAAAGAGGGGTTATGACTTTTTCTCCTCCGCGAACGAAGTTGCAGGCGCCTTCTAGTTATATATAAACGTACTCATCAGGCGGCTCGGGCGCAGGGAAGGAGTCGAGAGCCTTCTCGTAGGTTCTATTTGATTCTGCCATGTAGCAGCCGTACTCCGTCTCTGGGAACGGCGGCTCCACCAGGTTTCTGTACATCTGTAAACAAACAATAACTGTTTAACAACTAGACACACACAGTTATCCAAACAGGCTTTTGGCTTACGAATAACACGTAGCTAGCCCAAGGAATGAGGTGAATTTAGTCCATATTCAGATGGAAGTTTACTTCTTTATTTTCGTCTAGTCTACTGTTACCGTGCAAGCGGTATTATCTAGTCACATTTCTCAAATCAAAGCTAACACAGATAACAGTTACGAGTATTCTAGGAAGAAAAATCTTAATATTTCATTTGCTCATCACTCATCAGTCCTATACTAAAGTATGTATGTATGTATGTATGTATGTATGTATGTAAACACTTTATTGTACATAGTAACCAGTTACAAAAGTGTGTTTGTTGATGATTGGTCTGACCTTCTAACTATCTACCTATCAACCACGGACGTCGACTGCTGAACATAGGCCTCCCCTATAGTTCGCCACAGGGTGCGATCCTGCGCAGACCGCATCCACCGACTCCCCGAGACCCTTACGAGGTCATCCGTTCACCTAGTCGGGGGCCGTCCTACGCTGCGCTTTCCTATGCGTGGCCGCCACTCCAGGACTTTACTGCCCCAACGACCATCCATTCTCCGGCTACATAGCCCGGATAGTCTGTGGACCACGATGGCAATGGACAAACGGATCGGCATGATTATTTGTAAGGAGATTCTCAAGCTGTTATTTTACTGAATTCCCTGTCTGTGCCGCCTGTGTCATTGATTTGCGTATCTCTCAGCCTCGAGTGTCATGGCGCACTTTACGATGTTCCTGATGACGCAACTGTTGTATATATTACAGAAGCCATGTGATATAGCCGTTTTTGTTTAATTAACACTGTATACATTTCCACGAAATCATGTTTTGTAACTTATAACCTCCTTTCTTTCATCAGCCGCAATAGTTATCTTGAGGAAAACCGCATGTTTATTATTTACACTCACGGCTTGCGGTCTCGTCTTATATAAACAGAAACAGTTCTGAGCTGGTTAGGTTAGCTACTAGTATTTACCCGCTGCTTCGCCCCGACAACTGAGTAGCTAATGTATGAGCGAATGATTATCTACTGATTGGTTTCTGTAATTATTAATCTATTTTTAAACTTGATGACGATTCTTATTGGGAGATGGAATTTAATTATAACTGTTATTACTGTTTGCATATTTGACATTGGTATTATTCTCAATTTATAATTATTTTACTTCAGTTGACGATCAAGATTTAAATACTTGTAACTTTGACATTAAGCAAATGTATATTGTTACTTTATCATGAAATAAATTAATTTATCTATCTTAAAAAAGTTCGCCCCCCCCTCCCTGCCCTTTCTTTTGTCATACAGACAGAGTTACTTTCGCGTTTATAATATTAGCAGTTATCCGTGGAACCGTACATTTTTCAGTAAGCTATGCCACTTTTCCCACCAGAAACCGGTACGGTAGGTGTGCCTTTGAAAATGTTATGGATCCGACTGTTTCAGTATCAGGTGCCCAGTTCAGACCAGCTCATTAACCACGTAGCAAGGCACTGAACAAAGTCGTCGCCCTTGTCGTTAATTCCATCAGCATCTGATAGTTATGGACATGCGTTATGGTTGCCAAAAGTGACTTGGTGTACAAACAGCAACACACTTAACTGTCCATCTGTACGCCTTATGTTAATATGGGTCTACTAATGGTCACAGTTGGAGGTGGGTTGCTGACGGTGGTGGGTTGGTGAACGCACCTGTGGGTTGATGAGCGCCTTGGTCATAGCGGAGCGCATCAGGTCGCCCATGTTGTTGAACTCCATCAGCATCTGCACGTAGCCCTCGCACTCCTGCACCGCGATGCGGTAGCTGTTGGAGGTGGGCTGGGGCTGGCCGGTGGTGGGTTGGTCACTGCAACAATACACATGTAGGGTAAATCCGGGGTAGATGGCCATAGTTTTTTCAAAGACTGATTATACGGAAACTATGAACATTAGAATTTTGATTTTAGTTGAAAATTAAACTTTGATTATCTATCTAACGTACACAAAGCCGCAAACATTGTTAAAACTTAGCGAACATGGTCAAACAATATTTTGAAATCAAATTAGGGTTGGCTATCTCTCCCGGATATGTCCGGGAAAGATGGCCATAACATTGAATATGGGTAGATTTCTAAATTTTTCTATTTTTGTGCACATTTCTCTCCTTAATAAAATACACATTTTTTTTTCGGTATAATTTTAATGAACCCACAGTAGATATTTGTACATAATGTCTATTCTTCATTATTCTGGATTTATAGTAATGTATTTGTCATCTCTCGCATATTATTATTACTACTGTTACGATTTTAATCAATAACATCTATTTCTTTTTTTTTTAGTATCTGAGATCATGGCTTTCCAGTACTAAATAACTGCGTATGGCCATCACTCCCGATGTAGACGGTATCGGTATCTTCTTAACGAATAAAGTTTACGTGAAACAAGCGACATTAACATGCTATAAGTTGGAAAAATTTCGACTGGCCATCTTAAAGTTATGGCCATCTACCCCGGAATTACCCTAAATGAAAGAGATATAAATGCAACAAAAATAAATATTTTTTTTAGCCGATTCAGGTCCATTTTCTAGGGTCCATCTTGTCAGTATGCTATACATGCCGCACCCACTCAAGGGACAATGGTGTCTCGGACCTTTGGGAGGCGTGCGCGGAGCCGAAGCCAAAGCGTGGAAGCCTTTTCGACCATTTAATGAAATGTAAGGAGTACACCGCGCGGAAGATGTTCCATGCAAGAACAATTGGAGATTGATGAGATCTAAATATATTGGGCTATGAGATTGAAATGATGGACTAACTAAATAGTAATGTTTGAGACAGTCGGACGTCTACCAGGAAAAAATGTCTCATAGCTAAACGCAATGGTATGACGGGCCCCCGTAAATAGCGACACATATAGCGGCCAGAGGGCAACATTGAGGTGTCACTGGACTTTCTACTGAAGCCAAAAAGCCACTTACGTACCACATCCACCCCCAAGCCGCGGCTAGCCAGTATGTTATTAGATTATTAGTATTTTCTAAATAACTCTATGACTATTGTCTCCTGAGTTACGAGGTCAAAATAACAGCAAGAAGTTTTCAAAAGTTATCAAGATCCTATGATTTCTGGTCCCCACTTCACAACCCTGACAAACGTCGGGCGTCAACGACAACTTAAATTTTGTGACCAATATAAACACCGGACATTTATGAAGTTCCTATTGATTATCAATTTGTCGTTGTCACTTGATAATTGACACAATTGTGAAATAGGGGCCCGATGACTTCAGCCAAGATGGCGATCTTTTAAACTACGCTCTTTGTCATTAATAAAAGCTATATTATTTTGCATTGTCGTATAACCAGTTTAACTAACGTGGCTTTATTTTTCCGTCTCTGATTTTCTAATCGAACTTTTCTATGTGTTGTCTAGTTGGTAGTAAGCAGTTTCGTCATCATCACAATCTTATCAAGAGCAGAAACACTGCACGTGTTGTATAATGGATAAATAGACTATGCGCACGTGAGCGCGGAGGTAACAATACTTCAATGGCGAAGCCTTAAGCGTTAAGCCTACTTGCGGGGCTTCACTTGCGACGTGGCTTAAACTAAACGTGGCCAAACGGAGTGTAGGCTTTCTGGCGCATTACTTCTTCAGTAACATTTTAAACAAGTCAAAGGGGCATGTCAGAACTCCCTAACATTAATTACCCAGATTTCCTAGCTTTTTTTACTGTCAATTAATTTGATTCCCTAGGCCACCGAAGAATCTTAACACAGTAAATTTTGTTCGTTAAGAGAAATTAGTCGACCTATATGTACAACATCTTGCAAGTAATTACTTAGCTAAAACGATAGTGCAAAGAGGTGAACTATGAAGGATGAGATAGGCAGATTGAGAAAAAAAAAGGTCGCTTTAAAATCGTAGAAAATGCTACCCGAGACAGAAAACCAATGGGCTAAGAGTAAATAGGTGTATACTAAGTAGTAAAAACGCTACAGATCCATCGAAGGGCAGAGCGATGATATTATCTATATCTATAATACCTATTATTATAAAGTTGTAAAAATAAAATGTCTGTACATTAAAGATATTTTCAAAAAATATATTGAAACTGACTGTTTGTATTTAAATTCGATTCGTATCGTCACTGAATCGAAATATGTATTTTTTGGATTTTTTGTATATTTGTATGTGTCGTTGTGGCTTCATCACGCCAAATCGGCTAAACGGATTTCATCTATTTTTGTTACACGGGTAGCTGGGTATCTCCAGATGGTTATAGGATACTTTTTACCCGACAACGCTGCAGAAAAAATGAGTGATTATGACTTTTTTTCCTCCGCAAACGAAGTTGCGGGCATCTTCTAGTTATTCAATAAGGCATTATCCGTCGAATCAATAGGTGGTACTTTGCACTTGATAAGCATTGATTACACCTAACTAGTACAGTGGCGAGTCCAGTACATGAGGTACTCGGCCTAGTAAACAGATTGGGAATCTAGTGACTCTCTCTCAATCTCAATAGATCTGGTCATAGATTCAATCATCGGCTATTAAAATATTCATAACGCGAGCGAAGCAACGGATAAATTCCAGTTGTTTATAAAAGTACAATAAAATCATGTCAGAAAACTGTAAATTTACTCAATAGCATTGCGACAAACATTATGGTAATGCAGTGACATCTACCGGTAATGCACGCAGCTACAAAAATGAAAACCGGCCAAGAGCATGTCGGACTATGCTCCGTGTAGGGTTCCGCAGCCGTTTATAGAAAAAAAAACTACGGGTGAAAAAAATACGATATGAAAAGAAAAACACTAAAAAAAGAGCGTATCTTCGCGGCACTTACGTCCTTTTATTAAGCTTGGAAGTATTTATTAAGATTTATATTTGTAAATTTTTTCATATTTATTTAACATACCGTTTAGGAAATATTTTTTTAAAAGAACTGTCCAATGATGTGCCACACATTGATATTTGCTGCAGTAGTCGTACCGAACAATAGGACGATAATGCAAATTGTCATTTAATGAGATGCATTTGTGCATAACGAATTAGAAGCGGATCGAAATCATGTTGCACAGATAATGATAAATCGATGGGCTAAGCAGTCGACCGCTTTGAATGCGTCGTATCGTATCGTATGATACTAGGTTACGAGCTTACGCGTCGAAACAGGCAACTTCTTAGGCAATTTTGAAGTAGGAATTTTAAATCCTGGATTTTTACTGGATTGGATACATTAATAATTACACCTGTATAGGTTGTACAGCAGGCATTTTCTTTGATTTTGATGACAAGATTATTCTTATGTAACATCATCTCTTTGATTTTGATGTACGATTTGAACAGCGCCTATCGAATTGAAACACTCCTGCTGTTGTAAATAGATAGATTGATAACAACTTAATTCATCCACAACAATAACAATAGAAACAAAAAACAAATTAATAAGCTATACACTAGCAATATTAATAAAAAGCAATAAAGATATAATGTAGGCAACAGGATTAAATTTTTTAAAAAGCTTATCGAGAGTCACGTGTAGTGGCATGAAATAGGCGCTGGCTGCCATGATGCTGCGGAGAACGCAGCGCTGATTTTCCGTCGCAAACCTAAGGCATAAAGGCAAAAAAAAAAAAACTAAGCGGAACAATTAACGCAGCACTGTGTTGTTTTGTAATATTATATACATTTAGCGGGATTATTGTGTGCTGTACAGTGCGATATGCTCCCAACACTGCCTTGCACACCTGTCCTAGGAGGAACTTGAGCTTTTTGAACATGAAAATGAATGTGTAATAATAATAAGTAACGTAAAAATAATAATAAGTAAGGCCTTTAGCCATGGGACACTTTCCTGGTAGACGATTGTCTCAAGCAATAGCCCAATATTAAGTCCATCATTTCAATCCCATAACCCAGCATATTTATATCTCATCAATCTCCAATAGTTCTTACATCTAGCGAGTACTGTTTCTGTGCGCGTCCCATGATACGGGCAAGAACAGCACCCGCGCGGTTTACCCCTTACATTTAATTAAAATGTCGAAAGGGGCTCTACGCATTGGCTACGGCTCCGCGCACGCCTCCGAAAGGTCCGGGACACGATTGTTCCGTGAGCGGGTGCGACATACACAGTAATGTAGAGCCGTTCTTGAAATAAGCTGTACCTGTATGAATAACACGTGAGCACGTGACATGTTTATCCGACCCGCGTTGATAACCTTATCCATAATGTATCTTAATACAGTACCTACGGCTTGTTTACTTTCTCGAACGAATATTTTGTACCTCGCCGATTTCCCGACTGAAACTGTATCACGTGCTGTTTAGAAATAGTTTCAAATGGATTCGTTGCGCAAAACATGTGATGTTTACAAGAGGGTTCGTTTCAAAACATATGCAATATCCTTTCGATACCAACCAAATAGAGTCACAGCATTTTTTATGGAAATGGTATGAATGCCTCTTACTCAGACTAAATAAAACTATTTTCCTTCTGTTTCTAAGAAGTTACGGCCTACTTTTTCGCTTTCAAGTATGTCATTTGTCTTCTGGCAGCGCTCAAGTCAGGAGTTTTAGCGTGTATCAAAATGAAGAGTACGTTTTCAATTACCAGAAACAGAAAAGACATATTAGAAATTACCGACATCTAAATTCATGTTAACTAGATCCAATGAATGGATATGAAACTTCGCGTAGTCTTGCATATTTTCTTCACAGTTTACACTACTTACTATTCCTCTTATTTCAGACTAGACGATACCCGCAACTTTGATCGCGGAGGAGGAAAAGTCATAACCCCTCTTTTTTTCGCCAGCGTAGTCAGGTAAAGAGTATCGTATAATCATCTGTGGATACCCAGCTACCCGTGTACCAAAAATGTTTGAAATCCGTTTAGCCGTGATGAAGCCACAACGACACATACAAACATACCAAAAAATACATTAATTGACCTTCAAATAATCCGTTACATTCATTTATTTTAAATATCTTCAATGTGTCTGAAGATATTTCATTTTAACAACTTCATAATAGTATAGACGAAGCCGGACACTTGTACTGAATGGAAAGGGACACCTTTTACCTTGTGCTAGCAGTAGTTACGGGTTATTTGTACAGTCAGCTTCAAATTGTCCGTAGGTTTTAAAGTGCCAAATACATCGTATGTTTATAGCTGTAACAATAAAGATGTGTTGCGATAAATTTGGCACTTCGGATGCTACAGACTATTCGATGGTGACTGAATGCGGGTTGTTAAAAAAACCGGCCAAGTGCGAGTCGGACTCGCGCACCGACGGTTACATGGAAAGAAATTATCATAACAATACTACCAGAACATATTGTAAATTTCATTCTAGTATAAAGAAACAGAATTAAGTTAAGTTTACCGTATTGACTTTTAACAACAAATAGTCGTATTTTAATAAATGCCAGAATATTATAGTAAACACATTTTAGTAAACAATACTCAAAGCTATTTATAAGTACATATTATTATTGTAGAGAGAAAATTTCGCTAATTGTAAACTATACCTTCATAAGTCATTTGTTGTTGCTAACTGTCAATTAAACAATACAATATTTAGCTTGTCTCTAAAATAACGCGAGTAACAAAAAAAAAATTGTTATTTCAATAAGCTAGATTCATATAGTACTGTTTACCCCATAATTCGTTTGTTGATGCTAGCTGTCAATTAAACAATACAATAATTAGGTTGTCTCTAAAGTAACGCAAGTAGAAAAACTGTTTAAATAACCAAATCCATATACTCGTAATACTGTTTACCAGGTTATGTTATCAGTACCATAATATAATGTTTTATGCAACATGTGAATCTAATATCAAACAAAACGTTGTTTACGTTTGCAAATATATTGTATGGATTGCCTGAATTTTGGTTGGCAACACCGACTGGCTGCCGTTGGTTTGTTTATCATTTCATCTTTCGGAGCAAGCAGTGCGTACGCGTGCAGTGACATTGAGTATGACAAGTAGTGTGATTAGTTTAATAAATAGATATTATAGAAGTGTTTCAAATCAGGAAATTGACAAGGACATTGTAAAATTATTGGAATCCTGGCAGTTGGCCGAGTACATATTAACATGCCTGTGTTGATTTTCAAGTAACATGAATATAGACACACAATCGTTTAATGTTTTGTTTATTCAAAACTGTGGTTGACCATGTTCTTCATTTACCTTATACAAAATGAGGCTTCTTGAAATTGAAAAATGGCGTCAGATCTTTTTGAGCAGAAGTGTTAATATCCACCAATCATACTATGATATATATCATAATTTGATATGATGATAGAGTGTTTCCACCTGGATTTCAAGAAACCCTCATAGATGGTCCTTCTGATTTCAGAAGGTCGCAGGTTTAACGCCCGAAGAGTTAAGTTCCTTCTACGCCATGCAATCACTTTGTTTAGGTACTGTTTCTGATAAAAAAAGTTTTAAGCAAGTAATGAGCATTTATTCTAAAAATAGTAAATAACGTAGCTTGGCGCAGAGGGTATCTTTACTTTAGTACGACTGCTTGTATAACAAGCTTGCTGAAATTGAGTCTTTCAAAAGTTTACATACCTAGTACCGTGTTGTTAATTAAGAAAAAGTTATAATCTGTCAGTTGAGTCGCGAAATTTATACTTTTATGAAAATTTCGTGATATAAACTATTAAACAAAAAAAAAAAAACCGATTCCAAAAAAACTAAAAAGTTAAAAATAACGGCATAATTCAGTTTCTTCAAATTACTTACAAGTAACCGTTTGTATTCTCAATCTATACAGTATATACAATTAATCTTATTTTGGCGTCGGTGCCAAATAAAAAATGTGTAAAATATTGAAAATTGACGATTTTAGTAAGTTGTGACACGATGGCACCGACTCCAAAATAACATTAATTGTATATACTGTATAGATTGAGTATACAAACGGTTAAGTACTTGTAAGTAATTTGAAGAAACTGAATTATGGCGTTATTTTTAACTTTTTAGTTTATTTGGAGTCGGTTTTATTTTTTTGTTTAAAAGTTTATTTATTTTACACTTTTTGTTAATCGTTACTTAAAAGTGTATCTCGTGACGATTTGAACGAGACCAAACACGGCTAGGATACATTATTTTATTACATAGATCTGGTGCCTACCTTCCGGCTCCATCATCAAATCAATTCGATGGTACCATTCTCATCAGGAACACTTAAATTTGTGACTATGAAGTTGCTTAGCTAAATTAATCAAGATATTTTGTCGCCACCCGTAAATCATTTATCATTGAGGAGTTCCGATGGCATTCTGTGGTCTTCTGCATCAGTTCCACTTCACCAATTTACACTTTCTGAATGCTAATGCTTATTATGTTTCTTATAATACCAAAATCGCTATATGTATGCCTACAATATTTGAGGAGTTCCTTCAATTCCTCATGGATTCCATCATCAGATCTTCACCAAAATTAAATGGGACCAACTAGAAAGTACCTTCTATAAAACCAAAAAAGTACTTTGAGTAATCGGTGAACATCCATAAAAAAAAAAAAAAAAACATTCCGTCGAATTGAGAACCTTCTCCTTTTTTTGGAAGTCGGTTCAAAAATATAAAATCTCAACTTGGTAATATTTGCATTAAATTTGTTAATAGTCACTATCATAATCTATTAGTCGTTACTAAAAATATCGTTATCTCCAAAATAAAACATGGTGTTACGAACGATACCAATTCCGTTATACTTAACAAAATCTATTTGTAATGGATACAGATAGGTTTTTGTGCACTATACACAAGTTTTAATTATGTGTACCAGCATTATATTTAACTGTGATAGATATTCTTGTAAGCTATTACCAGATTTTTGTAGTAAAGTCGACAAAATAGTTAGCTGTCGTATATATTACACGACAATCTGGTTAACTTAACTTTATTCTGGTTACCTAAACTAGAATTTTCTCTCCGTGTACGTGCAAAATATACGCTACAAATGGCCGTATCTATGAAAATCCAGTGTTAGCAGAGCCCTACTCCGAAGCAAAATTTACGCCGGGCTCGATCATTTTATACTGGTTACTCATATAGACAGACAGACAGACATAAAATATACTGTTTTTAGTGTTTTGTTGTTATAAGTGAAAATTTCAAGTGTCTATCACAGTTCACGAGACAGCGAAGTCTTAGTTAGTAATAGAGTCCCGTTTTACCCTATGGATACGGAACACTAGTTAGCCATGTACAGGGGTTCATATACCTGTTCTCCCTGAAGTGCTGCAATAGTCTAAGTATGAGGCGTGGCATCATGGCCTCGGCCACGCACATGAGGTCGGCGGGCGCCGTGCGCGGCCGCGGGCACTTGTTGCCGTGGTTGCTGCAGAACCTGGAACAATCGTAGCTCACATTAGTACTGACACCACTGATCGGACCACCTCATGATGTACTATGTGTCACGTTGCGGCAGGAGTCAGGTCATTGTAAGGATAGGACGCCTGCCATGAACGACTTTGGATTAGCTAAGAATCCCCGGCAAGCTCGGCCGAATTTCACCTTCCCAATCAAACGGAGTTTCGTTCTCATTTTAAAACTCTGTAACGAAACGTAATTAGTTTATATGGCTCCAGTTTATAAAACAAATTAAATACAACAAAAACAAGTTTTGTATGAAAAACATTTGTTTTTTTTACTATGGTATCTGAAGCGACATTAACTAATTACAGGCCTGCATATACCTTATTCTAAGTACAAAGTTTTAGAGCAAACTAGCTAGTCGTTTTAAAATGAGAGCGTAACTACGTTTGTATAGAGAACAGAGCTTACTCTTAAGAGGATTTGTTGAGAATATTTTCTTCTGTTTCCGCGATTATTACTCATTTAAATAAAACAATTTTAACGGATTATATCGCGTATACTATCTCATTTTCGGTTGACATGTCAACCGGTGAACATGGAAAGCTGAAAAGCTTCCGAATCGTCGGAAACTCAAATGAGATAATATATGCGATATATATAATCCGACAAAATTGTTTCATTTAAAAGGATTTGTTGAGTTTGAATAACATTTTTTAACGTTAGGACAAGTGTCCAACGTTAAAAAGTAGTATTATTTATTCTGTGCTTTAGAAAATATATGTCTACTAGAAGTGCCTGAAAATTTGCCAGCGGAGGAGAAAAAAAATATATCCTTTTTTTATTTAACGTAGTCGGATAATGAATTAATGGTCTTTTCTCAAACATAAAAGTATCCCGTTTCGGGCGGAACAACCTGAGAGAACTGTAAAGGAATTTCATACAAAATTGAAGGCCTAGGCCGGGAAGTATTTTTTTTTTTAATTTTAATGTATACATGGCGTCTGTGTTATGCACAGGCTAAACAGCTGAATTATAATAAAACAATTTAACGGCTTTCCATGGTCACGGGTGTCCTCCCGTGACCATGGAAAGCTGGAAAGCTTCCGAAACGTCGGGAACTAAAATGAGATAATATACGCGATATAATCCGTTAAATTGTTTTATTTCAATGAGTAATAATCGCGGAAACAGAAGAAAATATTAGCTGAATTATATTTTTTAATTTTTTTTCTAGTGGCTGATTGGTTATCGGACTAAAAATATCCGCTTTAATGCCTATTACACACGAACGTATTAAGAACACAAATCTGTATGGTTCATATGTTGATGAATAAATATAAAATATTGTCTATAAGTAAGTCATCAGAGACCTTAGACAATATTTTAAATCCTCTGCATTTATTTATTTATTATGGAAATAGGATTCTTATTATCATGTTGTGTATAACGGCCCTAATAGGGTCTACTCAAACACTACACACGTGAAATACGACCGACTTCCGTAAAAAAAAACATTATGGAGGGATTGGAGGGAAAATTTTAAAAAAACTTTTGTCGCGTAGTTTTTTGAGTGGTGTATTTTTTTTTATTTCATTGCGTATGTTTGAGAAAAGCACTATACATGCCTCTGGCCGTGAAAAGTGCTTGCCGGCTTCGTATCACTATCCGGCCTCCCTACGGTCGGCCGTCTATACCTACTCACCCGGCAAGCCCTTCTTTACTACTACTATTATTCTGTAAGTAGGCCGCAAGGCCACTTTTACAAGTCTGACTCTGCGGCACCCAAGATAAAAAGTAGCCTATAACAAGCTGTGGATGGCCGTGCTACTCGTATTCTAAAAATATTTCAAATCCGTTTAGCGGTTTTGGCGTGACGAAGCCACAACGACACATAAAAACATAAAACACTTATTCATTTACCTTCACAAATTCTGTTTACAGTAAGTACATGTAAATGGGCCGGGCCGCGGAGCGTTTCAATCGCTGCACTTTAATGTAACAAATCTTTTGCATGATACATGTAAATTCGATAAAAAAATTAAATAGAAATAGAAAATGATGCCTCGCATCTACCTTATGCCTAAAACTCTGATGCTTTTGACATTTTAGTCACCAGTAATCCGTTACATAAAAGTAGCCGGTCGAAACGCTCCGCGGCCCGACCCAAATGTAGGTTAGGAATAATTTTGAATCTGATTCCTACACAGCACAGCCTACCCATATGAAACTACAAAAAAAAACAATTCAGTACCTAACCTTCAAATAGTCCGTATAACTTATTTTTCGAAAATATCGTATACTATACAGACATTTCATTTTTACAACTTTATAAAAGTATAGACTAGAAGGTGCCCCTTCGTTCGCAGAGGAAGAAAAGTCATTACCCCCCTTTTTTCTTCAGCGTGGTTGCGTAAAAAGTATCCTATAACCATCTGCGGCTGGCCAGCTACCTGTGTACCAAAAATAGTTGAAATCTGTTTAGCCGATTTGGCGTGATGAAGCCACAACGACACATACAAAAAAATACATACATGTATATAGATAGTATATAGCCAAAAGGGCATACATTTTTTGAACATTCGCCAAATATGTGAGGACTAATTAGGGTTGCCAACCCTACTAAATAATATAGTATCCTACTGTATTAGAATAGAATATATTTTTATTGTAAAACTGTGTACAGATATGGTAATAATAATATATTTCGTTACAACAGTTTATCCGTCACGGACGTACAATATTTAACATTACATATTACTAGGTAAAATTAGTACATGCATTATTTATAACTATAAACTTCATTAATATTATAGAATACTCTATCAATGAGGGAGTCAAATACTATATTTCTAAAAAAATATATAGTAGGCGAAACTACTATATTTTGCGTAAAGCGGAACGCAGTCGTACATTTTTCCTTCATTCACCTATCAATAGTTTCTCAAAAATAAAAATGTAATTATTACAGCCCAGAGCAGCAAAAAATATTTATTTACAAAAATAAAGTTAATAATTTAACCACATACTATTTTTTTTTGTTATCTAATATATTTTTAGAGGTAAACAGCTTTTAAAATACTATATTTGGTAGAAAAAAAGTTAGTAACCCTAGGACTAATAGACATTGTGTCTGTGGGTCACAGAATCAGGGGGGGGGTTATTGCCTAAGGAAATTTTGACACTTGGTATCCGAATCAACTGTCATAGCCACATAGGCATATGTCAACTGTGAGCGTCAAACGCGTTAGGCAAAAGGGAGGCTGGTTTCTTTATCATTGTCATTGGACTAATGATAAGCACGTGCACGGGTAAAAAGACGATTAAGATTGCAGACGTCGCATTTGCAGTGCTAAATATAGAAGTCAAAAAAGACCTGAAACGAAACGCTTCTTTTTATTTCGTGTTAAAAAGAAATAATACGGATATTTGTCCTGTCCTATATGGACCTCGGGCACGTGACAGAGCGGGACGCGCGATAAGATAAAAGACGCAAAAGCGAGATAGCAGGCTGGTTGAACTTGACTTGACATTAGACCTTCGCGGTGGCCTTGGGCATTTCTTAACGTCTGCTTAAACATGTACACACGTTGGGTTATATTAGTCGACAAATAAATGAGTCAAACAGCAACATTATTGGGGACAGTAAGTCTCTCAAAAGTTTGCATAATCATTATTTTTCGCGATATACATACGCAGTTACGCGATATACGTGTACGTTATGTGAACTCAGAATCTACAAATAGTTCATTGTTTAACGTATTTTTTTTTATATCTTTTTAACACTTGTACAATTCCCTCGTATAAGTACATTTTTACCTTTGGTCTACATAGATTAGTAAGTTAAAAAAAACCATGGCATTACAACTAATGTTTTAATTTTTCTTACTAATCTATGTAGATCATAGTAAAAATGTATTCATACGAAGGAACTGTACAAATGTCACGTCATGTATTTAAAAATTGATATCTACAAAACAATTCGATATAAAAATAAGATACTTGCTCCACGCTCCTAGTATATACTCGTACTATACTATTATAAAATTGTAAACTTGAAATGTATGTACATTTAAGATTATTCGAAAAAAATAAGTGGTACAGACTATTTGAAGGTCACTGAATCGAAAAATAGTTTTTGTACGTTTGTATGTGTCGTTGTGGCTTCATCACGCTAAAACGGCTAAAACGGATTGCTACTATTTTTGATACACGGTTAGCTGGTTACAAAAGTACGCCAAATATGATCACATGACTTCTGGACGAGCCCCAAGCACTGACAAAGCACGCACGCATTAATACAAATATACAGCAAAGGTACAGACACATTAAAAACTTTAATTCCGACCGTAATCCTATTTGACTGTATAGAAACCATCTATTATTGGCTGAAAACGAATAATATTTGTACCCGTCATCAGCAACAGCCGAAAGACGTCCACTGCCGGACATAGGCTACCGAGACCGGTCCTGCTCTCCCGCGTCCAATGGACTCCAGTGACCCTTATCTGGTCGTCAGTCCACCTTGTAGGGGGCCTACCCACGCTGCGTCTGCCGGTGCGTTATCGCTACTCAAGAACTCGTTGGCCCCACAGCGGCCGTCGGTTCTACGAACAATGTGCAGTGCCCATTGCCACTTAAGTTTTGTTATACTTTCTGCTATGCCGATTGTTGGTTACCCTAGTTTTTTATACGGATCTCTTCATTTCTGATTCGATCTCGCAAGAAAAACTCCGAGCATAGCCCTCGTCATTGCTTTCTGATTGAGTTTGATTTGTACACCATTTACATCCATTGTCAAATTAAGGATTAGTTCCTTTGCTATTCCGTGAAATATAAATATTTCGCAAATTAACGTCTAAATATATCAATTATCAATCGTCAAGTTTGACGAAGGTTGTGAACGCTAGTTTCTAATTCTAGGTCACATCGTTTGACCTAGCAGTGGAAATTAATCGTTGTGCCCTCAGCCCCCTTCTGAGAAGCGGACAGGCTGCGCTAGTTGGATCCCTTTTAATAAATACTCAATTTTCGGGCTTTTACTGAAAGCGTGCCAATATTGCCAACCCACATTGCCAAGTCCATCCAAATAAGTACCACTTTTCTGTATTAACTATCTTACTGTTTAATGGTAATAACTTAAATTCGATGCTTTTCTATGCTGACAACATTTGACGTAATTATAGTTTGTCAGTTATATTAAGATCATGAATGACCTACATATTAATGTAAAAAATATATATAATTTGAATGAATATACTTGCCGATTTTGTGTCGGAGACTAATTACTTAGGAATACTATTAAATAGGTAATTAGTTAATATTAAATACAACATAAATATCCATCATAGCGGACACTCGTTCTCTATAGTTTCGCCCGCTGGCAAAATCGAATAATATTAAATATAATTTTTCCCGTGTTGAACTATGCACGGTTTTAACACGTTTCAACATTATTTTATACATAAACCTTGCGGTTTTTTATGTATAAAAATACACACTGCCATTATAAACGACAGAAGTTTGTATATTTTTTACAAGACAGGTGTCTAAGGATGGGTGTCGATTGCCATGTAAAATACATAATGTCAGTTCTCGTGTCTACCACGATTCTTTTGATTCCGCACAGACTGTAACTAAGTAGTGGTTGTGTCGCAAAGATGAACCACACACGTAAAAGCAAAACATCAAAACATTTTAACCTTGTGACTGGATGTAGTGGTTGTCCGAGTGACTTTCTACGTGCTCGTTATACATCATCATTAATATTAATTAGCGGCGGATTGGTTTTTAATCACCTCATTGTGTAGATAACACACTTATCAATTATTCACAAACTAATTAATAACCAAATGTGACCGCTTTGCATGTTCAGTGGTCATTCGTTAAATTTATATGATGTGTTTGTGTCCATTGCGACTCGTACCTAGCTGTAATAGATTTGAAAATGTTTGGGCAATTAAGGCCCTCGATACGTATTACTAGGCAGTGAACGTACGTCTGACATGATCAGGAACGCCTAACATTGATCAGTATTTAATATGTTAGGATTAAGACCAGCAGTCATCTATAATACCTAAGTTGAGCAGGACAAAGCATTGATCTTACAAAGACATACTGTTGACGTTAGCCATGACGTTTGTCTCCTTTTTACTATATTTTAGGTATTTATTTTTAAACTGTTATTATTAGAATTAGTTATAAAGTTTCACTAACTTCTTTGTATGGGTCGATATTGGGTTGAAATTATTATTATTATTTCTATTTTCTCGGTTTTCACCGGTATACTGTTATGCACGGGCCTAAGCCAAGTATACTATTAGTATTGAACACCATTTTATTTTTATTAACTGTAAGACTTTCGTTACTTTTCGGTTTAGAGCTAGAATTTTGATTACACATTTTAATAGAGTACAATCATCTCCAAGCAAGAACGGCAAGCCCAGAATTGCCAGATTTGCCTGTATAGTTATCCATAAAATCGCAAAAACCTTATTGTAGGTGCGCCCTTATCGCAGCCCAAGGTCTGGGCCGAGGCGAGTTCAAGTTCACCTACGAGGCCCCGGCAATGTCAACCGAGCGTAAGGGCAGCAGAGTTGACAATCGTGTGTGCGTGGCCGAGGCCGCAGCAATGGTTTATTTACCACCTTATGCTTAACGCCCACCAACTTGCTGGCACTGCACAGAGTGAATGCAACTTAAAGAGACCTTAATACGGGTATCCAGTCGGCCTAAGGTGCAAGCCACACACAACAGACGAGACGTAGGTAGGATGAGGAAGCGTCGCAGACGTGCATCGAAGACTTAAGCTATTTTTTTGTGAGATTTTTGTCAAATGTACTATATGAAACAGATATGTGTTTTTTGACTATATAACCTATTCAGCGCTACGCAGAAACATGTTTGCTTAAAATTTCCTCGATAGAGATGTTATCCGAACATCCGATCAATAAACGGCTAAATTATGTTAAAATGTCATTCTTCCCTTTATCTTTTACGTCTCTAACTTAAATGTTAGCAAAACATAATCTTCGATTTCATTGCACTTTTACATCTGGCGCTTACGCCAAAAAACCCCAAGCATGTAGTGTATTAGCGTTCTCTTTCTTTGATGCGCGCGAACAATAAATGCGTCCCTTATTACAAATTACGCTTATTGGCCGGCTCCGCGTTTGGGGAGTGGTTTACGAATGACGATGCAGGCCCTTAAATGATTTTTTATACAAAATGTATAGAAGCGTCGCGCTGCAAAACAGACAGAAGATGCGGGGCGAGGACGCGACGCGGGCGCGACGCTTCTATACATTTTGTATGAAAGTGGCGCTGCGTCTGCGACGCGACCTCGTCCTACGTCTCTTCTGTATGTGGCCTGCGCATAAGAATTTAAACACGTAAACTGCATTCCAACCGCAATTTGTATACCCCAACTGCCAGCAGACTGCACGACAGCTTGTAGTCATACAAGTTGAAGTTGAACCTGAGGTTATAAGTATCTTAATTGGTTTTTATAATTGCGACTGAGCCTTACCAAATCTTTAGAAAACGAGCATCACGTATTTCATTTAATTAATTTTAAACTTTATTAATCAGTTAAATATTTAACAGACTTCGGACATTTTAATTCGATGTAAAGATCGATCCGAATTTCTATTCGATCTATGTTGTGCAATGTGCATTTAGCTTAATTTTTTAACCGACTTCCAAAAAAAGGAGGAGGTTCTCAATTCGACGGAATGTTTTTTTTTTTTTTTTTATGGATGTTCACTGATTACTCAGAGAATATTTGACCGATTTCAAATTTTTTTTTTGTTTTATAGAAGGTACTTTCTAGTTGGTCCCATTTAATTTTGGTGAAGATCTGATGATGGAATCCATGAGGAATTGAAGGAACTCCTCAAATATTGTAGGCATACATATAGCGATTTTGGTATTATAAGAAACATAATAAGCATTTGCATTCAGAAAGTGTAAATTGGTGAAGTAGAACTGATGCAGCAGACCACAGAATGCCATCGGAACTCCTCAATGATAAATGATTTACGGTTGGCGACAAAATATCTTGATTAATTTAGCTAAGCAACTTCATAGTCACGAATTTAAATGTTCCTGATGAGAATGGTACCATCGAATTGATTTGATGATGGAGCCGGAAGGTAGGCACCAGATCTATGTAATAAAATAATGTATCCTAGCCGTGTTTGGGCTTGTTCGAATCGTCACGAGATACACTTTTAAGTAACTAAAAAGTGTAAAATAAATAAAATTTTAAACAAAAAAATAAATGCGACTCAAAAAAAAACTAAAAAGTATAAAATAACGCAATAATTCAGTTTCTTCAAATTACTTACAAGTAACCGTTTGTATACTCAATCTATACAGTATATACAATTAATGTTATTTTGGAGTCGGTGCCATCGTGTCACAACTTACTAAAATCGTCAATTTTCAATATTTTACACATTCTTTATATGGCACCGACGCCAAAATAAGATTAATTGTATATACTGTATAGATTGAGTATACAAACGGTTACTTGTAAGTAATTTGAAGAAACTGAATTATGGCGTTATTTTTTACTTTTTAGTTTTTTTTGGAGTCGGTTTTATTTTTTTGTCAAAGTTGAGACTTGAACTTATAAATATGACTGTTTTCTTTTTTTTGCACTTTGCTAAATATAGTATTTTACTGTCTTTATTAAATAGAATTCTTATCCTTAAACAGTTCAAAATAATGTAACTTTACATGTAATTATGTAATTCTACATTAAAAAACACATAAAACTGTAAAATTCCCGAGACATATTTTTTGAAAATTTCCTTGCTTTTTAAAATTACATAATTTTTAACCGTGTGAATCGAGTGCGATTCTCGGCCAATTGTAGGGATGATGTTGTTTGTGTGTGTGTCCTATATCGGCAAACGTAAATTTGGAAGCAACATCCCTAGAATTTCCATGTTTGATCGCTGTAAAGTATAATCGAACGTGCCTACTCCAGCATTTCTGAACTACACCAAGTAAGTATATTTTATATTGGCGCGGTATTACACGATAAGTGACAATGACCGAGCATTAGCGAGGCGAGATGAAGGTGTGTCCGGAGCGCTTGCGCAAGCGCAAGGCCGCGGCGGTGCACTGGACCAAGGCAGAGGTTAGCCTAATCTAACCCACTCCGCCTTCTGAAAGGCCCATCAACATTAATTGTACACTTACTCATACTACTTTTCGGTTCTGAAGGATGGAGAGCGTTTACTCGGCTTATTTGACTATTTTTAACGTAATTTAATAAGGTTGGTTAGCGACAAGCATTGAGTTGCTGGTAATTGGCGATGTTTTCTTCACTTTGCAAAGTTAATGCTAACTACAATGGGTACATTTATTGTGTTAATTATATGTAGCCATTGTAATTATTACACAGTGTCACAACAACTTGTATACAAAATAACAGGTTATACTGCTTGCAGTCTCTCTATGGCTTATCGGTATATCAGCTTTTTGAGAATTACTAAAAAAAACCTGTCTATTTGAATTATAGCATCATCTATCCTGTGTCTCATACCTAGAACTCATACAGTACAGACGATAGGAAGTTTCGAGATAAATTTGGAATCATTTAAATATCCAATATCAATAACCATGGAGTCGACGCCATATTTATAGCGCGTGTAGGCGGACCCTGTTCCTCTGAAGTATGGGTCACGCTCAATCCCAAACGTATAACACACTAAGGACATTATGGACACCATAGACACTTAGTCCCTTTCCCAATTGGACTGTTGTGTACGTCTTGTGACGTCAGTCTGCCCACGGAGCGACTAAATTTGATTGAGAACAAGGATTTTGTGCGTTATGTTATCACCGACTTCTGTGCAGGGTTCCAAGTAAATTTTAGACTACGTCAAAATTCAAATTCAAAGTGTTTATTTGCAAAAATTGCGCTACATTACATATATCACCTCCCTACCCTTATTCCACTTATGTAGGGTCGGCACAACATGCTTTTTCTTCTTACATTCATCTCTTATTCGTGATTTCAGCGCTTACTCCTTTCTTTCTCGTCCCACAATTGCGGTACAATATATATGGTGGAAATAAAAAGTCTAGCAGGGTTAACGATAAAAACACATGTGTCCGTTTCACCTTATTCTATATAAAAGCGCTAGTTAAATATTTAAATACCGTTCGAATGAAATCAATTATACTTAGAAATAAACTATGTTTAGTGCTTTACTGCGTTCACAAAATTCCAGATTCACATTTCACTACAACCCTGTAGTAAAATATAAAACTCTAAAACTTCGTTCGCGGAGGAGAAATAGTCATTACCCTCTTTTTTCATCAGTGTAGTCGGGTAAAAAGTATCCTATAACCATATATGGATACCCTTGTACCAAAAATAGTTGAAATCCGTTTCAAATCAAATCAAATCAAATCAAAATATTCTTTATTCAAGTAGGCCTAGTTACAAGCACTTTCGAAATGTCAGTCACATGAGAGTGAATGTTTGCTGGGAGAAATACAATATGATCCAACATCTGCTGCAAGGATTAGGGAAACCCAGAAAAACCTAATCAGATCATTTAACTTAAGTGTAATATTATTGATAAAATCATCATTTTTAAAATTAAAATAATCAATAAGATAAATCCCAAAAGGATTGTCAATAAAAAATAAATTATCTAGAATGTGTCTAGAATAAAATTCTAAATGTCAGAGTATATAAAACAATTAAGATTAAAATAATAATAATACCTTAGGTATTCGTTAAAATAATTATTCATATACCTACATGACGCTATAATTTACATTAATCCCACGCGGCTTCATCATTCATGTAGTCTTGTGTGCTATAATAAGCTTTAGAAAATAATTTTCGTTTCACAATATTTTTGAATTTACCAATAGACAACTCAGTTATGCTGCTAGGAAGTTTATTATAAAATCTCACACAGTTACCCATGAATGATCTCCTTATTTTATGGAGCCTAGTAGCAGGCACTGCGAGCTTATGCTTATTTCTAGTATTAATATTATGTATATCAATCACAGTTCTTCTTAAAGTGGGTAATATTTTTATGTACATACATAATATTCTCATAAATGTATTGACAATGCACTGTCATTATATTAATGTCCTTAAACTTATCTCTAAGCGACTCTCTATAGTTCATTTTATATATCGCACGAACAGCCCGCTTCTGCAGAACAAATATAGTATTAATGTCGGAAGCACTGCCCCATAGTAAGATGCCATACGACATAATACTGTGGAAATAACTGAAATACACTAATCGAGCCGTTATCACGTCTGTTAATTGACGAATCTTACTTACTGCAAAAGCTGCAGAACTCAGTCTATTCGAGAGATTAGCAATATGGGGACCCCATTGGAGCTTAGAATCTAATTTTATACCGAGAAAGACTGTACTATTAACTAGTTCCAGTTCCTCACCTTTAACCATAACGCTTGCTTGCTCGTGTTTTACGTTACTCGTGACAAACTTAACACATTTAGTCTTTTTCTCATTCAACAATAAATTATTTATATTAAACCAATTTACTACTTCACAGATAGCATTGTTTACGTCATTGTAGGATCGTTGATTTCGTACGACTTTGAAAATTAGAGACGTATCATCTGCAAACAAAACTATCTCATGGTGGGTCTTTACGAGGTGTGGCAAGTCGTTTATATAGATAAGGAACAGGAAAGGTCCCAATATTGATCCCTGCGGCACACCCATAGAGACTAATGACCCCGGTGAACGCTTTCCATTCACGTCAACCCTTTGTATTCTACCATTTAAATAAGACTCTAATAAATTTAGTGCTAATCCTTTAACTCCGTAGTGGTGTAGCTTCCTGATCAGTGTCTCATGATTAACGCAATCGAAGGCCTTAGATAAATCACAGAAGATGCCTAAAGCATCTCGCGATTCCTCCCAGGCATCGAAAATGTGTTTTACGAGCTCAACTCCGGCGTTGGATGTCGAGCGACCCCGCGTAAAACCGAATTGCTTACTATGCATCAAATTATTCAAATTAAAATGTTTTAACAATTGATATAGAACTAGCTTTTCAAAAATTTTACCAAATGTAGGTAGTACAGATATTGGTCTAAAGTTAGTGGGGTCAGAGGTACTACCTGATTAAAATAAAGGAGTTATTTTGCTATGTTTCATCAGATCAGGAAACTCACCGCAGTCAACACTGTTATTGAATATATCTGCCAAGTCAGGCGCTATTACTTCTATTAGGGATTTGACAGCATGGACTGAGACCCCCCATAGGTCATTGGTTTTTTTGACATTAATTGATTTAAATGCCTTTACTACATCTGAAGGACTGACATGTTCAAAATAGAAGTCCTTACTACATTCTGGTACGTTTTCTTTTAACATCAAAACGGCAGACGAAGGTTTAGCCGATTTGGCGAGATGAAGCCACAACGACACACAAAAAATCCAATAATTTTTTTTTTTCAAATCAGTGACCTCCAAATAGTCCGTTTCAATCGTTTTTTTTATATCTTCAGCCATTTCATTTTTACAACTTTATTATACAATAGATATCCACCGGTTTAGTTTATGTGTTGTCAGTCCTCGCTAAAGTTTTAATTAAATAAATTTAAGATTTATGACCTTTAATTGTATCGTAGTCGCGCAGACCATGCTTCTGTCTGACATCAAGTAAACCCAATCAATCTGTCTCATAAATTTAAAATGTGTACAACATGCTATTTCTGATAGGTATTTTTTAGAGTGGCAGAACCGGCTATGTATTTGACAATTCGAGTCATCTGGTGACTAATCTTGCCTAGTCATCGGAATCAAGGAATTAATTAGGCACTTTATTTGTGGTGGACTTTCTCTTGGACACGTAGAGTATTTCCAGTATAGAACACACGGACACGGCACGACAACGATATATTAGCTAGAAAAATAGTGATACATGCATGGTAGGGTCATCATTTAGTACTGGAAACGTTTTGAATGTAAAAAAAACACATTTCTTATCTAAACAATCATTCTGGGATTATTAATTATTTTGTTCCGTTTCCGAGCTAATGAAGAATAAGTTTGTGTCAAAAATAGCATTTTTGTGACAGGCTTTTATTGCCGACTGTACTTTCCTTTGAACATCCGTTAACTACTCATCGAGACGATTCTAAAGAGCCCAAACGCGGTAGGATTGCGTTATTTTAATACAGGAGTTCCTATGACCACCATCCGGTTCCATCACCAGATCAGCTCGATGGTGTCATAATTGTATTGTCACGTAACTTACATAAGTATGCCAAATTTTAGCTCAATAGGAAACCTAGAAGTGGGTCAACTATAACTTGCAAGATTCCACCCGAACTAACATACATTACAAGTTAAATAAAAGCTTGTAAAATACAACATAGCCTGCTTGCTTTTATAAACATTACTATAAACTGGGGCCTTTAGAAATATCACGATGAAGATGGTGTACTGTACTTGGTACTATCTATAAATTAAATAAATACCAGGAAAAATCTTAGAGAAATCTACCTAAACAAAGCAAGGCTTGTACAATCAAGGAATTTAATTTATATACCATTTCGTACCTTGTCACAGTCAAAATCAATATGAAAGCAGATAGAGATTCCATATCAATGTCACTATGAAAATAAATAAACTTTTAAACAAAAAAATAAAACCGACTACAAAAAACTAAAAAGTGAAAAATAACGCCATAATTCAGTTTCTTCAAATTACTTACAAGTAACCGTTTGTATACTCAATCTATACAGTATATACAATTAGTCTTATTTTGGCGTCGGTGCCATATAAAGAATGTGTAAAATATTGAAAATTGACGATTTTAGTAAGTTGTGACACGATGGCACCGACTCCAAAATAACATTAATTGTATATACTGTATAGATTGAGTATACAAACGGTTACTTGTAAGTAATTTGAAGAAACTGAATTATGGTGTTATTTTTTACTTTTTAGTTTTTTTTTGGAGTCGGTTTTATTTTTTGTTTAAAAATTTATTTATTTTACACTTTTTAGTTAACCGTTACTTAAAAGTGTATCTCGTGACGATTTGAACAAGCCCAAACACGGCTAGGATACATTATTTTATTACATAGGTGCCTTCCTTCCGGCTCCATCATCAAATCAATTCGATGGTACCATTCTCATCAGGAACATTTAAATTTGTGACTATGAAGTTGCTTACCTAAATTAATCAAGATATTTTGTCGCCACCCGTAAATCATTTATCATTGAGGAGTTCCGATGGCATTCTGTGGTCTTCTGCATCAGTTCCAATTCACCAATTTACACTTTCTGAATGCAAATGCTTATTATGTTTCTTATAATACCAAAATCGCTATAAGTATGCCTACAATATTTGAGGAGTTCCTTCAATTCCTCATGGATTCCATCATCAGATCTTCACCAAAATTAAATGGGACCAACTAGAAAGTACCTTCTAAAAAACCAAAAAAAAAAAATTGAAATCGGTCAAATAGTCTTTGAGTAATCGGTGAACATCCATAAAAAAAAAAAACATTCCGTCGAATTGAGAACCTCCTCCTTTTTTTGGAAGTCGGTTAAAAAGGCGAACTTAATGCCATAAGGCATTCTCTACCAGTCAACCTTAGGGCAAAATGCTATGCTTCCAAAAGAGGATTGTTGAATGAAGGTTTAATGACAATAAGGAAATATAAGTCTTGCATAGAAGACTGTTATTTGTTACATTCAGCACGAACACGACTCGACATTCAAGATAGGTTGACAGAAATAACGCGATCTGTGAACTTGTACCGCTCTTGTTTCATTCTCTAAATCAGTGTTTTTTATCCTGTGGGTCGCGACCGCTTAGGCCCGTTGTTAACGTTACGGTTTGCAGCCGGATCCAGCACAATTTTAAACCGTGTCTACGTCCGGTCGTCAGTTAGGTATGGGAATGGGACACTATGGAGGTTTGTTAACGACACCCGCTCATGGTGTTAAACCATGTACGCCCGGTCGTCAGTTAGGTATGGGACACTATGGAGGTTTTTTAACGACACCGGCTTGTGAACAAGCTTAGCCGGCTCCGGCCCGATGCTGACCCGGGTAGAAACTAGAAACCGTCTTGTTAACAAGGGGCCTTATACCTCACGACCCCCGTGAGGCCTCTTAAAGGTTAGATTAATTCGGACTCAATATTTATAATATTTTATAAACACATGTTTGAATCAGCGCAGAAATATTTTAAGGTTTAGGTTAAAAACCTCTTAAATCAAACATGACCGCAGCGAACATTCTGCGCAAAGCGCACTGCAATAAGTGTCAAGTCGACCAGAGATCCCTATTCAGTCTGTTCGTGGTATCGACAGGTCGTTACGTTAATACGTAGATATTTGCAGTGATGAAGTCAACAAACGGCGCATAAACCGCTTTGGATTAGCAGAACAATCTAGTCACTGGCAAACGGCCACTTGTCTTTCTAATACTGCTACAAGCTATTAGCTGCGAATGTTTATTGCTTTATTTAAATTACATTAGCGGTTGCACACATTGTAAAAGACGAGTACTGATTGACATGTTTCAATCTACTCCGAGCAGCTTAGTCATAAGAGTACGAGAAGGCGGCGGGTCCAAGGAATTCACTAACCGCTTTATTATTGGCAATCGCCTGACCAATCAGTGCGACAATATGGCGGACCCGATCCATACACGGTGCGACGGTCACGCGGACGTTGGACATAGAAAAGCATATGTTGCAATGCAACTGGCATATCACGTCTCTGCTATACATGATAGGTAATATGCTTCAGACGACATGAAACCACCACAAAAGTTTTTGTGTTATTTTTTTAGAACCGGAGTTTTAACGATTTATTTCATTAAGTACAAATGGAAAATCATCCACTTCAATTGACCATTTTGAATTTTGACCAAAAATAATACTGTTCAAAATGAATTTTGACAAAATGTAATTGTGCTGAAAAAATATTATAACCAAATATATAATACAAAAGTCATTATTTCTTTCGAACTCTATCAAATGTGTCAATTTGACCATGGGACATGATTCTATTCTCGACGATATTCTGGATGGATAAATTTCCTTGTTGATGTATTTAAAATTGGCATTTTTCTGATTTGACGTTTAATTTCGAGTTGGCGATTTTCCATTTGTACTTAATGACGGTAAATCGTTTGAACTGGGTAGGTGTCACTGGTTTCGTTCTCTATTATATTCTATCTAGTACTACCAGTTATTGGATTAAGTGTTGGAAGTGTAAATCCTTAGACGGGAACGCCATCTGCGGCCACTTGGAGTAGGCTGCGGTTCAACCCAATTGCGTGTTACTGTTCTAGTTTTGTTTAGATTTACTGACCCGTCCTCCTTCATGACGGAGTTGTCGCCGCAGTCGCACGCGCCGCCCGCCTGCGACAGGAACATGTTGAAGTCGTGCGTGGAGTGGTCGCCGCGGTGGAAGCACTCGCGGCAGATGGACATGCACGGCGAGATGCCGCACGTGCGGCAGCGGTACGCGACCACGCGCGGGATCCACACGAGGCCGCATTTGTCGTGCTTGTCGTAACTTCGGACTGTGGACAAAATACAGAGTTAGAATGGGTTAACGACGTACGTCATGGTGGTTGACGGAAAATTTGCCCGGAGACGTGCATGCATGGTGGTTGAAGGAAGATGGCTTTGTGTCCTACAGATATAAGGACATAAAATCTATGGTAAGAAAGTGTCCTAAAATCCTGTCTCTTCACTTAACTTTATCCCTACTAGTTCATATATATCGTTACATTACAAAAAATACAATTGATTATACATTTAGACCAAGCAAGTCAGGGCCAACCAATAAAGAAGTAGCTCTTACTGTACACTCGCCGTCAATTATTATAAACATACGAGTAGGATTTTTATGTGAATCGTTCCCTTTCACTTTCCAAATGGAAAAGTGCATTTTAACATATACTGGGCACAATTTAGCCATGAAGTATAAGTAACACCGCAGACAAGCTGCAGCGTGAAAACGGATGCGAACCCCTGGGACGTGTATAAGAATAAGATAAGAGAAATATCATGTGCAAAGCTTTAGCATATATTATTTCCATAAAACGATTTGTGGACTGATGTGACGATGATGACATTATTCGCAATAAAGATGGCGCCGCATCGTGGTGTTGTAGTGTATTACCACGATCGCGTTTATTGTCATGAATAAAGCTTGCGACGATGTCACGTTTTCATGTTTGACATACAAACAGCAACACACTTAAGTGACCATCGGTAGGCTTTATGACAATGACAATAAGGTCTACTATAGCTTGACGAGTTCTTTCGTGACACTCCCATTGGTGCTGACCAACGACGGGGGAAAGACAGCGGGGGCGAGTAAGAAGTGCGCGCGCGGCTGGGTCATCGTGCTCCGCAGCGCGCACACTTCATACCCCCCGCGAAGGTGTGTCTTCAGATATGAGGTCTGCTCAGATATTCATCACACAGTACCCATCCGCTCGCAAATACATCACACTCCGGGGCTGATGCGAGGAGCGTCTTCAAGAGGCGCAAAGCCCGGACCAGAGGCGATTCTCTTCGAGAAACGGTTCGCGAGATCGGTACCGCCAACAGATGACGGTCACGTGGTCGAAAAGTAAATTTAGTGAGCGAGTGAACATACAGGCGCACTAACTGCCCCGCTAACTCGGTACAGTTCGATTCACCGCGCAATATTCTGCTTGTTACGGTGAGAAGAGCCAAATTACGTCTGACCTCGAGAGAGTTAAAACCCAAGGTGCCCAGTATTTGGTACATAAATCGACCTCGAGTGTACAGTGAGATGTTTCGAGTGATAATCGCTACTCTATTAGTGGGATCTAAATAGATTCACACCGGCCGGTCAGCGCACAAAGAGTCTCCATCAATCATACATTTACAGACAATTGATCAATACTAATATGAGCGGTGATTGATCGTAATGACTTGGGCGGTTCGACGGCCGCGCGGTCATCGCGGCGTGTGCTGTACTAGTAACAACGACGTGTAATACAACCATCATTCATACTATTATAAACTAGTAAAAATTAAATGTCTGTAGGTACATTAAAAATATAAAAAAAGGTTGAAACTGACTATTTGGATGTTACTAAATGGAATGCTTTTTTTATATTTTGTATGTTAGTATGGGTCGTTGTGGCTTCATTAAGCCAAATCGGCTAAACGGAATTCAACTATTTTTAGTACACGGGTAGCTGGGTATCCACAGATGGTTATAGGATATTTTAACCAACTGTGCTGAAGAAAAAAAGAGGGGTTATGACTGTTCCTCCTCCGCGAACGAAGCACCTTCTTAAATCCATAAACTAAGATCGGAAGTGATTTTTCGGGATTTGGATGCCACTGTCCTACCATTGATGGAGGTCAGTTTCCATAATCCTTTTTTTAATAGAGTGGAGTAGGCAACTGAACACCCAGGCCAGGTGAAGATAAGTGGACCAAGCCCAAGTTCTAATATGGAATAACAAGTTGTTATTTTGACTAGGTACAGTCACCAGCATCAATATCTGCCATAACAAAGCGGGCGACAATATCTGACACGTCCTAACGGCACTAGTAATAGAGTCGTGTCAGATATTTATGCGCGCTTTGTTGTGGCAGATATTTATGCTGACTGTACCGCTGCTGGCGACCGTACGTACAGTCAACTAAAAATAAATGTATCCACTTTTTCTCATTGCACAGTAAATAAGGAAAGGACCAAAAGTGGATACATCTTTGTTGTTCACTGCAATAAAATAAATTCAGTAGGTATACTTATTTGCCTGTCTGATGTGAAAGGAATAAGAAAGATTAGCATCACCGAAATCGGCATATTAAACGATTCTTGTAATTTAAAAGCTATTCCAAAGAATACAATAACTAACCTGCATCTGCTTCTATGCCAAAATCTATACTACGATTAATTTCATGTCAATGACTCATCAAATCAAATCAACCCAGTACAAGGCCATCTTGATAATTAAAACAGCGATTTTCCACGCGATCAGCCCGCGGCTCCACAAGCGGTCATTAGGATCTACAAATCTGCGCTCTGGCATTCTTAGCGCGATTCGATGCCAAAAATGATACGAAAACAAATCTAGTTTGATAATATAAAGCAGGTAATAGAAAGCTAATAGAGAAATGCAATAATTTAGAGTCGAGCCTGTTTAATGCGATTGGTGAATGCTGCTATTTTTCCTTAGTTAAAATAAAATAAATACTATAACGCGCGCACCTACATTTATCCCACTTTCAAGCGCGAATATTATAAACAAAAAAACTTTTAAACAAAAAAATAAAACCGACTCCAAAACAAACTAAAAAGTAAAAAATAACGCCATAATTCAGTTTCTTCAAATTACTTACAAGTAACCATTTGTATACTCAATCTATACAGTATATACAATTAATCTTATTTTGGCGTCGGTGCCATATAAAGAATGTGTAAAATATTGAAAATTGTCGATTTTAGTAAGTTGTGACACGATGGCACCGACTCCAAAATAACATTAATTGTATATACTGTATAGATTGAGTATACAAACGGTTACTTGTAAGTAATTTGAAGAAACTGAATTATGGCGTTATTTTTTACTTTTTAGTTTTTTTTGGAGTCGGTTTTATGTTTTTGTTTAAAAGTTTATTTATTTTACACTTTTTAGTTAACCGTTACTTAAAAGTGTATCTCGTGACGATTGGAACAAGCCCAAACACGGCTAGGATACATTATTTTATTACATAGATCTGGTGCCTACCTTCCGGCTCCATCATCAAATCAATTCGATGGTACCATTCTCATCAGGAACATTTAAATTTGTGACTATGAAGTTTCTTAGCTAAATTAATCAAGATATTTTGTCGCCATCCGTAAATCATTTATCATTGAGGACTTCCGATGGCATTCTGTGGTCTTCTGCATCAGTTCCACTTCACCAATTTACACTTTCTGAATGCAAATGCTTATTATGTTTCTTATAATACTGTTCGGTTAAATCTCGATAGTTATAGGCTTATAGGTACCCACCTATGCATATGTATCTAGATACAGCGCCCGCTCGGCGGTGATGGTTACTTGCAATAAATGAATCATGGAAGATTGACCTGTTATTTTTTCTTCACACACTCCACTCGAAAATGTACCTTAACGCCTAGTACATATGGTCCAACGACCCGGATATAATTTACCGTGATCTATTTTACGGAGTGAAGTTTTTGTAATTTGGAGTAAAATATGGACAAATCAGTGAAAATAAGTAAACAGTATTTCGGACTTGGATGTTTAAAAGTGAATTGAAGTGGAAAGAACGTTACATATATGTTAGATTCGGATTTACAACATAAACTTTTCAACGGTTGTTTACGAACTTAAGTGAACTGAGTGATTTAGCGTATTACAACGGACAGTGGAATAGTGCATTATATACGTGAATAGCTGCAAATATAAGCGAACGGTGAACATTAAATCCAACGTGTATGTACTTCCAAGCTCGCGCTTACCCTACGCACAACAACGTTAGTGCCGCGTTGGAACATTCTAGAATTTGGACTTTGTGATTACGTATTAGTGTTTTGGATTTTTGAACATTTTGGGATAATAGTACATAATGGAGCAAATCGAAAAACGTATATTACTACAAATGGATATCTTCGACAAAGTAGAAAAAGCGTTTAGCAATTACAAAAAATCACCGAAAGAGAGGTTAACAATTGGGTATGTGCAAGGCCGAAGTGATACTTTGGAGATTTATTGGAAGGACTTCAGGATTTCCCATGAAAAAATACTCCTATCGGTTACTAAGGAAGATAGACCGTTGTTGTCGTATTTTGCTGAGGATACCTTTGATAAGTTTGAAGAGTTATATTACTCATATAAAGGTGATTTAAAGACGGCGATACTGATTTTAACTCCTGAAAATACGAAGGTGGATCCGCCCAGACAGAACGAAGTGAGTAGACCCGGCACATCCAGTAGTGAAGTCAGGTTGCCGCGTATATCCATTCCTAGTTTTAATGGAAATTACACAGAGTGGCAATCATTTCATGATCTCTTTTTGGCGCTTATACATAACAATGCATCAATTGAGAATGTACAAAAATTACACTACCTCAAAGGTAGTTTGACGGGTGATGCAGAAGTATTATTACGGCAGTTTTCTATTACTGGAGATAATTACACCGAAGCATGGTCGATCCTGAAAAAACGATACAACAACAAAAGATATATTGCAAACAACATTTTTAAGAAGTTTTTTGGACAAAAAGCCTTATCTCTGGAATCGGCTATCGCAACGAAACAGCTGTTAGATACGACCGTCGAATGTATGAATGCACTTAAGAATCTGGGTTTACCGACCGACAAGTGGGATGCGATCGTCACGTTTGTTGTCGTGTCCAAGCTGGATGTTAGCAGTCATAAACAATGGGAAGAGGCGATTAGCGCAGATGGCACTGATGACTTACCTGCATTTGAAAGGCTGAAGTTGTTTCTGGAAACTCGGTTTCGCACGTTGGAGATGGTTGAACCTGCAAGTAAAATTTACAAGCCTGTCAAACCGAAGACTTTTCATGCAACTGCCAGCGATGTTGTTCTACAGTGCGCGTTCTGCAAAGAGAGTCATTATATATATAACTGCAAACAATTTGCCAAGCTACCCATGGAGGAAAGGTTCAACTTCGTGCGAGACAGTAGTCTGTGTTTTAACTGCCTCATACCTAATCACACAGTATTTAAATGTAAACAACGAACTACATGCCAGATCTGTAAGAGAAAACACCACTCCTTATTACATAGAGAGAAGAAACAAGTAAGTGAAAATAAACAGGCAACAACTGCAATTATAGAAGAACATATACAACCAAGACAAGAGGATACACTGACCAAGGTTACAGGTCACGTAGCAAGTGGAGAACAACCTGGTCAAAATATATTGTTAGCAACGGCACTGGTGGACGTCACATCGAGTTCAGGTCAGTCACACGTCTTCCGTGCTCTCATTGACCAGGGGTCAGAGGCGTCGTTCGTGACGGCGAGGGTCGTCGAGTTATTGGGTTTAGTAAAATCCGAAATCAGCGGCATCGTCTCTGGTGTTGGCGAAGGTAATCATGTATCTCTTAAACATGTAGTCAATTTGCAAATTAAGTCAAGATATGATTCCCATTTCTCATTAAATGTAAATGCATATGTATTAAGGTCATTGACTCGTAGGTTACCTGCAAAAGAAATTAAAGGTTATATTTGGCCTCAACTTAATGGTTTAGAGTTGGCTGACCCCACCTTCAACGTACCGGGTAGGATAGATATTCTCCTTGGCGCGGACGTCTTTGGTAAGATCATTGATTCAGGGCTGGTGAGAGGGCCGGGCAACGTAGTTGCTCAGCATTCTCACTTAGGGTGGATTTTGTCAGGAGATATTGATGTAAGCCCTTGCAGGTCAAGTAATGTCACAAGCTTCCATATTACAAGACAAGTGGAAGAAGATAACAACCTACTGAGGAAGTTTTGGGAATTAGAAACGGATCCTTACACAACCAAGAAAGTTTGGTCCAAAGATGAAGCGAAATGTGAGGAAATCTATAAGAGCACAACAAGAAGAGACATAACAGGAAGATATGAAGTACACTTACCTCTGAAGATGTGTGGGTGCGTTGAGTAAAGAAGTCTATGTAAACAAAGCTCCAACAAATAATTACCGAAAATATCGATCACAGCCGCTAAAGTCTGCAAACATCTTGAGCAAAACTTGCAAGAAGCAAGACAAGCATCACTACACAATAATCATGGCCCGGGTGAGCTGAACTTATCAATTATTTCACTAAAACTAAAACGAAAATTCAACGGTTGTTCGTAACCGTCACTCACACATAGACATTTTTGAATTAACAGACTATTGTTTTGGAAAACTATCATAATTAAAGCGGTAATTATCACATGTTTCTGACACTGACAACCTGCGCTCGGGTTATACTTGACAGTTGACAGTTTGGCACATTGTACCAACGCAACCACAACTTGGGTGCGTTCAGAAATAGAAGCGTTTAAGAAGACCGAAAACGACATGTCACTAAAATCAAACGGTAAAGCTACCCCCAGCGTCAGCAAGATGGCAGCACCTGTAGTTTGTTTTAAATGTAAAAAAACAATTCAAGCCAGAGACACCCTGCACTGCTCTTCTTGCAAAAACAGATATGAGTTTGATTGTGCTGGTTTCTCAGAAAAACTCTATCGTACAATGACAGCTGACTCTAAGAAAAATTGGAAATGTGGAGTATGTCTAAGAAACCAAAATAAAGCCAAAGAAACAAGTAACTCGACTAGCACCAAATATAAAAATGATCAACAATCTTCCAAAACACCGATATCTCAGATAGACTCAGCTTTAACACCTTCGCAACCCTACCAGAGTTCACCACTTATCTCGCACCCCAAGGGGCATAAAGAAAACTGGATGCGTCAAATCAGTAATTTAAGGAAAAGTCCACATGATAAAAAAGAAATCACGTCCTCTCCGGCAATCAATAATATTACTCATAGGAAAAAACATGGTTTCAAATTATCCACTAAAAATTCATTTGATTCATTGGAAGATGAAGGAGACCTTGATTCATCCACCACATCAATAACGTCACAAAATTGTAGTAAGCTGAATAGAAGCTGCCCACAGATAGGGGAACATCTACAAAGTAAAATTGAAAGCATGGAAGCTGAGATTACTGAATTGAAGAATAAATTAATGATTGCAGATAATGAAATTATAAATCTTCTATCTGAAAATGAAACATTAAAAAATACTATAGACGAATACAATAAAAAAGTTACAACTTTAGAACACATTTGTAAATCTACCAAAAAACGTCGCAAGAATAAGATTCCTACTAAGTCTACACTTATTACTTCACCGAATGAGAATGCAACTAGTCACAATGAAACTCAAAAGGATGGAAATACTAAAAATCGGACCGTTACCGAATTGGTTTTTGATCTGGAAAGTGGGAAAACGTCAGAGAATCCTCAGAGCAATTCAACAATATCGCCGACGAATGTCGCCGCCAACAGGAAAAGTACTACACCACCTATACCCATAAAGACATCACCACCTTTAGATAACGCTGTAGCCGAAAATAAGTCTTGTAGCAAAATTGGAAGGATATGCATACTAAGCTCTAATGTAAACGACAAAATATCAAGAAATGCCAATTATGTGCTAGGTGAAAAATATAATATCTGTCACTATCTGTATCCTGGTGTTGGAGTACGTACACTTCTTCAAAACATAGAACACAAGTTAGTAAATTTTTCAAAAGATGATTACTGTTTCATATTTATAGGAGAAGAAGATTTTAAGCAGTCTCAGATCTACGACAATTTGGTTCTCTATATAAGAAACATTATGTCTACAATATTGCATACAAATATAATAATATGCTATCCAACATTTAACATGGGTTATTTTAATAATATGTTCAACAGGAGAATTGAATTATTTAACAAATTACTATATACAGATAATAATAAATATAACTATGCTTATTTATTGGATAGCAACCGAAATCTATTATATGACCATAGTATGTTCCATATAACAACAGGTCGAGTAAATAGTTCTGGATTAAATACTATCTTTCAAGACATACGTTCAATGGTTACGGTTATAGAGAAGGATAATAATATATCTTCCTTGACAGTTCACTGCTCTTGTTCTTGTCATGACATCCAAAAAGGCTCTGACGAGTTTTTTCGTGAATGAAAAGTACAAAAATACTGTTCCAATTGACAATAAATTTCGAATAATGCACCAAAACATGGGAGGGCTACTAAATAAAATAGAATTACTACAGTTAGAATTACAGGAATTTCGTGCACAGAACCAAGAATTTGACGCAATATGTATCAGTGAAACTTTTGTTAAGTGTGGTTCAGAAAACAATATTAAAATTGACAATTATAAATTAGGAGCTAGTTATTGTAGGCAAGGGAGCAGAGGTGGCACTGCCATTCTGGTTAATAAGTCGTTAAGTGTTAAACAAATTGAATTCGAGTCAAGATTAGCAAAAGATTACTATTTTGAGTGCTGTGGAGTAGAAGTAATAGGGTTAAATTTACTCATAATAGTCATATATAGGATCCCAGAACAAACAAAGTCACACATTAGTCTTTTCATGTACAAGTTAAACGTATTGCTTTTTCATCTTACTTCTAAATATAAAAACAAGAAGATAGTAATATGCGGGGATTGGAACATCGATGTTCTGAAAAATAATAGTTTCTGTAAGGAATTGAAAAGCACATTATCAAACTACAATTTATCAATGCATATTAATTCCCCGACCAGGCTTAACGCATGCATAGACCAAATAGCCAGTAATTTAAAAAATGTTGAAGCGAAGACACATCGACTGTGCTTATCTGACCATGATATGGCTCAAACATTGACATTCAGAGTGAAAGAGAAAAAAATGTGTTTAAACTGGTATGACTTTAAACGGGATTATTGCAAAGAAAATGTCGGTAAATTTACCCGGTGTCTCGCGGCGTTATCTTTTACTGATGTCTTAGCATCGGATAATTTTATGGAAGCATTTACCTCGTTTTATGACTTATTCTGTTTATTTTATAACTTGTGTTTTCCACTAATAAAGGTCAGAATTACCAACAGTCAAAATAAAGTTAAATGGTTAACAAAAGGGTTGAGAAAATCATGTCACACCAAACGTCAATTGTACTTAAAATTGAGATCAGTAAAAACTGGAAAAAAGACAAAATTTAACGAACTTAAAAACTATAGTAATATTCTAAAGAAGTGTATTTTCAAATCACAACAAATCAGTAACAATAATTATATATGGCAGAATAAAAATAAATGTAAAGCGACATGGAACGTTATATCATCGACTACTGCAAGTATAATTGACGATAACGATATTAATTCTCTACGCGCTAATGATGTGACATATAAAAATCCACAAGACATTTGTAATTTTTTCAACGATTATTTTATTGATATAATACCTTCTAATTCTGGTGCTAAAAATACACCAACAAATGGAACAAGTTATTTAACTAACCATCCGTCAACAATATTTTTGAAACCAGTTGACAGCAAAGAAATTCACAGGATAATTATGTCCCTAAATAACAGCAAGACTTGTGGGTATGACAATATAACAACAGATATACTGAAATTAAATGCTCATTTGATATGTCAACCTCTGGCCCATATTGTAAATCTTTCATTTACTCACGGAATCTTTCCAGATCAGTTGAAATTGTCCATAGTAAGGCCATTATTTAAGAAAGGAGATCGTGAAGACCCTAGCAATTACAGGCCTATCACAATCGTACCAGTAATATCAAAAATTTTTGAGAAAGCCATGTGTAGTAGGCTAACACATTTTTTAGAAAATCAGAAGATTTTACATCCCGATCAATATGGATTTAGAAAGGGGCGCTCTACTGAATTGGCATGTTTCAATTTTGTAAAGTACGTGACAGAATGTATTAATAACAAATTGCCCGTATTATCGATATTTTTAGATTTAAGTAAAGCATTTGACTGTGTTGAGCATTCTAAACTACTATCAAAGCTTGAATTGTATGGCATTAGGGGAATAGCCTTGGAATGGATAAAAAACTTTTTGACTAATAGAAAACAATGTACGGAAGTAGTAAAGATAGTTAATGCAGAAACTAGTGTCATGAAAGTAAGATATCGCTCAGAATTCCGTAAAAATAGCACTGGAGTTCCACAAGGTTGTAATCTAGGTCCTTTGTTATTTTTAGTCTACATTAATGATCTCTCACGGGCCTCACCACATAAATGCATATTATTTGCCGATGACACAACACTGATTGTGAAAGGTGATGACATTAGATCATATGAAATTAATGTAAATAATGCCTTGACAGACATTAACAACTGGACATGTAGTAATAATCTAAATATAAATATGACAAAAACGTTCTATGTTCAATTTTATTCGTATAATAATAATCCAATACAATTAGATATCAAATATAATAATTACCCAATTGTTAAATCTGATGGTATTAAATTCTTGGGACTTCATGTAGACAAACATCTTAATTGGAAAAGTCACGTCGATTATGTTTGTACTAGGTTAGACAGATTTGTATATGCATTAAGGAGGTTAAGAAACACTGTTAATGTTGAGACAGCTATTACAGCCTACCATGGATACGTTTCATCCGTCCTCAATTATGGCCTACTACTGTGGGGAAATTCTGTAGACGCTGAAAGGGCACTTTTACTACAGAAAAAGTGTATTCGTGCCATAGCCAAAGCGTGGATAATGGATAGCTGCCGGCCACTCTTTAAAAAATTTAATATCTTGCCATTGCCATGCATGTATATAAAAAAGGCATGCTTACATGTAAAATATCATCCACAATTATTTCAAAATAGATGTGAGGTTTTTGTGGGTAGGCAAAGAGCACAATATCAGAATCTTCTGTATCAACCTCCATGTCGCACTTTAATTTACCGGAAAAATTCCTACAATATGTGCATAGTTTTATATAATAGCCTACCGGAGAATATTAAACTATTACAGGGTAATGCTTTTAAGAACTCTATTACCAAATGGCTCTCAGAACATTGTTTCTATAGTGTTAATGAATTCATGGACCATAACAGGCACAATAGAGGAACGTAGTAGCCTCATTTATTGTATCACAAATTAAATATTATTGTGTGTTAAATATTTCTATAATGTTAATAATGCATGCATTCATACATTTTTTTTACATTTATTTTGCATGTCGATATCATTCGACAGAATACTGAACTTATATATTACAATAAGACCTTGTACCTAGACTTAAGTATTCCAGCAAATAAACCATTCTTTCTTTCTTTCTTTCTTTCTTGAAACAAGACATTGAAGAGACAGTAAAGCTTTGTGGAGAAACGAAGCAACAAGCCATCAACAGGTTTAAACAGCTAGAAAAGAAGTTCCAAAGGAATGACAAACTGAAAGAAGAATACACGAAAGTCATAGATGAGTATCTAAGATTAGGTCACATGAAAAAAGTTGAAAAGGCAGATGAAAGTAAAGTTATTTACCTTGCACATCACGCCGTTGTACGAGAAGACAAGGACACGTCGAAGGTACGTATAGTTTTCGATGCCTCGGCAAATGGCTCGAATAATAGATCCTTGAATGATAGCATGCTAGTAGGCCCGACGCTACAACCTGATCTTCGCAGTCTCATTATTCGCTGGAGATGTCACAAAATCTGTGTGGTAGGCGATATAGTCAAAATGTATCGCCAAGTAAGAATGACAAACAACCATACTGATTTACAGCGAATCGTGTGGCGAAATGACGCTTCGAAAGAGTTGGAAAGTTATCAGTTACTGACAGTGACCTTTGGAACTGCAGCTGCTCCTTACCTGGCAGTACGAACTTTAATACAGTTAGCAGAAGACGAATCAGAAAAGTATCCACGTGGAGCAGCAGTAGTGAAAGATTCCTTTTATATGGATGATCTGATGACCGGCCATGAAGACTTATCTGAAATAAAAAATATTTGTGAGGAGATTAACAAGCTGTTGAAAGCAGGTGGTTTTCACATGCAAAAATGGTCAAGCAACTCCGAGGCGTTACTGAAGTTCTTACAAGATGATAATAAAAGAAAGGAAACAGTAGACAAAATGGAAATTAAATTGGATAAGGTAATAAAAATCCTGGGACTTACCTGGGACAGGAACGACGACATCTTTAAAATTACTGTTAACTTACCAGAAGTCAGGAACTCTGTAACAAAGAGATTGATATTATCGGATGTGGCTAGTCTATTTGACCCTTTTGGATGGCTAGCTCCAGTAATCATAACAGCGAAGGTTATGATACAGAAGTTGTGGCTTTGTAATCATGGATGGGATGAAGAGCTGCCTGCTGAGTTGATAGACGAGTGGATGACCTACAGAGACGAACTTAACGAGCTGCAAATGATAGAGATCCCACGCTGGATTGAGATCACATCACGATGCAAAGATATAGAACTGCACGGCTTTGCAGACGCTTCATCAGTAGCTTATTCAGCAGTAGCGTATGTCAGAGTTGTAGATCAAGATGATGTTGTCCATGTCACGATTATAGCAGCCAAGACCAAGGTAGCACCACTAAAACAATTGTCAATACCTAAGCTGGAACTTTGTGGTGCAGTCTTGCTTGCAAAGCTTTTGCACGAGCTCTCATATCTGCTGAATATACCCATGGATAAAATATACGCTTGGACAGACTCCATGGTGGTATTAGCTTGGCTTCAGTCTCAACCCAGCCGCTGGCAAGTCTTTGTCGGAAATAGAGTGTCAGAAATTATTCAGATCATTGACAACGACAGATGGCGACATGTTCAGTCTCGAGACAACCCAGCTGATCTTGCATCTAGAGGAATCAGGGCAAGAGATATGCTAGGTAATGAAATGTGGTGGACTGGACCAGAATGGCTAAAACACAACGACAGTGAGTTTACAAGAGCTCCCATACCACAAACAAATTTAGAAATGAAGAAGACGTTCCACATTAACCTAGCAGACGCACCTATTTGGGAGAGATTTTCAACCATGTCGAGATTGAAGAGAGTGTTGGCTCAGTGTCGTAGATTCTTGACTTATAAGAATAAGTCAGATAGAGAAGAATATTTAACAACGAGTGAGATTAACGAAATAGAAGTCAGATGTATAAGATACTACCAGCAGCTTATCTACGAAAATGAAGTTCACGATCTGAAAAGGTGTGGTAAGATAAAATCAAAGAGTTCGTTAATCAGTCTTACACCATACTTGGACGATCAAGATTTGTTGAGAGTTGGAGGACGTCTCAACAACGCTTCTATGCCAGAAGATTTTAAACACCCTATTATTATTCCTAGTAAGCAACATATCACAAAGCTGTTGATAAATGAAGCTCACATACGGACGCTGCACGGTGACATACAGGCTATGATGACCTACATTCGAAGTAAATATTGGATTATAAGTCTGAAATCAGCTGTAAGGCAAGTTACACGAAATTGCAGGACATGCATAAAAGAAAAGGCCAGAACTCAGCAGCAATTAATGGGTCAGTTACCGGCTCCAAGGGTTACACCTCACCGTGCGTTCCTTAACAGTGGCGTGGATTATGCCGGGCCCGTACAATTGAGGACTTCCAAGGGCAGAGGTCACAAGTCGACGAAGGGTTACATCTGCTTATTTGTCTGCATGTCTACCCGTGCGATACACTTGGAGGCTGTGACGGATTTAACGACTCAAGGTTTTATAGCAGCGTTTAGAAGGTTCGTTAGCAGAAGAGGCCGTTGTATGCATCTTTGGAGTGACCATGGCACCAATTTCGTTGGCGCCGCAAAAGAGCTAAGGGAGATGTTCCGAAAAGGTAAATCAAATGTAGCCAGTGAAATAGCGGAACTGTTAGCTAGTGACGGCACCACATGGCACTTCGTGCCACCTAAAGCTCCGAATTTCGGAGGAATCTGGGAGGCCGGCGTACGCTCGGTAAAAAGGCACTTGAACCGTATTAATGGGACTACAAAGTTGACCTATGAAGAAATGTCAACTCTCCTGGCTCAAATAGAAGCTTGTCTAAACTCGCGCCCATTATGTCACTTGGACGAGACCGTAGCTACGCTGAATCCGCTCACACCTGGACATTTTTTAATCGGGGAACCTGTAATTAATCTTTCAGGCACAAATTATGAAGAGAAAAATGTGAACTTGCTAACTAGATGGCAGTTCATACAAAACCGAATGCAAGATTTCTGGAGAAGATGGAAAGCGGAGTATCTGAACACTTTACAACAACGATATAAATGGCAGAAACCTATAAGGTCTCCATGTGTCGGAGATATCGTTATCATAAAGGAAGACGATATGCCTCCAGCAAAATGGCTTTTAGGAAAAATTAAAACCTTACATCCTGGCACTGATCAACTGGTTCGTGTTGCTACCGTGCAATGTAAGGGAGACCGTCTACTCAAAAGGCCTTTATCGAAATTAATTTTATTACCAAAACATCCCGATCAATAGCTATGCGTGTGTATAAAAAGGTGGGCGGTCAACTTTAATGGTAGTTACTTTTTTATATTATGTTTATTAATCCAATAGGTAGTCGCGCAAACCTCAGTTCATCACATATCTAAAATATAGTCGAAAGGAATTTAGGTTACGCTATAAATCATCTTCTGTACTGAGTACCTAAATACATGTGCATCCTTACTTCTAACAGTACTTACCTAAGAGGTGTAAATCACGTATAAACAATCAAATATGAATATGTTTTACTTCGCTTATCGTAAGACGACTAACAGCATTTTATAAGAATGTAATAAACAATAAACAGAATAGATGTACCGTATAGTTTACGAAATTTAGTACTTTGTCATAGTAAGCGCCGCAACTAACGTAAAAGAATTCGCTCTGTTCAACGATGCAGATTGATATGACAAGGTTCTAAAAAAGATGACAAATTTCGAGGGCTCCGGTTCAACGAATAGTATAGTGAGTACTTAATTAAATAAGTAGTGCTAGTGTGTATTTAAAGAATTTCCCTTGTTTGACTAACATTTTATTCGCATAAACAATGTATACAGTCCATTCAGATCGAAACTCGTTAGTAAATAAGTTGTTATCTTAGCACATTAGCAGCGGATGTTTGTTTATTTATCTTTGTTACATTACAGATGTATTTAACTTTCTACGGTAAACTTAGGAAAACGTAGTTTATTATTAAATAATTTTTAGTTTTGATAACAGTTATGTAAATAGTACAATGTGAATAGATTTGATCTTTCCAATACGTACTACATTACTCTGTAATAAGGTTTAGAATGATGCGGAATGTTAGATCCGTTATACTATTCATTTAGTGAAATTAGTTGTTTACTAATATTAGCAAAGATTCTTTAAATTTAAGCACTGTTCGAAGTTTGACTAGTTATGTTGTACGTAATTGGTAACAAGCTATTATTTGTTTGTATCTGCTTAGCAATAATATCTAAGGCCTTACATAGATAGACTTTGTTTTGCGAACTATAACGTGTAAATCGTATCTTAATAAACGGCGTGAATATAACAGTGAGTTGAAATTACCCTGTCATTTACGACTGATATCTTAAACTTATTGTACTTACTTATTTAGTCATAGCGTTTAGTTAAAAAACTGTTGTTTTTGGCGGGCGGTATGTTCGGTTAAATCTCGATAGTTATAGGCTTATAGGTACCCACCTATGCATATGTATCTAGATACAGCGCCCGCTCGGCGGTGATGGTTACTTGCAATAAATGAATCATGGAAGATTGACCTGTTATTTTTTCTTCACACACTCCACTCGAAAATGTACCTTAACGCCTAGTACAAATACCAAAATCGCTATATGTATGCCTACAATATTTGAGGAGTTCCTTCAATTCCTCATGGATTCCATCATCAGATCTTCACCAAAATTAAATGGGACCAACTAGAAAGTACCTTCTATAAAACCAAAAAAAAATTTTGAAATCGGTCAAATATTCTTTGAGTAATCGGTGAACACCCATAAAAAAAAGTTAAAAAAAACATTCAGTCGAATTGAGAACCTCCTCCTTTTTTTGGAAGTCGGTTAAAAAGTAATGCTGCGCTCGTCCGCCTCCATTAGACTCGCGGTAAACGTTCGCCCCGCCGCGCCGCCTTCCGGCCGCCGCCGCACGCGCCGCGCGACAGTAGCGACAGAGCAATTGAATAGAGAGCATTCGTCTGCGCCACGCGTCGCATCGTACGGTCGTACCTAATATCGCTGTGTTATCAACCATCTTCCATGTCCCCACGCCCTTCTGTTTATCTATATATTGTAAAACACAAAGAACTATTGTAAAACATTCTGTAAATTTGATGCAATAAAGTTGTTACGAGCATTATAATACCTAAATATTACGGGTCATTTTTTACACAAATCCAACTAGTCCCATGGTAAGCTCAATAAGGCTTCTGTAGGAGGAGAATGACGATATATTTAATAGATATATTTACTTATATATTATGTAAATAGAAAACATCCAAGACTCGGAAACAAATATTCATGCTCATCACACAAATATTTGCCCTTACCGAGATTTGAACCCAGGACCTTCAGCTTCGCAGGCAACGTTACTCCCGATAAGGTAAACTGGTCGTCTTAGATAAAATTTAAAGATTTATTTCGATTCAATTAAAGACGACTATTTATTGCCTAATCTATTAATTTATTAAAGCCGTCCAAACTTTTGGGCTGAATTCAATATAAATATAGGCAGATAGACTAAAACTAAGGACACATATGGATAGTGGATACATTATTTCAGCTGCTCATAAATATTTATTTATAGTTTAAGATTTTTTTGCTTTCTCCTTAAAGACTAGCGAATTATAAAGCCGTGAAGGTACTGAATAACCACATCGATGATAATCAATACTCAGACGTACTATAACTATAAGATGCTTAATAAATAGGTGTTGCACTGAAGTTTGCGCACTGCGCCAGCTTGGACTCCGATAAGTATGGAACCGCCGCGTCATCCCGTATAATTACAAACCCGTCATATCTCATTGTGGATACGTATCTCAATCAAACACCGATTCGTGAGCTCAAGTATCAAGCCATGAACGGCGTAATATTGTTTGCTGATACTGCTGCCTAAAGATGCGTCCACATTTGTATCATTGGCCCGATCAGCTCTTCGTTCCGTGGCATGATCGCGTGTCACGATCACGCGTTTGGACGTTGCGCCGATCGGATCGCTCGGAATCCATGTTGATACGCGTATCACACATTTAGATCGGACAAGCAAGGCAATGATCGCCGCGCCAACAGTGAGCGTCCAAGCAGCGCGATACTCAGTCATGCCACGGCACGGTTTTCGGATACGAGCAAATGATACAAGTGTGGACGCACCTTAAAGCAAAAACCTGATACAGTTGCTTAAGTATGATACGTTTCTAACTTTGGGTACAAACCAAAATGTCATGCTAAGTCTATACATATATTAGACTAGAAAGTGTTCGCAACTTCGTCAGCGGAAGAGAAAAAAATCATAACCCTGTATTTTTCGACAGCGTAGTCCCGTAAAAAGTACTTTGACTATTAAAAAAATGATTCAGCTACCTCCAAATATTCAAGTATCCAATAGTAGTTTTTTAATAGTTAGTTACAGTCATTTCATTTTTACGACTTTATAATAGTACTAGCGGCCGCCCGCGACTTCGTCCGTCCGCCTTAGATTCGTTTATCGCGGATAAGAGGTATTTTTCCGGGATAAAAACCAACCAAGATTGCAAGTTCCTAGCGTAAAAAATATTTACTGTTCATACAAATTTTCATCCCCTTTTTCGTCCCTAAAAGAGATGAAATTTGACATACATTATAGCCTATGTCATATAACTGGAAAGTTTCATAAAAATTCGTCCAGTAGATTTTGAGATGAAGTGGAACGTACATACATACTTTCACGTTTATAATATAGTAAGGAAGTAAGGATGGGATAGATACCGTGGGAACAAATACATTATCTCTTTAACGTCGACGCATATATTTTTGTTCCATCGTAGAAGATGTTTCTACTATAATTTTGTTAATTAACTCTTTTTGAAAACAATCCACTGCTTTAAAGAAACCATTGTTTTTGCAAATATAGCTTCAGCTGATAAACGAAGACAACTCGACAATCAACAGATTTAGATAGCGAACTTAGTTCTAAAATTAGTCGCGAACGCGCATTTGGCTAAAGATCAAAACAATTTATACAAAGTTGAATCATGTTGTCCCATACACGAGTATATTGATCCAGTCAAGTTTAAATCCTTTTCCTGTATTTTTACAAGCTCTAATCTACTACTCTGGCTCAGTGACCCGAAGAGGATCTTGGCCTCTGACACAAGAGAACGCCATTCTTCTCTGTTTTGCGCCATTCCCTGCCAGTATTTAGTGCGCACAAATCCTTTTGCACCTCGTCTTTCCAGCGGTATCTGGGCCGACCAACCGGACGTCTTCCACTCGGTCGCCCCTGATACGCTCTCTTTACAGACCGATCGTCTCCCATCCTCTCCAGGTGACCCAGCCAGGGGATTCGTGTGGTTTTTATCTCGCCAATGATATTAGGTATAGCCAGGTCTTCTAACTCACTGTTTTTCTTCCTCCTCCAGCTGCCATCACCAACTCTAATCTAATGAATGTTAAAATCAATTAATGCCAATCTTATCCTATTCGCGCTCACATCACACATGTAGTGATTTCTCCAACAATACAGTACAGACGTTATCTTCTAAATCGTTCCAATTAATTACTAAATTGATATACCTTTACTTTTATAAAGTTATTTAGCTACATCAAAAAAAAATATATTTTAATTTAACGGCTCAACAGATTTCAACTAAGTATTTTTGGTACACGGGTAGCTCATCATCCACAATTGGTTATAGGATACTTTTTACTCAACTACTCTGAAGAAGGAGGGAGAGTTATGATTGTTATACTCCTCCGCACACGAAGTTGTCGGCCCCTCCTAGTTGTAAATAAAGGTAAGACATCGGCACATTCGGTACAGTCACCAGCATAAATATCTACCACAACAAAGCGTGCATGAATATCTGACCGACTCTATTTCCAGGGCCGTTAGGACGTGTCAGATATTTTCGCCCACTTTTTTACGGCAGATATTGATGCCAGTGACCGTACTGGAACGCGGCAATCATTTTGGTAAGAATTGCGACCGTGTTAAGGTTGTTCCAGTGTCAAAAATGTCGTCCGTATACAACTCCAAAAAACGTTTCTGCCCATAATACATTTAGTTCGTTGTTTTGCAATGTTTATTGTCTATAACATTCACTTAGCTTCAGCTGTATACATAAAAAAATATAAATAAAAACAAACCTATATAAGGTTTGTTTTTTTCGTATTGTCGGGAAATTAACAGATTTGTAAATTTTTGACCGTATGTGATTGATTGTATTAAGGGTCAAAAGTGACGAACTGTTCCATTCCGCGACTGTAAATGCAGCTAACGCTTGAACGAAAGCGTTTTGCATCGAGCGATAATTATCTATTGAAGGATGCTTCGTTTTGGTCAGACAACGTGCCAACAACGTAGAACTCTCAGCCAACACTTTGTGTCTGTGGGCAACTGATATCTAGTACTGCAGCTGGCTGGTTCAACGATTTAAAAACCGAAAGCAGCAATATAATTAGAGGCACGCAATTAAAGAAAGCATTACGCAAAATTAGCCGCCTACGACGGCGCCGCGGCAGTAGCGAGCGCGCGCGCAGCCCCATACAGTAGATCCATTTTTGAGTTTCAACGGAATAGTTTGGAAATAGTCGAATTAGCAAAAAAACGGGTATATAAAGCTCATCGTTTATTTAGGCAATATGTTTATCAGTTTGACGAAAAAAAACCGGCCAAGTGCAAGTCGGCCTCGCGCACCGCGGGTTCCGCACAAAATATACGCTAAAAATGGCCGAATCTATGAAACTCCAGCGTTAACAGAGCACTATACTCCTAAGTAAAATGTACGCAATGTGGGGTAACTTTATATTAGTTATTGAGAGAGACATAAAAAAAATAGATTTTCAGATTTATTTCGTGGGTGCTACAGGAGCTAACTTCATACCAAATTTCGAGTTTCTAGGATAACTGGAAGTACCCTATAGGTTTTCCATCGACGACAATTTGTATGGAAACACCTTTTTTTAATGAAATGACTGTATCTTTGGATTGCGTTGATTTAAAAGCTTGATTTATTACAGCTTCCACGGACCGCAGACATAAGTATCTGATGTTAATTTCAACTTGCTACCTTCACACGTTCCTGAGAGAAAGGGTCTTGACTCACAGTCAGACGGACAACAAAGTGATCCCTTATAGGGTTCAGTTTTTTCCTTTTGATGTACGCCAGTTAGTAGTACACACACAATACAGGGTTATACGCTAAATAAAGTTAAACAAAAAGTTATTTACAAAGCACACGCCCCTGCCGCCAGCCAAATAGAAAATCATCTTTTTGCAGCTTTCATGTCACAACTGACAGGTCTAACTTAGCATTGCTTACAAATAATACTATTTTAGTTGGAAGTTAACCACGACGCGTGTGCGTTCCTTCTGTAAATGCCTCCATTGTGCTCGTTCATCGTACGGCGGCTGGTTATTGCCCCGCCGTCACGGCAGCGAATGTGTTGACATTTCGACAGCTAACACACCAATAAACATTACCTCACTACAATCTAACTAGAAGGAGCTCGCAACGTCGTACGCGGGTAAGAAAAAAGTCATAACCCCACTGCACCATTTTCATGCATCTCTGTTTGGCCCTATAGTTGACTGGGTAGAGAATCCCATTTGGCATTAAGTCAGCCATTTGTACTTACTTTTGTTTTGTACAATAAAGATTAAATATATAAATAAATAACATAACCCCTTTTTGCTTTAGCATAGTCGGATAAAAACTATCCTATAACCATCTGTATAGATGACCAGCGTGCTACCTGTGTATTATTAAAATAGGTGGAAATCCATCCAGCAATTTTGACGTGATTAACCCGCAAAGACACATACGTACAATAAAAACATTTAGTTTCAGGGACCTTCCAAAAGCCTGTTTTACTTATTTTCCTGATAATCAGGAGATATTATTTTCAATGTACAAACATTTCATTTTACAACTTTGTAATAGTATAGATTTCAACGTTAATTGCATCGCGAAAGCATGCGTTTCACGGCAACATAATATTACGAGATACGAACGGTATTTAACGCAACGGTGCTGTAGCGGGCGGGCAAGTAGTATTAAAATCCTGTAGTGTGATTGGTGGATTTTGACAATTCTTGTCAAATGGACCTTACGTACGTCGCAGAGGTGCGAGCTGGTGACCTTTTTCAGAAATTTCAGAAAACCCTCATTACTTCCTATCTCCATTCCCAATCAATGTTTTACATGAGCCGGTCTAGCAAAACTCACCTCTACTCTACGCCTGTCGCGCGAAATAGCATTGTCCGTCTTTCTCGCAATGTATTGAAAGGAAAGAGACAGATAATTTTCGTCGCGCGACAAAGAGTCGCGTATCACAGTTGTGCTAGAGGCAGAACCTATGACAGAGGTAAGCGTTTTCGAAAGCATTCATCGGGCTGAACTGAACAGGCCGCTCTGTGACAATAGAGGTTAATTGGGAAGATCGCTCGGATACCGGCCGTCCTGTCCATCGCGCTTGGACAGACTGGACACTAACGGACTAACTGACCAATTCTATTCTGTGGAAATAAGGGTATAATGATAGCCCTCCATCGAGTGGGTCTTAGATTGAATTACAAATATAAGACATGTACAAATCATGTTAATTTTCATGGCGAGGTGATAATAATAATTGGGTTGACTGCGCCGTGGCCGGCAGCATGCGTTTGATAGACCGGTGGATTGGAAAATGCTCTCGTGATTGGTGATTTCGTCGCATACCCGCATTTTTTAGGCCGTTCCGTTTAGTATATTTTAATTTTAAACTAATAAACACTATGAGGCTTGAGGTAACTAGGCAGCTTTGCAGTAGCATTTTGTCGTGATAAAGTCTTATAAATCGATGAACGCTGGCTGAACGCACGAAAAAGTGTCACGTTCCGCTCATTGTCACGAGCCGAGCGTTCGGCTTATGACACATCTATATCTCTTCCACGTTATCACGTAAAATTATCGTCCGTAAACCGACTTTACAGACAACCAATTTTTTCCTTTTGACTAGTCCAACGAGCTATGATATCATGGATCATATGAATCTGTCACTTTTTGAAATGTACATACGTAAGGGAGCCGGATGCTTTAATTATCATAAGATAAAAGCGATAACGCCATAATTCAGTTTCTTCAATTTACTTACAAGTAACCGTTTGTATACTCAATCTATACAGTATATACAATTAATCTTATTTTGGCGTCGGTGCCATATAAAAAATGTGTAAAATATTGAAAATTGACGATTTTAGTAAATTGTGACACCATGGCACCGACTCCAAAATAACATTAATTGTTTATACTGTATAGATTGAGTATACAAACGGTTACTTGTAAGTAAATTGAAGAAACTGAATTATGGCGTTATTTTTTTACTTTTTAATTTTTTATTTGGAGTCGGTTTTAATTTTTTTTTTTAAAGTTTATTCATTTTACACTGTTTAGTTACTCGTTACTTAAAAGTGTATCTCGTGACGATTCGAACAAGCCCAAATTAATCAAGATATCTTATCGCCACCCGTAAATCATTTATCGTTGAGGAGTTCCGATGGCATTCTGTGGTCTTCTTCATCAGTTCCACTTCACCAATTTACACTTTTTGAATGAAAATGCTTATTATGTTTCTTATAATACCAAAATCGCCATATGTATGCCTACAATATTTGAGGAGTTCCTTCAATTCCTCGTGGATTTCATCATCAGATCATCACCAGAATTATATGGGACCAACTTGGAAGTACCTACTATAAAAAAAAATTGAAATCGGTCAAATAGTCTTCGAGTAATCGGTGAACATCCATAAAAAAAAAACCATTCCGTCGAATTCAGAACCTCTTCCTTTTTTTTGGAGGCCGGGTAATAAAACCGACCACCACAAGCCATGGAGAGGGACAAGGTATGTATTTAATATTTTCTTCTGTTCCCGCGATTATTACTCATTGAAATAAAACAATTTAACGGATTATATCGCGTATATTATCTCATTTTAGTTCCCGACGTTTCGGAAGCTTTCCAGCTTTCCATGGTCACGGGAGGACTGAGAAAAGATGTATTTTCCTCTGTCAAAGTTACAATTTGTGCAAACTACCCATTTTTTTTTGAAAAAACACAAATAAAGGTGTACATACATGCCAGATGGGCCTAAGCTGTAAAGACAGTTACACATGTGCCAGAAGGGCTTAATTATTTTATTCTAATAATTTACCAAGCAGCATTTCACAAATGAGGCGTACTGAGGAGAAAAGAAACGCTGCAAAGAAAAACTCCCAGGCTACCTCATTACTAATTATAATATTTTAAAAACAGAGACTATTAAACTACTTTAAACAGATAAGATATTTTACACCGTTCGGAAATTAAGGTTTTGCAGTCCTGTGTCTAGCTTGTTCCTTGATGAGATGTATTACACGATCCCAAGCTGGTGGTAGTGACAATCCATCTTCTCTATTGAAATTAGGATGCTTTTTAATCTTAATAGCCTCGCGTAGCATCCTGGGAAAATATCTTTTTTCTTTGGCAAGGATAGAAGGTTTATCAAACTTAATGGAGTGGTTTGGTTTGTCAATGACATGTTCACAGACTGCAGACCTATTACACCGACGGTGCCATGACCATGGAAAGCTGGAAAGCTTCCGAAACGTCGGGAACTAAAATAAGATAATATACGCGATATAATCCGTTAAATTGTTTTATTTCAATGAGTAATAATCGCGGGAACAGAAGAAAATATTATGTACACCAGTACGGACTGGATGTTGCTAACCAAATCAGGCGGTATGAAGACCTCAGGACGGGACTCGCACGAGCTCGAAGTTCATTGAATTTCCTTAAAGAATGCCGTGATGAAGATCTCATTCCTACATGCGTGAAAATAGCACCGAAGAAGGACATTTTCGGTAGTGAACGCATTCTCCGCCAAGCTAGTGTAAAGTTACTGTGCAAACTTATCCACAATACCCGTTATTCAGCTCACAAGTTTGAACAACAGATTAAAGAAAAGAGTGACGAATTGCAGTTGATATTGACAGATGATGACTTCAAAAGTATTGTTGAACAAGGCGACAGACGTTACGCATCAAAATTTAAAAGCTGTACATGTAAGAAAAATGCTAAGTTTGACAAGTTGAAATCAAAACGCACTAGGAATGAAACGCTCCGTGGAGGTAATCAAACGTCAACGTCAAATGCCGTTGCACCTGTAATGAATATTAGCTCGAAGGAATTCTCGGAGTCGCAAACCTCGCTTCTTGAAAAAGGGCTTAATTATGTTGTTACTCCACGGAATATCCCTTTTGAACAGATTATAGTCGGTGTGGAAGATGGTTTGGTCCAAAATCATATGCGTAAGGAGGATTTGGAGGCCGTACGCCAGGATGTGTCTTCAATTTTAAGACGAGCGAAGTCTCCTAAAGTTAACTTACCCAGAACTGAATTCAACGCTTTGAAGAGCTTGCGTGAAGACCCAGACATCACCATTCTTCGAGCTGACAAGGGAAATGCGACGGTTGTTATGGATACTAGTGATTACAACCAGAAAGTGGAAGTACTTTTGTCAGACACTACAACATACAAGCTTGTTAAGCGAGATCCAACGGCGAAAGTAATAAAAACGACAGCCGAGCTGATAAGTAAGCACTCTGAAAATCTTAATCTGGATGTGAAAAGTTTAGTGCCTTCTTGCCCGGTGCCACCAAAGTTGTACGGGTTACCAAAGATACATAAACCTGGTGCTCCGTTACGCCCTATAGTGAGTCAAATCGATGCTCCTACCTATCGATTAGCTCGGCACTTAGCAGGTGTGCTTTCTTTACTGCGAGGGAAGACGGAAGCATACACAAGGGACTCATACCATTTTGTCAGTGAGATTAAGGATTTGAGGCTAACTGATGATGAAGTTATGGTCAGTTTTGATGTCCAGTCTCTCTTCACATGCCTACCAGTTCAAGAATGTATCGAAATTGTGAAAAGAAGATTGGGTGAACAACAGATGGCAATAGAATATGCTGAGTTATTACAACACTGCCTTACATCTGGCTATATGCTATGGAATGGTGAATTCTACGGGCAAGTTGATGGTGTGGCAATGGGGTCTCCGGTGTCTCCTGTTGTCGCCGATATTTTCATGGAAGACTTCGAGGAGAGAGCGCTTTCATTGGCACCTGTCAAGCCGAGGATCTTTAAAAGATACGTAGATGATACCTTTACTATTTTACCTAGATCTAGTGTTTCAGCTTTCTTAGACCATCTGAACTCCATGCATAGTAAAATTAAATTCACTATGGAGTTGGAAAATCAAAATTCACTTGCATTCTTAGATGTGCTAGTAATTAGAGGTCCTAAAAATGACATTGGTCATACTGTATATAGGAAACCTACGCATACAGATAGGTATTTGAATGGCAAATCTCACCACCATCCCTGTCAACTTGCTACAGTGGGTAAATCTTTGTTTCAGAGAGCCAGGGGTATCTGCGACGATCAACATCTGACTGCTGAGTTGCAGAATGTCAAACGTGCGCTTCGAGCCAACGAGCTCCAGATACCACGTTCCAAGCAGAATCCCAGTATGAAGAAACCAACAGTCGAGCGTAAACCTGCCGTATTACCATATGTGAAAGGGGTCACAGACAAGATCGGAAACATCTTGAAGCGTGCTTCTATAAAAACATATTTCAAGCCATTGAAGAAGGTGTCTCAATACCTTAGACCCGTGAAGAGTAGCACCCCTTTGCAGAGTGCAGGCATTTATAAGCTAGACTGCGAGTGTGGTCTTTCATACATTGGTCAAACGAAACGCAGTGTATCAACCCGGGTGAAGGAGCACATAGCAGATGTCAAGCACCGTCGGTGTAATAGGTCTGCAGTCTGTGAACATGTCATTGACAAACCAAACCACTCCATTAAGTTTGATAAACCTTCTATCCTTGCCAAAGAAAAAAGATATTTTCCCAGGATGCTACGCGAGGCTATTGAGATTAAAAAGCATCCTAATTTCAATAGAGAAGATGGATTGTCACTACCACCAGCTTGGGATCCTGTAATACATCTCATCAAGGAACAAGCTAGACACAGGACTGCAAAACCTTAATTTCCGAACGGTGTAAAATATCTTATCTGTTTAAAGTAGTTTAATAGTCTCTGTTTTTAAAATATTATAATTAGTAATGAGGTAGCCTGGGAGTTTTTCTTTGCAGCGTTTCTTTTCTCCTCAGTACGCCTCATTTGTGAAATGCTGCTTGGTAAATTATTAGAATAAAATAATTAAGCCCTTCTGGCACATGTGTAACTGTCTTTACAGCTTAGGCCCATCTGGCATGTATGTACACCTTTATTTGTGTTTTTTCAAAAAAAAAAAATGGTTAGTTTACACAAATTGTAACTTTGACAGAGGAAAATACATCTTTTCTCAGTCCTCCCGTGACCATGGAAAGCTGGAAAGCTTCCGAAACGTCGGGAACTAAAATGAGATAATATACGCGATATAATCCGTTAAATTGTTTTATTTCAAGGTATGTATTATTAAAGAGTGCCAGCTCCTGGCCTAGTTAGCCCACTGTCTGCCACTCCAGTTGTGCTGTTCGCGCGTCTGTCACCACAAATAATGAGCATAGTAGGTGGAGATGAATGCGTGCCACAAACGTGCTGATGGAAGAGCTTACTAAGTGCTGAATACTTAAACTGAGTCATTTCAGTTTTATTTGCATCTAGAGCAAGAGTCATCCTTAAAGTATTTAGTAAACAGGTTAAGCATTTTTTGTCATGGGTAGTTCATAATACTAACAATTATAAAAATCACCGTGGAGAATCATTTGCTGACTGCATACTATCGACAACATCTTCACACGACATATATTTAATTTATTTGTAACTAAAAGGTGCCCGCAACTTCGTTCGCGGAGGAGAAAAAGTCAAACTCTTTTTTTTTTCTTCAGCGTAGTCGGGTAAAAAGTATCCCATAACCACCTGGAGCTACCCAGCTACCCGTATACTAAAAATAGTTGAAATCCGTTTAGCCGATTTGGCGTGATGAAGCCACAACGACACATCGAACATACAGACATACAAAAAAAACTGTCAGTGACCATCAAATAGTCCGTTACAATCATTCTTTTGAAAATATCTGCTGCAATGTACAGACATTTCATTTTTACAACTTTATAATGGTATTGTATAGTATAGCGTAGCGTATAGTGGGTAGATATTCAATAGTGTGTGTCAATTCATAATCTTTTTAAAGAAATATGTCAAGGCGACAATACTAAAGATGTGCAGATGTATAAGACACTGAATCTGAACTGAACTGAACTATACAAAAGATGTCATGTTAAAAATAACCAGAGACCAAGAACTTTATCTACATAAAATTATAATCCATCTTAATATAAATAGCAAGCGACTGTGCTAATAAGAGTACAAGTTTTGTTTCATTCTGTCCATTACGTCATTACGTGCCATTATACACGTATGGTCAGATAAGAGGTAGCTAACCTAACGAGTCGTTATTCATTATTATTCAATAATCCAGGTACTTCTTAAAAAAATTGGTATATTAATCTCTAAACACCAACAAGTTTAGGAAAAAACTTATATTAATCGTGAGACCCACCCACAAATAATGGTCTTGTGCGTTAAAAAACTACACAGTAATCCATACTAATATTATAAATGCGAAAGTGTGTCTGTCTGTCTGTCTGTTACCTCTTCACGCTTAAACCGCTGAACCGATTTGGATGAAATTTGGTATGGAGATAGTTTGAATCCCGGGGAAGGACATAGGCTACTTTTTATCCCGGAAAAATACCCTTATCCGCGATAAACGAATTTAAGGCGGACGAAGTCGCGGGCAGAAGCTAGTATGGTATAAATTAATATAGATGGAGTGGATTTTAGACGACTTAAACAAATGTAAAAAGTGTGTTACACGAAGGTGTACAAGGCGCAGCTCGGGCACGATCAGCGAAAAATCCATAAATTAATCCACATAAAAACCAGCAACGACAACCCGGTTATATTAAGATTGCACCTCGTTTCTATTGGACGTCGTAGACATCAGGTGCGAACTTGGAGTAACCGTGTAATAGAGATGAAGTGCTCCTAACTAAGGGGGTTTTTTAGTCGTGTAGGTGTAAAAAGCGTGTGCTCGCACGAAGGGTGGTGTGTCGGCACGTGCCCGATCAGCTGGCGGGGTCGACGGCCGCGCGGGGCGCGAGTCAACGCACCGCGCGCTGCCGGCTACTGATCACTTCAGGGAAAATAATTATTTACCAATCATAGGCTTTTTGGGACAACAATTATTAACGATTCATATTTTCTGGACGCAGAAAAATAAACGGAAGTAGCATTTTTGTACATACTCTTATGTACACGGTTTAATTTAAATGCGCCAAGTTACTAACTGAAATCAGATATTTCGTAAATTACAATTTACTTTTGAGACCGACACAACATGTTAACAATTAAGCTATCACTTATATAAACAAAATGAACTGGTAATGTGACAAAGAATTTGCATATTAAATGATATTAATTTAAGTTGTGGCATGCTTGATGTAACAAGGCCCTAAGTTTACAAGGAATGTGACCTCTGGCACTGGGAAACTAATGGCAAACCTAAATCTAATTTTTTTTTGTATCAGTAAAATGATTGTCCTGAATCTGTATCTGCGTTTATAGCTGCGAGTTCAAGGTCAATCGATCTATTTTAGATCACATACCTCCAGCCGAAATCACAAAATAAAATACATTTTGTGTATACCCGATTGCCATAATGACAAGAATTCTTGAGATACTAGCATGACAACTTGAGTTTCCTAAAGCGTCTGTCTGAGTACAAACAGAGTCTGAATACGACTTTTGGACTTTACAATAATGCAATAACGTGAAAAAGTGTACATCTCTTTCGATAGTCGAGTGTGTAACATACTAATGTGTAATGATGTACGTTTAATATCATTCGAGCAATAATTATAAGAAAATATAACGCAATACAGAGCAGCTTAGAACTAGACAAGTGCACAAGCAACGCCAGGCACGTGAGACATGACCACATGACATGTGAGGAATGCGCGTTGGCGAAACAAAGCGAGTGCGACAAACGAGTTCGACGTTTAATATCAAGGACGAGCGCGGCAATTACGAGGCATTGCGATATGCAGGAAAATAACGAGGAAGTGTGCGCTCACGCGGCCCAGTCACAAAAGGCAGCAACGGCATGCCTGGGCAAAGATGCTGAGTTTTCTTTGCGAGAGTTTCGATTGCCAGAAACATTTTGGCATTGATATTGGATACACATGTCAGGTCCGGTGAAAAAGCGACAGGTCTCTGGAACAGCTTGTGATCCACGAATGCCCCTTTAACTTAAAGGGAAGATCTATAAAACGATCATAAGGCCTGTCGTAATGTATAGATCAGAATGTTGGGCAGCGAAAGTGATGAATGAAAGAAGAGTGCTGCATGTTGAGATGGATGTGTGGAGTGACAACGAAAGATCGGATTAGAAATGAGTATACAATGGGAAATTTGAAAGTAGCACACGTGACCGACAAACTGAGAAGTTTCATATTGGTAAAAGAATATTAGGGATGAATGTCGAAGGATCGGTAGGCCAAAAAAGCGGTGGATGGATTGTGCGAGAGAGGACTCATGTGTGTATCTCATGATAGAAAGGAGGAAGCGCTGAAGTAACGAATAATAAAGATGAATGGAAAAAGAAAACATGTTGTGTCGACCTTACATAAGTGGGATAAGGGCAGGGGATGGTGACGACACAGGTCAAGTCCGAATCCGCTTTAATGAGGGATATAACCAACATGGGTGAGTTGCGCCAGTCTTAGAACTACATTGTCCTACCCAAGATCCGTACTGCCACGGGAAGCGGGACACACACACAAGTGGGGCTTGCTACGTGCTATCGTATACATAGGTTCTTGTAATATTTGCTGTCCTTTGTCACAGAAATAGGCTGTTGGGGACAGGGATTTACCAGTTCACAATTTTGCGGGTAGATATCCGGAATTCGCTGTGTGCATAAACTTGTTTCGTTTATGCATACGCACTTATGACATTGCGGTTAGGGTTACCAGATAATCCAGATACATGTTTTAATGTATCTGACAAAATTCCTGATGGGCCTTTAAAATTTCTAACGCTCGGGTCGAGGACAGGGGCGGCTGTCTCATTATTGAGAGTGCATTACGAAGAAGTATTAATTTTGTAATTCTAAAAGAGCGTAAACATCGTATAGAGCGTACGTAACAGTCACAGCGGCGTAGATAGAAAATCATAGAGAAGAACACTATTACTAAAACAAATTTACTATATAAATTGAATTGCTGTTCTTCTTGCGCGCTGTCACAATTTCTCTACTAACGTCATTTAGAGGATCGTAGGCTTCCTTCAGCGAGCTGCGAGAGCCTCTCTGAAGGAAGCCTCACTTTTTTTTTTTCAAATATCTTCAAAATTTGTAGCTATATTTTTTATATTATGATAAATACATAAATAATGAAAAAAATCCAAGACTTGACTCCGACTATACTTGAACCAGTGCATTCGCAGTGCATCTGCCAACCGAGCTAGAGAGTCCAGTCAGCTTGTCTTCGAATTTTGTCACTATTTGTGAAGAAAATTTCTTTAAAAATCACGAAAATGGTGATGGTAAAACATTACGATTTTCATAGAAATTCAAAGGTGTTTTTGGATTCCTATCCTTAATAATAAAGAAATGAGCGTTGATTTAATGTAGTGAATTAGGCACTAAGGGCGAGTTGCAAAAACCTTAACGGCCCGATCAGCGATAAAAATGTCTCTGACAGCTGATAAGTGATCGAACGTTTCACTCCCATACTACAGATTTTAACGTATACGTAAGTATACATACTTAGAATTACCGACGGTTCGAAACAACTTATTGAGTGCCCATCATATTATCATCAATTGACAGTGGAGCTACGTTCGGGCTGAGTCGCAAAACGGCGGGTCACCATTACAAGTGTTAAGCGCGAGTCAGTGACACACAGATCAACAAACTGCGCTGAATCAGCGCGCGGAAGAGCGTTGCTCCGCGAACCGACATTGTAGCGCCAAGTTGCCATAGGACTTAGATACATTTAATGTTGAGGATCGGTAAGTTTGCACTAAGCCAAGGTTCAGTGCAAGGCGGAGTGTGCAACATTGGATTCAGCTATAGCCTTCACAAAATATGCGTCAGCGTCTGAAGCAGCCCTAACGGACTCCTCGCTACTATAATATGACCCCTAGAGACCTATAATCTATTCGTTTTCATATTTTTGTTAACCTGCTTGAAAATCAATATATTTTGACCTGTGATCTGGAATATGTACTACTACTTTACGTGTCTAGTTATATTAGGGACTAACCGAAGGCGGTCAAGAAAGCCTTCAACGCAGCAGGCCATTACACGACAAATAACCTAGCCTAATAGTTACAACTTGAAGTGATTCTAGGAATTAAAGAGGTTCCGTTGAACTGGTGCCAGACCGGCTAGGCGCCGCCTTCTCATAAATGCATCAGCGTAAGATGCTTTTCCTTGCATTAGTGTTTTTTTTTCTGGTAAACATTCTACACATTCAATCACGTACGTGGCGTCAAAAGTAACTCGTTTTAGTAGTTTAACTTTGAGACAAACAACTGGTGCAGTATAATGAGGCTACTCCAACAAAATTACTTATACCGTGTCTTATATTGTAAAGATTAGTATTAGGTCACACATCGTCGTGATTCATGAAGGCACGATGACTCCATGACTTGCGTTAATCCATACTAATCCATATCCATACTAATATTATAAATGCGAAAGTGTGTCTGTCTGTCTGTTACCTCTTCACGCTTAAACCGCTGAACCGATTTGGATGAAATTCGGTATGGAGATAGTTTGAGTCCCGGGGAAGGACATAGGTTACTTTTTATCCCGGAAGAATACCCTTATCCGCGATAAACGAATTTAAGGCGGACGAAGTCGCGGGCAGAAGCTAGTATCTAATTAAAAGCGGTCTAACATGTAAGCAACACTTATCTGTACATATTTTCAAGCACATGTTTAGTGCCCGTAGTGGGTGATATAGGTCCATGGACATGTTCCAAATGAGCTTTAACTCTGCGGTCCGAGATGGAATACAACTATGCTAGTGCCAAACCAGGGCAAGAACTGTTGTTGCTATTTCTTTGTTAGGTTAGCAGGTAAAGTGGTGGATAGTGGCTACTTGAGTAATAAGATCGTGGTTTAAGCCTAATAGGCTTCAAATCAACAAGCGTCTAACGCGGTAGCGCTGTGGCGGGAGCATTTAGCATCGCGGGAAAGTTCGTGTCGGTTTTTGCGACGCTTTGGCGCACGGCTGATTAATCCCGCCATAGTGCACGCTGGCCGAGCGTGACGGACAGCGCTTAACACGAAGGGCCGCTCAACTGCGCTAATTACTGGCTAAGCCTTAGAATTATATCAATCAATAGAAACATAGGAGCCGGTTAAAATCAACATTTTAAACGGCTGGAAACTGATTGAAACCGACGAAGCGTGGGAAATTTTAGAGGATACAGTCCAAATGAATTGGCGTGAAAAGCTTACATTCCTAGATGGTAAGCGAAGGAAATCGCAAGATTCCATGCCCTTATCTTCAAATGCTCCTCGACAACCTCGGACTCCAACGCCAATAACCCAAGAAAAATAGCAGAGGCTCAATGGCCGGAGTAACAAGTGAAGTATTGAAAGGCTTTTAACATTCATGGCCAGAAAATAACAGCTCCATACATATAGCTATTCAAAGCTATTGCATATATCATAGTGTCTACATCACGAGCGGATTATCTCAACTCAATAAAATAAACTTTTAAACAAAAAAATAAAACCGACTCCAAAAAAACTAAAAAGTAAAAAATAACGCCATAATTCAGTTTCTTCACATTACTTACAAGTAACCGTTTGTATACTCAATCTATACAGTATATAGAATTAATCTTATTTTGGCGTCGGTGCCATATTAAGAATGTGTATAATATTGAAAATTGACGATTTTAGTAAGTTGTGACACGATGGCACCGACTCCAAAATAACATTAATTATATATACTGTATAGATTGAGTATACAAACGGTTACTTGTAAGTAATTTGAAGAAACTGAAATATGGCGTTATTTTTTACTTTTTAGTTTTTTTGGAGTCGGTTTTATTTATTTGTTTAAAAGTTTATTTATTTTACACTTTTTAGTTAATCGTTACTTAAAAGTGTATCTCGTGACGATTCGAACAAGCCCAAACACGGCTAGGATACATTATTTTATTACATAGAACTGGTGCCTACCTTCCGGCTCCATCATCAAATCAATTCGATGGTACCATTCTCATCAGGAACATTTAAATTTGTGACTATGAAGTTGCTTAGCTAAATTAATCAAGACATTTTGTCGCCACCCGTAAATCATTTATCATTGAGGAGTTCCGATGGCATTCTGTGGTCTTCTGCATCAGTTCCACTTCACCAATTTACACTTTCTGAATGCAAATGCTTATTATGTTTCTTATAATACCAAAATCCCTATATGTATGCCTACAATATTTGAGGAGTTCCTTCAATTCCTCATGGATTCCATCATCAGATCTTCACCAAAATTAAATGGGACCAACTAGAAAGTACCTTCTATAAATAAAAAAAAAAAAAATTTTGAAATCGGTCAAATAGTCTTTGAGTAATCGGTGAACATCCATAAAAAAAAAAACAAAAAAAAATCTCCGTCGAATTGAGAACCTCCTCCTTTTTTTGGAAGTCGGTTAAAAAATCGCTATATGTATGCCTACAATATTTGAGCAGTTCCTTCAATTCCTCATGGATTCCATCATCAGATCTTCACCAAAATTAAATGGGACCAACTAGAAAGTACCTTCTATAAAACAAAAAAAAAATTTTGAAATCGGACAAATAGTCTTTGAGTAATCGGTGAACATCCATAAAAAAAAAAAATAAAAAAAAAAAAAAACATTCCGTCGAATTGGGAACCTCCTCCTTTTTTTGGAAGTCGGTTAAAAACATAATCGGATTGAGGGGTTCACTAACAACTTGACGTTACTGTACGGATGGTTTTGTGATATTTCTCAGTTATAGTCTTGCTAACCTTCGAATTCAATTCCGTGAGTTAATTGTCATACGAACTTCAGCAAACTCTTGGGGTGCAAATAATAAAACGACAAAAATTTAGTTTCGAATCCTCAACTTGACGAGGACTCGTGGTTTTGGTCAAAACTAAGGGATTATTTAAATCCTTACTTATTTTGATAGAGGACGACGAATTACGTGAGGCATTTTGTCGCGTTTTTCTTAAAACGGGCGTAATAAGTAGTTCGCAACTTGTGTGTGCAAAGAAGCTGATGCCTTAACTTATGCACCAGTAGTGTAAATATGTAAACAAGCTATCTTATCATCATCATTTCAGCTATAGGACGTCTACTGGTGGACTCAGGCCTCCTCAATAGACTTCCAGGCGGTCTCCACTTGAGAACCTTTCTAAACCAAAGACCATCGGTTCTTCGAACCCTGCCCTTCGTGCCCTGCCCACTGACACTTCAGTTTTCTTACCCTTTTTGTTATATCGGTGACCTTAGTTCATCTACAAATCTCCTCATTTCCGATTCGATCTCGTAGAGAGATCCCGAGCATAGCGTATCACCAATAAAATTAACTCTATCTTCCTCAAATGACGTCACAGAATCTCATACAAAGCATTGTGACGCGTAATAATTTAGCATGATCATGCCCAATTGATCAACCGACGCAAGTGCACCGACATTACACAGATATACGTCCTTTTGATATTGGCGCTAGCGGTGTCATCGCCCCTTGTGCTTGACCCACTCGCCAAATATGCGGATTGACACCAATGGCGTCAGGTTCCGCGGTAGACAAAGGCTTAACACACCGAGCCCGTTCCTGCCGCGCGTCTGCGTTTGATAGCTTGAGCTTTGTACCATCAGCCACACACTTGCCCTTGCTCTTGCCCATTGGTAGACCTAGACCATATTGATGTTTACATATAGCCTACAGATGGTCACTTAAAAAGTGTTGCTGTTTATATCCAAGGCCGTCTTTATACATGCGGGGCCCTCGGGCACGCCACACAGGGGTAAGGGGGCCCTCGAGCAATAAAAACCGGCCAACAGTAGGGTTTCGCAGCCGTTTATACAAAAAAATGCACTACAGATGAAAAAATATGTGACAATCATAGCAAAAGGGTCCATATGGTAGGTATTGAGCTACGCATAGATACATAAACTACACTATATAGGCTAATAGAACAAAAAAAACATGACCCTAAGCACCATACTTTTAAAGAAAATGCAATTTAGAGAAACAGCTAAATGAAGTTTGAAACTCATTTAAAGTGTGTTCCGTGTGTCCGTTGGAAGTTACATAGATTATGTATACATAACATAACACAAGTCTTTTTAAGCTTACCATGAGAGTAGTTCGGTTTGTGTTACAATTATCCTGTAATATGTATTTAAGAGTCCATAAATCGGTTACGGAAATTTTGGCTAGCATGTTAAATTTTATTAATCTTTTGTATAATATTGATCATTCATTTAAAAAATAAGGTCGTTTTGTTCATGAAGATGGCCCAAATAACCAGTTAAGAGCGATTTTATATAACGATATGGAGGTTCCGAACTTGGTACTTTAGAACTTAATAATCAATTAAAAAAACAAAAACTTAAACACAACAAGATAATTATGTTCACGTTCCATGAGGTGAAGTACGGAACACAAATACCTATATGCCGAGATAAACTATCTACCTATGTAGTCGACTGTAGGTTGTCTCATTGTGTCTAGATACGCGTAATGAAATAATACATCCATTTAGCCTCTAGGCATTGCGACCGCCTTCCGAGCTGTCTTTGTCTAGGACAACATCACAAGTACATTATTTTAAAATTACTTTAACTTATTGTTCAAGACTACGTTCAGATGGCTAGATGGCGTTTTAGTGGAAGAAATGACATGCTCAGGTAGTCGCGAGGTGCGACCCCTCAGCCTATATGGTCACGAGGAACGAGATATTATTTATTTGCCGTACACATGGAGTTCTCGTACCTCGAGGTCCTCTACGACACACGCACTAACGACCGCGCCGCGCCGACACAACTATATGTTAATGGCGATTTAACTACGACTTTCGAACCACTCCGCACATTTACACTGTGGAATCTTCCATTTGCTTCGAGATAACTGCAATTTATTTAATTTTACTGACAATACAACATGCTTAAGCGGGAGACTGCAATGCTAATAGTTTGGGATGACGTCATCATTATTCAGCTAAGTCGCAAGTCCTGTAATTGTGTCCTAAATGATTATAGCTCAGCCTCGAAAAAATCAAACATCATTATCATCAGCTAAATATGTCGACTGCTACTTTCCCTACAGAACCGTCATCTTGGCTGGTCTTTCACCGCCTGCACCAGCAGACTCCCGCAATCTTAATCAGATTATCAGCGGTTACACATATTGATCTTAGGATTTATAATTAAAACCGCTAGAGCAGTGTAGTCACATGCATGCATGCAAAATAACATCAGGACGAATGAAGGTATTAAAAAAAACTATACATCTCCCTGTAAAGTGTGTCCATGTATTTGTCTGTTGCATTACTATTGTTATTAACTATAATGTCATTATCTAGATTGTGCATATTTTTCTGTTTATTGTAAAATCAGACATGCAAAAATGCCCTTGAGGCCGACTTGAATACATACATAACACATTGACATAACTGATAGAACAATCTACTAATGGTCACTTGACGTCTCGTTTGAATAAACCAAGCCGTAGCAGCATAGCAAAATAAGATGTCATAATAGCCTTGATATAGGTACGCTCTTGGATACCAGGTTAAGGAAGCCTCGCCACCGAACAAAGGCACGAACAGCCGGTAACATGTGCGTATCCTATGCCGCATTCAACCCCATCCTTAGAAGCAGCCACGATAAACATGACAACCTATCGCCTCTCATAGCGAGCGCTTTATAAATCCACGGTTTATGGACTCTACTCAACGCTGCTCGTATTATTTATCACACACCGGCCATTCTTGCCGTCGTGGGCGTGTTTATCTGTAGCTTTCACGTCCTGGCTGTCAAAATGTAACATTAGGATAGCCATAAATAGTAAAGGCAGACTAGTCGTAGACTTCCAGTCCCAGAGATAGGCTAGCGTTGCTGCGAATAATCGAGGTTGTCTTCCACAGAGAATGTAAGACAAGGATAGAAAATTCATGCGAGCAGCGTTGTCTGAGTCTGACCATCAACCATCTGTCTCACAGGACTGAGTGGTGACCAGTGGCGTGCGGTCCATATAGGTATGAAGACACTGCCTACCCTGAACGACCAATGGCACCATAGGGGCACAGAGAAACTGCCTACCCTGAAGCCCTGAACCACCATGGCTGCATATAGGCACAGAAAAACTGCCTACCCTGAAGCCCTGAACGACCATGGCTGCATATAGGGACAGAAAAACTACCTACCCTGAAGCCCTGAACGACCATGGCTGCATATAGGCACAGAAAAACTGCCTACCTGGGCCAAAAACTGTGCACGCCACTGGTGGTGACCATCGATAACCCTAGAAATAATCTAGAACAACCATAAAGGCCGAAACACACCGGATGCGTGCGCAGCACTTGCACCTGCGCGTGCGCGTGGCGTAGCGTGCGCGTTGTATCGTATGAAATGTCATAGTAGATGGCACACCGCTTGCGTGGCGTGCACGTGCGCGTGACTTGCACGCAACGCAGCTCCGTCGAGACAAACCGGCTGCGTGCTGCGTGGACGCGCTCACGCAGCGCAGTGCTGTGATGACCGGCGTTCTCTATGAGACGGCGAACCGAACAGGTCGGGACACGCACTGCTCGGTGCTGCGCAGGTGCTGTACAGCTCTCTTGTATTTATTTACAACTTTGCCGGGGCGCGTGGAGGTTTTTGTAATGGATTGCCAAATAAAAGGAAAAAATATAAAACCTGTGTGCAAATACGAATGTATTTATAACCAAAAACACAAACATTATAAAAACGCGCCGTATAAAAGTTTGTTATAGGAACTAGCCTTCCTGTAGTTCGTACCATTTTTCAATATACAAGGCTCCAATAAACCATGGAGTTCAAAAGAAGCTCATGAATATACCAAAAAAACGATCTTCATACGATTCTAGTTCGCGGCACAGGTTGTGATATTCACTGTATTTTTGTCTGCTTGCATTTATGTCATGAACCCACAATTTTGGGCGCTGCACGAGTTTTTTGAGTTAAAAGTAGAAGCAGTGAAGCTTCTTCTTCGTCTAACGAACTGCTATCGAGCATAATGAAAAGAGTACGCAAAACAAAATGGCGGCTAGTCACGCAACGGTGCGCAGCGTGCGCCACCGTTGCGTGCACAGCTCTGCAGCACGCGTGCGCAGCTCTGCGTGCGCAGCCTTCGGTTTGACATGGGTGCTGTGCACGCCACGCACACGCGCACGTGCAGGTGCTGCGCACGCATCCGGTGTGGCTTGGCCTTAAGACTCTATTTAAGGGAAAAGGCCAAAAGTAGGTACGTGTGATTAAAATTTATATGGGCATGGGCAAGCTCCGCTTGCACTTGCTGTTTCTTCTAAAGCACGAGCGAGAAGGCCGACTAAAGGCCGATTCACACCGAATGCATGTGAGTGACGTGCACGTAGACGTGCGCGTGGTGTGCGCGTCGTAAAGTACGAATTTTCATAAGAGATGACAAACCGCACGCGTACGCACACATCACGTAAGCGGTGTGTCATCTCCTATGAGGATTCGTACTTTAAAGTCCGAGTCACACCGCTGCGTACGCACACGTCACGCAGGCGGTGTCATCTCTTATGGATATTCGTACTTTACAACGCGCACGTCTACGTGCACGCCATGCACACGCATCCCGTTTGGTTCGGCCTTAAAACACGTACGCGACGCGCTTTTACGTGTACATCGTGTACACGCGTCCGGTGTGGCTTGGCCTATAATGTTTATGACTGTAACGTTCAGTAGATTTTAGCTCGGGTATTGTGGACTAAGTAAACAACGCCACAAAATCAATTGAAAGCGTTACTCATACCACGTTTAAACAGCTAAGTATTTGTATTTAAAGATGTTTACTCAAACCGAATACAAAATGATATTCAAAATATTCGCACAACACGTATGAGTCACGTGTTTGTAAGCCAGGCGGCTGCATCTGTCTGGCGGGGGTCGAGCACGGCAAAACAACTGCCGCAGGCGGTGCCCTTCGCCGCACTGCACCTCGTTGCATCATGCAACACGAACATGATCGCCTTTGAGATGTTCAACCCTCAAATTGTTTTTCTCAAACATGCAATGAAATTTCGTCATTACGTGCGTTAAAACAGGCTTCAAATTATCACGTTTCGGGCGGAACAACTTGAGAGAACTGTAAAGGAATTTCATACAAAATTGAAGGCCTAGGCCGGGAAGTATTTTTTTTTAAATTTTAATGTACACATGTTGTCTGTGTTCATGAACAGACTAAACAGCTGAATTATATATTTTTTTAAGTCTAGTGGCTGGCAGTTGAATGGTTATCGGACCAAAAATATCCGCGTTAATGACTATTTCACACGACCTGATATTAAGAACACACATCTGTATGGTTCATATGTTGATGAATAAATATAAAATATTGTATATACGTAAGTCACCAGAGACCATAGACAATATTTAATTTCCTCTGCATTTATTTTATTTATTATAGACATTAAGATTTTAATTATCAGGTTATGTATAACGGCACTAATAGGCTCTACTCGAACGTTACAAACGCGAAATACGTACGACTTCCGTAAAAAAAAAACATTATGGAGGGATTGGAGGGAAAATTTAAAAAACTTTTCTTGTGTAATTTTTTGAGTGGTGTATTTTTATATTTCATTGCATATGTTTGAGAAAAGCACTATACATGCCTCTGGCCGTGAAAAGTGCTTGCCGGCTTCGTATCACTATTCGTCTATACCTCCTCGCCCGGCAAGCCCTTTTTTCCCGGCGTCTGCAGTAATGTACTATTACTTTTTGTTTTACAAATATCATGATAATAATCACAATTTTTGCAATTTATTAGTGGATCACTCCACTAGTGTTATTATTATAAACAAAGATCAGAAACAAATGAAAAAATTTTTCGACGATACTGGACTTGAACCAGTGCCTTGAGCCAGACCGGGGCAGCACGCTCTACCATCTGAGCTAATCGTCCACACCAGTAGTCGACGAATTTTGTCATCTGTTCTTGCTTATGGATCTCTGTATGGTGCATCCGACTCTAGTCCAGTATCGTCGAAATTTTTTTTCATTTGTTTCTGATCTTTGTTTATAATGTACTATTATTTAAATAAACAAAACATGTTCATTAAGATTACGATGTTGTTGAGGAAGACAATTAAGGTGAATAAATAGCTTAGAATCGTAAATACAAAAGAACTAGTCCCATGGTAAGCTCAATAAGGCTTGTGTTATGAGTTCTAGACTGGATATATCTCTATCTAAACTATTACAAAGTTGTAGAAGTGAAATGTCTGTAAATTGAAGATATTTAAAAAAAATAGTAATTTGGACTATTTAAAGATCACTGAATCGATTTTCTTTGGATTTTTTGTGTTTACAATACAATACAACAATTCTTTATTGCACACCAACAACAGAAACAGTACAATAGAGCCTTAATATAAAATACTGTAGACAATAGGCGGTCTTATCGCTAAAGAGCGATCTCTTCCAGACAACCTTTAGGTAGCGGAAATGATACGAAGTAGCTAGGAATAAGTAGGTGGTGAGATAAGATTACAAATAATACAAAAATAAATAAAAACAAACAAACATATTATACATACATACTAAACATACATACTAAATATATGTTGTTGTGTTTATATGTTGTTGTGGCTTCATCATGCTAAAGCGGATGTAATTTCAACTATTTTCGGTACAAGGGTAGCTGGGCATCCAGACAGTTATAGGTTACTTTTTACTCAGCTATGCTGAATAAAATAAAACCGGCCAGGTGCGAGTCGGACTCGCGCACCGAGAGTTCCGTACAAATGTTAACTTACCCTAACTTTATTATCCGGTACCGGTTGAGTTAAGTTTGCACCTGATATCTATAGCATTGCATACAAATCAGGTGCAAACTTAACGCAACCGGGTTGTTCAAATAGGTTTTTTGCAATTTAAAAAAGAAATAGAGACATGGCTATAATTTTCGTGTAATATTTATGTTTATTAATACAAATTGTGAAAATTTAAAAATGTGTATTGGTAAAGTTCGGAGATAAAGGGGGGATTGGTGATTTTTTCACAATAAAAAAAATAAAAAAATAGTTCAAAAATGTGCAGGTTAAGCCCTTTCATATGATACCCCATTTGACCCAGTAGCTAGACTTTTAATTTTTACCCCCCTCATATTCGTCGTTTTTTTAGAAAATAAAAATATATTTTTAAATATTTCCTGTGCAATACATGTGGTCTGACCATGTTTATAAATATTCCAAATTTCAAATAGTTATCATAAGTAGTTTTTGAGATATGGCGCTTTAATAGTCGGACTGACAAACAGACAGACAGAGTCGCACCATAAGGGTTCCTTTTGTACCTTTTTGGTACGGAACCCTAAAAAGAAAGTTCTAATCTTTCCTCCTTCACTGATGAAGTTATGGGTACCTTCAAGATATATAAAAAAAAATTAAAATCTGGCCTAAGAAGGCAGACCTTCCAACAAAAGCAACACAAATATAACTTCTTGTGTTCTTCCTCTTCCGAACAGTTTGGGTTTGCCTATCGGATACATAAAAAAAATTAAGTAGATTATGCCCCAAGTTTGTTCAATTCTCATGCACCTTTTCACCCTTTAAGTAAGTTGTTGATTATTTCATTCTCCTATCTTTAGTAGTTTAGGGGCTAACTTTATTATTTAGAGGCTCGGCAAGAATACATTATAAAATGTTGCATAAGGATTGTCCTGGGGTCGGGGCCCCAAATGCTTTTATGGTAGACAACTTGCCAATTATTATATCTGTTACAGAATTAATGTATAACTTCTACATTTATTTGATTGCTGATTCCTAAAGTGAACCCCTAATGCTTTTTTTTGCAATATGTTGTTAATACTGAAAGTAAACAAAATCATACATTTTATAAAAAAGTTTAATAAAAACTTACTAAGCAATAGGCTTGATGACTGGATATGAAAATCAAAATTCTAATTAATCTGTCAGTTAGATAATACATATTTTTTGCTTTTTCAAAATAATAACTTTTTCACAATTTTACCCAACTTTCAAACAGGCGTTTGGTACGGGACATGTTGCTGCTCCACGATGCGTGCTCAGGGTCTCTGGATTGCTGCGACTTGTTGTCAGCACTTCTAAGAATAAAAGCTACTACCCACCGGACCAGGCATACTACTTTATATGCTGTGCCCTTCAATTGTACGAAGTATGGTTCCAACTGCCTCGCAAGTCGTCTTCCACATACGTATAATTCTTTATTCGAGTCATTTAACCCGTTTTATCTGAGCAGAACCTCATTCAGAAGGATGATTACTGAGCATCTGCCGCCCACTTGAGTTGCCCAGTTTGATATCATTCACACACGCACTGACCTTCATACACACACACACAAAACATCAACACAACACCTGCCATTCCAAACTTCTTAATTTCTTTAATATATAATGTATTGCTCACCTATCTATTGTAGCTTTGTACTTCCTTTTGTTATTATGACTTAACTTCACTTTTTTATTTTGTTAATGTAGTTAAGCACCCTACCTCAATGCGGCTGTTACCGTAATGTTAGTTTGTACGTGATAAGCCTATAAAATGTAAATCCGTAATTGGCCAATGTTAAACACATATGTATCCGATAGTAATAATTCTGTAATTTCTGCTGTGGATTTTATCTCACTAAAATAATAAATAATAATAATAATAAAAAAATACTATGATAAATCGCATATGATCAAACTCCTAAGTAAAATTTGTACTTAGGAGTGACGTCACGCTACATGTTTTCTCAATGTATCACCTTTATTTTTTTAATAAGTAAAAAAAATATGTGTCCAATATTTTTTATCTACAAGATGGACTAATTATTAAAATTTAGTCATCATCCCTATTGTTACATGTAGAGTGATAAATAGGCAAAACTAACCAATTGTATAAATTCTTGGTTATAACAACTATGTTAACAAACGGTCTAGATGGAATGTGTAATGAAATGGTTACAAAATGTCCATGTAGTGACTCAAAGGTTTTACTGATTGTTTACATTGCCAATTAAAAATCATCAATTCTTCATTCAAGCTACCAATACAAGTAGCTTGAATGAAGAATTGATGATTTTTAATTGGCAATGTAAACAATCAGTAAAACCTTTGAGTCACTGTACAGGCTATATTGAAAATATTGAATGGTTTTTAAGCTATTACTGCCAATTGGCTTCAGTTTGTTAAATCATTATGACATTAAGATGTTTTACATCCATGTCCTTTCTCAATTTTTTCAGCTTTTGAATCTTAATTGATCCTGACATGGCTGGATTACTTCAACACATAATAAGCATTTATTTTATTTAACATAAGCAAGAAGTATTTGACTTCACTCTCATAATGATTAATGTTGTAAATATAAAAACCATTTTTTTTCAGATTCCACATCCATCATTAATAATTAATGTTTTATGTACAAAGAACACATTATAACTTGTATTTTCATATTTAATAGTTTATTAACATAATAAGTATCAGACCCTAACATTTTGACCTTGTCACATGATATCTTATAAGAACAACTGCCATTAAACACTCTCCTTGAGTAGACAGCATTTAAACTATGTCAGGTCGAACTAGATAAGCTCACAAATGTCTATACTCAAAGAATACAATGTTGACTCATTGGCATGGCACATTTAAACCTACCAACCAGGTGTTCAAAAGTATTAAACTATTAAGCTAAGCACTGTTAAATGAGCCTAATCAATGATACAAGTAATGGTTTTGGAAGAAATGACAAAACAATAGTAAAGAGCGGGAAGCTTAAAGGCTCTCACTTATTTGATACATGAGTAATTTTTTTATGATACTGTTTTCATTATAACAACTATAGTTAACATTTTTATTAGGTAGAATATTTGGAAATAAAATCTTAGTCCTATGTATGGCTCCATTTCCTATACTCTGACCGGGAATGTGTATTACTGGCTCATTAGTTCTATTCCTTGTGTGACTTAGAGAAATAGATAAATTTATTAAAATCTGGTTGAAATCGAAACTTTAGGCCTTCTTAGAGACAGAGGGAAGAAAACAAGACAGGTGATAAAAGACAAACATCAGCTTCTTCATTTGTAACATACAATTTGTATTAGTTTACCTCCACATATGTTATTTGTAGCATTTATGACAAAACTAGATTAATGAACTGATAATGATGGGATAAAGTAGACAATTCATATCAAAATGTAGCACTGGTTAAGCAAATAGGAAGTGCTCTAAATGGGACAATGAATAAACAGTTAACCTGCACAGCTGTCAAAGTAGTTCAAATTGAACTACTTGTACCCTTAGATTTAAAACGGCAAAGACGTAGTGTAGAGAAGCTCAAAGTTCACAAATATAAGATTTATTGCGCAAAACTATGCAACATAGTATCATAACCTACAAAGAAAAGAATAATTGTAGAGTACAGTTAGGGGAGTTGAACTCACCGACTGCTGCGAACTCGTCCGGCGTCCGGCCGCCGGCCAGCAGCCAGCGGCACCAGTCGATCGTCTCCCACTCATCGATGGCCTTGCTGGGGTTCAGCAGCACGTCCAGCAGCGGCCCGAGGTGCTGAGGAGATCCGCTCGCGCAATCCGCATGGATATATGCAGCTGCACCTCTCTTCCCCTTCTTCATTAACACTTGTGCCGTAGAAATCGACATTGTAACACTTTAAATCCACCAGCACACAATGTACACATAAACCACCGTATTATTTCGGTCACTCACGGAAGAAACACCATTTCGAGTTTTACATAAGGCAATGAACTGTGGCCCGTAACGCTCCCGCGGTCGAACATGGTGCGGGCACGTCGCAAGAACACTATCGGTTGAAACTCGCGAACACAATAATTCAATAATAAATTAATGTTATTAAATCCCGATAAAAATAACTTTCATATAAATTACACAGAGAAATAAGCATTACAGAAACAACTCGACCTTTCGCGTTTTTTTTTTTAATGTTATCGTATGGCAATAATTGTCATAGTGTAGCCGTACTAAAAATAAGTTTATAGTCTGTGGATATTTTTAGCTGTGAACTGTGAAAAACGAAATGAAAAAAAATTCAAAAAACTGTTCTTAAAAGTGTAAATCTATTAATTTCAAACAATGTATATATATACTTCTTTTTAAATTTTCCAATAGTGACTTACAATAATCAATTTCAAGACTACTATTACAAAAATGCAATACGGACTGAAGGATTACTCCGAATTCCGATATTCGAAGTTCGTATCATGCCATCCCTCTCGCTCTCATGTTAAACTGTATCTAAGTGAGCGGAGTGGTGCCATACGAACTTCGAATATCGGATTTCAAAGTAGCCCCTCTGGCGCCCTTGATCATAGCACTATCTTGGTCACACCTGCTAAGCCCGTTTAAGTGTGAACGAGATAGTATCATGATCTCGGTCGCCAGTTTGGTTTTGCGTTGACTCTATACACATTACAATAAATAATACACATTTTGCCGAACGGTGAAGGCACCCATGTTATCTTGTTCTTTTGATAGGATTTCAAAATGAGATGACATGCTTGCTCCGAACTATTACTCCGTACTCCGAAACACAAAAATCGAAGTTTGTTACGTGCTGTCTCTCTCGCTCTCATTGTATACTGTGTTTGAGTGAGCGAGAAGAGAACTTCGTTTTACGGATTTCGGAATAGTCCCTCTGCCTAGTCAGAGGGGCTACTCCGAAATTCAATAAACGAAGTTCGTATGGCGCCATCCCGCTCAGTCATTTACAGTATAACATGATAGCCAGAGGGACAGCGCGTTACGTACTTCGTTTTTTCTGTTTCGGAGTAGCCCTTCTGGGCGAATGTGTAAACGGGCATAGATCGGTGGTCGTTCCAAAATATGGGTTAGTAACATTGTAATGTAAAATGCATATTTTTAAACTTTTGCCGTACAGAGAGCCAGACAGAATTTCGATATTTTAAGTTCATAATGTGCAGTCTCTCTTTCTCTATTTAAACCCTTTTTTAGTTTGGTTCCCTATGTTGCATCATATTAACTGTTATCACTGACCTTCATATATTACCACTGGACTGGCTGTTGTCTTCTTTTTTTTCCTTTGCTGTTGTCTTCTTATTTTTGTACGAATTTGATTATTTTGACGCTGTAGGCACTGGTAGGAAAATACAAGAGCATGGCTTATAGAGGTAAGGAGGCCAACCGCATATTTGAAAACAGATGAAAAAGTGTCCAGCGGAAAGCAGTGAGGTAAATAATAATGCCAAATCTGTTCAAATGTAATAATAATAATAATAATAATAATAATAATAATAATCGTTTATTTGTTCAGCATAGGTAGGTGCTAAAATACATTAGGGTCTTAAAAATTAAATACAGTATCACTATGTTGGGCCCTCAGGCATACAAAATTTATGTGTAATTTGGTGTGAGCCGTGTGGTACACATCTCCACTAACTACATGGTGTCTGTTAAGAAATCTATCACTTTATAATAGGCTTTACTAACAAGAAATTTAAACAATGCTTTTTTAAAATCAGCTATGCTTTCTATATTAATAATTTCTTTTGGAACCTTGTTGTACATTGTAGGTGCTGTACCAAGTACACTTTTACGACACAGAGCGGTTTTACAGGACATTGCGACTAATTTATTCCTTAGACGTGTACTATTAAAGGTCTGGAACAAATGCAAGTTACGTTTTACAAACAATATGACTTCGTAAATGTACAGGCAAGGTAGAGTTAAAATTCCTAATTTTATAAAGTATGATTTACAAGAATCACGATGGTGTAGACCACATAAAGATCGAATGCACCTTTTTTGCGCTCTGAATGCAATTTCTCTATCAACCGAGTTTGCCCAGAATATAACTCCATACCTTAAAGTTGACGTTACATATGCTTGATAGGCATTAAAAACTACATTTTCGTTAACAACTTTTCTTAATTGATATAGTGCGAAGGAGAATTGATTTAACTTTTTACATATTATGTCGATTTGGTTTCTCCACGATAGCTTATTATCAACACTTATCCCTAAAAATTTTGTAATGTCAGTTTGTTCAATTTTCCGGCCCTTATAATTTATATTTAAATTTGTAATATTATTAACTCTTTGTTGAAATGTCATTATTTTAGTTTTGTCCAAATTTACTTTCAAATTATTATTAGTAAGCCAATCTATAATATTTCCTAGAGCTTTGCATATGTCAGTTTCGAAAGTCTTCAAGTCTTTGCCGGTGAATATTATTGTACTGTCATCTGCAAAGAGAACCATGGGAGACTCGGTTACTCTTGGTAAATCATTTATATAGATAATGAACAATAATGGACCTAAAACACTCCCCTGTGGGACACCACACCGAATGTGTCGCAATTTCGATAAATAGATAAGTTCGATTTTAGTTTTACTATTTAATCTATTGATTTGAGTTACTTGCCTACGGTCACTTAAATAAGATTTGATCAGGTTATGTATGTTTCCCCGTATTCCATATGTATATAATTTGTCCAAAAGTATTTTATGGTCAACAAAATCAAACGCACGAGACATGTCCATATATAGAGCCGCTACTGGGATTTTACGATCAAGATTTGTTAAAACTAAATGCATAAAATCATAAATGGCCATATCTATAGATTTTCCTTTGCGAAAGCCCTTTTGTTCTTTTGCAAATAAACAGTTGCCTTCGAAGTAGTTATAAATACAGTTATGAATGTATTTTTCTATGATTTTTGAAAAAATTGATAGTAGAGCCACCGGTCTGTAGCTACCCAAGTCTTCCCTATTACCTTTTTTAAAGAGAGGCTTAATGATAGCTATCTTTAGTCTTTCCGGAAACTCACCATATTCAATACATAAATTTATTACATAGCTCATTATTGGAGAAATTATAAGTGATGCAGCTTTCACAACATTCGTGCTGATGCCATCATAGCCAGTACTATTACTATTTTTTAACGATTTAATTATTAATAAAATGTCATGAGAAGTGGATGGTTTCATAAATATAGATTGAAATAAATTGCATGTCATTGTATTCATAAAATTAAATTGATTATTATTGGTTTGTTGATTATGATTATTATTGATGTTATTAGATGTCTGTTCAATAAAATAGTCATTAAATTCGTGGGCTATCTCATTGGGGGATGTTACGCATTTGCCATTTGATTGTATTCGTGATATAATATCATTTGGCTGTTTGATTTTATGCTTATTAATAATGTTCCATGATGCTTTTGTTTTATTACTCGATTTTTTTATATAGTAATCATTTTGAGCTTTTTGCGTGAGTTTAATAATCCTTTTAAGGTTCTTGGAGTAATTTATAAATTTTAATTTGTTTTCTCCTTTATTATTTTTAGAAAGCCTGTATTTCCAAAGAAGACGACGCTTTTGCTGACAACATGTTTTTATTCCTTTACTGATCCATTTCGGTTTTACCACTTGAGTTATTTTTTTCTTTTTCATAGGAAAACACAATTTATAAAACAATTCAAATTGATCAGCAAAGTTATTAAAGGCCTCATTAGGAGTGTTTGCCATATAAACGTCATTAAAGCTAAGACATTGTAAGTACTCTACGAATCTCATAATGTTTTCTTCATTCAAATCTCTTTGCATTTTAAACCAATGTGTGAAAATACTTGTTTTTTTTACCGGACATTTCAAAAGCTGAGCTGTGTGATCAGAGAGGGCTAAGTCAATCACCTCAGCTGAGCTGCCGCGCACGTTATGTATGATGTTGTCAATGCAAGTATTACTGGATAATCTGGTCGGTTCCAATATTGATAATTTTAAGTTATAACTTGTGACTAAGTTTTTAAATTTTATTGATTGTTGGGTCCTTTTTAAAATATTTATATTAAAATCCCCGCATATTACAATTTTTTTATTCTTATAGCATACTTTATTGCAAATTATATTTAATATACTAAAGAAAACATCAATACACTGTTTACTATTTTCAGGGACTCTATATATACTTACAATAATAATTTTGTGATCAATTAATTCGATAGCTGCACATTCCACAACATTTGGTATGGATATATTTTCAAATACGTCTAACTTACTATATTTGTGTATGTTCCTAACCAAAATACATGATCCACCGTTTCGGTTGTTTCTGGAGTAATATGATACGAGCTTAAAATTAGGGATGGCTAAATGATATTCATCACCCAATTGCATATTATGCTCTGTGGCACAAATAATATCTATCTTTTTGCCCATTTCCATTAACTCCTGTAAGTGAACACTAAGAAGATCTGATTTATTTATAATGCCATTTATATTCTGATGTAGTATATGAATATGGTTATATACAACGGGCTCTTCCACCATTAATTTTATCGAATTATTACATGATTGTTGAGATTTCTTATGGATAAAAAATGTAAGCTATTATAAAATGCCTTATTTACATTAATTAAAGCGTCATTTAAACAGCATGCTAATTTGTATTTCCCCTTATAGTTCAGCTTAAAGCCATTTAAGTAGTAATCTTCTATTCCAAAATAAACACTATTAGGTTTTTGAAGCCACACATAAGAGTGATTTACATATTTCGCATGCAACGCTGAATTAAACCTATTGACATAATTGTTGAAATCTCCTGCATATTTATTTAAGCTATGAGGAATGTCACATATAATTACATTGGTGTGAGCACATTTGTTAACAATGTTTTCTAAGTTACTCATAAGTTTTTTTAGCGGAGTTACGTTATAGTCGCTCCCTCCACACATGATGACCAAGCAGTCACTTTTGCCGAAATTCACGATTTTCATCTCTACATCGCGAAGTACACGTTCCGTGGTTCCTTGATTAATAATGTCTGCCATGAAGTCATAGTCGTTCTTGCGCATTTTCGATAAAGGTTTTAACATGTCCGCTCCATGAAAGTCGGATAAAAGTAACAGTTTTGGCTTCTTCTTAATTAAATTATTTTCGGATAGGCTGTTTAGTGGCGTTGAGGTTGGAGTTTTTTCGGTGGGTATGGTGGACTTTAGACTCTTATCAATAACAGTTGAGTTTACATGCTTCTCTAATTGCTTCACAGTTTTTTGTAATGACTTAGTAGTTAAATGAATTCGAGAGAGAGCCGCCTCGCTTTTCACCACCGTATCAGATTTTCTTTTCAATTCATTTTTAGATGTAAGTGCCCTACTCAATTTGATTTGGAGGTTTTTTATTGTTTGTCTCAAAGATGTAATTTCATTTTCTAAGTGTTTTATTTTACTTTCATAGACCAAAATCGCATTGTCCGCACTGCTGTTGTTTGTTGTTGTCGCACAGTGCTTTGAAATTTTAATTGGTGAAGTTTGTCTTGTGGAGTCATTGTTCAGTAATTGTATATATACATTCAGTTTTCTTTTCAAGTTATCTATCTCTTTCTGTTGTGTTGCATTTTCGCTGTTTAACCTTGCTACTTCATCGTGAGCGGAAGACAGCTCGGCGTGGAGTTCTTCTACTTGTACCTTTAATGTTGCAACTGAAGATGTATCCACAGTTGACATATTAGGAAGGCTACTAGGACTATTGAATGTACTATCTCTCAATGTGGAGTTAACTATGTCTTCTTCATTTAATGTTTGTGACAAATTCTCGCAGGAAGCAAATTTCAAAGGTAGTTTTTTACGATTCCTATGTGTTACATAATCCTGGGGTGTCCTCGAGGTATCGGGTTCACTCGTGGGTTGTTTTGGCGTGACAATGTAGCCGTTGCTTCTCAGTTCCAGTCATGTCATCAACTAATTTCTAAACATTTTTATCGAAATGCTACTCAATCCCTCGTTTTTCTTCTGATTTAAATATTCAACCATGTCCAAAATGATTTATCGCGTTTTTTTTATATTTTACAATATGTTATTTTACTCACTTGCTACTGTGGTGCCACCAATTTAACCCACTTTGTCTCACACTTTGGATGTCATAGAGATTTTTACACGAGAGTCCATGAAACTAAAATTAGTGATATCATCTGTAACGGTTCCCCTTGTTTACGCATTTTTTTTTGTCCGAATCATGATTTGGCCGAATTTATAATTCAGCATAATGCATTTTTTTCTGAACACTTAAACTTTTCAAGATTTTTTTAAAATAAACCTAACCTAACCTAATGTATACAACTGGATAATGCCTTTAAAACTCCTGAAAATTGTACAGTTTCTGAAGAAACTGCATTATGCCAAAATATGAATTCGGCCAAATGATGATTCGGACAATCGAGATTATGCCACATAAGGGGAACCCCATGTGTAACTAATATATCAATGTATCTGTTGGTTACTAGAAATATTATTTTAAATTTCATAAAATGGCGCAGATATACTATAGAATGCGACATCTAATCTAACGAGAAATATCGCTCGTCTCATGCGTGAAATTACACTAGCAATAAAACTTGCACAAGCTAACTTCTATAATTTTCGTTTGCATGGAATAAAAATAAGGCGACTTTAAAGTAATGAAATAATGATCTTTATTCTGTAAGTAGGCCACAAGGGCACTTTTACTAGTTTGACTCCACGGCGTTTCCCAAGAGGAGATCAGTGTGGAGTGGCACTGCCGAAACAAACTCAACAGTCACTCAGTTTTTCGAAATAACTCTTATATTGATTACAATATTTTGTACCCACCTAGCTAAAGTAATGTAAATAGGCCAGTAAAAAAAAAAAAAACGACATATTAAATAACACTCTATATGAATATCTTAATTTTATTCAAGCCATAGAACAAAATGAATATAAATACAGAATATTTACATATCTCAATCGAATAATATCGATATGGCCTTCTTGGAATAGTTTACAAGATTAGTTGTACTTGCTGACCATGGGGGCATTTCAAATTCATCCACAAAATTCGCTGTCTAGACTGTGTTTTTTTATATACTACTAAAGTGGTAAACAAGCTTACGGCTTGCCTGATGTTAGGCAGTCACTGCAGCCTATGAACGCTTACAAAACCAGGGGCATTATGTGCGTGTTGCCGACCCTTTAAGAACCTATTTTTTTTTTTGGCTATACCACAGATTTAGCCAGTGTCATGTCGATTTTGAAAAAATAATAAAAAATAAAAATAAAAACGACTACGAACGTGCCAAAGCAAAATTTTATAGTTGCTAATCCTAGAAAAAAAAGGATTAAGTGTTATATAACTGTTATCAAATTAAATTACAAAACACCTTATTAGTGAAACATTACACAACTACGTGGATATTAATTTAATTGTTAATAATTATTTATGTTATATCTTTAAGTTATTAAGTTGACAGAAAGAGCCCAAAGGCCAAAAAAATTCCTTTGTCTTTTTTTATTTGGATTAATTGTAAAATATGTGTCGGGAATGGAGTCTAAAGTTTGATCAGCTCCTTATAAAGCTCTGAATTATTGTACAGAGGGCAAGCAAGAAAGATATGATTCAAGTCTCCTTCGTCCAGGCCACATTCGCATATGGAGGAGTTTCGGATGTGTATCTTGGCCAAATGCGATGGGGTACAGTAATGACCTAGTCTCATTCGAATAATGGTGGTACAAAGTTGTTTTTCAAGAACTATCTTGGAGAACCACGGTTTTCTTGAGATTTTTGGAGTTACTTGTACATATAGCCTTCCACGTTTTTTGCTTGAAGCAGTCCACAAAGAAGACCACTTGGAACATATGTTTTGACGATAATGGAACTAAGTCATGGCAATAGTTTCTAAAAGGAACTTTGTCGCCGCATACAATTGCTTCCTTTGCGACCTGGTCCGCTCTTTCATTCCCAGTGACTCCCGAATGTCCCGGAATCCAAACCAAAGCAATCTCGTAACCCTTATTTTTACATTTTAAAAGATTTTCCTTAATTTCATAGATAATATGATTATGGAATTTCACAGAGAATGGATTGGAGAGTAAGGCCTGTAAACAGCTCAGGGAATCCGAAAAGATGATAGCTTTTTTAATTTGAAAAGAAGGGCATATTTCACACTTTCCAATTCTCCTATGCACTCGCCAGTAAAAACGGAAGTTTCTGGAGGGCATTTGATTTTCTGTACGATGTTATACTGTGAATAAAAAACTCCAACCCCCACACACCCTACCGGGTTTAACTTGGATGCGTCACAGTATATCGTATGCCAGTCCCGCCACTCACGACTGAGTATCTCACAGAGATACTCATCAGCATGTGGGTCATCGTGAGATATGTCAAAATTAAGGATAACTCGTGGTCGATGAGTAATAGCTTCATATGAGTATTCAAAAAGAGGAAGTTGAGGAGAGTGAAACACCGGGTCTTTATATGATTCGAATTGAATTAAACTTTTTACAAGGAGAGGAAGGCCCTTATGGTTTGAACCAGGGGCTATTTTGAGATCATATAGTCGATGTATGATAGGATGGTGGGAGAATTGGAGGGCTCGGAAAAGATAGCTGTCGGCTAAGTATTGCCTACGTAAGTTAAGAGGGGGCTCAGCGCATTCTACTTGCAGGGCATTAGTAGGGCTAGACCTCATAGCTCCTGTAATAATCCGAAGGGCTTTATATTGAATTAGGTCCAATTTTGTCAATCCAGTTTTATTCCCTGGGTCTAAAAGATATGTTCAGTAGTCCATTATACTTCGCACTATTGCATTGTATAATAATCGAAGGGAGGTTGGATGAGCGCCCCACCAAACTCCCGAAAGACATCTTAGGGTATTGAGACCTCAAACAAGAGATTGGCTGGTGAATATGGCGTACTGTGGTGCTTAGACTTATTTTTTTCTCAAGGCGGGAGGAAGAAAAGGATGCCATGTGTTACTTACCCGGTTAGGATTGGTAGGATAATAGCAGTAAATTTATTCGTTTTGGAACGTGCTTACCTTTGTTGCGGGACAAGTTGTCAACCTGTCTTCTCATAGTTCTCATTGCGCACAGTGGTCGGAAACTCTCTTACAAAAATAAGATGTATGGCGATCGAGTTACTTCACCAACAACATAATAGTGAATAAGGTAATGGCAACACTGATGGGATGTCATTCGTGTCGAATCCTGACGTCTGTTAACCTAATGGTGGTTTTCATTCATTTTGATAATTATTCTGAAGTTTTTGAAATTTGTTGTGGCGTTGAGTTGAGCAAATTTGCTCCGCCGCTCAATTAACTGTGTGCGTGAAATATTGTAGAGACAGAGACTCGTTATGTTTTGAAATAGACTCGTGGTGTTTTGAGATAATGTTTCTTAACAAAGGTTGCTAACGAGAATTTTCCATTGACCAGGGGGCCCCGTGTGCTCTTATGGAATAAACGGTACCTATTCTTAGGAGGTATACTTAGCATTAAACCTCTCAGTAGATTATGTATTTATCACACATTGTTATTAAAGAACTAATAAACTATTAAATTTTTGTAAAATTTCAATGTAAATTTCAGTTTATTAAGAATTTAATAAAGTTTTCATCACATTTATGATTTGTTTAATTTTTACTCGAACAGTAATTCTGATTATGAAAGTCGTGCTACAGTGAGTGTGAGTAACTTCGGTAATTACCGGATATGGTAAACCCTACTCTGGACGTAATCGGTTTTTCACTACACTACTTTTAAAATTGTGATGACATGGCAACATTAGATTTTTCTTATATTGGTGGAGCATTCACCCGATGGTAATACAAATCGTTCAGAAAAAAAAATAGTATGAAGTTTCGTCTCTTAAAACGTAGTGATTATATTCTCTTTGATTGCGCATGTGGTTTCTGCTATGGGTTGGCTGTTTCCATATTGATTAATTGATTGCCTTTGCCTTGCCTTTCTTTCGGATTTAAGCATCAAAGGCAATGGTTGTGCTCAGTGTGTGGTGGCGTCGGTAAATTACTATTTCGTAGTTTCAACGAATTGGTAGAATATCGTCAATATACATAGTTTGCTAGATATTGAAAAAGTTTGTGTACTCGAAAGCGTTACTTAGGTAGTTAAAATGGGGGAAGAAAAAAAGGTTATGTTTCACGAAATGGAGCTGGACGATAGAATAATCAAGGTAAACTATCTTAAAGTTCTAATGATATCAAATTATTAATTAGTTTCGTAAACATATTGCATTAAATGTTCTTGATATTTTATTTTTAGGCTATAGCGCAGTTGGCGTGGTCCGCACCGACTTTGATCCAAGAAACTGCAATACCCCTGCTGTTGGAAGGGAAGGACGTCCTCATGCGAGCAAGAACGGGATCCGGGAAAACAGCTGCGTTCACCATTCCTGTTATACAGAAGATTTTGCATTTAAATAACACCAGTAAACATCAATGTATTCGAGCCTTGATACTGTCACCAAGCAAGGAGCTGTGTGGGCAGGTCAGTTATTTTAAGACTAGTTTTGTGCGCATGTGCGACTTTTCCATAATCAATATTGTTGTCTGGGGGCTGGGAATCTATCTACTTGACTATTGCCTACCTGCCAACATCTAAGTTTCCACACTCCAAATATAATTTTAAATTCGCATAAACCATGTAAATAAGTGGGTGAGAAGTGTGAGAAGCACATTGTTTTAAATTAAGAACAGACAAATTATGTGGCTGCTTAAATCTTCATTATCGGTACACTTTTTATCTGTTGAGTGATTTACACATATCACTACTCTCCTACAAGCAAAAAAATGCAGTAAGTACCTAAGCTGTCTACAGTTCGGTAGTTAACAAGGAATCCTTATTATATCTATCTATCTCTATCTGTCAATGACTTGTTCCGAGACTAGATTATAGGACTACTTCAAATATATCATTTATTTGATGAACGCAAATAAAATATAGACAATTAAGGGTGGCATTCTACTTTTACTCTATTCCACTAGGTACATTATTAAACTTTTCAACAAATGGGTATAATTATTGTGATCAATATGATATGCAAATATATAGCTAGTCGTAAAATAGCATACCTACGCAAACTTAATGTCCCAGTCAGCTCGAGGTTTTGTGTGGCAGTAAGTGGAAGTCACAAGTGCACACATAAAAATTAAAATTAAAAAGTGAATTTGCTTTGTTGCAATAAGATTACCTTTTCTTACATAAGTGCCATTGTTTAAGCAGTGTGGTGTCAACTGTTAATATCTGTGTTGTACATGATATTAAATGTGAACATAGATGTGTCTTTCTAATTCTTGGACATAAAGTTGTTTTAAATTAGCTGATTTTTAATTTCAGCTTAATTGACATCACAAACAGTGGGGATTTTAGATACACTGGTAAGTGTGAATGGTTTTTGAAATGTATTTGCTATATGTATATTTTCTATTTTTTATTTGCGTTCATTGTACCTATTTTTCTTAGTATATTTAATTTATTAGTATGTGTATGTTAGTATCTAAAAATCAAGACGTTTGTTTTTAATAGATATTGATACAGAAAATATTTTGTTTCTTAGTGTTGTCTATTACTATTGTTGGTAGGCTTTACTTCAGCAGCACTTTTTATTTCAGATAGCATCAGTGATCTCAGATTTAACTCTAAAATGTGCAAGGGAAGTGCGGTGTATAGACATCTCTGCAAATGGCGATATGCAGACACAGAAGTCGCTGCTTTCAGACAAGCCAGACATAGTGGTAGCAACCCCATCAAAGGCCCTGGCCCACCTGAAAGCGGGCAACATGAGGTTGAAGGACGATCTGGCCATGCTGGTGGTGGACGAGGCTGATCTGGTGTTCTCCTTCGGATATGAAGACGAAATCAAGGAGTTGTTAGGGTAAATATGGTACATATACTTATAATATGTTTTACTACCGTGTCATTCGCTATAATAGTTTTATAATTTTGACTTTTTTAACCCCTTGATGATAGGTTTGACCTGTAAATCTGTGCATCTGTGGCAACAGCTCCTAAACAAGTGGACCAATATTGATTTAATCATTTTTTGTCCGAAATTGGACTTTATCAAAACTTTTAGCAGGTATTCAAGATTATATAATTTTTGTAGATGTATTGGGGTTTCAACTTCAACATATTGACAAGGTGCTAAAGTACACAACATTATTCTTAGTTACTTTTCAGCATTTTATTTTGTACCTTTTATTAGAAGTTTGATTTTATTACATATGTGTTTTCTGTGAACCTGGCATCAGTGTTTAGGGACTGAGGTCTTAGTGTGGGACCTTCACCTGGAGACACCATCCCCCCTGGATGTGCCAATGATACAGGAAAAAGATTTCTCCCCTGGTACAGGGCCCATCAAATGCTTCAACTAGTATACAGTATACCCTAGTCTCTTGTGGGTCTTCCACTGGGTGGCACCTTGTTCCTGCGGTACTGTTCATATCCACGCAAGAATAAGGTTTTACACCCGGTGTGAGATCACTGAATTCGTCAGAAATAACTCATCCGTCAATGAGACTGACATTGATGACATCAATGTGGATCTTTCAGCATTGCCTTCGCTTATTCTTATTTCGCGCAGAGATAAGGTTTGTGAAATCTGGTCTGATACTGATTAGAACTGACCACAGCCAAAGTGTTGGTTTTTCACCCACCCACCCGGAGATACCATCTGCCTGTCCTTGTTTTCATCACATGCAAGAATTCCCACAGGTTTCACCCACCGTGCAATACTTCTGAATACTGGATTGACATCCATAAGAACTGCGGAAACTAGCAACTGCCAAAGAAACCTACGTCAAAATGTGCCTCTTTCACCCAGAGACACCTTATGCTTGCGCTTGTTCCTTTCACGCAAAAATAAGGTTTCCCTGGCGGTGCGAGACATCTGGAAACAGCTTAGACACACATGAACTGCAGCCACGGCCAACAGTCAAAGCTGCTCATGGAAGCGTTGGTCTTTCACCCAGACACCATATGTGAACGGACAGTGCGAGAAAAGCATTGGGCTAAAACATAGGCACTGACAATTATTGCTAAACAGCTAATTTACTTCATTGATTCTTTGGTTGACAGCTAGACATTGTGTTGATTCTGCATTTGTAATTTTTTTGTAATATTGAGCAAAGTTTAAATGAAGATATCAATCTAGAGAGGCCATTGCTTTGGAGACAAGAAACCACCATCAGCAGCGTGAGTCTTTCAACCGGATATACCATATGCTTGCAATTGTTATACAACCAAATATCATAATACCATGTTCCTATTACGTTGCATTGTCAAAACAGACTAGTTTCAAAATGTCTAAAAGTTGAAATGACTTACACCTACTTCTTAAAATACCATACTCTTGATGTAACTATAATTCAAATTAACTTTATCGTGAATTAACTAACTTTCAACTCAACCACGCCCCAAAAGTCTTAAACTTATATTATCTTGATACAAAACTGTCACAAGGAAAAACATCAAATGCTCAAAATACCTAAAATTTAATTCATATGGAAAAATATCTAATTTTCGGAATTAAGAATAACACTGTATAAAGTGAATTATTCATAAATAAAATTGAATATTTCGTCAGGTAGTACAGAATAGCCGTTGCGGGAGTTATAATCGGTTTTATTTTCTTTCCTGAAAAAAACTGGTCACATTTTAATGCCTAGTCAAAATTTTAGGTATTATGAGACAATGTCATTTTGTCTTTGGGCCTGACAGTTAAAGGTATTTTTGAGTTTTGGTAATTATGAAACTATTGCGATTTAAACTTCAGTTCTTCTTTTCTTAATGATAATTTGGCTTTTGGGGATTTGAAGAAATTGTCCTTGATGAAAAATGACAATTTATTATATGGGAAACAAATTTATTTGAGCCTTTTGTTATTTTGGAACTAAGCCAATGTGAGATTGAGTCAAAATATGTAACCTGGTATTATGCTACTTGGTTGTAACGGACCGGTGACTTGCAATTGTTGTTATTTCATGCAGGTGTTACCAGTGGTGCGACACTACTGGCCACTGGTCCGATACCTGACATAACATGTTACCAGTGGTGCGACACTACTGGCCACTGGTCCGATACCTGACATAACATGTTACCAGTGGTGCGACACTACTGGCCACTGGTCCGATACCTGACATAACATGTTACCAGTGGTGCGACACTACTGGCCACTGGTCCGATACCTGACATAACATGTTACCAGTGGTGCGACACTACTGGCCACTGGTCCGATACCAGACATAACATGTTACCAGTGGTGCGACACTACTGGCCACTGGTCCGATACCTGACATAACAGCAGACCTTATCAACAATAACTTATATTATATAGGTGTAGCAAATTTCAACCGAAATTGTGGATTAAGGTTACTATCGATAATATTATATGTTTAATTGTTTAAATTGATAGTTTCCATATATATAGCGCAATGCCATGATCGCTGCCCCAACAATGTTACCAAATTTACTGTCACTGGATATCACCATGTTTTTGTCTGTTATTGTCCCAAACAAATACCAATAAAATAAATGCTGTGTTGAGACCTTAAAGCATCGGATAGTGAGATACAAGCCATCATCAGCAAAATGAGTCGCACTCGGGGACACCGTACGCCTGCGTTTGTCTTTATCACGCAGGGTAAGGTTTTACCTACGGTGCGAGTCTTCCGAGAGCCGAGAACTGCAGGCTCTATTCCTATTAATGATTCAAGATGTCTACTTGGTAATTCACCCGGAGACACTGCTTTGGTCGACAGCGTTGGGTCTGCAATTTGCAACTTTTTGGTAATGTAATTTTGTAATATAAATGTTTCTTTTTTATGTGAAAATATCACACAATCTTTTACAAAGATCTAAGTAGAAAGAAATAGTAATTGCGATCCAATGCAGTCTAAGCCAGACTCGAACCAGCGTCTCTGTTATACCGGAACAGAGTCCGGAAAATCCGTTTTTGGTTGAATACCAAAAAAGAGAAGTAGATCTTCTGGAAAGGAAAAAAGTAAACCAGTCTCGCAATTCAGTTCTCCTTCCATAGAAAGTTGTGTGTGACATCCATGTAAATACCAAGTCGGTTAATTTATTCAATCCTTAAATTAAGGGTGTTTCTGTCTTAAGTTACTATGTAATTAGCTAATCTAACAACATCTTATAGTGACCATATGAATATTAAAAATCTTTTATGTTTTAAATAAATAGATTGACTTGGCAATCGCACTAAACAATCTAATTTAATATAATATGTATTACTTGTGAGATACATTGTGTTTTCATGCGTGTGCATCAGTGATCCTCGAAGTTCAGTCGTCCTGTTCAGGTTCTTATGGTCAGGTCTCAATTTTTTTTTAAGATTCAAATTATAAATAACAACTAAAGTAATATTTTCTTCTGTTTCCGCGATTATTACTCATTGAAATAAAACAATTTAACGAAATTGAATAAAATGAGATAATATACGCGATATAATCCGTTAAATTGTTTTATTTCAATGAACAACTAAAGTACCTAAGTAAAGTATGATTATTTATATATCTACTAGCTTCTGCCCGCGACTTCGTCCGCCTTAAATTCCTTGAATCACGGATAAGGGTATTTTTCCGGGATAAAAGTAACCTATGTCCTTCCCCGGGACTAAATTCTATCTCCATACCAAATTTCATCCAAATCGGTTCAGCGGCTTAAGCTTGAAGAGGTAACAGACAGACAGACAAACACACTTTCGCATTTATAATATTAGTATGGGTTTTATTTGTTTATTTTCAGCAAACTTCTAACTACTTACCGTTGATCAACGCTTGGCACCGTTCTGGTAATATTCAGGAGTTTAATCCCCTATGACATTGACAGATACCTGCCGAAGATCTACCAGGCGGTGCTGGCGTCGGCGACGCTGTCGGACGACGTGCTGAGCCTGAAGAAGATCGTGCTGCGCAACCCCGTGACGCTGAAGCTGGAGGAGCCGGCGCTGGCGGCCGGCGCGCAGCTTCAGCACTACCACGTGTTCTCCGAGGAGGACGACAAGGCCGCCATCCTCTACGCGCTGCTCAAGCTCAACCTCATCCGGGGGAAGAGCATCATCTTCGTCAGGACTGTCGATAGGTGCTACAAGTGAGTATTATCGGCTGATCACTCACCGCGAGAAATATTAAAAAAAAATCTGACACTCCCATGTGTATTTATACTGACAGCCTGTGAATATGTTCGATCACACCTCACTTACTTCCAAACCTATGGCCAGCGCAACCCTAGGACGTTTCGGTGGCCGCACCTCCTAATACCCCCGCAACGACGGTTGGCAAAGGCCCGGACACAGCTCGGCGTTGTTGGACCTAACATATATAACTGTGTCCCTACAGACATAAAAAAATCAGAAAGTGACACGGCATTGTCCAGGAAACTCAAATCACTGCTTGCCGATCTCGCATGCTATGGTGTAAATGATTTTTTAGAGAAGCACCGTTGACCCAAACACTATAAAAAATAAATGTATGTTAATATAATTATAATGATATGATATAAAATAATACACAATGTAATCGACTTGTAATTGAAATGTACAGTTACCAATAAACAAACTGAATCTGAATTACATCACAATTTTAACCTTTTGAACTTGAGCGCCAAGCAGCGAAGTAATACGATGTGACCCAGACGCCACAGGAATAAAATAACCTCAAATAAAATGGTTATTGCAGAACGAGGTATGCACAGTTTTTGAACGATGAAATTTGCCTGGCATATGTGGAATTGGTAAATCAGGTCATCGAAAATTGATGCGCTCAAAAGGTTAAATAGCACTTCGTTTGACTGCGTGCTGCCTAGCACCGAATAAGTTGGCTCGGCGCTTAACGACTGGCATTCTCGTATCGCTAAAATTCCCTTCCAAGTTCCTTCAGGTATCCTTCGATCTGCGTTAACATATTCGCGACCGGGAACTCACTAGGTGGTCTGCTCGTAGTAAATTTTCTCCCCCATGTCATCGGCTAGGCGTAGCGCTAGCGAAGTCACGGTTGTGAATGTGTTTTTTTTATTTATTACCAATGTCTCTTTTTAACCGACTTCCAAAAAAGGAGGAGGTTCTCAATTCTATGTAAAATATGATTGTTTTTGGTCTGATCATTTCCCTATAGTCATCGAATGTGATTTGCGGCTTTTGACCCCCGTACTACCGAGCATTACAATATCGGATAGAAAGGTTATGTGGGGGGAAAGAACCGAGAAGCGAATAGACGCCTATAGTAAGGAGGCTTATATGAGGCTGAGATGTATCGATTTTGATAACGATTTTATCGGCTGTGCATATAGTTATTGTGATAACGTGACTCACAGGCGTATTCTTGATAGTATGTATCAGCGTATTGTAAAAGCGTTGTGTGATGCAGCGGTATGTGAGAGGGAGGGCAAATGTGGTGGCGGTAAGGGCCCGCGTGTGATGGGGTGGAATAAACACATCGTCGATGCTCACCGGATGGCTAGGTCAATGTTCATGGAATGCGGTAAACCCACGTCTGGTGAAATCGATGACGAGATGTGTATTACCCGTAGGGTATTCAAATCTCGATTAAGGTGGTGCCAGAATCATGAAGATCAGCTAAAAATGGATTTTCTCGCGGAACAACACTCCAAAGGTAACTTTCGAAGTTTTTGGCAAAGTACAAAAAAGGTGAATGTTCGGCCTGGTCTCCCGGCGAGTATCGATGGTGAAAGTGACCCTAAAAACATAGCCGACGTCTTTATGAATCATTTTCGCGTACAGTCTCTGCTGGGACCGACGAGAACCACGCCCGATGCCCGGACCGTAGGTGAAGGGGTAGGGATAAGTTTTACACCTAAAAATGTCGCATATGCGATTAAGTCTATCTCAAAAGGCAAATCTCCGGGGCACGACGGTCTGAGCATCGAGCACCTCCAGCATGCTGGCATGCATGGTCACATATCTAGAGTCTTAGCTATGTTTTATAGCTTGTGTGTGAGTCACTCTTATTTACCCCCAGACATGCTAAAAACCATAGTCGTACCGGTGGTGAAAAATAAAACAGGAGATTTAACTTCTAAAAGTAACTACAGGCCCATTTCTCTTGCCATTGTCATTGCTAAAGTATTTAACGCTATGCTTAATTCACAGTTAGACAAGTACCTGAAACTGCATGACAACCAGTTTGGTTTTCGACCTCACCTGTCCACAGAGAGTGCAATACTGTCTTTGAAGCATACCGTCAGATACTATACTGACCGGGAGACCCCGGTATATGCACGTTTCCTGGATCTCTCCAAGGCCTTTGATCTGGTGTCTTACGAAGTACTGTGGAAAAAGCTTGAGTCCATAAATTTGCCGGTTGAAATAATTAGCATCCTCAAGTACTGGTACGAACATCAGATCAACAGTGTCAGGTGGGCGGGAGCAATGTCGAAAGAGTATGGGTTGGAATGAGGGGTGAGGCAGGGGGGGTCTAACGTCCCCCGCACTTTTCAACCTATACATTAATGGCTTGATCGAGGCGCTCAGCAGTCAGCATGTTGGTTGTCAGATTGACGGAGTATGCCTAAACAATCTTAGTTATGCAGATGATATGGTGCTGCTGAGCGCGTCGGTCTGTGGCCTAAGAAGGCTAATCGGAATATGTGAAGAGTACGCCGTGAGTCACGGGTTAAAATACAATGTGACGAAAAGTCAATGCATGGTTTTTGAGGCCGGCAGTAACAGACCCTCTAACGTGCCTCCCGTACTGCTCTATGGAGCTCCACTTGAGAGAGTGTATGAATTTAAATATTTAGGACATGTCGTTACTGCTGACCTCAAAGATGACAAAGACATGGAGCGTGAGCGGAGGGCGTTGTGCGTGAGGGCGAACATGTTGGCGCGCAGGTTCGCGCGGTGCTCCGAAGGGGTGAAACTGACGCTTTTCAAAGCATACTGCACATCGCTATATACGTGCGGCTTGTGGGCCAACTACACGCAGAAAGGGTAAAACGCGCTTCGCGTACAGTATAATAACGCGTTTAGGGCGGTGATGGGGCTGCCTCGCTACTGCAGTGGGTGGTGAAGATCTGAAGATGGAATCCATGAGGAATTGAAGGAACTCCTCAAATATTGTAGGCATATATATAGCGATTTTGGTATTATAAGAAACATAATAAGCATTTGCATTCAGAAAGTGTAAATTGGTGAAGTGGAACTGATGCAGAAGACCACAGAATGCCATCGGAACTCCTCAATGATAAATGATTTACGGTTGGCGACAAAATATCTTGATTAATTTAGCTAAGCAACTTCATAGTCACAAATTTAAATGTTCCTGATGAGAATGGTACCATCGAATTGATTTGATGATGGAGCCGGAAGGTAGGCACCAGATCTATGTAATAAAATAATGTATCCTAGCCGTGTTTGGGCTTGTTCGAATCGTCACGAGATACACTTTTAAGTAACGATTAACTAAAAAGTGTAAAATAAATAAACATTTAAACAAAAAAGTAAAACCGACTCCAAAAAAACTAAAAAGTAAAAAATAACGCCATAATTCAGTTTCTTCAAATTACTTACAAGTAACCGTTTGTATACTCAATCTATACAGTATATACAATTAATGTTATTTTGGAGTCGGTGCCATCGTGTCATAACTTACTAAAATCGTCAATTTTCAATATTTTACACATTCTTTATATGGTACCGACGCCAAAATAAGATTAATTGTATATACTGTACATACGGTTACTTGTAAGTAATTTGAAGAAACTGAATTATGGCGTGACTTATTAGTTTTTTTGGAGTCGGTTTTATTTTTTTGTTTAATTGGTTATGAGACCATTTTAAGTTCAGAATTGGGGGGTCGGGACTGTGTTAACGGTGGACTAACTAAGGCAATGCCACGATGATTGCGGAAGATTGAAACTCATCTTTCACCGTGCGGGGTCTAGAGACTTTCACTAGGAGGCACCATGCGCCTGCGTTGTTCAGTTCACGCAGGAATATGGTTTTTCCCCCAGTGCGAGTCCTCGACAACGATCTCAGACTAACTGGCAAATTGCGTCGTCAGCTTATTTTGCCTTCGCGCAGGCATGGCACCAGTACGGCGTGATCCTATGGGGGCTAGCACCGATGTCCACCAATTATTTGTGATGCAAAAGAAATGTATTCGCATACTTACCAACAGATGTCAGAGTCGAACTCCGACCTTTACCTACCGGATGAACCATAATCTCAGGAAACAAGATAAGAATGGAGTGCCCTGAAGATATTTTGTCATAGAAAGGGTATTGAGGACAGCAGAGGTGGGCATTATTCGAATAATCTTTTATCTAAATAATTTAATCATAAATATGACGACTCAAACGTGATATGTTTCGGAACTAATCAGTGGAGTGAGTTACACAAACTTGACCAACAAAACTAACCGCCATTAATATTAGGCGGATTGCGCAGGGAGCGATTGAAATCAAAAAACACCCTAAGAATTTCAATTGGGAAAATTCGCTTACAATCATTGGGGTCAACGCTTCCTAAACTTCTCTAGATTTTATATTCACGTCTTTTTATGTACCTAAATGTATGTAGGCAATTTTATTAATTTATTGGACCTAGATCAACAGAACAGGTTTTGGACCCCGGTATATTGACTACAAAATTGTCTAAACAAGTCTCGCTGGATGGGCGTGTTGGTACTCTTAACCCACTTTCACCTAAATGCACTTTTTGGAAAATGGGTAAATTTTGCGATATCTGAGATCGCAACAAGTACATAGTACATTGTTTAAAAGAAATGAGCGGTGTAATACCATACTCTTGATGTAACTTTGCCCTCGTATTGCCTAACGAGTTTGACGCTCGCAATCGCAATCAAGTGTCATAATTTTGTATGGGCTATGACAGTTGATTCCGATACCAAGTGTCAAAATTTCGTTAGGCAATAACCCCGCTATCTTATAGCCCGGTCGGGCTATCTGAGTTAATTTTAATTTATAATCTAAAAGCATGTTTTCAAAGATGGCAGGTCAATCTGGCTTCAAAATATTCATGTTAAAATTTCTACACATTACTAGCTGCTTAGTCTTTTTTTTGTCAGTATTGTCAGGGCTATTTTCAGGCTCTCCATAAATATTGTATTTAAGTCTGGTTTGGGTTCTCTATAGATTTCTGTACAATCATCCTGGATTACGCAGAGCCATATGACAATAATTAAATAATTTATTGTGAATGAAACATGTAAATAAAACATATCGCGGTGGACCCCGTCCGTGGCCGTCATACTTATAGTTAATGGGTGAATTTGTAGTATTTTCTTTTTGTGTTTTTGAAAGAGATTCTAGTTACTAGATCTTTATATTGTTACCATTATTTTGTAGGCTTAAACTGTACCTGGAGCAGTTCAAGATCGGATCGTGCGTGCTGAACTCGGAGCTGCCGGCGGCCGTGCGCTGCCTGTCGGTGGAGCAGTTCAACCGCGGCCGCTACCAGGTCATCGTGGCCTCCGACGAGAAGGCTCTGGAGCAGCCCGACGGCGGCATCCTGCCCATGGCGGAGCGTCAGCCCAAGAAGAAGGTGACCTTACATTATACAGCCTACTGCCACAGACTGCTGTGCCTAGGGCTGTTCCAGCGGTTGCAACCAGGTCATCGTGGCCTCGGACGAGAAGGCTCTGGAGCAGCCCGACGGCGGCATCCTGCCCATGGCGGAGCGCCAGCCCAAGAAGAAGGTGACCTTACATTATACAGCCTACTGCCGCAGACTGCTGTGCCTAGGGCTGTTCCAGCGGTTGCTACCATGTCATCGTGGCCTCGGATGAGAAGGCTCTGGAGCAGCCCGACGGCGGCATCCTGCCCATGGTGGAGCGCCAGCCCAAGAAGAAGGTGACCTTACATTATACAGCCTACTGCCACAGACTGCTGTGCCTAGGGCTGTTCCAGCGGTTGTTACCAGGTCATCGTGGCCTCGGACGAGAAGGCTCTGGAGCAGCCCGACGGCGGCATCCTGCCCATGGCGGAGCGTCAGCCCAAGAAGAAGGTGACCTTACATTATACAGCCTACTGCCACAGACTGCTGTGCCTAGGGCTGTTCCAGCGGTTGCTACCAGGTCATCGTGGCCTCGGACGAGAAGGCTCTGGAGCAGCCCGACGGCGGCATCCTGCCCATGGCGGAGCGCCAGCCCAAGAAGAAGGTGACCTTACATTATACAGCCTACTGCCACAGACTGCTGTGCCTAGGGCTGTTCCAGCGGTTGCTACCAGGTCATCGTGGCTTCGGACGAGAAGGCTCTGGAGCAGCCCGACGGCGGCATCCTGCCCATGGTGGAGCGCCAGCCTAAGAAGAAGGTGACCTTACATTATACAGCCTACTGCCACAGACTGCTGTGCCTAGGGCTGTTCCAGCGGATGTTACCAGGTCATCGTGGCCTCGGACGAGAAGGCTCTGGAGCAGCCCGACGGCGGCATCCTGCCCATGGCGGAGCGTCAGCCCAAGAAAAAGGTGACCTTACATTATACAGCCTACTGCCACAGACTGCTGTGCCTAGGGCTGTTCCAGCGGTTGCTGCCAGGTCATCGTGGCCTCGGACGAGAAGGCTCTGGAGCAGCCCGACGGTGGCATCCTGCCCATGGCGGAGCGCCGGCCCAAGAAGAAGGTGACCTTACATTATACGGCCTACTGCCACAGACTGCTGTGCATAGGGCTGTTCCAGCGGTTGCTACCAGGTCATCGTGGCCTCCGACGAGAAGGCTCTGGAGCAGCCCGACGGCGGCATCCTGCCCATGGCGGAGCGCCAGCCCAAGAAGAAGGTGACCTTACATTATACAGCCTACTGCCACAGACTGCTGTGCATAGAGCTGTTCCAGCGGTTGCTACCAGGTCATCGTGGCCTCCGACGAGAAGGCTCTGGAGCAGCCCGACGGTGGCATCCTGCCCATGGCGGAGCGCCGGCCCAAGAAGAAGGTGACCTTACATTATACAGCCTACTGCCACAGACTGCTGTGCATAGGGCTGTTCCAGCGGTTGCTACCAGGTCATCGTGGCCTCCGACGAGAAGGCTCTGGAGCAGCCCGACGGCGGCATCCTGCCCATGGCGGAGCGCCAGCCCAAGAAGAAGGTGACCTTACATTATACAGCCTACTGCCACAGACTGCTGTGCATAGAGCTGTTCCAGCGGTTGCTACCAGGTCATCGTGGCCTCCGACGAGAAGGCTCTGGAGCAGCCCGACGGCGGCAAATTTTCGTTTGGACTTGAGTTACAGATTATTGATATTTTCAGGCGTTTCTTTGCGGAATTCCATATTACATTAATGGATTATAGTTCCTTTGCATTTTCGATAAATGCTCATCACATGCAAATACAACAAACCATCACCAGACATCCGGACAGTATAATTAGAAAAGCGAAGGAATATAACGGTCGGAAGGAATAATTCGGTCGTAGGGCATTTCGGACATATCGCTACTGCAGTGCCTCGGGCATGTTCGCTGAGGCGCGCACGGCCTGCTCGCCCACCACTATGCGCATGCGCGCCGCGTCCCTTTTTTTTTTTTTTTTTTTTTTTTTTTAAGAGGGGAATATGCGTTACGCATACCACCAGGGTGCAGGGACGGACCCAGGTGGTTATGTGGGACTCCCATGTCGGCTAATGAGGCCTATGGTGTACCCACTAAAACCCCTCCATTTGCCGCCTTTGTGCTATAAGGCGAGGCTGCGGGAACGCCTGAGCACACTACCACAACCTCGCCAGCGGCCGTCCGTACTCCGGACCCGTCTCTGGGAAGACGTTTCTTCCCTTCCTCATCCATAGGGGCGTGCCGGGATGCAGCACACCTGCCTCTAAGGGACCATCTTGCAGGCGGCAGACGTCCCCGTATCTACCGCCCGCAGGTGCCCTTAAGGGGGAAGTCGACGGTCGTAGGCCAGCCGCCGACGTCCCACTCGCTTACGGCGCATTGGCTGAGAGGCCGGATCGTCCTCCATCCCACGCTCTGCCGCTTCCTTCTGCGCCATTACACCCTCGCAGAAGGAGGCAACCGCCTTCCACGACCTGTCGCTACCGACCATGGCTTCCACGACGGTGGGCAGGAAGAAGTCGTGCCCTACTACGGCCACAAGCGCAGCCCGCTGCTCGGCCCAAACTGGGCACACCGCCAGCGTATGCTGTGCCGTATCTTCGGCGTCACCGCACGCATGGCATGCTTCTGTGGGTTCCCGTCCTGCCACCCTGCACAGGTATTTGCCGAAGCAACCATGCCCCGAGAGGACCTGTGTAAGGTGGAAGGAGAGAAACCCCTCTCTCCTTTCGACCCATCTTTCCAGGACGGGCCGGATCGCTCCGATGGTCCAGTGGCCTGCCGTTGGCACCTCCAGCCTTTCCTGCCACTTCTGGAGGAGGAAACGGCGAGAGTCGAGCCTCCACCGCCTGATCTCCTCTGGGAGTGGTTGAACCCCTCTGGCCCGCGCTTCAGTTACATACCAATATATATCGGCCAGAACTGAAGCGTCTAGGTCCCAGGGCGGAGTCCCTGCCAAGACGCAAGCCGCCTCGTACGAGACGGTCCGGTATGCCCGCGCTATCCTGACCGCCATAACCCGCTGCGGCCTTCGCAATTGGGCTTGATTCTGGGCGGTCAGGGTTCCGGCCTAAATGGGCGCCCCGTACAGTGCCATCGATCGCACTACTCCCTCGTAAAGTTTGCGGCAGCTTGCGTTTGGCCCACCCACATTGGGTAGCAGCCGGCTAAGTGCCGACGCCGCCCCGACTAGTTTGGGAGCAAGGCACTTAAAGTGCTCCCGGAACGTCCAACGGCTATCGAGGACTATGCCCAGGTACCGTATAGTCGACTTCACCTCTATGGACGTTCCACCCACCACCAGGTTGCAACCCGCCGGAGGAGCCTTCCGGGGCCCATGAAAGCACTGGGCCTCCGATTTATTCAGGGCCACCTCTAGCCCCAGCCTTCTGATTCGGGCTACCACCGTTGCCACGCCTGCCGTGGCCCGAATCGCCGCCTCCCGAAACGTGCTTCCACGGGCTGTCACCAGGGTGTCGTCAGCGTAGCACGTCACCTTGACCCCCGGCGGATTTCTCCCCCTCAGCACCCAGTCGTACCCGATGTTCCACAGGAGCGGCCCAAGAACTGACCCCTGTGGAACACCGCACGACAGCCGCTTCTCCTGCCACTCCTCGCGCGAAGGGTACCTGACGGCTCTATCGGTGAGATAGTCCTCAACCGTCTTCCGCAGGTACTCAGGTACGGCATGGCGCCTCAGTGCCGCCGTGATGCAGGCCCAGGGTAGGGAGTTGAATGCGTTGGCGATGTCAAGGGACACCGCCAGTACCACCTCTCCCTGGGACACTGCTTCATCCGCCAGGCCCCTCACACGCGCGATGGCGTCAATGGTGGACCTTTTTTTTTTTTTTTTTTTTTTTTTTTTTTTTTTTCCCAGGAAAAATCTTCGAAAGATTCCACCGCGCCACGGGGGGACGCGGTGGATATGTCGGATTCATACCGACTACAAAACCTGGGGTGTCCTTCACGCTGCCTACGGTGGAGCCACGGGAACGCTTTCGCATACTACCGTGACTCCGCCAGCAGCTGTCCATTATTGTGGACCCGTCTTCGGGGGGTTTGCATTGCTCCAACGGGTGACAGACGTCCCCGTGGCTGTCACCCGGAGATCCTCTTTACGGGGGCAGGCGGCGATCATGCGCCAGCCGTCTGCGCCCAACACGCCTGCGGCGCCGTTGGTCGGCTGCTGCGTCGTCCTCCCTGGCCCGCTCCGCGGTCTCCTTCTGTCGCATCACCTCCTCACAGAAGGAGAGCACCGCCTGCCACGCCCTGTCGCTGTCAACCATGGATCTGACCACTGCTGGCAGCGACAGGTCGTTTCCCACGCACGCCGTCAGGCTGGCTCGCTGCTGCGCCCAGGCCGGACATGCCTCCAGGGAGTGCTGCGCTGTGTCTTGCGTGCACCCGCACTCATGGCACACTTCGGTTGTCTCTCTTCCGGCGATAATGTGCAGGTACCTCCCAAAGCAGCCGTGCCCGGAAAGCACTTGCACTAACCGGAAGGTGAGTGCGCCATGCTTCCGTTCCAGCCACTGCGGTAGAACTGGCCGAATCGCTTCCACCGTGCGGATGCCTGCGCTTGGATGCGCCAGCCTCATCCCCCACTCTACGATCGCCTCGCGACGGAACTCCTCCCGCTTGGCTGAGACCTCCTGTGGTGCTGGCCAGAAGTCACGGGCTCGCGCCTCCTCGCGCCAGAAAAAGGCTGACGCAAGGGCTCTCGCGTCCAGGTCCCACGGGAGCGACCCGGCCAGCAGGCATGCTGCCTCTGCGGAGATCGATCGATAGCCCCGTATCACCCTTGTCGCCATCACCCTCTGCGATTGCCGCAGTTGGGGGGTATTGTGACGGTCAAGGGCGTCGGCCCACACTGGGGCTCCGTACAGGGCCATCGATCGTACGACGCCCATGTATAAGTATCGGCAAGAGGCCCTAGGCCCGCCCAGGTTGGGGAGTATCCGCCCAAGAGCAGCCGCCGTGCCCACTAGTTTGGGTGCTAAGCGCTGAAAGTGCAACCGGAATGTCCACCGACTGTCGAGGACAATGCCAAGGTACCGCATCGTCGACTCGACAGCGATCCGGACACCTCCCACTACGATGTGCGCACCGGCTGGAGGTGCTTTCCGAGGGCCATGAAAACAGATGGCCTCGGATTTGTTTAGAGCGACCTCCAACCCAAGCCGTCTTATTCGGCCCACCACGTGGGCGACACCTGCTGTCGCTAGCACGCAGGCGTCCCTAAATGACCCTCCACGGGCTGTCACCAGCGTATCATCTGCGTAGCAGGTGACGTCCACTCCTCGCAGATTCGCTCCACGCAGCACCCAGTCATACCCGATGTTCCACAAGAGCGGTCCAAGGACTGACCCCTGTGGAACACCGCATACCATCTGCCGCTGGCCCCACTCCTCTTGCCCAGGAAAAGAAACGAACCTCTCAGAGAGATAGGCCTCTATAATTCTCTGGAGGTGTTTGGGCACTTGGTGGAATGAGAGAGCGCCTCGATTGTGCAGGGCCAGGGGAGGGTATTGAAGGCGTTAGCGATGTCCAGGGACACCGCTAAGACTACCTCACCCCGCGCCACGGCCTCATTCGCCAGTTCCTTTACCCGAAGGATCGCGTGGACGGTGGAGCGGCCGCTGCGAAAGCCGTACTGGCTGTCAGCCAGGTCTGGGCCTTCCCTATCGAGGTGCAGGCGGTTTGCGATAATTCGCTCAAAGAGCTTGCCCACCTCATCAAGCAACACAATCGGGCGGTAGGCCGACGGAGAATCCGTAGGACGCCCTTCCTTCTTAAGCAGGACCAGTCGGCCCACCTTCCACGTGCTGGGGAAACGAGACTGCTCCAAACAGGCGCTGAAAAGTCGTCTCAACCTCAGCTCTAGGGCGTCCATGGCCAGAGCCCAAGCCCGTCCAGGGATGCCATCAGGTCCTGGTGCAGTATTTTTGGTCCGCAGTCGCAATACTGCAGCACCCATCTCGCCTTCAGTGACGGGCGGCACATCGGCCTCCTCCTGCCTGTCTCCAGGTGGTGGTGCCATAGCCGGTGGTTCAGGGGCCACTCTGTGCGGAAACAGATCTGCAACCACTGTGTCCAGGAGTTGGGGCTGGAGACTCTGTGTTAGTGGGGGCGTCCAAGGCCGAAGCTTTTGCCTCACCAGCTTGTACGGCCTCCCCCACGGGTCTCTATTGAGGGTCTCCAGGAACTCCTCGCGGGACCGCTCGATGGCTCTACTGATGGCAGCTGTTAGTGCCTTTTTCGTGTCTTTGTACAGCGAGTACAGCTCTGTTTCCACTAATGGATCGCGGTGCGCGCGCCGTCTGTGCCGTGTATATTGGCGTCTCGCAGCCACGCACTCGTCGCGTAACTGTGTGAGCTGTGTGGACCACCAATACACACAGCGCTTGGGAGGTCTGGCCTTTACCCGCGGCATCGCGGCATCGCACACCTCTGTCATGCCCTCCTGGAACCATCGCGCTTCGTCCTCGATGCTTATGGGCGCCTCTGGTGTGGGTGCCCACGCCCGCACCATCGCCGCCAGCTCCAGCGCCTCCCGGTCGAGTTTTTTAATTGCCCACCGCGGGCCGGCCTCGGCTGGGCCACTCCGGCTTGAGTTGGGCGAAGATGACGGGGGACCGGACACTTCGAACCGGATATACCGGTGGTCCGACAGGGTCTCCACGCCCACCATCACCTCCCAACCCTGAACACGGCGCGCCAGTGCACATCCAGCAAACGTGACGTCTACTATAGAGCCACCCTGTTGGCGCACGCACGTGTTTGCCGTTCTTGTGTTCATAACCGACAGATTTGAGGCGACTGACCAGCGAAATAGAGCGTGGCCCTTGGCGTCTGTTGCCGGACTTCCCCACTCAACGGACTTCGCATTCCAGTCTCCTGCAACGATGACTGGGGCAGGGTGCAATCGACCGATCAGAGCCCCCACCTGCGCAAGGAACTGCTCGAAGTCCGCCAGGGTTTTATTCGGGGAGAAGTAAATGCCCACCACAGCCAGTTCCCCACAAGTCGCCGCGACAAAGCCGTGACCCCTGATGATGTTCTTGAACGGGCAAGAGCCGGCTGCGCGCCGCGTCACGAGGGCCACCGTGCCGTCCAGGTCCCCAACCCAATCGTCTTGGGGAGGAACCGAGTATGGCTCCGCCATCACCCCAATGTGAATTAACCACAGCGCCATGCTCTGAAACAGAAGTTCCTGAGCCCTAGCGCAGTGGTTGAGGTTCCCCTGGAGGAATTTGACGGCTGCCATCAGTTGATAACAATTGAGCCAGCCTCCGTGTAGAGGGGTGACTGGACAGGCTGTGAGGGGGCCCGGAGGCCATCACCAGCTTTCGTCCTCTTCCCTTTTTTGGCAGCTTTGGGTGCGGAACACGCTTTGCTGCCCATCCTGTGGGCAGCGGATTTCCCTGCTGCCGCGCACCCTGTGCAGTGCGCCGCTGCTGAGCACTGAGCCGCCTTGTGACCAGATTTACCGCACTGGAAGCAGAGTTCGCTTCGGTCTACCTCCGACTGGCACTGAGCCCGGATGTGCCCACTTTCGAAGCAGCGAAAGCAGCGTAGGGGCCTCTGCTCCAGCAATTTAACTTGGGCAGAGACCCAGCCCACCAGTAAGCGACCGCCCTTCGCCACTTTCTTTGCTGCTGGGATCGGGCAGCGCACCCAAATAGTGCCAAGGTTGTCGAAGCCCCGGCGTACCTCGCCAGCCTTCACCGCGTCTTTGTGACATTCGCCAGCCTCAGCGATTGCAGTTACGACTTCTTCGGCAAACACTGACTCATCCAGGCCTGAGACGCGGATCTCTGCTCTGATATTTTGATCCCACGAGTGAGGGGGATAGTGGTCCACCCAGGCGGTGCCCCCTGCACCTGGGTAACCCTATTACCACTGGGGGGTCGGGCGGTGCCCCAGGGTTGGCCACTAACGACTGGATACCCTCCAGCCACTCTCAGAAGGTGACAACAGGCACAGGCCCAAGCACGCGCAGTCCAGACAGGTCCTCCCACTCCGACACAAGCCTACCCAAGTAGAACCCCCCGCTGTGCCCAGGATCTGTGCAACCTCCAGGAAAACGATTCGCCCACTCCCCCGACATTAGCCACGACCAAGAAAGATTATAAGCGCTTTCCATTTGCTCAGCAAATGGAAGAACGCAATCTACCCTAGGTCAGTGAATAATGCCTGGCGGGTGGAGGTTCGTCAGTCCAGAGGCTGCTCACATCCGCAGCACACGAGAGGCCACTCGAGCAGACTACGGTTGTCAGAGCGGATGAACCGGTCCAAGCTACGCGCGCAAGAACCTGTTCCCGTTGTCACCCTCCATCGAGTTCCCCGACGCCATGTACCGCAACGTCGGGAATTGGGGTTTTTTATAGAGGTTTTCTCCTCGCAGTCCGGCCAATGAAGGCAAGACCCTCGCTCCCGTCCAAGCCGCGAGACGTGTCCACGACACTCGGAACGGGGTTGCGAGTCCAGCGGTGGCACGGGCGGGATAAACCCCCCAGTGCCTGCCCGACAGCAGGGTTAGTGCGCGCCGGGCCCGCCCTCCCTCGGCCCATCCACTGCGCCCTCTGCTATTCAGAGGGACGCGCGGAGAGCCCCTCCCGGGCCGAAGCCCCCCATTTCCCCCCCGGTGTTTGGTTCGCGGGACTAGCGTCCTACCCCGGCTCGACGACTGCAACGGCGAGTCGGAGCGTTCCCCTATCCACCACCTGGGGACGCGCCACGTCGGGGTTCACCTCCCCGCCCACTCGGACAACCGAGCAGGTCCGTGGTCAATGGTGGACCTGCCCCGGCGAAATCCAAATTGGTGGTCACTGAGGTCCGGACCCACTTCCTCCAGATGCCGGTTGAGACGAGCGGCCACCACTCGTTCCAACAATTTGCTGGCCTCGTCCAGCAGCACTATTGGCCTGTAGGCCGAAGGCGAGTCTGCCGGTCGCCCCTTTTTGCGTAGAAGGACCAGTTTACCCGATTTCCACGCACTCGGAAACTGTCCCTGCGCCAGGCATGCGCTAAATAGCGTCCTCAAGCGTGTCTCTAGTGGGCCCAGGGCCAGAACCCAGGCCCGTCCGGGAACTCCGTCGGGACCGGGAGCAGTATTTTTGGCTCGGAGCCGTAGCACCGCTGCCCCCAGTTCACCCTCCGTTACCTCCGGTGCATCGCTTGAGTCCATGTCCCTCCCCCTAGGGGGTGGCATGCGTGGAAGTGTGTGCTCCTCTCTCGTCGGGAACAGGCCGTCGACCACCTGTTCGAGGAGCTGTGGCTGGAGACTGCGTGAGTGGGGGTGCCCAGGGGCGAAGCTTGCGCCTCACCATCTTGTACGGCCTTCCCCATGGGTCGCTGTTAAGTGTCTCCAGCATCTCATGCTGGGCTAGGTCCTTCGCCTTGCCGATTGCCCCCTGCAGCAACTTGACGGCCTTCGAGTATGCGGCATATAGGCGCTCCTCCCCTGGCACGTCCCGTGTTCGCCGCCTCCGGCTGCGAGTGTACTCGCGTCTTGCAGCAACGCAGGACTTCCGTAGCTGCGTGAGTTCCTCAGACCACCAGTACACTCTGCGCCGAGGGGGAACCCGGCCGACACGTGGCATGCCTGCATCGCACACCTCCACCATGGCACTCCCTAACCACTCTGCCTCCGCGTTCACGTCCATCGGACCGTTTGACGCCGGCAGCCATGCCTGTACCAAAGCTGCCACCTCTAAATTTTCTCGGTCCAGGCGTTTGAGCGCCCAACACGGGCCATCCTCTCGCTGGGGCCGGCTCAGGCCACTCGGGTCAGCCGGATGAGTGGAGACTTTGAACCGGATGTATCGGTGGTCCGATAATGTTTCCACTTCATCCAACACCTCCCAGCCTTGAACAAGGCGCGCCAGGGCGGCGTTGGCGAACGTGACATCCACAATGGAGCCGCCCTGTTGCCGCACGCATGTGTTGGTCGACCCCTGGTTGAGAACAACCAGTCCGGTAGCGACCGCCCATTCCTCCAACTCCGTCCCGCGGGCATCCGTTTCCGGGGATCCCCATGCCGTGCACTTGGCGTTGAGATCCCCGGCCACCAGCACCATGCCAGGACGACTCCTGCCGATCGTTGATCCGATCGCCACCAGAAACTGCTCAAATTCAGCCAGAGGTCGATTTGGCGAGAAATACGCTCCCACCACCATGATATCACCAATCCACGCTGCAACAAATCCGTGGCCCCGTTCCACTCTTTGCGGCGGTGGGGAACCAGCAGCAGAACTGGTGACAATGGCCACTAGGCTGTCCAGGTCTCCACCCAATTGTCTCCGGGAGGGACGGAATAGGGCTCGGCGACAATAGCCACTCCTATCAGCCATTCTGCCAGGCTCTGAGTAAGCAGGTCCTGAGCCCTGGCGCAATGGTTTATATTCGCCTGGAGAAAACGAGTGTCCATTATCCTATGGCCATTTCTTCCGCCACCTCGCTGCAAACCTCGGGTGTTATTGAGGCTGGCTGGGAACGCTCCGAGGAGGCCCGGGGGCCATCACCAGCGTTATTTTTTCTTCTCGGTCGTGGGGCGGAGCACAGCTTAGAGCCCAGCACGTGCTCAGCTGATTTTCCCGCAGTTTTGCACAGGACGCAATGAGGCGCAGCCGTGCACTGCGCCGACTTATGACCGGGCTGACTGCAGCGGTAGCACAGTTCACTGCGGTCTATCTGCGCCTGGCACTGAGCCCTGACATGTCCGCTCTCCAGACACCGGAAGCACCGCATTGTCCTCGACTCGAGTATCCTGACCTGAGCCGAGGACCACCCCACCTAGAAACGGCCACCTTCGGCCACCTTTTTCGCCGCCGTAACTGGGCAGCGCACCCAAATCGTGCCGAGACCGGTATGGTCCGGACGAATATCTCCGGTTTTTACTTGGTCTTCGGTGCAGCCGCCAGCTCGTACTACGGCGGTAACCACCTCCGCGGGAGTCACGGAGTCGTCCAGGTTAGACAGACGCAACTCCGCGCATTTCGTTGGTCTGGAGATCCGAACCCCCTTCCCCACCTTTTCGGCCAGCTCTGTTGCCAGCTTGTCAGCCTTTTCGCCACTTGTGGCTCCCGGCAACTCCAGGACCAGCGCACCAGTGACTGCACGTCGGAAACGCAGGCTCGCGATGCCAAGATCATTGAGGTTGACCTTTCTCTTGGCCTCAGCGATCACTTTTGCGAAAGTCACGCCTTCGGCTTCCGCATCCGGCAGCAGCGTAAGCACCACTGCAGCAGATCGCGGGGGGCGGAGCTTGCGACCGCTCGTTTTAGCGCGTGGTTTCGGTTGCGACTTCGCCGTGGGTTTCGAGGACCCTGAGCCAGCCACTTTGTTCCACTGCCGGTTCATAGGTGCCGGCGGCAGTGGTCTCGGCTCCCTGGTTGCCGGGCCTTCGCTGTTGACAGTGGGCTGGGAGCTCTTTTCCTTATTCTTCCTGCGACTCCTGCCACTTGTCTGGGCGCCTGGGGCCATGAGAGGCGCTTTGTTGGCAGCTGGTACTGCTGCCGGTGGCTTTGCGGGTGGCGCAGTGGGTTGCTCCGCGCCATCTATTCGCTTTTTGCCGGCCGCTAATTTGGGCCGCAGGTTTTTAGCGGGCAGTAGTCGCCCTTCCACCTCCAACGCCTCGAACCGGGCATTTATCATGGCAACGATTGTTGCCCGGTCCGTAGGCGGCTCATCATGCTCCACGCGAGGGAGCTGAATCGGCGAGGCCTCGATCTGGGAGTATGCCCTGGGTTCCGTGCTTATTTCGGCTTCCAGGCGGGCAAGCCTCACTTTTACTTCGGCTAGCTCTGCTTGAAGTCGTGCGTTGCACGCTTCCAAGAGCTTGACCTCGTCCGAAGTCGTGCGCTTCTCTAAGACGCCGAAGGCATCCTTGATGGCATTGCAAGCATCCTTAAGTTTACGTTGGTGACCGCCTTTAAGGTTGCCAGACGTATTTTTAACCCTTTCGATGACGGCCACGCTGTCCATTGCTTGCTTACGTAATACTACAGCTGGTACCTCTACTTCGTCTCCTGATATGTCCGACAAGGAGTGGCGTGTTTGTATCGTCATTTTGCTGACCTCTTCCTCCGCCCTCAACTTCAGCGTCTCGCGCACCTCCGCATTGTATTGCGCCTGAGCGGCTGCCCTGTTCATAAATTCCGTTTTGTTTCGCGGTTTTGCTCCAATAAATGGAGAAGGCGCCAGATTTGGCATCTCTGGTCTCTCTTCTTTACTACCGGATTCTGCCACCGCAAGCTTCAATCGCTTCGTATCGGAGCGCCAGAGGCGCCCCATCGGTGACGACGAACGCGACCGCACAGTGAGTAGGCTGTCGTTGTCTTGCGACTCTGACACCATCCTGCTACTCGTCGGTGTTAGCGCTTGGGAGCTTTTTGCCGTCCTTAGGCTCGTACAAGACGAGTCCGACTCCGAAAGTCGTTCCAACCTCACGCGAAGTTCCTTGAACATGCCAATGTCATAGGTTTCAGCGCGCGCCATCGGGGCGCCCGCTTCCGCCGCTATTTCGTCAGTTGCCACTTCGTTTGCCTTCTCGGTGTCCTTTGTCGATAGATTTTGAGACATAATATCTGGATCCCACGAGTGTGGGGGATAGTGGTCCACCCAAGCGGTGCCCCCTGCACCTGGGTAACCCTATTACCACTGGGGGGTCGGGCGGTGCCCCAGGGTTGGCCACTAGCGACTGGATACCCTCCAGCCACTCTCAGAAGGTGACAACAGGCACAGGCCCAAGCACGCCCAGTCCGGACAGGTCCTCCCACTCCAACACAAGCCTCCCCAAGTAGAACCCCTCGCTGTGCCCAGGATCTGCGCAACCTCCAGGAAAACGATTCCCCCACTCCCCAAACATTAACCATGACCCAGAAAGATTATAAGCGCTTTCCATTTGCTCAGCAAATGGAAGAACGCAATCTACCCTAGGTCAGTGAATAATGCCTGGCGGGTGGAGGTTCGTCAGTCCAGAGGCTGCTCACATCCGCAGCACACGAGAGGCCACTCGAGCAGACTACGGTTGTCAGAGCGGATGAACCGGTCCAAGCTACACGCGCAAGAACCTGTTCCTGTTGTCACCCTCCATCGAGTTCCCCGACGCCATGTACCGCAGCGTCGGGAATTGGGGTTTTTTATAGAGGTTTTCTCCTCGCAGTCCGACCAATGAAGGCAAGACCCTCGCTCCCGTCCAAGCCGCGAGACGTGTCCACGACACTCGGAACGGGGTTGCGAGTCCAGCGGTGGTACGGGCGGGATAAGCCCCCCAGTGCCTGCCCGACGGCAGGGTTAGTGCGCGCCGGGCCCGCCCTCCCTCGGCTCATCCACTGCGCCCTCTGCTATTCAGAGGGACGCGCGGAGAGCCCCTCCCGGGCCGAAGCCCCCCATTTCCCCCCCGGTGTTTGGTTCGCGGGACTACCGTCCTACCCCGGCTCGACGTCGACGACGTCGACGTCGTCCTGCAACGGCGAGTCGGAGCGTTCCCCTATCCACCACCTGGGGACGCGCCACGTCGGGGTTCACCTCCCCGCCCACTCGGGCAACCGAGCAGGTCCGCGTCCCTGGTGCAGCGGGTGCGAGCCAGCGCCAACACCGTCCTTGCGGTAGCGGACCGCGTGGACTGCCCGTACATCATGCACTGCTGCGACAGGCAGTATTATTTTTATTTTTATTTATTTAAGGTATTCTAATTGTATAATTGTTTTTATGTGTAATGTTAAAATTTTTATAATGTAATTATGTATGAGCCATCGACGCTTGAAATAATTTTTTTATATGACCCACGGCGTACACAAATTAAATAAGGCTAGGTATAGTAGGTATGTAGGTACCGCTACACATAGTGATACAGTCGGAAGCACGCAAATCACTGCATAGGCTAAAGACCCTGGGCCTATGGAGTTACTGCGCACCGAAAACTAAGCACACATCCATGGAAAAGAACCATTTCCTCGACAGAATAACTGCCATGAGCTGTGACAAAATGCAACCAAGGTATGAATTCCAAAGGAACTTTAAAGTGCAAGTTCCCACAAAGGACGAATGGGCCGAGGATCACAAACCACTGACAATGAATGGTGATGATAACATTTGGTATACTGATGGATCAAAAATGGCATCAGGTACGGGAGCAGGCATTTATGCAAAAGACTATAATGTCAGCACAAGTATGGGAGGTTGTGCAACGGTCTTTCAAGCAGAGACATATGCTATAATCGCCTGTGCCCAGGAAAACATAGATAGGCTAACCAAAGGAAAGCACATCTATATTCTCAGCGACAGTCAACCAGCACTGAAAGCGTTATCAGCGCCCAAAGTAGACTAGACTTGTACACAACGGTATCCAAGCATTAAACAAGCTCGGAAGGCACAATAAAGTGCAGCTGGTATGGATTCCAGGGCATGAAGGCTTCATCGGTAACGAAAACGCCGATGAGCTAGCTAGAAAAGGGTCTGCAACGAGCTTCGTAGGACCCGAACCATGCGTGGGACTCTCACAGGGGACCATAGTTACGGCCATAAAGGACCATGCCAAAAACCAACATCAGCAAGAGTGGAAGAAAGTGGCGGGCCTGAGGCATGCAAAGCTATTCATAGAAAGAGTAGAATCGGGCTGGTCCAAGAAACTGTGGAACTACAGCAAAAGACAACTCAGAATTATAATGGGGGTGTTCACAGGCCATTTCGGAGTCAAAGGACTCCTGGCCAAACTGGGACTTTCTGACAATACAGATTGCAGAATGTGTGGTGAGGAGACAGAAACAATGGAGCATTTATTATGCGAATGTCATACCCTCGCCAGACAGAGAATGAAGGAATTTGGTATTGGTTACCCACAGCCAAAGGAATTCCAGACGCTACCAATGGCATCTATCATCCGGTTTACTGAGATGGTAGAACAAACCATTGAGTAGCAAGAAGGGGTAATTACACAAAAGATCCCACTGGGTCGAAGTGTAACCGTAAGGACCCCGGATATCAAGATAAGATAAGATAAGATGTAGGTAAATGTATTTGCTACTCAGTGGTGTGTCGCATTCTAAACCATAGGAGAATTGAGATTTTTTTTTTAAACATTTCTTATCATAACATTTTCGCAATGAATTAAGTCAGAACTATTGGAATTATTTCAAAAATACTTTGAATAGCTGCTGTTATATTGCGTTGCTGATGGTATATCGTTTAATATAAAGAAAAACAAAATAAAAAATATCTATGTGTAGACTTTTGACTTTTTACAGAGAATTGTGCTTGAAACACACCTTTTCACAATGCTGATAGTATGACTACATCGTACACATACAGCCGGTTGATAAATAAAAAAAAATCATACTTAGAAAAGTGAGATTAAATTCTCTATTTTAAAACTAGTGTGGTCTCTGTACGCGAAAGTTCGGAAAGCGGGTCAAAAACGCCCAATGACCATTGACTTGGTTTCTGAGTCTTTGTGTCCGCTGTACAAGTAATTGACGGGGTATTGTCGCCGGTTGCAGCAAGCGTCGAAGCGGCGGCGCGACAAGGAGTCGGGCGTGTCGCGCGGCATCGACTTCCAGAACGTGGCCAACGTCATCAACTTCGACTTCCCGCTCGACGTCAGCTCCTACGTGCACCGCGCCGGCCGCACCGCGCGCGGTAACAACTCGGTGAGGACGAACACTCTTTTCTTTTCATATATATTTTTTTACTATCAGGCGTTTGCAACTTCGTTCGCGGAGGAGAAAAGTCATAACCCCACTTTTTTTCTTCAGCGTAGTAGGGTAAAAAGGATGCTATAGCCATCTAGAGTTACCCAGCTACCCGTGTAAACCCAAAAATAGTTGAAATCCGTTTAACCGATTTTGCGTGATGAAGCCGGAACGACACATACAAACATACAATACAAAATATTTTTTTCAGCAAATATCAATGTGTGGCACATCAATCGACAGTTCTTCTAAAAACACTAGGGTTTCTAAAAAAATTTTTGATATAGTGAGCATTTTCGTAAATATTAGCGAATATTTTCTAAACGGTATGTTCAAAAAATATGAAAAAAAAATATATATATACAGCTTAATAAATACTTTGCAACGAAACTTTTTGCAACACGATCGGACATACCGTTTTTAAGTTATTGCCAAAAAACTGCGCTTCTCAGCAAAAGGACGTAAGTGCCGGGGAGATACGCTGTTTTGTTAGTGTTTTTTTTTCATACCGTATTTTTTTCATCTGTAGTGCATTTTTTTTGTATAAACGGCTGCGGAACCCTACATTGAGCATGGTCCGACATGCTCTTGGCCGGTTTTTACAACTTTATAATAGTATACATTTTTACTCTCTAATTTCACACCCTACACTTTTTCAAGACAGGGCAACTCAATACAATTATAAAATCTTTCGACACAGTTTCCGAGTCCTAGAAGATCGGATTCGTAATAGCATTCTATGCAATACTAAAATCTTGTAATATCGTTTGTAATATCCAAATCCTCTAAAAATTCTAGGGCTCTGTGCTGTCGTTCGTGTCGATCCGCGAGAAGCCGCTGATGGAAGCCGTGGAGGAGCATCTCTCCGCGGGCGTCCCGGGCAAGCAGGTCCTGCAGTGAGTACTTGTTGCCAACACTTATAGATTACTAGCCTCTGCCCGCGACTTCGTCCGCCTTAAATTCGTTTATCGCGGATAAGGGTATTTTTCCGGGATAAAAAGTAGCCTATGTCCTTCCCCGGGATTCAAACTATCTCCATACCAAATTTCATCCAAATCGGTTCAGCGGTTTAAGCGTGAAGAGGTAACAGACAGACAGACACACTTTCGCATTTATATTATTAGTATGAATGGATTTACTTACCCATATTGTGTCTTCATTCCGCGAGGAAATCTTACATTATCTGGTTGTCGAGTCGATAAGGGTGTATGCATGATTTTTTATCACATTTTAACGCCACATGAAAATACCATAAAAAAGTTCATAAAATTAAATTAAAATTGAAATCGGCCTAGAAATACTGATGATATAGGCATTCTAATTTTCGAATTGGCCTGCGATTTGAAGGAGGTCCAACATTTACTGTTACGTCACATGACACTACTACGGACATATACATGTTAAATTCTGTTTTGCTAGAAAAATATAGAATCAAATATTTGATGGCTATGTTGGTTATTTTTATAGTTATTCGATTTTTTTTTCTGAATGATGAAAGCTCATTCAGCTATTACTAAAGCAAATGTAAAAAATCATGCATATTTCATATTATGGAGTTGGCATAGGCCGTAACGTCGTTTTCTGGGTTTTTGGGGGTTTGGATTTCAAAAATGGCATCCATTTTGGAATTAAAGATGGCGCACATCACTTTTTTTGAAAAAGTCGTCATGGGTGTTGTTTTCTGGGTTTTTGGGGGCGTAGATTCCAAAAATGGCATCTATTTTGAAAATAAAGATGGCGGACGTCACTTTTTGGAATGGGTGTCGATGTGTGTAGCAGTGATGCCAACCATCTTTAATTTTAAAATGGACGTCATTTTCGTAATCGGAACCTCGAGGAACCTCGGAGATGACACACCCATATCGATTATTAAGAAAAATTTGTGTCCGCCATCTTGGATTTTAAAATGGATATCATTTTCGTCATCGGAACCCCGAGCAGCCTTGGACATGACACTCATATCGATTTTTAGGAAAAAACAATGTAGGCCATTTGGATTTCAAAATGGATGTCATTTTCGTCATCGGAACCCCGAGGAATATTGGAGATGACACCCATATCGATTTTTAAGAAAAGAATATGTCCGCCATCTTGGATTTCAAAACGGATGTCATTTTCGTCATCGGAACCCCGAGGAACCTTGGAGATGACACCCATATCTATTTAAAAAATAATAATAATGTCCGCCATTTTGAATTTTTAAAATTGATATCATATGATATATTTTTGTTTACACTGAAACAAACAATTACCGATATTTTTGCGGTATTTCAATTTATACTGGAAAGCGTAATGCTTTTACATCCGCCATTTTATTTACGTTAGCATGACATGAGAAAATTTATAAATTAGGCACTATAAAATGAAATAATATGAATATTTACCTTTCTATTGAGCGTGGAAATTGATGAAATCGCAGTTCTTTATTTATGATTCGCACAGCACATGTCGTATGCACCATTTTAATTGTGCACAAATTGATTGATAATTACAAGACACGCGTCAGCTCTCAAAATCATATCCCTGAATTGTAACAGTGGCGCATATGAAACTCAGGGACCGCTCCTCCCGCTCCCCGCCCCTCGCACCCCGCACGGTTGCCCTGTCTAGACGCCTTCGTCGACCGACTGTATTTTTTCTTAGACTGTGACTTTGTAATGTTCGTTAGCATGTCGTATGTGGACTTCCTTGCATCTTTCCACTAAGAAGAAAGGGACCCATCTCAACATGATGTGTGTCGAAACATAAAGTGTTTCATGGCCTCATTGGTCACTGGAGTCTGTGAACACAAAAATGAACCTCGTGCTGTAGAATTATTTGACGCGTGTGTTTCGTAGGAAGTACGAGTTCGCCCTGGAGGAGGTGGAGGGCTTCCGGTACCGCTCGCGCGACGCGTGGCGCGCCGTCACGCGCATCGCCGTGCGCGAGGCGCGCCTCAAGGAGATCAAGCAGGAGCTGCTCAACTGCAAGAGGCTGCAGGTGAGCCTCTAGTTGCTACCGTGGCCGCCGCTGGCGACATCTAGTGGGACGCAGGGGAAACTTTCACGCGTAGTGTCATCATGTTGTACACCACTAGTGACATCTAATAAAAATAGTAGGAACTTCATTATGCTGGTAATACAGAGTGTATGGCAGATCGTCTGCCAAAAGTCTAGGGTAGGTAGGTAGGGTCACTTGCAACACATTTTGGGTCAATTAACACTTGTCCTGCCCACGGTGTTTTTTTAACTATTTTTTTTTTAAATTTTATATCGGCATTTGCTAAAAATTCACATTTTTGCTTACTTATCTTTTTTTTTAAACGTGACTGCACAAAAATGATGTAGTTTTCAAATCTCTAATGCATGCGTATCCCATTGAACATTTATTTTTATTTATAAAGGAAATAAAAAAAAGTAATGAGCCGACAAAGTGTGAGGGAAAGAAAATAAAAATCATCGAGCTCAACATTATGATACAATTAAAAAAAAAGTTTTAACTCCTCAGATCTTCCAATATCATGAAAACTTCTTCAGTTCATGACTACTCTAATGGTATACCACATGACTAGAATCACTTTAAATTTTCCGGCGAAAAATGGTTTTTGTCTATTTTTAAATAGTTTCGAAGAAGTACTAGGTGACGTAAATCACCTAGTACTTCTTCGAAACTATTTAAAAATAAGATTTGATAAAATAAATAAATTAACACTAAATGCACTAAATAAATCAAATTTATTCGACTAGTCATAAATAAATCATAAAAAACAGAAGAAAACAGAAGAAAATATTAAATCATAAAAAAGTCATCTAAAATAATAAATAAACTTAAAATACGTAATAATTTATTGTTATAATCCCTTATCCATCCAATATGCAAGTTACGACCAAAAATAACCTAATTTATTTATTCTGATATTCTTGCATGATAATTTACCCAATTCAAAGTATACTTACAGGTAAAAAAAAAAGTTAACTGCGCAGGAAAACATTAATTTTAGTAAAGAAAGAGAGGCATTATTTTAGTTGGCTCTAGCAAAAATGTGAATTTTTGGCAAATGCCAAAATAAAATTAAAAAAAAAATAGTAAAAAAAACACCGTGGGCAGGACAAGTGTTAATTGACCCAAAATGTGTTGCAAGTGACCCTACCTACCTACCCTAGTCTTTTAGCAGAAGCTCTGCTATACACCCTGTATACAGCATTCCGCTTAGCTGTAAGAAACTAGAAAACCTGATAGATGTAGTATATTATCATAGTATTGTAGCGACCACTGGCGACATCTAGTGAGAACTAGGGGAAGCTTTCTATATTATTTGTAAATTGTGATAATTGTTTCCCATTAAAATGTAGGCCGGTCTTTGGGCGTCGTCGTTCTACCCGTTGAGCGCCAAAGACGGCAAATCACGTCATCGGAAAATCGTGTCTCGGACGCCACGACGTGTTGCCCGTATACGGTATCAAACAATCGGTCTATCGGTTGTTGCGGGGCGCACGGTTTTTCGGTAACACGCTGGGCGCTCAAAAGGTTAACCTTTCAAATATGACGTCTCCATCTCGTCGACACTCCGTGAAGTTGGCGCAGTATACGCGAACATATGATGACCGCATAAGTTTCATATCTCTGTGATGATCTGTCTAATCTTCTCTCTGAACGATCCCCTCTCCCCGGCCTCTGCCGGTCCCCCGGGCCGCCCGCACTGACCGCCGGTGTCGCCGCAGGGCTACTTCGCGGAGCACCCGGGCGACTTGGCGGCGCTGAAGCGCGACCGCGCGCTGCACACGGTGCGCGCGCAGCCTGCGCTGGCGCACGTGCCCGACTACCTGCTGCCGCCCGCGCTGCGCGCCGACCCAGAGCACGACCGGCCCGACACGGACGCGCCGCAGCCGCACAAGAAGAAGAGGCACAACTTCGGCAACGCCAAGAGACTCAAGAATCAGGTGAAGGTTTGATTACTTAGGATCGGACCGACGGCCGCGCACTTTATCTACCTACTATACTATATACACACCGTGTTTAAAATCGGGCTTCGACATCGCGTTTTTCATTCCATAGAGCTCACAATGACGTGCGGTCCATTTAAGCCCAAAGGCCCCGCTTACTCTAAACGAGCATGACTCCATATTGGCCCAGAAAAACTGCCTACCTTGGCCGAAAACCCTAGGAACGCGACCGATAGAACTTCACACTGACTCGCTTGCGTATCCGCTGCAAACGCGCGTCGACAGCGCGTTTAAAAAACGCGGTGTGCATAGGCCCTTAACCCTTATTACATGCATGGAGTATTATTAATAATGTCAATTAAATCCATACTAATATTTTAAATGCGAAAGTGTCTGTCTGTCTGTCTGTTACCTCTTCACGCTTAAACCGCTGAAACGATTTTAATGAAATTTGTTATGGAGATAGTTTGAGTCCCAGGGAAGGACATAGGCTTCTTTCTATCCCGGAAAAATACCCTTATCCGCGATAATCGAATTTAAGGCAGACGAAGTGGCAGGCAGAAGCTATTTCGCCATAAAAATATTTTCAATTGTCTCGCTCCTTTATAGACTTTACTTTGTTGCAATGGAGAGCACGCCCAACAATTATAAAACACTAGAAGACGCCCGCAACTTCGTTCGCGGAGGAGACAAAGTCATTACCCTCGTTTTCACGACAGTGTAGTCTAATAAAAAGTATCCTATAACCATCTGGAGATACCCAGCTACCAGTGTAGCAAAAATAGTTGAAATCCGTTTAGCCGATTTAGTGTGATGAACCCACAACGACACATACAAACATACATGAAATCCAAAAAAATATTTTTCATTTTAGTGACCTGCAAATAGTCCAAAACAATCATTTTTTTGAAAATATCTTGAATGTACAGACATTTAATTTTTACAACTTTATAATAGTATAGATGTTTGCACTGTCTTATATAATCGCTATATATGTTCTCATAGGCGCGCCAGAGCAACCCTCTCCGCAGTTTTGCCGTCAAGAACATGAAGAAAGCACCGACCGCCGGCGACACGTAGCACTGCGTCAACGTCCGGGACCAGTGCTGCCATGTATAAGAAACCTATCAATAAGCATGTTAATACACGCATGCGCCGCGTGTGGATGTTCATGTAATGACGATAAATAAATACGTTATGTTTTGTGATTTCGTGTATTTTCTTACTTATACATTACTAAAGAACCCCTGTGTGATCAACCCGCTCGCCCGCCATATATGTAGTACTAGTTTTTGAGCAACCAACCAGCTGTATTAAAAAAAAACGATTACGAGAATAAAAGCACACAATAGTATTGCATAGGTTCAATGCTTTAGTGATCCAGGTAAGAGAATGGGCACACTTAAGAAAATATAAAGTACAAGTATACTAGTGGCACTATTTCAGAACGAATATGGGCTTCTACTACAGCTGCATCGTAAGATGCAGCGAATATTATGAAGAATGGACCCACGATAGTGGCGCCATCTATGTTCTTAGGGATTTTACTACAAGTAAAAAACATATCTCGGGAACCGTAAATTTTTCATGGTTTTCGTGAAGGACATCGCATAGTAGCTTAAGTAAGTAAGTCAACGATTGCTGATGAAAATAATTTATATGATATCAGAGGGCGAAGTTTTTGATTTACTGTCATTCGGTGCAAATGGAAAATCGAACATTTTGAATTTGGACCAAAATGGATATAATTCATAGCGAATTTTGTCAAAATGTAATTGTGCTGAAAACTATTTACAACCAAATTTATTTATGTCGTAAATTAATTAAGCCCGAAAGCAATATTATCCATTATAAATTAGGAGCAAAATGAAATAAGCACAATGTGAATATAGTATTGTTACGCCGGTGGCATTATGATTATCGACAATATTCAGAATGGACAGCTTTCCTTGTTGATGTATTTAAAATTGTAATTTTTCTGCTTTGACTTGTAATTTCGAGTTATCCGTTTTCATTTGGCGCGAATGACAGAAAATCGAATTTATCATGGCAAAAATCTGATGGGTTCATATAAAGTTTTTGCTTAAATGTGGATTTGATGTCTATTTTTAACCGACTTCCAAAAAAAGGAGGAGGTTCTCAATTCGACGGAATGTTTTTTTTTTTTTTTTTATGTATGTTCACCGATTACTCAAAGACTATATTACCGATTTCAAAAATTTTTTTTGGGTTTTATAGAAGGTACTTTCTAGTTGGTCCCATTTAATTTTGGTGAAGATCTGATGATGGAATCCATGAGGAATTGAAGGAACTCTTCAAATATTGTAGGCATACATATAGCGATTTTGGTATTATAAGAAACATAATAAGCATTTGCATTCAGAAAGTGTAAATTGGAGAAGTGGAACTGATGCAGAAGACCACAGAATGCCATCGGAACTCCTCAATGATAAATTATTTACGGGTGGCGACAAAATATCTTGATTAATTTAGCTAAGCAACTTCATAGTCACAAATTTAAATGTTCCTGATGAGAATGGTACCATCGAATTGATTTGATGATGGAGCCGGAAGGTAGGCACCAGATCTATGTAATAAAATAATGTATCCTAGCCGTGTTTGGGCTTGTTCGAATCGTCACGAGATACACTTTTAAGTAACGATTAACTAAAAAAGTGTAAAATAAATAAACTTTTAAACAAAAAAAGTTTGGAGTCGGTGCCATCGTGTCACAACTTACTAAAATCGACAATTTTCAATATTTTACACATTCTTTATATGGCACCGACGCCAAAATAAGATTAATTGTATATACTGTATAGATTGAGTATACAAACGGTTACTTGTAAGTAATTTGAAGAAACTGAGTTATGGCGTTATTTTTTACTTTTAAGTTTTTTTTGGAGTCGGTTTTATTTTTTTGTTTAAAAGTTTTTGTTAATTAATAAATAAAGGTACACTTGGTAAATATAACTAATTCCGGCTGAAAATGTACTTGCACGCAGAATGTGCAAACAATCAAAATGTACCTACATACGCAAGATGTACAAGGGGTAAAATTTACTTGATGTAAATTCGCATAACGCAAAATGTGAAGGTACAGAGGAAAATGTAATAAACACAAAAGGTAAAATGTACAAGAAGCTATGTTCCGATGTTACGCGCACGGCAAAACGACTGCGGGGGTGGGTTGAACCGCCGTGGGACAGAGAGAAAATGGAACATAGATGATATTCATTATTATTTGCTGCATCCTCAAAAGCTTGACGGGCTAAGTGCGAGTTGGACTCGCGCACCGAGGGTTCTGTACAAAATATACGCTACAAACGGCCGCAAGTAACAAAATCCAGTGTTAGCTAAGCCCTACCCCTAAGCAAAATGTACGTGGTGTTCGATTATTTTATATGGTTACTGATATAGACAGACGGACATAAAATTATACTGTTTTTAGTATTTGTTGGTATAGCGGCAACAGAAATACATCATCTGTGGTAATTTCAAGTGTCTATGTGACTATCACGGTTTATGAGATACAGCCTGGTGACAGACGGACAGACAGACAGACTGATAGACGGACAGCGGAGTCTTAGTAATAGGGTCCCGTTTTACCCTTTGGGTACGGAACCCCTAAAAAGCACAATTGAATTCGCACGTGATTTCACCAGGAATCGAACCCAGTACCTTTAGATTACCGGTACAACGTTTCAGTCACTTGACCAGCAAAGCCTATACGACTTGAATTTCCCCGTCCGCCTTGACACCTGTACCTTCTTAGATTGTTGACTGGTATTAACCTAATAATGATGCCTGGTTCGCACGTCGAGGCCACTGAGGCCGCTCCCCAAAAAGAAGTGAATTCCTATCATTTCCCATTTGCACACTTTTCGAACTTTTAAATCCGGCGTGGTTTAAACAATGAATGAAAACCAGGTACTTTGGTATATCGTATAATAAGAACATGTATGAGGCGCGGATACTGGAAGACGGAAAAGGGGACAATCCCCTCCCAGACTTGGGCGGCCCCGATTCACGACCAAAAACATTTCAAATGTTTACATAAGTTACAGTACTAAAATTGCCCTCCTCCTGAACTAAATCAAGTATGGGGATACATATGATATCTTGGAGCTCATTCAGATAGACTTGGAGTATCTCTTGCTGGCGAGGCTGTCGCTGACGAGGCGCGGCTGGCTGGCGGCGCGGCGCATGCGCGGGCGCGGCGCAGGCGCGGGCGGCGGCGGCCGCTGCAGGTAGTAGCCGTGCGGGCCCAGCTCGCGCCGCTGCCACGGTGATGTCGTGATCCTGCCGAGGGCACCGCAAATAGGACCAAATCTGAGGCGTTACTCCGAAACTCTAAATTCGAAGTTCGTAACCTGCCATCCCTCTCGCTCTCATGTTAAGCTGAATTTGAGTGAGCGGAATGGTACGAACTTCGTTTTTCGGGTTTCGGAGTAGCCCCTCTGACCTATAGTCTATTACTTAGGTATTATTAAAAATTTTAAAAACCCCCCGACTTGTTCCACTAAAAGCTGAATATCTTGGAGACGAGTGCTCCGATTTTCATCAAACAAAACTAAGAACACTCGGGATAAAATTATCTATGACACAAAAAAACCACACTCAAATCGGTCCATCCGTATGGGCGCTACGATGCCACAGACAGATATACAGATACACAGAATCACAGACACGTTAAACTTATAACACCCCTCTTTTTTGTCGGGGGTTAATAAACTTTTTAACAAAAAAATAAAACCGACTCCAAAAAAAAACTAAAAAGTAAAAATTACGCCATAATTTATTCAAGTAGGCCTAGTTACAAGCACTTTCGAAATGTCAGTTACATGAGAGTGAATGTTTACTGGGAGAAATACAATATGATCCAACATTTGCTGCAAGGATTAGGGAAACCCAGAAAAACCTAATCAGATCATTTAACTTAAGTGTAATATTATTGATAAAATTATCATTTTAAAAATTAAAATAATCAATAAGATAAATCCCAAAAGGATTGTCAATAAAAAATAAAAAATCTAGAATGTGTCTAGAATAAAATTCTAAATGTCAGAGTATATAAAACTATTAAGATTAAAATAATAATAATACCTTAGGTATTCGTTAAAATAATTATTCATATACCTACATGACGCTATAATTTACATTAATCCCACGCGGCTTCATCATTCATGTAGTCTTGTGTGCTATAATAAGCTTTAGAAAATAATTTTCGTTTCACAATATTTTTGAATTTACCAATAGACAACTCAGTTATGCTGCTGGGAAGTTTATTATAGAATCTCACACAGTTACCCATGAATAATCTCCTTATTTTATGGAGCCTAGTAGCAGGCACTGCGAGCTTATGCATATTTCTAGTATTAATATTATGTATATCACAGTTCTTCTTAAAGTCGGTAATATTTTTATGTACATACATAATATTCTCATAAATGTATTGACAATGCACTGTCATTATATTAATGTCCTTAAACTTATCTCTAAGCGAGTCTCTATAGTTCATTTTATATATCGCACGAACAGCCCGCTTCTGCAGAACAAATATAGTATTAACACATTCTTTATATGGCACCGACGCCAAAATAAGATTAATTGTATATACTGTATAGATTGAGTATACAAACGGTTACTTGTAAGTAATTTGAAGAAACTGAATTATGGCGTAATTTTTTACTTTTTAGTTTTTTTTTGGAGTCGGTTTTATTTTACACTTTTTAGTTAATCGGTACTTAAAAGTGTATCTCGTGAAGATTCGAACAAGCCCAAACACGGCTAGGATACATTATTTTATTACATAGATCTGGTGCCTACCTTCCGGCTCCATCATCAAATCAATTCGATGGTACCATTCTCATCAGGAACATTTAAATTTGTGACTATGAAGTTGCTTAGCTAAATTAATCAAGATATTTTGTCGCCACCCGTAAATCATTTATCATTGAGGAGTTCCGATGGCATTCTTTGGTCTTCTGCATCAGTTCCACTTCACCAATTTACACTTTCTTAATTGCATTTGCATTCAGAATTCAGCTTATTATGTTTCTTATAATACCAAAATCGCTATATGTATGCCAACAATATTTGAGGAGTTCCTTCAATTCCTCATGGATTCCATCATCAGATCTTCACCAAAATTAAATGGGACCAACTAAAAAGTACCTTCTATAAAACCAAAAAAAAATTTTTGAAATCGGTCAAATAGTCTTTGAGTAATCGGTGAACATCCATAAAAAAAAAAACATTCCGTCGAATTGAGAATCTCCTCCTTTTTTTGGAAGTCGGTTAAAAAGGATGTTAACTAGAAAACCACGTCATTCGGCCAGAGGCATCGCACGGATACAAAAGATTACCTTGATAGACGGAATGACACTTGTCACTTGTTTGTTTTTTTTACATTTTTTTAAATACCTAAAGAAATAGTGTATTTTCGGCGCTCGTTGCTTGGTTAACACATTAAGGTTCGTCCACACTTGTATCATTTGCTCGTATCCGATCGCCGTGGCGTGGCATGACTGAGTATCGCGCTGCTTGGACGCTCACTGTCGGCGCGGCGATCATGCCCCGCGTGTCCGATCTAAGATCTAAGTGTGTGATACGCGTAGCAACATGGATTTTGAGCGATCGGATCGGCGCAACGTCCAAACGCGTGATCGTGACACGCGATCATGCCACGGGACGAAGATCTGATCGGGCAAATGATACAAATGTGGACGCACCTTTAGGTTCCTTCGCGAGCGCGACACCAGAATCGCAAAACAACAGTTTCATAGTGTAACATACGTAGTTCCGCGGCGTAGCGAGTAGCTACTTGAGGGCTCGGTGGTGCAGGCTCGCGAGTTCATAAAAGGCCCATTTTGGGTTCTTTTTCTGGTCTACACTTCTAGCACAACTGTGATTCGCGACTCTTTGTCGCGCGACAAAGATTGTCTGTCTCTTACCTTTCAATACAATGCGAGAAAGATGGGTGATGCTATGTCGCGCTATAAGCGTAGTTGCGGAGAGTTGTGCATATCAATGTCACTATGACAAGGTACGAAAGGGTACACTTATTAAATTCCTTGACCGTACTGCGGTAGGTACCATATCATGAGCGGTGGCGGCTCGGGGCGCGGGCGCATCCAGTAGAGCGCGGCGAGCGGCGCCGCGCCGGCCGCCCACACCGCCACCTGCTCCGCCAGGTACTTGCTGTGCCGGTCCGGGACCGCTTCCTTGCCGAACAGTGCAGCAGTGCTCTGGAGAACATGTGCAGGGTCAAGTATAAACATTTATTTCAAAGATTTGGCTATTAGCTAAAAGAACTGAACCGGATAAGATGAATTCGAAACGTGATGGAAGAAATTGAGCGTAAGAGAGGTTAAACGGTTTGAGTGGACTGGACTGGATGGACTTTCCAACATGTGCCAGATAGTCGTAGTCGGCAGATACCGGATGCTGATGAGTATCGTTCATAATTTGAGTGGCTTCGTCCAAAGTTACTCATAAAGACAAAGTTAAGTGCAGGTTAGAGCTGAACGAACGTTGGTGATCTAGTTTTATCTTTCGGCATTTTGTGAATTAATATCTTCATCGTTATATTGTTACAATGTTTGTCGAGAAAAATTACCTCGTCGTACATGTGGTGGACGAACAGCTTGACGAGGCGCACGAGCACCGCCCAGAAGTACAGGCTGTACACCACCATCCACACGAACAGCAGGTGCTGCGGGTCGGGTATATTGCTTTACACATTCTACACTCGAAATATATCATTGAAGCAATAGAACAACAAAAAGGAAAAAATCTAAAGCCAGTGGAGTATTCGATCTAAGGGAGCGTTCAAGTATTAAGTAACGCAATTTTTGGAGATCTTTGACCCTCCCTCCCCCCCACGTAACGCGCCGTAACGCTTTTCTGTACCGCCCCCCCCCCCTAGTATAACGTAACGTAACCACCAAGTGACCATTTTTACCTAAAATGGTCATTCCATTTGAAATTTTGAGATAAAAAAAGTTAAAAAATGCGTGATTTATAGAATCTCTGTACGCGATCGTTCTGAAGGGTAAAAAAAAGGAATGTTACGAAACGCGCAGTTCAAAACCCCCCTCCCGACCCTGTAACGCATCGTAACGTTTTACAAGACTCCCCCCTCCCCCAAATTCGTCCCGTAATACTTGAACGTTCGGATGGTGCACATTAAATAAAATGTTTATTCTTACTAACAAAGAATTACCTACTGTATTCATAGCTCATTTTGGAATGTTAATATTATAACGGTGAGTGAAAAATATTTCATTTCCTCGACTCCCACGAAATGGCATAATTTCCTGTCTCCGCACTAAGGGCCAGCTCTAGTACCCACAGCAGCAGCTAAGTACGGGCGTTGTCAGGTCACCTGCAACATCAGCTCCCAGCAGGGCACGCGGCGGAACAGCGACCGGCGGAACAGTACGTGCAACAGGCGCTGCGCCAGCGCCGCCGCGCCCAGCGCCCACAACAGCGTCGGCAGCGCAGACGCCGGCTCCGCGCCGCACTTGGCCCACTCCAGCAACTACGTGGTATCACCGAATCAGATTACTACGGGAAACGTAAAACACTGTGTTTTGTGGAAGCTATTTATTGCTTTGTCTTGCTTGTAGACGTAGATCAGGCTCGTACTCTCGGACGCGTGGACATTGCCATTTCTACTGAGTGAAGTCTAGAAAGGCGAAGGTTTTTCGTTACTTCAGCTGTCAGGTTACACCAGCATGTGGAAGAGGGTAAGAAACGAGAATAGTTAACACAATGCCACAATCGGATTCGAGTTGTAAGTTGGGTGTAAAAACTATGATTGCGAACAGGTAACACAAAGTCAAGAAATCTTCTACATGGACTTAGCATGCAAGTCCCAGGGCAAATTTATATATATATATATATATATACGTGGCGCGACAGACAGCAATCTGCAAACGGTTGAGCGTGTCCGCAAAATACATGCCTGTTTCTTCAAACAGAATACGACGCCGGAACAGATTACTTCCTATATGAATGACAAAAACCCCTGTGACGACTACCACGTCGAAAAGATAAAACTAAACCACTGTCATTACGCCTCGTTCGCACTAAGCGTACCGTGTAGCAAATTTGAGTATTTCATGCAAGCTGAAAGTTGGCCTCTCGGCACCGAAGTAAGCGAGTGGTTTCGCCGCAGCGGCGGGGGCGCGCGAGGCGCCCCCCAGCGCCGTAGCCCGCGGCGACGCCGCGCGCGCCGCCACACGGCCGATGTCACACAGCCCATCAACCGTCGAAACTCACGATAAACCGCACCCAACTTCATCAACCAAGAAGAACGCACTCGCCATTTGTCATCAAAATATTAGGTGTCTCAATAATAAAACAAATAGGCTCGAAGTGCTACTAAAAAACGAATTAACGTGCGATATTCTAATCTTGACGGAGCATTGGCTGCGCGCCGATCAATTAGCCTCTGTAACATTGGTTAATTACGATTTAATCTCCTCGTATTGTAGACCGTATATCGCTCACGGTGGTAGCTGCATCTACGCCCGCGCCGGCATTAAGGTTAGTAACAAACAAGATTATTGCAACCTAGCCCAGGAACAAATCTTCGACACTTGTGCGGTGCATTTAGTGGACGATAACGTACTTATCGTAGGTATCTACCACTCCAACCAGACCAGTCACGTCGATTATTTAAATCTGTTTGAAAAAATTCTCGATAAAATAGTTCGCGATGGACTCAACGCGATAATTATGGGAGACACTAACATTAACCTTTTGGATAACTCATCAACTAAGAAACAGCTTATGGATCTTCTAGCACTTTATGGTTTCAAGCAGTTAGTAGATTTTCCCACCCGTGTTGATGGCATGAGCAGCACGCTTATCGACCATGTGTATACGAACATCCCCAATGAACGCATCGCGAACGTGGCCGGAGTGACAACGCACCTGAGCGATCATGCCGCCCAGCGCCTGACCATCTGGCGCGGGCCCGAGCGCCCAGCTGCGTTCTCCTACCGACGCAGTTTTAACACGGCTAGCAAAATGAATTTTCAAGCCGCTATCGAATCCGTAGACTGGTCTGCAGTCGTAGAGAAACTCAAACACGACTGTAACTCACTAGCAGAAGCCCTCTTGAATATTATTGTGAGCAAAATTAACATTTGTTTCCCGTTAAGAAAACTGCCAAACTCTGCTTACACTAATAATTGGGTGGACGAAGAAATAACCAACTTAAAACATCTTCTATACGACACTTTGCACTTGAAAACAACGTTTCCGTCTAATACCGAGTTAAGCGAATTCGCCAAAGACCTTTCCGTTCGATATGACCTATTACTAAAAAATAAACGTACTCTGTTCTATTCCGACCAAATTCGCAACGACCCCAACAAATCGAAGCGAATGTGGAAAGTCATCAATTCCGAGTTGGGTCGCGGGACCCGTGATCGAGTCGACTACACCGACCGCATCAAAGACTCCGACGGAAAACCGTTCGCTAGTAAACAAATGTTAGTAAACGCACTAAATGCCGAATTTATATCTGCGGCGAGCAAGTGCGGCGCCCCCGCGGCCTGCCTGCCGCGCGCCGGCGCCGCGCTCGCGGCCGACGCGCGCGCTAGTGATGTATCAATGAGGCTGGTGCCTTTCACGCCTTCCGAAGTCGTAAATATTGTGATGTACCGCATTGCGCCTAAAACTAGTACGGACTGTTACGGTTTGTCCGCTAACGCACTAAAATCAATTACTTTACCGTTAGCCGCCACGATCTCTTATCTTTGCAACGCTAGTGCCCGGCAGGGGACTTACCCCACCCCCCTCAAAAGGGTCAAGATAAGTCCTCTATACAAGGGCAAAGGTACGAAATCAGATGCGAAATCATATCGCCCAATATCACTGGTGCCAGCGATTAGTAAGATTTTGGAGGTCGGACTCAACACTAGACTGATAAAATTCGTAACAGACCGCGATATACTATCTGACAGGCAATACGCGTACCGCACGGGTCGCGCGACCACAGACCTTGTACGGGAAGTGGTATGGTGCGTGCTAAGCGCGCGCGAAGCGGGGCTACGCGTAGCGCTACTGTGCTGCGACCTATCGCGCGCGTTCGACACCGCCGACCACGCCCTTATCGCAGATAAGCTCCAGTTCCACGGCATACGCGGACCGGTCCTTTCCCTGCTTTCTTCGTTTATGTCTAACAGGACCCAAGTCGTGGTGGGAGATGCGGGTCGAGTCACTTCAACGGAGCTGCAAAATGTTCTCGGGGTTCCGCAGGGCTCATGCCTGTCCAACACATTGTTTAGCCTCCTACTAAACGACTTGCCCGCGGCTGTCACTGGCGCCGATATATATATGTATGCGGACGACGTAGCCGCAGTAGTCACGGCTCCCTCGGACATACAGCTCGAGCACAATCTGAACTCTGTGGTCCAGCAACTCGAGTGGTGGTTCACGTCCAACGGTCTAGCTCTTAACCGAGACAAAACGTGCTTTATGACCTTTAACCTAAATGGTAAAACGCAAAAGCCACTCAAGGTCAGCGCCGGCGATACCGTATTGCAACAGGTACGATCCACCAAGCTGCTGGGTTTTATAATGGACTGTGCTCTGACCTGGGACGACCACATAGAGGAAGTAAGCTCTAAGCTGGGACGGGCGTGCTTCGCGCTAGGCAGGCTAGCGAACACGGCGTCGCGCGGCGTGGTAAGATCTTGTTATTTCGCGACCGTCCATAGTCTACTTACGTACGGCGTCGAATTGTGGGCCCGCGCCGCCGACTCTCAACGCGCGTTCCGCATGCAAAAGCGAGCGATTAGGGCTATCGTGGGGATATCCGGCGATACCTCTTGTAGGAGCTTTTTCAAAGACCTCGGAATCCTAACACTACCTAGCGAGCTTATATATCAGGTGGCATTATTCACTCACCTGAACATTCATTTATTTAACCGTCAGGGCAAGAATGTGAGCCGGCCTCTTCGCAAAGATAAGTACCACTACCGCCTAGTTACACCAAATCACAAACTATCGAAGTCTGTAAGGTCTGTTTACATAATGGGCCCGTCGGTGTATAATAGACTACCCGCGAATATTAGAGATGCAGCTTCCACCGCAGTATTTAGAGTCAGGTTACGCAAGTGGCTTTTAGACCTGACTCTGTACAGTGTGGGAGATTACTTTGAATTACCATGCACGTGAGGCATGTAATAGTGTTAGTGTTGTTAGTGTGAGTGGTATTATATTAATATTATATACATTTTGCAGATAATGGCTGTCAAATAATGTACTGTTTACCTAATTGACCTGTAACTTTGGTGTTATCAATAAATATTTGTATTTGTATTTGTATTTGTATATATATATATATTTGTAAGACTTAGAGGATTATGAGTAGAAGTCTAAGGGGAAGGTGTTGTATTGTAGTGTAGCAGTCCCTTAATAAAGGACTATATTTGATTATCTATGGTGGCTACTCTATGCTACAATCATGATCATGACATGAAGAATGTATACCGGTACCTTATGTTAACTAATAAATAATTGCAAATATAAAGTGTTGAAATAATAAAACAGTGGGAGTAGAAACTCTGACGTCATAAAGGTGACGTTACAAAAGAACTTTTCTTTTAATTGTACCATGCGGGATATCAAATGAAAGGGCTTTTTGGGTAGAAATATATAGCATACTCTGACATTTTTACTGCAGACTTCTTCCGGATAGTATGATGTTGACGAAAATATTAAACTTTTGCTCAGGCTCATGTTCATTGGATGGAAACCATTAATCGTGTAGCTGCTTGTGTTTACCAGCAACATCAAGTTAGGACTCGCTGGAATGACAGCGAAAGTTGCTACTATCAGTACACCTACCCAGGCTCACGACGTATCGTATATATGTGCACGTGTGCTTGTAGTGTGATAACACTCACTCATCTAGTGGCCAATTATATCTCGAACCTTGGTCAGCGATCAGGTTTAGGATCTTTATAATAATTACTTGCCTCGTAACAATCATTGCGAAGGTGTTCTCGCAAGTCTTCGAGAATCATCACAGAATTTAGAGCACACCAATTAGGTACACATGATAATTAACACAATGTTTAATGTAGCTTCATATTTGTTACTTCTAATTAGGCGATTGAGCGCATTGGTTTTTAAGGCAATTTAGTAAAAATAAAAAAAAAAAATCAGTTGTAAATAATGTCATCATGGTAGGGTGACTTTTGACAGGTAGTGACATATTTATTTCTATACAACCGTCTCCCTATCACTGTCAACTATAAATAGGTTTCGCAAAAAAGTATCGTTATATACAGTTTAAATTTCAAGAAGCCATCATTTGCAAATCACTGTTTTTACTGTATTGATTACGTCCTTATTGCTCGTAACAACAGAAGTAAGTTTAAGCTTAACAACAATTTCTCATTGTGTTCTGTTGTACAAAGAAAAATAACGTACAAAGAACGTGCATAGTTTAATTAATAAGTTTTCACAGCTGGTCAACCTTGTAAAAATAAAACTAACTCTTATTCTATGTTAAATATAACTTATGATTTCGACTGAAGGACATTGAATCCATGGTCATGAAAACATAAAAAAAATAAATGACTAACTCCCCAATTACCCGGTAGATGTCACTGTTCTAAAAGGTAGATCGCGCTATTAAGATTTTTCCGCTGGCGTATATAAGGTCGAACTAACTGTAACCTGCATACTAACCTTGCGCAGGGTGTACCGCGATCAGGAAGGCGGTTGCCCCAGGCCGGCGCCGGCCACTGCAGCTCGGCCGGACCCCGCCTGCCTGCGACTATCCCTGTTGGGGTACGTCGTGCGTGTAATTTTTGATAGTAGGACTTGCGCTGTGCGCAGTCCTGGTAAGGCTAAAGGCACGAGTATTACGAGTTATCAATTATCATGCAGGGAAAAACTGTAACAGTCGAAAGACCCGAAAAGTCGGGTTTGCATGTATTGTCTGAAGTGTGAATGATGTGTTATCTTGTGCTTGTTCTATTCTATTTAAAAACCCTATCATTTGATAGGATTAGTCAAAGTCAAGTCAAAGTCTTTAATTGTGTGTAGTAGGAGTTTCGAGTTGAACGTTATCGGCCTGATCCCTCAAGTCCTGACTGCATAACTCGAGATCGACACTTGAGTTTACCTACTTACAATCAATCAATCAATCAATCAATTTATTCATTGCATGGTCATGAGTTTACATCATAGGTGTAAGTAATTGTTTAGTATATCCAGTACATACCTCATGTCCTGCCGAGAGGCGTACAATATTTCCAATTTGACTCTATGATATAATCTATACTAAATTAAATATACAATGTTTCGTTACATCAAAAGTTCAGTATTTTTTTATATAAAACGATAATGATAATATAATAATGATACGTTAACTTTAGTATCTTTTTTCGAAATAAGTAATTAATATTATATTTTAATATATAATATTATAGGCCTAATTCCACTTACATATCTAGGTAATCACTTATGCTAAAATACATTTGTTGACTAACCAATAAAAAAGTTTTCTTTTAAAATCTACACTAGTAATTTTTTTTATGTCAATTGGTAACTTATTTATTATACATTTGTGTACTCATGCACATTACATTATTGGAGACAAACGCTGACTTTGATTTTGGTCCAACCACATCATAACCGTATTTCTGTTGGAGTCTTGCTCTTGGATTTCTGCCTCTAAACATGCCTATATTGTCCTTTACATACAAAAATACAGAGCTTATATATGTACAGCGCAGGAAAAGTAAGAATCTTCTTATCAGTGAACAATGTTCTGCATGAGTCAGTTTGTTTTAAACCATATATTGCCCGGAGACATCTCTTTTGCAGTCTAAATATTCGGTCTTTATTGCTCACATTACCCCATAAAATAACTCCGTACCGTAAATTTGCGAGTGAATTTAAGAGTGAAAAGCTAGAAGAGCCGTACATAGACAAACACAAGCCAACTAGATCAAAAAGCCAGTGCCAACATCTTATCTGTTCCGTTTTTAGTGTCGCTAGTGGCGTGCAATGCATTCAAATGTTGCCACCACTGTCACTGTCACGCTACAAGTCAAACAGCAAATACAGCAATCAATAATCATAAAAATATGTTTTTCGGTAAATTGTGAGTGATGCATCACCGGCGCCGCCCCTGCGCCCCCTGACGGCCGCATGGCGGGGAAGTCTGTGAGCTTCAATTCAAATTGTGTAAGTTATTGAAATTATTTTTGCCGAAGATTTTTTGGTAAAATTATACTTCCTCCCCATGTTTCCACGCTGGTTGCTCCAAAGGTATCGCTCAGCATCGCCTCAGCTCGAACCATGAAATTTGGAAAACTCTAAAAACTACAAATAATTAATCAGTATCGTAACGTAGGTAATAGCTTCGTCTATTCGTACTCGAGATAGCAGGAGAAGCTATGTCGTCGCTAGAAGCTTACATAAGTTTGTCAGGGAGCAACTTATCTAAAACAGCATATATTGTCTGAATGGCAAGATGTCCACAGGAGCCTGTAAAGGTTTCCGTGTTGAATGCCCTTACTCCTTAGGACTGTTATTTAGATTTCGAGACTAGCATTTCTGCCAGCTATTTGTAAGAGAAAATAAAGTAGTTCTATCGTGAGCCAGATTCGAATCCAGTAAAGTACAGCGCTTTAACCACGCGTTTATACTTAGATATTTTCTACTTCAGTGTTACTATACTTAGCAATTTTACAGAATCTTTGTATGTGCCTTCATGTGTCTTAATGTCGTAAATATCTGCTTGAAAGCAGCTTTTTAAAAATGGTACATAATAATTGCAATTGTTTACTCTATATTTTTAACGAGTAAGAAATGTGCGCGCGGCATGCTCATCGTGGTCAGCCGCGCGCACACTTCATACCCGCCCCCGCTGTCTTTCCTCTCGTCGCCCGCAGACCATGAAAGTGTCAGGAAAGAACTAGTCAAGCTATAAACCCGAGTGTATGTAGAATCTACACGAGTCGTACGCGGACGAGATAACGAAATGGCTGAGCTGCAACGGCGAGGCGTGGGGCGTGGGCCCCACGGCAGTGTTCGCGGCCGCCGCGGCGCTGTTCCTGCACCACGAACTGCGCGCCTCGCTGCTGGCGCCCGGCGACCAGCCGCGCGTCACGCTGCTGGACAAGACCCTCATCGTGAGACCTCCTCTATAATCTCACAAACAACCAAACACAAACTTTAATGCCGATGGCCTCCGCCGCGAAATTGTAGTAGCGAAACCGCTGAACGATCCGCCCGAGTTGTCCTTTGTAGGGCGCGCGGACCTCTACCGAACTTGCCTGTTCTAACGAGGAGATTTAACTATGGAGCTGTCTAGGTCGCGCGCTGATCCGCCAATCTGCTCCGATGCCGGCTACATCTCCGCGTTCGTTTCGCTTTTTTGCTTGTTTCACATTTAGTTTCGCGCGCGATTTGTCGCAATCGACAAATTTTGAAGGCGAAACGTGAAATTTTATTGAAATGTCAGTTGAATTTACCGAAAAATTAATTGAGGAGGTCCGCAATACACCTATAATTTATTTATTAAGTCATCCTGACTATATAAATAACTCGTTTTTCTGTCTTCATTAATTTCATGCACATTCTTCGTCTTTTCCAAGTTAATGACCGGAGTAAAATATCTTCTTCCTCTGACGATGACGACATTTCACTAAGCTTGCTTCACGTATGGCGAACGCGGCGTGTGTGGCCAGGTTTCGCTGCGAAACTTGCGTCGCGGTTTCGCCATGTTCGCGGCGGAGGTGTGCTACCGGCATAAGTTGGACTTAAAGTGACAAGTAACATAAATTTGAAAATGAGACGAAACGGTTTGAGAAAAGGTAGGTAGTGCCCCGCTTCTTTTTTGTTCGTCTTGGTGAGGGTACTACCTTGCCCCCAGATATACTCTTTTGTAAAATTACCGAAATAAAGAAAAAAATACCATTGAATCTAATCTATTCAATGGTATTTTTTTCTTCGAAACGGTATTTTTTTCACGCAAACGACACTACTGTGTCGTTTGCGTGAAACCATTCTTATACCCATTTGTAATTACTATTTGTATAGCTACTGTTAAGTGTTTGTTTCCACCAGGTCTTCCCATATCGGTACTGATAACTCTTTCAAATATTATCACTAATATAGTACGAGACTCAATTACTAATTAACTTAATACTACGACTGACGGACGCTGAATTCCAATTCCAAACGAATTCAATTTTTTCTGTGTGCTTGCTTGCGTGCCTATGTTATACACCATATTTTTCAATAGTTGTTCTGTATTTTCATAATCCAATTTCTGCATATAATTTTCTATTGCTTTTTGACAAGAGGCGTTAAGTGAGCGTAAATTTATATTTTTACTCATTTTGTTTGTTGTATAAAATGGGACCAAGAACATGGATGAATTTCTTAGAAAACTTTGTTTTATGTGGTGGAATTGAATATACGAGGTCATTTCTCCTCCTGGTTGTAGATGAGTCAGGAAAAAAATTGTGTTGTAATTTTAGCTTAATAAAAATTTGCCTAACTGTCAGAACTGAGGTGCCAAGGTAAAGTGCACGTGTTGGATAACGAAATTGATTAAATGTCATTACTTTAAGTACTGCTCGTTAAGCCCGCCCAAGTATCGTCCGAAGTTCCCTCTTTCCTCGAACGACTGCTCCTCCCCTGCCTCCATCCTGCAGGCCAGGTCTTACCAGCGCGCCCTGTTCCAGATGTCGATGTTGGTGGGCACGCTGGCGCTGATGGTGCACGTGTGGGTGTGCCTCATGCGCTTCTTCCAGTACTACCTGGACACCCTCATTAGAGACGTACGTATTAATTGCCCCTGTGTCGGACTCGTAAATTAGATGCCTAAATGCCTATTCAGTTCTCGTGTAGATGCAACATGACTCCGATCACAACACCACGGAGCTTAATCACGTATACGTATGATGTCCTAGACTATGGACCTAATACGACGTGCGAAACGTTGACGACTTACAAACGTAATATTATAGTAATTAATAAATCAAATATATGTATACGCGATTAGGGCCCGTTGCTTGTGCTTCACTGCGATATGATAGTGTGCGTAAATTGTGTCGGTTTAAATCAATGATGGTCTGTTCCGCATGCCGTGCCTTCTCGCATCATTTATATTAAAAATGCGGTAGGAAGTAATCAGTTCGCCTACTACCACATGAATTATCAAATTATTTAGTTACCTATTCGATTTTCAATTTTCACGCACTCTGTCATCCATACTTCCTTACTCTATTATAAATGTGAAAGTATATATGCACGTTCCACTTAAGCTCAAAAACTACTTGACGAATTTTTATGAAACTGACCAGTTATGTACCTTATATATCAGAATAGGACATTTGGCAAATTTCATCCCTTTTAGGGACGAAAAAGGGGATGAAAATTTGTATGGACAGTATATATATTTTTGGGCTAGGAACTTCAAATCTTGGTAATACCTATGCTTCACATTTAAATTATTAAAACACCGAATTTTGGGAAAAGACATGAGCTACTTTTTATCCCGGAAAAATACCTTATATCCGCGATAAACGAATCTAAGGCGGACGAAGTCGCGGGCGGCCGCTAGTAATATTATAAATGCGAAAGTGTGTCTGTCTGTCTGTATGTTACCTCTTCACTTAAACCGCTGAACCGATTTGGATGAAATTTGGTATGGAGATAGTTTGAGTCCCAGGGAAGGACATAGGTTACTTTTTATCCCGGAAAATACCCTTTTCTGCGATAAACGAATTTAAGGCGGACGAAGTCGCGGGCAGAAGCTAGTAAGTTCATAAATCATTACGGCCATAAGGTTTCGCATGCAGTGTAGGTTTAAGCATTTTTCGTCAGACATTGTATCTTTTTTGAGGCAAGCATCATTGTTTAGGGCAGACAGTCAGGTGTAATTCAAATTTCGTCAGCAGCAAACATTTTGAATGTCTGGCAAGGGTCTATATTGACTCCCATAAAATCGAAAGCTATAATCATAACGTAATATTTTTCTGAATGTTCTGTAGTCATAAAATCGCATTTATAATCGAAACCGTTAACTGCTCACGATTGTTACAAAATAAACCTAACTTTTAAAAATACTGAAAATTTTATGACTAACATTAAATAAAACAATTTAAACGGATACTATCGCGTGTATTATCCCATGTGATTTCCAGACGGATTGTTTTGTTTGAATGAGTGATAATCTTAGAAGCAGAAGATAATATTAATTATACATTACGAGTATGACCTTCAATAATTTTGGAGAGCAAAAGGATCTGTGAGGGTAGATTGCCAAAGTATTGGCAATTTAAATTTTGTCGGCGCGGTATGATGCCTGTAACAAGCATTTTTGATGTCTGGTAATGTAATGTCCGCAGAGCCCCAACGTGCTGCTGGAGATGACGACGGCGGGGCTGCTGGGCGGGGGGCAGGCGGAGCTGGCGGCGCTGGGCCCGCTCACGCGCTTCCTGCGCCAACAGCAGCCGCAGGTGCACATCACCGTGTGCTGGCTGCTGGCACTGTGCTACGCCGACTACGTGCGCAAGCACTGCTGCAGCTTCAACGTGCCCTACCTTGAGCAGTGGTTGGTGTGCATCTATCCGTCAGCCCGCACGCCGGAGGTTTGCGTCGAGCAGTACCGTGCCGCGTCAATGAACGCGTATTGAAATCTAATAATGCAGTCCACTAATTGGCAGTCGGGTAAAAAACAGGCGTTATTGACTATTGAGTAGTTCGGTCTCGGCCGACATGATGTCTTTTTCAACTATGAAGAAGTGTTATCGTCATTTTATATATTATAATATGACGAATCTCCTTTTCAATCGAAAAAAAAGTAGAGGGTAACAATTCCTTGACTTTTTTTTACACACCAACTTCAGGGACCATTGCGGGTATCCATTTAAATTTAAATACTTATCTTTGTTTTATTTAAGACATGAACAATTTATTTGCTAATACTTATTAAGCGAGATAAAGAAATGAAATAGCAGTTATTTCGTATGGAATCATTACCCGCATTGAGTCCCTTGTTGTGGCTGGGTAGGTCGGTGCGGGCTGCGCGCGCCGCGGGCCTGCCGCCAGCGCCAGAGCCAGCGCCAGCGCCCTGAAGCCGAACGTGTTTCTGTCCGAAGGCAAGCGGAGCTGCACGAGCAGGCGCGGCGGCGCGTGCGCGGCGTGCTCGCGTCCGTCAGCAGCTGCGCCGGCGCCGTGCACGCGCGCCTCCGGGGCTTCGCGCCGCCGCCGCGCGCCTACGAGACGCACACGTAATTCATCGTATGACCCGTTTGCGGGTCATACAGATTTCAGCATATAGCTGTCTTTCTTGTCGACAATGCAATACGAGTAGTTAATGGCTTGTGTACCTACTGATAACTGATATTTTTATCGTACACGTCTTGAGTAGGATCCTACAGAAAAAAATAAATTTTAAAGTTCATGTCCACAGAATAGACACATAACGCTAACTCATATTAAAAAAATATACACTAAGTTTGCATCATATTTCTTTTGACAGGCTCTTGTAACCGGGGCGTAGAATAAGTCTATCTTAACGCCTACTCTTTCGCTATGATTGAATTATCACTTAGATTAATTATAATGTTATATTTCCGACACGATTGTCAAATTGTTATGGAATAAACTATCTATCAATCTATCTATCTATGCTTTTTGGTGCAGCTGGCTCGCGAGTTCCGGGATTACAATTATTACTTACATTCTTTTGATCTTAGCGAAAGCCGCGCGTAGCCGTAACAAGCTTATCGCTGGCTTTGTTGATGGGAATATACTGAAGTGGACGGGACCGGTAATTTCAATTCTACCCGTCTTGTGTCATTCGTGGAAAAAAACCTATCTCCTTTGGACCAACTTTGCTTGCTAGGCAGGATGTTCTCGTAAAGTTACCGCTTAGTAGATCTCTTATTCTATGTGATTTTAAGATAAATCATCATGGTAGCTATAGGCATTCTGCTGTTCACTAGAGTGGCACCGCGCATGCCAAGTGTCCGGGGGACTGCCTCAGTGCTGTCAGCAGCCACGTGTCCAGGGGAGACCGCCCCGAGCGAGCAAGCAGGCTGGCGCTCGGGCGCGGGAGCGAGAAAGAGGTCTGCGTGCACGACGAGCCGGGCACCACCGCCACCGTCGTCGCCACCGCAGAGGCCATCGAGAAGCTTAGAGCGTATATCAACGTAGGTGGTTTCCTTTTGTGTTGGTCATACTGGAAATAGTTTGCTAAGATTGGAAATAAGATTACCTTTGAAAGCATATGTTCGTGTTTTACCGACTGCGCCATGTTTGAGTATAGGTATCAGGACTCGTAAGTTAAATACCAGTTCAAGACAAAAACTCATTTATTCTATAATCCAGGGGCTCACAAAACATGATCATAAAATCATAATCTACCCACACATGGTCTGTCAAAGGTGATCCACGTCAAAGTAGCGCTAAGGGCGACGGTTGCTTTATTATTTATTTACCGCGTAGTAAACGTGACCTGAAGATCGCATTGTCCAACGCCTTTATCGCTGGTCAGACTGGAAAAGTCTCTGATATAGTCATAGAGACTATGTAAACGTCAGTAAATTCAGGTTTTTAAAGCGTGAGTGGAATAATGATTGTGAGCCATTTCTAACGAACCCTAGATCAATAAATTAAGTTGTGTTCAACTATTGGAGAACATTAAGGTTTCCAGAGGTGTGTATATTGTGTTTTTTCTCGATAGTGCATGGTATTTGGACTCAGAATGTAGGAATAGATTATTTTTAAGTGATATTGTTTTTTAGATATACCTACATATATTTATTCTGGATTTGATATTTGTGCAGTTTTCTCGACTGTATACGTTAATACTTTTTTTTAATAGAAATAAGTAAGAAAAATTCAAAAGTTAGCTGTCAATGTCATGACTTTTTTTATATTTCTTACCAATCCATATAGACCAAAGTAAAAATATATACAGCAATCACTTAAGGGTTTAATTTATTTAAGTTGTGTTGTTTTTGGAAATATATTTTTAAACTCGAAATGAGATGTGTGCATTTTGCTTGGCTGTATACATTTTTAGCGTTAGCGAAAATGTCTCTGGAATTACCAATAAATCAGGCTTCTAATATAATGATATTTTCTAATTATCAGGTTTAACAGACGGGACATGCAACGTTTTAACGTACAGTCAGCTGCAGAGAAAAGTAACCCCCCTGCCATACTAACATTATATGGCAGAGGGGTCACGTTTCTCTGCTGCTGACTGTACATACGCCATAAATGTAAACAAAGAAAAACTATTATTTAAAAGCGTTATTTTACGATGAAGTTTAAAAGTTGTGAACAGATTTGTGTGGGTGTAAAAGTTGATCCACCCATCTCCGATACATCCAACTTTGAAGACAAATTTGTTCCGCAAATCTTTAGGCATTTTGACTGCAAGATTATTTTGTGCGTGTGAAAATTTCCGTATGACAGTGAAGCATACTTCTGCCGGCAGGCCACCCGCTGCGCCTGCAACGCCCCGGGCGCCTGCAGCGAGGTGTCTACCACTCTGGCGGCATCCGAAGCACCTATACCACCTGGAACATCTGAAGCAACTGATCGAGCCATGGCACAAGATGTCGTGGGTCCTCGCCTTGGCGCCCCACAGTCTAGCTCCATGCACCTTCTCCCGCAACACCTCCCAGTTAAACACAAGCGCAGCAATACTCTGTAGCTTCTGCTGCCTGTGAGGACATCGGCACTGATTTCAAGAACTCTCGTATCACGTAGACACGTAAAGCATGGATGTATTTGAAGCTCATGTAGGATTTTGCGTATTATTAGCCCTATGCGTGTTAGTGAAGATACTCGTTATTTTTGGTCGATTAAACATTGGACAAAGGTTCTTCGATTTCCAACGAGCTCTTCACTGAACTACCTTTAGATATAGACCTCGGTCGTCAATGGTGAGGTTTATATGTATAAACGAATAACGATAAAATTGATAGTAATAAATAAGTCGCAGTACATATCTTTGAATTAGATATCGACGAGGCTGTTTGTCAAAAAAAAGGGTTTTTGAATAAATGGCTTTGGAATAAATATTTTTTTATTTTCATTTCAATTCATGATATTTTTTTGAATGTTGATTGTACCTTACTCAAGCAGGATACACGGATTATTCTGTTTTTGAATGTAATCGCTGTTAACCTGGGGCCACCTCGTGCTAGAGTTAAATGAGTAATCGCTTTTGGACTTTCGGTGTAAAACGAGCGCCTAAGTGCCATCTCGAAGCTGCTTTGAACTATAATAGGTATATAGGTACAATTAACCATTTCAGAGCACAAGCACATCAAAGTAACTCCAACCCGACCCCAACAAAGTCTCCGGAAACCCTAGAAAAATGGATACGCTTTGCGGGACTATTTGTACAAGTGCTTTTGTTTGTGAAAGTGCCTTGCCTTGTTGGAAGCCTGATCCTTGGCCATATGTTGGTTCATAGCTTTACTAGGATTGCGAAGGTTTTAGACTTGCAAAATAGCAGATTGCTATTTGATCTAATAGATGATGGGGTAACGCGATGTCTAGCAAATCTGCTCAGGTTTTCTATGGTGTTGACAAGTATTTCAAAAACTTTATGACCAGTGAAATACAGTCATATATCCACTTTTTCAATTTATTGTATTTTAAAAGGGTCCAAAAGAGGATGAGACATTATGTAGTTAATTGTACTTACGAGGGTATGTGTAAGGGATGAAATAAAACTCGATTTAGTTTAAAACAAATGTCAGACTAGCTTGCAATGGCTGATGCAAGGCAAGTCTACGCATTTGCGTGTATTGTCTACCACGACACGATGACACGACGACATGCTACAGCGACACTAACACCGACACGACACACAGCTAATATACAAACGTGAACACATACAACGAAACATACAAAATCTTTCAAAATATAGCCTCTGTGGGTATATGAACATTTTAATATTTTTTTTATAAAAACACTTAACATTTATCTACCGTATAACTACGCTATATATGTCTATGTGTTATTACTTGTGAACACGCTACTTTATATCGTAATACGAAATCACAACTCTACCGATATTGAGGGTACTTGAGTACGAGAAAGTTCTACAATGAGTATGTTATCGTTGTAAGAGTATAATTATGAAATTTTGAACGCGATACCTAATTAATTATTACCTATTAAGCGAATTTGAGATTCAATCGAGTTAAAATATGTTAAGTATTCATTAAGGATAATTGGGTTATCAATAATTGTCTAATTTTTTACGAATAAGCATATGGAGTATTGTATGATAATTAAAAAAAATGTAAATTAACTAAATATTTTCATAAGAAGCTCTTGAGCGCTAACGTATATTATATAAAACTTTTATTTAACTATTATGGGATATATTAATTATTCTACTTAAAATGTTATAAAAAGTAAGTTATTGTATATTACTAAAATCTTACAAGTTGTTTGCACACGACTATGTTGACTAGATTTCAGTAAGCTATGCATGTGATCCCATTAAACTTCATTGTCATAATATTACACATATATCATACACATAGACCTAATAATTATTTGTACGTCGCTAAAATTAATACAGCATCTCAGTATTCATTGCCCGAGAATACAGAAATGCAGGTATTTATTTTATTCTCCTATGAAATTATGTTACAGTATATATACAGGGGGTTTGCTTAGTGTAATAATATACGATATAGGTCCGTCTCGCACAGAAGCCTCAAGCACACTCCATACGAGCAAGCATCCGCACGAGTTATTTGTATAGTCTTCCCAGCATAATGTCATATTTACACAACATAGGTATATTAGTTAAATATGTTTCATAAACTACGGTTAGATAAAAATATGTCATACATATTCGTTGTCTAACATAGCTCTGAGTAATCTTAAATACGATTATTATTTGTTTAACGAGTATTATGTTTTTAAAACATATTCACAACAGGTAGCTACTATTTACAAATAAGTTTAAGAGGTGTATATAAAATAATATTTCCTTATCCCATGTATTTACTCGTGGTAATATGTTATGAAAAGCGAGTAAACATTGGACAAGTAACACAGATAACCTTAATCTACAATAAGTATTTGGCTTTTCTTAAATTCGACTTCTTCTGAAAGCGAAAAATTTTTACAAAGGTTAATTTTAGTAAGTATTATTTGTTACAATAATTTGTAAGTTACGACATATTACAACAAACCAGATAACAAAAATAGCTAAGTTTTTCTTTCAATGTTGGATGATGTTGGTTAATTTTATTCTGATAACACTCCAGTATGAAACTTCCCTAAATCAATAGAATATCTACAATCAACTAGGTAATCTAATTTGACCTGCCTCGCTATGTTAAGGAGCTGTCTTGGTTATAAATAAGTAAGTACTTTATTCAAAATACTAAAACTATTGTTTGCTTAGCGTCAATTAAAAATCGTTATTTTTAAATTATTTTCCTGGATTCATGTCCTTTGATGCAGTTCTAATTGGTTGGGTATTTGGATTACGTCACATTTAACTATAAAGATCTGTCGACTGATCTTCACGTTTTAGACTACAGCAAGGGACAAGAACGTAAGATGTCATCCGCCATCAGAAATCATGACGACGCATCGCAAGACCAGCTATACAGCGCAAGGATAGCTGCAGGATTGTTGTTAGGGAGACCACGGACCGGTGCCGTTTCCAGGATAGGCTGAAAGTCCTGATCATGATCTAAATGAACGCTCCATGTCGCAAAAAAATCCAACCAATAGAGCCACTTTGGCACTGACAGCGATCAACTGGTAGTTGTGGTGTAGTAGTCTCGCGTGGTTGTGAGCTGGTCTGGCGATCCGGTGAGGAGTGTGGGTGTGGTGTCTACACCAGCCACTCGAGCGGGGGCTTGGCGCGCGACTCGGACTCCCGTCACAGGCTGTACAGCGTCGCGTCCGCCGGCGGTACCGTCGTCTCCTCTGGATTTTTGATGGTCTTCAAGCGCTGGATATGGAAAGAAGAGCTTTAGTTATACTGGTCAAAACAGAAAACAGGGGGGTTATTGCCTAACGAAATTTTGACAGTTGGTATCCGAATCAACTGCCCATACAAAATCATGACACTTGATTCTGATTCCGAGCGTCAAACACGTTAGGCAATAGGGGGCAGGTCCGCGTAATGTAAAAGGCACTGATCGTTTAAGTAAAACACAACTAGTTACATACTTCAACGCACAAAGGATACAGGCAAAGTCACGTTGTAGTTCTTGACGTTTAACTACTATAACTAACTCTAATAAGAGAACTACAAAAAGTATTCCTGTGGTTTCTGTACAAGTAAATCTATGGGTACTACCCACTGTTATACCCTACCAAATTTTTACTGGGCACTTTGGGTTTTAACTCTCTCGAGGTCAGACGTAATTTGGCTCTTCTCACAGTAACAAGCAGAATATGGCGCGGTGAATCGGACTGCACCGAGTTAGCGGGGCAGTAAGAGCGCCTGTATGTTCACTCGCTCACTAAATTTACTTTTCGACCTCGTGACCGTCATCTGTTGGCGGTACCGACCTCGCGAACCGTTTCTCGAAGAGAATCGCCTCTGGTCCGGACTTTGCGCCTCCTGAACACGCTCCTCCCATCAGCCCCCGAGTGTGATGTATTTGCGAGCGGATGGGTAGTACTGAGTGAAGAATATCCGAGGTTCTGCGAGGGGATGGATGTTCGTGCGTCCTCAGTTTAAAATTATAATTTTTATAAACAAAGATCAGAAACAAATGAAAAAATTTTTCGACGATACTGGACTTGAACCAGTGCCTTGAGCCAGACCGGGGCAGCACGCTCTACCATCTGAGCTAATCGTCCACACCAGCAGTCGACGAATTTTGTCATCTGTTCTTGCTTATGGATCTCTGTATCGTGCATCCGACTCTTTAGCCGTTAGCGCCGCCTAGTGCAGAACTATGAAGTTACTTTCACCCCGAGCAGATACCTTTACAGGTACCATTGCTCGGCGAGAGGTGGCGCTATTATCAAGACTGTACTTTTTTTTTTTTTTTTTTACAAATATCATGAAAAAAAAAAAAACCACTAATAAATTGCAAAAAATGTGATTATTATCATGATATTTGTAAAAAAAAAAAAAACAAAAAGTATTATAATTTTTTTTAATTTGATAAATGTATTTTTTTTATAATTTCACAGTGCTTTGGCTGTCCGTTATGCTGTGTATATTTTTTTAATAGCCTGTATTTGTGTCCCACTGCTGGGCAAAGGCCTCTCCCTCGGATCTCCACAGGTCCCTGTTTGATGCCTGTTCCGGCCAGTTGTTGACGAATGCGTCTAGGTCATCCCGCCATCTCCGTTTGGGCCTGCCCCGTCTGCGTCGTCCATCTTTAGGCATCCACTTAGTGGCTATGCTGGCCCATCTTTCTGGATGCATACGGCATACGTGGCCTGCCCAATCCCACTTAAGTCTGGCTGTCTTGCTACCTACGTTAGCTATGCGTGTTTTGGAGCGCAGCATGGTGTTTCGGACGCGGTCCGTCCTTTTCACCCCTAGAATGCTGCGCTCCATGGCCCGTTGGCAAACCTTCAACTTGGACTTTTGGCTCTCAGTAAGCGGCCATGTTTGGGCACCGTAGGTTAGGACAGGCAAAATACACATGTCGATGAGTTTCCGCTTCAGTGACAGTGGAAGGTTTCCCTTCATGAACTCTTTCATGGACCAGTAGCTCTTCCAGGCATTTTCAACGCGGCGTTCGACTTCTTTGTCCTGTCTGTTGCTGAAAGAGACTAGCTGGCCCAAGTAAATATACTCATCGACATAGTGTATTATCTGTTCGTCCACCTCGACCCTACGTTTCGTGTTGTTGGTCATTACTTGGGTCTTAGCACGATTTATTTTAAGTCCAACTTGAAGGCTTGCGGTGCTAAGATCTTTGAACATTAGCTGTAACTCTTCTGCAGAAGAAGCAAAGAGAACAATGTCGTCGGCAAATCGAAGGTTTGAAACTACTATTCCCCTTGCCTCCCAGGAAACTGCCAGGCTCTTAAAAACTTCCTCTAGTGTGCTTGTGAATAGTTTTGGAGATAGCGGGTCCCCTTGTTTGACGCCACGCTGTACCTGGAATGATTGGCCGGAAGACTGAAGCTTGATGTCTGCTGTACTATTGTTGTAGATATTTTTCATGAGATTAATATAAATTGGATCAATGTCTTGATTTTAAAGTGCGGTTATTATGGCGGAATGTGTGATGCTGTCAAAAGCTTTGGCGTAACCCACGAATGCTAGGTATAAGGGAGAGATTCGGCGAATTTTTCTATGATCTGGTTTAATGTGTGGAGGTGGTCGGTGGTGGAGAATCCAGGACGAAAGCCAGCCTGATTCGGTGGTTGATGTCGATCGAGCTGCCCAGCAATGCGAGTCTCAATTACTATTTATTTATTTTATTATTTATTTATTATTACTATATTCGTAATTAATTTGAATAAATAAATAAATAACCGATATGAACATTAGGTAACAATATACAAAGTTGGCAGTCCAATATAGAAGTATCAATGGATATTTATACGAATACAAGAAGGTGCCCACAACTTCGTTCGCGGATGAGACAAAAGTAATAGCCCTCGTTTTTACTTCAGTGTAGTCGGGTAAAAAGTATCATATAACAATCTGTGGGTGGATACCCAGCTACCCGTTTACCAAAAACAGCTAAAATCGGTTTAGCCGACTTGGCGTGATGATGAAGCCACAACGAGACATACGCAAACGTACAAAGAATCCAAAAAATATATTTTTCTATTCGGTGACCTCCAAATAGATTTTTTCTTTAAATATCTTGAATGTACGTAAATTTAACGCGTCTCCTTCGGTATCCCTAATGTCGTTTGTCCTAATGTATCATTTGCCATAACGCATTTTTTTCAGAAACCGTAAGCATTTCAGGATTTTTTAAAATATTGTCGTATAGATTAGGTTAGGTTTGTTTTAAAACAATCCTGAAAAGATTACGGTTTCTGAAAAAAATGCGTTATGGCAAATGATACATTAGGACGAATGACGTTAGGGATTCCGATATAGATCCAATTTTAACAACTCTATAGCAGTATAGAGAAAGTGGTATACGGCAAAGAGGAAAGAAAGCCGACTCACATTGTAGAAGTTGCCCGGCGTGATGAGGAACTTGTAGACGATGTAGAGCGGGATGCAGGAGACGGTGGTGCCAGTCATGACCCAGCCGACGGTGATGGACCAGGGCGGGTACACGTAGTCGCCGCCCAGCATCTCCTCGTGGGCCAGCAGCGAGAACACGAACAGCACCAGCAGGAACACGGGGCTGAGGAACCAAGTGCCTCACTCAAATACAACTTTACAATAATAGGGATGATGGTTAAATTTTAATCATAGTCCCTCACTGTAGACTAATAAAAAATATTGAAGACGTATTTTTAATTTTTTACGTTCCTAATCAAATCATTAACGCGACACATTGAGTCAAAATATCGCGTGACATCATAAAATTTGCACCTAGGAGTGACGTCACGAGCACGAGCAGACCTAAACTTTAATGCAACTTATCTGACTATTTTTTATTATTTTGAAAAAGTTTCAATTTTTTTTTTTTATTATTTCAGTTGCGGACTAATTAGAATTTTGAATTACATACCCAGTCATCATGCTTATTACCTCTAATACCTTCTGATGAATAGATAATTTACGACACTCAGGCTCTACCAAAATAAAAGGAAAAATCACAACTTAAAAAATATCTTTATTCACATCTCTTGCTCAAAAAGTAGGTCATATTAGCTTCGCGAAGCGAGACTAAAATAGTACATTTAGCCCCAGGGTTTAAAAGAAAGCCATATAATCCCATATACATTTCTATGAAACTGAAAAAAAAAACTTGCGGCCAGCTACATACTACTTATGAATAATTAAAAACAAACAAACCAACCTCATCAGATTGGCCAATATTTCTGATCGTATTGCAGCCCTTCACATTAAAAAGTAAAAATTGTCTATGGCCACTATTAGTTTAAAAAATTATATAAGCTGTCAATTTAACTATAAAGAATTGCTCAAACTGTACTATTTATTTTTCATGAAATATACAATTTTAGTGTTAAGTCTTTTTTATTTTCTCGCAGTCGAAGTGAAAAGCAGAGTGTTTAACACGTGGCTAAAAGCCATTATGACACTCAGACATATTTGTCCTCGCTCGCTTCGTGAGCTCGTCCAAATAATCACTTTGTGTCATAATGGCTTATTTTAGCCCCTTGTCAAACAATCTACTATTAAAATTCACTAGTCCTTCAGTAGTTCTGTCTTCTAGTGCGTCGGAGTTAGCATGGGTAACGGGCAACATATTACACGACGATATATTTATAAAGATAAAGAGATAGGTCCAGCTGCATGTGCACTTTGACAGAGGTTAACAATACAATACAAATATTCTTTATTACAGATACACAAAAATACAGAACATGACAGTATCATTCGAATAAGCACAGGTAAACAACAGGCGGTTTTATCGCGATCTCTTCCAGACAACCTTTGGGTAGCGGAGTGTTTAAAAGACAACAATTTTAGTTAGGTGGCGAGAAACAAAAAAGTCATAGATACATATAGACGTAATAAACATACACAAATAAGAATGCGTAGATAAACATACATAGATATTTTTAACGTTGATGTCGTTGAGCCCTCACCTGATGTATGACCAGCAGGCGCGCCAGAACCAGCCGGGGGAGTGGCCTAGCATGCTGCGCACGTCCTCGGAGAAGCGGTCCACGCCGTACACCCAGCACACGCCCGCTGCCTCCGCGAACACCACGAACAGGATCGCCAGCCCCGGCCCGTACACGTTCAGGAGGTCCACCAGGTACACACCGCCCTACGCCCAGGAGTACACCAGTTACAGGTAAGCAATCAGAGGTTTGGCAGAGACTTGTGAGTAAGCCGGAATACGTTCGCGCGTAAAAGATGGAGTGAAAAATGTTAAACTAGCCATGATGATAAAAAAATCGGGCTCTAACGGACACGTTACCAGTGTTACCACTGTCAAAAATAAACATCGGACGACCTGGGCGTCTGACGATTCCGGTAAAAATCACCAGGTAAAATTATCAAAATCCATCTAAGCTTCAGCCACAATTAAAAGAAAATGCGCAGCTGATGCTGCGTCAGCGCAAAACATATCGTCTTTTTAACTGAGCTTCAGATTTTTGATGATGATGTGATAACGTCTTATAAATCGATGAACGCCGGTTGCACGCATGACAAAGTGTCACGTTCCGCGTGCAAGAGAGCGGGGAATAAGCGATAGAAAGGCACGATGATGACTCATCTATCTCTCTTCCACGTTATCACGTAAAATTATCGTTCGTAAACAGACTTTGAAGACAACCAATTATTTTTCATTACTGATTCTAAGATAATTCATGAATGAGTGCAAATAGTAGGCCTCCAACAAATTCTACATTTAGCGTAACAAAACTACTTAAGTGAAATAAAGACAGATCACAAAGCGTAGTTCCATTTACTCTCCCACCTAATAAAAGGGTGTGTAACTCACCGGTTCCCGGATCTGCGAAACAAAACGCCTCATCCATCCACTCGGCCCGCTATAAATTACCCGCTATCAGCGCATTACAATAACTAAATAATTCATTCGCGGAGATGACCGCGCGCGCGATACCGGGGGTGGATCGGGCAGATAAATCGCTTAGCACCCTCTACGTGTGAGGCTGTGAGGGAATTGAATGTTACAAATCGCAGAAATGTGAGCCGCGCGAATCTGAGTGGTGTCGACGGCGAGATTCACGAACCGCGGAGACGTGAGTTCGGTGTTGCTATTTTACAAGGTGCTTTTATTTCTACACCAAAAAAGGCCGTATGAGGGTGATTTAAAGAATTAGAGAAGGCGTTGTTGTTTTTAATTCCTTCGTACGCCTACGAAACCGGAGATTTGAAACTTGTTACTTCCTAGATTTTTTTACTTTTACGTAACGGTAAATCAAGCATTTTTTTATAATTAATACTGCAGTTTTGTTTAAAAATACCATGTTTATTATTTGTTGTACAGTCAAGTCACGAGTAAAGATAAATAATACACACCAAAGGTTTCAAAAATGTGTACACATAGGGTTGCCAACTTTTTTTAAGGAAAATAACGGTTATACCTCGCTGAAGAGTATAAAATAAAAGTAATTAACTCCAAATAAAAAAAAACTATTTATTTATATGGTTGGTTACACATTTTTTTGGGCTACTATTTTATTGTTTTACTATTTAGGCGTCATTTTTTCATAGTGAGAATTATAGTAATGAGGTTTATATAAAAACATTATGAGATTTTATGGTGTTGAACTTATCTCTCTTTAGTGTAGTATGAGAAAAGTGGGAAACTCGGTATATAAACAATTATTTTCCTTTTCAAAATAGTTACAGAGTTTTAGAATCAAGACAAAAACTAATAGCAAAAATGCGTGAAGTACAACAAAAAAGCGGTTTTCGAACGGGAATTATAATATCAGATCCGTCTCATCTTTAACCAAAATACAGGTTAATATTAAACGCAGTTAATTAAATCTCATTAAATCAGCCGGTGGGTGAAGCACCTCATCATTATACGAGATTCTCAGTTCGGTGCTCGCAGGAATATATAATTCGCATGAGCCTTGGCAGGGAAAAAATAATACGATAGATCGCTTCAATAACCTCTATGATGATGTATTTCAATAAGTTGACCAGTCCATGCAGACCCAGTACTGTGATGCCAAAGTAGGTATACAAGGTGACTTCCAAGACGTGATACAAAATGTTACTTTCCAAGGCTACTCATAATGACGATCAACTTTTAGTATGAGACCAATTTTGAAATGTTCCTAAATAAAACCGGCTAAGTGTGAGTTGGACTCGCGCACCGAGGGTTCCGTACAAACTTTCTCTTAACCTTGCCTAACTGGCCGGTTAAGTTAAGTTTGCACCTGATATCTATAGCGTTGCATATAAATGAGGTGTAAACTTAACGCAACCGGATTGTTCAAAACTGTTTTTTGTAAATAAATAAAAATCTATTTATTTTATTCTGGTTTTAGTATTTGTTGTTATAGCGGCAACAGAAATACATCATCTGTGAAAATTTCAACTGTCTAGCTATCACGGTTCATGAGATATAAGCCTGGTGACAGGCAGACAGACGAACAGCGAACTCTTATTAATAGGGTCCCGTTTTACCCTTTGGGCACAGAACCCTAAAAATCGACTTCTCCATACAAAACTTGAAGCTAACCGTAGTCGGTCCCCTACTAAGTACGTGAGGTCCAGATGTTTTGAATGATTTTGATGTTGGCCTCATACTACAAAAAGTTGATCGTCATTGTGAGTAGCCTCGGAAAGTAACATTTTGTATCATTTAAATAGATGTCACCCTGTATATTTCAAGTGAAAGCAGAAACTGTTCCGAGATTGCCGCGGAAAATACGCGAATAGTTGGGTCTCGTAAACCGGAGCTATCATCGTACCTGTGACGAGAGGGGATGCAAGAAATCGCTAAATACGCAAAATAAGAAATTGGAAGTCGTTCCACATAATCCTGTGTTTTTCTCGCAACGTACTTAGAGCTATATGATAAGGAGCGGGGGGACGACAAAGTAATTGAAGCGTTGTGACAGAGTCTATTATTGCTTGCGAGTTGTCGTGGTGCTTCGATGCAATAATACTGCTATAATACAGACTTTACACATCATTTTCTCTTCAAAATGATTTATATTAACAGAAACACATGTATTGAACTCACTAGGTTTCAAATGTATACCTTTCTTTGCAAATTATATTAATATTTAAAGTACCTACGATTTAGTTGATGCTTTATGGCATTAAGTCCGCCTTTTGGTGGAAAAGTTTTCTTTATGTGCAATAAAGATTAATACATAAATTAGCGATTCCTACAGGTTTGCCCAAGTAAGATATTCGAGTTCCTTACTTACGTTCACTGTTCTTAGAGAAAGTTAATTATTAAAGGCGGATCACGCTTATTAATATCGAGAATTTGACAGACTTAAACAGGTGTAAGAACTAACAGAGCATGGGAATTAGGCATTTTTATCTGCTGCAAGTTGAGGATCGATATACAACACCGCGGCTCAAAATACGCTGACGCTGCGTAACCGCATTGACGTGACTTTGCGTCACGATTTTTAGACATGCCTCTCACACCGAAGCTTATAATGCTGCATATACACACGTTTTCTCCATACATTCAGGCGCGTAAACGCACCGTCAGCATTTTTTGACCGGTTCGGACCAGTGCAGTGTGGGAGGCATGCGTAAAAATTGAGACGCATATGACATCACTGCGTTTACGGTGCGTCAGAGTATTTTGAGCATTGGTGCGGTTGATGTTCAAGGACATGTTCGTCTCGTTCTTGCTGTGCTGTATTAGTACGTTATGGGAATAAGAAGCAAATCTCAAAGTTTAGTCTTTGAATCTTTTTTCTAGTATTTCCAGAATTTCAAGCTAGGAGTTACCGTTGCGTGCATAATGCCTCGCGGGTAACGCAGTCTGCGAGGGGCTCAGGCGGCTGCTCGAGTGCGCACACAATGGCTTATGAGATAAAATTTCTAAATTCCATTCGCCAATACACGGCAGGCTTGATTTGATATTCTTATTTTAATCGTTTTCTTTCTGTGTAGAGTAATGCGTGTACCATTTTGTTACTTACTTACACAATTTTTTTTTGGTGGATGTGCTAGTATGGCATCTTTAATACACGTAAGATTAAACTTAATGTGTACATACATGTGTACATATAAAACAGTGCACAAAATTATGCTAATCCACGAGCTTAATGCGTAATTAAGCCGGAGTTCCGGTACAGTTCATTCCGTCAGCGCAACTGGAGAGTCCTCATCATGATGCTTGATGGATGATGCAAATGGGTATATCGTGTAATACTCACGAAGGTCGTGGTGGGCAGCGCGCAGATGTAGATAAGACACAGCAGCACGGCCACGAAGATCTCGCGGTGGCGGCCCAGCGCGCGGGGGTACTCATCGCACAACGCCGTCGTCACTGCTTCTAATCCTACACAAATACATCGATTGTTATTCCAGACTGAGCAATTGGTAATACTTAGTTCGCATAATGACAGGGTATTATTGGATTTGAATAGCGTCTCCTGCTTGTTGATACAGACAAATATGCGATTATCAAGGTCGTGACTGTTTTACGATAGTCCCAGAAAATGAACCTGTCTCGGGCATTGCGTGAGGAGGAGAACTCTGTGGTTTTCTATTCAATCCCAGTATTCAATGCAAGAAAGCCAGCAGATTATGGCGTTCACTGTTTTATTTGTAAATGCAACCACATGTGTTAGCTTTCTCTTTAGGGATTGATACTCGCAGATAGGAGAACGTTGCGTTACCTAACTAAAACGATAATATTCGATCGAATCCCCAATAAAATTGTTTATTTAAAAAAATACATTTGTATTAAAGATCATTAGCTGTAATGGGGTTTAAAATCGTCTACCTCCGAAGGTGCTATCGAGGCCGAGGGTGATGAGCATGAGGAAGAAGATGATAGCCCAGAAGACGGAGCCGGTCATGGTGGCGATGGCCTCGGGGTACACGATGAACACCAGCCCCGGGCCCTCCAGACCCACCTCCTCGATGCTCTTGTTCTGTACGTGTGCCATGTACCTGCCAGGAGTTCATGTGTTTAAATTTAAATAGGTATACCGAGCTGCTAACGTATTACTCTATAAGTACAATCAAAAATTAAGCAAATGATGAAAGCTGCAATATTGGTGTTAGTACGGTCAGCTTCAGAAATATCCAAGTAATTAACGCATTCATAAATATAGGCATTAATGGTATTTAAATAACAATAGAATAAATACACTCTCACCCTAAGACGGAAAAGATGACGAAGCCGGCGAGGAAGCTGGTGAGGCAGTTGATGGAGGAGGTGATGAGCGCGTCCCGGTAGCAGTTATTGTTGAACTTGTTGTAGCTGGACAAAGCGAGGAGCGTGCCGAACCCGGGGCCCAGGGAGAAGAAGATCTGCGAGGCGGCATCGATCCACACCTGCGGAATAGGCTTGTTCAACCAGTTGCACTTCATTACCTTGGGCGTGCAGCTCCTATAAAATTTGCAGTTGGAATACAATATAGTTAAACTCTCATACTCATAGACTCGAATGACATTTCTGAATATTGTTAATCTGTTTAAAGTCTCATAGTTCTCATGTTCAGAAAATGTACTTAATGCGGCCACCGAAATAGCTGAACTTCATTATTTGACGACCGGTTTAGCTCAGTGGGAGTAACGTTGCCTGCGAAGCTGAGGTCCTGGGTTCAAATCCCGGTAAGGGCAAATATTTGTGTGATGAGCATAAATATTTGTTCCTGAGTCTTGGATGTTTTCTATGTATATAAGTCATATATCTATTAAATATATCGTCGTCTAGTACCCATAACACAAGCCTTATTGAGCTTACCACGGGGCTAGTTCGATTTGTGTAAAATTGTCCCTTAATATTTATTTATTATTATTTATTATTTTATTAAAACTTTATAAGAAAAGAAAAATGATTTTAAATGTAGGTTTTTTTTTAAATGTAGGGTTATTTAGTTTTGTTTATATGTGAGGACATGTATCTCACCTTAGAGTTCTTGAGCTTGTGCCACTCCGGAGTTAGGTAGTAACGGATGCCCTCGGTGGCGCCGGGCAGCGTGACGCCGCGAGCGAGCAGGATGAGCAGCACCACGTACGGCGCCAGAGCCGTCACCCACACCACCTAATGGATCAAGCAAGCCTCAAGTCTTTACATTTAACTTCAATCATGTTTAAACTGAGTACACTCTTTTGTCTGATCAAGCCTCTATATTTTTTCACTAGACTTAACCTTTGGTATATGGGATTTAAAGCGTTATTTGCGCTGTATAGAGTGAATAAACATCTATAAAAAATGTAAAAATGGCCTAAAAATATGGTCAGGATCCTTATCGGACACAGGCGAGAGATGAACAACACGTTGTAGAAACAACAATGACGTTTATATGTGTCTCTCTCGAAAAAGCCTCGTTAAACAAACCAGCGATTAAGCCGCCAAGACATACAAAGACGACTATAACTAGAACTCTCAAAAAGTAACAGTTGGAGCTTATCACTTCGAGACATCTGAATCTAAGCAAGCCTTATCGTCGGAGCGGTGGGGGGATGTATACCTTGCCAGCGCTCCGCACTCCCTTCCAGAGGGAGAAGTAGACGAGCACGAAGACGCCGAACACGCAGAGCGCGAGCGACGGCTTGATCGGGCCCATATCGTCCAGCCCGTTGGACCGCTGCTGCTCCAGCACGTTGCGCCTGCGCACAATTATAAGCAGATGCTTAACGCTGCAGACAGGATATAATATTATGTACATAAGAGTGGATGCAGATGGCAGTGGATTACAAAACGCGGAGGATGCAGATTGAAAAGCATTCGAGGGGCTTTCAATATATTCTCGGTATGGGATGAGTATGATTCAGCATTATTCTCGTAACTTTTACAGTAAGTACTCAAAGAACTCCTTAGCAGGCGACCTTATGCGCATCGGGTTTGTCTGCCGTGATGACACGAACAAGCACAGGAAAGTTGTGCACGCGTAAATATTTACCTACTGCTGGTTTGTGGCGTTACCTACTTCATGGAGTATAATGACTTTAGGTATCGCCGCCGAGTCTATGGTGGTATACCCTGCATGTTGAAATGGTACTCACTTGTAAACTCATGGCTGGTAGTGGAGGCTTTGGGGTCTGCGGGTAGGTGACGGGTGAGCCCAGTGGCGAGTTCGACGCGTTGTAGCAGCTAGCCCACGGCGGCACGGAGTTGATAGAGAATAGCGATTGCACCAGGCATAACCGCCCGCCTGATGGACCTCGTATGTAGTAACACTCACTCAAAAAACTCCTTGGCAGGCGTGGAGGAGTTGGGGTTGGTCTGCGGCGAGGTGACGGGCGAGCACAGCGGCGTGTTCCAAGGGTTGTCGCAGCTGGTCCACGGCAGCACGGAGTTGATGGAGGCCAGCGAGGCCACCAGGTAGTACACAGCCCAGCCGATGATGGTGTTGTAGTACATGCCCATGTAGATGTCGATCATGCATATCGCGTACCCCACCCCTGGGACCAAACATACATAACATAACACATTGCACAGATGACACGTGTGTATCACGCTATACTCCCTTAAGAACTCGTATGGTTTTTACGTATGGTTAATATTGGTTTCTTGACGATCGTAAGGGCAATATAAAAGTTCTTAAAATTATGAACGTTTTTTGCGAAGATTACATATTTGAATGTTGTGGTGTTGAAATACCATCAATCAAATGTATCGTTATTTGTATTTATAGAACACCAACAGCCTATTCGCCAACTTTTCTCCAAAAACTGGAACTAATTGCAACCAAACTTAAGCATAAAATAAAATATAAAGTAGTTATAGTCGGGGACTTTAATATAGACTTACTCAAGGCCTCATTGAACTCAAAAGAACTTACGAGAATCGCATTAAATAATAATTTTAGGTTGCACATACTTAATCCCACACGTAAAGACTCGTGTCTGGATCAAATATTATCAAACATTCCCGATGCTCGCAGTGAGATTCTTAAATTAGGTTTGTCTGATCACGAAACTGCTCAATGTTTAACATTTGCTGTTATTGGTTTGGAAAAACCGTTTTTATATTTTTACCGTTATAAAAGAGATTATAGTCCAGAGAATGTTGCTAAATTCTGCGACTGCCTTAGGAGCTTATCATGGTCTGACGTATTTAATGAAAAAGACGCATATATGGCATTTAATATATTTTATGAAACATTCCTTCTTTTTTATAAGCTGTGTTTTCCGGTCATCAAAGTAAAAATTACAATTAAGTCCAAATCTAATGTATGGTTTACACGAGGGATCAAAAAATCTGTAGCTACAAAAAGACGTTTACGGTTTTGCTATTACAGAAAATCGAAAAACCCTGTTAGTAATTTGCACAACAAAATTAACTATAATAACTACTCAAAGATCCTCAAGCGTTGTATCAACCAAGCGCAAAAACTTGCAAACGTTAAATATTTAACCAGTTCCAAAAATGTATGTAAGGCAACATGGGACATAATCAAAGAGGTAACTAAAAGCAACTCACTGAATGCGAATATAGATAAATTAATTATTGATGACTTCACGATATTGAATCCTTTTGACATTGCAAATACTTTTAACGACTTTTACATAAACTTGACAAATTTAAATTCTGATGGTAAACATAAGACTAGTTAAAACAAATACAGCTAATTTGTACTTGTTTCCGACAGATGGATACGAAATATGTAAATTAATTAATTCCCTTAATGCTACAAACTCGACTGGTTATGACGAGGTCCTAACAAAAATAATAAAGGAATGTAAATATGAAATTGCTGCGGTCTTAAGCTACTTAGCCAATGTATCTTTTACAAGCGGTGTCTTTCCTGAACCTTTGAAACTTTCTTTAGTTAAACCACTACATAAAAAAGGAAACAAAGATTGTGTTGATAACTATAGACCAATATCGCTTATTCCGGTTATCTCCAAGATATTTGAAAAGGCGTTTCATCAACATCTGGTATCATTTCTTGATAAATATAAAATAATTAAGCCTGAACAGTTTGGTTTTCATAAAGGCAAATCAACGTCATTAGCTGCTTTGAACTTGTCAAATAATATTTTGGGTTACATGAACATGAGTTTGCCGGTATCAGCAATATTTTTCGACATGAGTCGAGCCTTTGATTTTGTTTGCCATGAAACACTCCTAGCTAAATGTGAGTTGTACGGCATAAGAGGAGTAGTCAATGGGTGGCTTAGGGATTATTTGAATGGAAGGACCCAGTTTGTGGAAATAACCCAAATTGACTCTGCCAACACGATGTCGTCTCATAAATCTGTAACCAAACTTAATAAGGTAGGAGTGCCACAGGGGAGTATCCTGGGTCCCCTTTTATTTTTACTCTACATTAATGACTTACCGAATATAACAAAATTTGACTGCACTCTTTTTACAGATGACCTATCTATTGTCATACCGTGCTATGACGCTAAAACTTATAACAACGACATTAATGGTACTATAGACAATATTATAACTTGGTTACAGAGCAATAATCTAAATATTAATATAAATAAAACGACATTTATACAATTTGTGAATAGGAATGCTAACAAACAATCTCTTGCAGTAACCTTTTCAGATCAGGCTGTGAAAGAATCCTTCACAGATCATCAGACTAAATTCTTAGGAATATACTTAGATGATAAGTTTAGTTGGAGTGAGCACATAAATCAACTATGTAGCAAAGTAAATTCCTTTGTCTACGCTCTATGGAGACTAACAAAGATTAGCACCAAAGAGTCAGCTATACAGGCCTATCATGGTTATGTTTGCTCTAAACTAAGGTACGGTATCCTTCTTTGGGGCAATTCTTGTCACGTAAAGCGAGCCTTAATAGCACAAAAACAGTGCGTCAGAGCGATATGTAACGTAGATGTCTTGACATCATGTAAACCCTTATTTAAACAGCTGAAGCTTTTAACTGTGCCCTGCATGTACATGCAGGGCACAGTTATGAGGATTATATATGAGGTTTGTTTATTTGTGAAATTGCATCCAGAGCTATATAAAAGGAATAAGGACATATGTAAATTTAATACTAGATACCCAAATCGTCTCGTTATTCCTGCTATAAAAACGAAACTATATGGAAAAAGTACCTATTGCATGTCAATCAGTATTTTTAATCGCTTGCACGATGACATTAAAGAATTGCCACTAAAAATATTTAAAAGCAAGCTGAAAAAGTGGTTAATAGAACAATGTTTTTATTGTATTGACGAATACTTCAATTATTTTAAGGACTGACTGATTATTTATTACATTTGAGTTAGTTCCAATTAATTATTAGTCGCGATAGTTCTGACATCTAATATTTATAGTCTTGACATTAAATACATATATATTGACCTGGAAATTTAGATATTAGTAGAATATAGACCTGGCTATTTATATTTATAAGCATGACATTGAATTTATATTGATTATGTGGAAGCTCTAACTGCATTTCTTGTATTTTAGTTAATTGAAAGTATTGATATTGAAACTTTAAATCTCGATTATAAATGTATACCGTAGACATTTAAGTTATTTAGAATAATGGTGTTGACATTGTTATAATTACCTACTTATTTTTACTGCAACCGATATTGCAATTGGCGGTTCCAGTAACCATCTTACTGTATTTCATGTTTTGCGTGCCAGCTGCTGGTGAAATGTGCGTGTTTATTACTATATATTTGCAATGTATCATCTGTTGTACCACATTTCAAGCAAATAAAGATATTATTATTATTATTATTATGTGATCAAAATCGGTACACGGCACGGCCCAAAGAGGCTATTGTGGCGGACAGACGGACAAAGTAGGATTTATAGACTCGGCGTCGCCGCCCAGAGCCGGCAACGACGCGCAAAAACCAGACGTTTTGTGTCGGCGGCCCTCGGAGGGCTGCTGCTGGCTTTATACCCGTTTACTGTATAGGTAATATTTACAGATACTGATCTATCTAGATTGATTGAGTTTAATGCAAATGGTTTCACACACACGCGCGGTATCGCAATTAAAAAATTGCATCAATCTTAAATAATCATAGGACTTTCTATGAAACACAATTTATTGTGTTTCTGTGTTTTGAACGTGGCAAAACTAACACCACATTACTATCTTTTGTGTAATAGGTACATACATGGGTCAAAGCGGATGGCTAAATTGGAGGTGATTGGTACAGTGCTCGCTGGTGGAGGGGTTGATACGCTCGACGCGTAATCGAGAGGTACCGGGTTCGAGTCCTGGTGTGACCACGTGCCAGAGCAATCGTATTTTTCTTTGCGCTTTGACTTGTATCTGTGTCTCAATAATCATAGTAATACTGCAAGGTTCCAACAACTTCGCCAGCGGTATGACAAGTCATCCATCATACAAAGTTTGTTCGTAAAAGGCGAACGAAGTCAACATTTCACATATCAGACATAGGTAAACACCAAAGACAAAATGTGACCAAATCTGCCGAAGACAAGTAGTGAATATTTAAAGATAATTATATATTAACAATATTCGCTATATATTTCGCTTCGCTGTCACTAATTTAACAGATTAAGAAACTTCCAAGGAAATGAGTAAAACGAGCGACCATAATGCCGAACCTCGGTAATCCTCGCTGTAATCTATCCGTGTTATACACAGATGCGCCAATCAAATAAGTTAAAGCGACAAGACTCGAAATTGTCATAAATCCGATCATCGCGAGCACAAAACGAATTCAACAGCTTCATGAACTAATAACAAATCCGCACAAATTCAATTAGCGGCGAACAAACTTGACGGCAACTTGTGACGTCTCCGGCGCCATCTTGGATCGAATCAGCTCCATCTGTCGGTAATCAAATGATACTGCATCGCGCGGGTAATTAGTTTACGGCGCGATAACAGATCATGCCGAATCTAATCTGCTCGCCGGCACGCTGCCGTTGCCGCTGCGATGTGCAATTCAATTTGTTGCTGTACAAATGTGTATAAATGAGCAAGTTGTTAGAATGGCGCATATTTGCAATGCGCATAATAAGGTTATTTTCAAAAAGTACATCTCGTGTTCAGGGAAAACTTAGGAACTGGTTTAAAAATTTCCGAGGCCTCACTGAGTAAATGAGGATACACAAAATAACATACCAAGGGAAGTCAAAATTCTTTACGACAGGTGCGTTGGGGGAAGACGGAAGTATGGGAAAGACAAAAACTTTGCGAAATAGTACATTACTGCAGACGCCGGGAAAGAAGGGCTTGCCGGGTGAGTAGGTATAGACGGCCGACCGTAGGGAGGCCGGATAGTGACGATGCCGGCAAGCACTTTTCACGGCCAGAGGCATGTATAGTGCTTTTCTCAAACATATGCAATGAAATATAAAAATACACCACTCAAAAAGTTACACGACTAAAGTTTTTGAAATTTTCCCTTCAATCCCTCCATCATGTTTTTTTTTTACGGAAGTCATCCGTATTTCGCGTGTGTAGTGTTCGAGTAGACTATTAGGCTCGTTATACACAACCTTTATAATAAGAATCTTAATTTCTATAATAAATAAAATAAATGCAGAGGATTTTAAATATTGTCTATGGTCTCTGGCGACTTACGTATAGACAATATTTTAAATTTATTCATCAACATATAAACCATACAGATTTGTGTTCTTAATAGCAGTTCGTGTGTAATAGGCATTAACGCGGATATTTTGGTCCGATAACCATTCAGCCACTAGAAAAAAAATTAAAAATATAATTCAGCTGTTTAGCCTGTGCAAGACACAGACGCCATGTTTCCATTAAAATTAAAAAAAAAAACTTCCCGGCCTAGGCCTTTAATTTTGTATGTAATTCCTTTACAGTTCTCTCAGGTTGTTCCGCCCGAAACGGGATACTTTGAAGCCTGTTTTAACGCACGTAATGACGACATTTCATTGCATGTTTGAGAAAATACTTTTAAAGGCGCTGAAATAAAGGTAACCTCTCAAACTTCTCCCTAATTGTCTTACCCTAACGCACCTTACCCATCTTTGATATTTGTATCTGTGACGATATAAATAAGATATTTACAAGGTTTATTTCGTCGATTGCAACGAATCTTCCATCCAATGTCAGCCATTCTCAAGCTTCCTCCATACATCAGCGCGGCGTGATTATGCACGTTATCGATGGAATGAGCGACAACTCGGGCAGATAGCGCCGTGTTTATGGCGGGACTTTATGAGTTGAGACCTTTTCAGAGCGGCGGAGGGAATTTATGGACCCACAGTGACCCATTTGATTTGTTAAAAGACGTTGAATATACCTAATAGGGTGCCAATCTGAAGGAATCGTTAGTCACTTACTCAAAGTACTTCTGTAGGTTTAGTACCTACTAGCACTGCTTTTGGTCAAATCTTAAGAACAAAAACAGATGTTCATAAAATTTTAAACTCCAATTGAGAATAAGTGCTGCCAGTACAAAGACTGTACGATGAAAATTGTATTATTCTAAACTGTTATAAATTTGTAAAAATGAAATGTGTGTACATTGAAGATATTTTCAGAAAAATGATTGGACTATTTGTATGTTTGCATGTGTTGTTGTGGTATCATCACGCCAAAACGGCTGAACGGATTTCAACTTTTTTTGGTACACGGGTTGCTGGGTATCCGCTTATAGTTATAGGATACGTTTTACCCGACTACGTGGAAGAAAAAGATAGGGGTAATGATTTTTTCTCTTCCGCAAAGTTGCCCACCTTTCAGTTCTTAACCTAAGTTCTCCTTAAAAAGACGCCAAGTTTATTTCAGGAAGAAAGACAAGTTTCCGGTCTAAGGAAAGAATATTTTGATTGGTCAAATTACGGCGGGGACACCGGGGCCATCTTGGCTAATAGGGCACGAGGGTTCTTACTTGCCTTCTTTTCTTAAATTGGTGGATGATGTTTTTAAAGTATTATATATTCAGTTTCTGATTTAAAAGTCGCAAAACAGTTCGGGGGTCGTTATACCCGCTGGGCTTGTTTCGGCGCGTGGGCACAACGATTTTTTGGTTTGGTCTTTTACGTAGCACCAGAGTTGCATGTCCACGTTTTTTGCATAGAAAATTTGTTTATGAGATTGTTATACAAGTTTGGCATCTTTAATCTATACTATTATAAGGTTGTAAAAATGAAATGTCTGTACATTGTAGATATTTAAAACAATATATTGTAACAGACTTTTAGGTCTCTGATTCGTTCTTTTTTGTTTTTTTTGTGATTTTGATTATTTTTGGTACACGAACTGAGCATCCACAGATTTAAAGGAAACTTTTTATCCGACTACGCTGAAGTTAATAACAGGGTTATTATTCTTTCCTCAGCCATGAACGAAGTTGCGGGCACCTTCCAGTCCTTTATAAACTTATCATATATCAATTAAGGATTAACTCCTAAGGACAGCAGCACTTGTTTCCTGGTCGCAAAACAAAGCTGACCCCACGGTCACGGCGACCTGCCATGATTTGCAGCTCAGCTTTGAGCTACTCGGGACCACGGCTTGTGTGTACTGTAATGCTGCGGCCGTGTGGTGATAACGCGAAGATTTGTATTGCTGCGACGAGTGTGGCCAAAGAATTCGTCCTATCGCGAATCATCTTTGCGAATACAAATGCCTTTCGCGCCGCTGACGGTAAATCGCCGCAGATCAAAGGGTTATGTCGCGACAAAGTTCGTGCGGTGGGCTACACTTCGCGTTCTTCATATTCCAGATAATTGCGACGTAAGTAGTGAAGTTTTTTTGATGTGGCCAAGCACTTCGTCATGGATTTATCGTGACAACGCGAACACGAATCTTTGCCTTCAAGTCTGGCCGTAGCATAAGGGTGTACCTCCAACAAATGTGAGGGTTATAGAGCTTCAAGAAGCAGTGAACATAATATATAGAGGGTTTGGATATTTTTTCTATTCGTTAGCTGACTTAAGACTCTAAGATAATTGTTTATTCTAACACGGTCAGATTCAATTCTCTATTTTAATACAAAATGGATGTTTGACGAGCCTGCGTCACTCGTCTCGCAATTGTAGCGTGAAAGTTTATAAACCTTCACACTACAGTCAGAAAAATAAGTGCCAATTTAAGTATGCAATTTGACATAACACCATTAGTAAAATTATCAGCTACTTTTGATGCTGACTGTACACGTGCATAGTATAACCTCCTTTATAATCACTGAGGGGGTATTTCGTGGGACGCCATACGAAGTTTAGTCTTTTTACGTAAGTAACATTGTATTTGTTTGCTTTAAGAATTTATATTGATTTTCATTAGACTATTTTACTGTGGCTAAATTCCCAAGTCCAAAGTATTCTCTACGGAGGTCCTGTTCTCTACGGAGGTCCTATTCGCTGCGGAGGTCCTATTCTCTACGGGGGTCCTATTCTCTACGGAGATCCTATTCGCTACGGAGGTCCTATTCGCTACGGAGGTCCTATTCTCTACGGAGGTCGTATTCTCTACGGAGGTCCTATTCGCTACGGAGGTCCTATTCGCTACGGAGGTCCTATTCGCTACGGAGGTCCTATTCGCTACGGAGGTCCTATTCGCTACGGAGGTCCTATTCTCTACGGAGGTCCTATTCTCTACGGAGGTCCTATTCTTGCGACTTGATTCAAAGAATACGATGGATTGAGTTTGAGCTCTTTATGATACCGTCGTATTCATTGTATCGTATCATAGAGGTCTTCTGTGACGTTGCCCGCGTGACAATTAATATTTTTTGAATTGAGTCAAGAAGGCCAAGCTGATATATCATTCTGTGGCCCATATTTCATCTACTTGCAATAATCATGTCAATCCATGATTACTTTATTGCGTAGAACAAAGAACAACATATCGCTTAACACAAACGCTGGATAAACTAAATATTCGCATATACGGTATTATCTTACAGACGATATTATTTTAATGATAAAGTACGGCACTATGTTAAGTCTACGAAGTGATAAATTCGGTAAAGACGTAATGTTATATGCTCAAAATCTAACGTATGTAATGAAAAAAAACGGAGTTCGTCGTAGCATAATCGTTCCACGTCTCACCCGTACTAAACCGCGTTGATCCCGGAGAACGCGGTTGTCCACACGAGCCTGGCCCCCAGCGGTAAACGGCCCTTTATAAATATACAGCAGGCAATGCTTTTAACGCGGCTTGTTAAAATGTATGAACGCCAATTGCCGGTCGCATTTGTTTGGACAACGGCGCTGAGTGATGGCTTCCACGTCAGAGTTCTCGCCGATTCTACACTATCGCAAACTTAATAAACATTAGGACAGCCTTTAACACCCATTCTAGACGAAATGAAATGTTTTATTCGTGATTTAGATGAAATAAAATAATTTTAGATGAAATCAAATAAGGTCAGATTTGTGACTCATGATGCGTAAAAGTCACGGCCGCTAAATAGGGGCAGGCAGGCTTGAAAAATCTGTTTTCCTAAAATGCACAACTCTCAAAATGTTAGTTCCTATTTTTACAGTTTTATCAAAATGCCTATCTAAGCCTATTTATCTAAATAAATAAATAATTTAAAATGTGTGCAGTCTCAGGAGTTTTTTTATTCAGCACTATAGAAGGCGCCAGCAACTTCGTTCGCGGAGGAGAAAAAGTCCCAACCCCTCTTGTTTTCTTCAGCGTAGTCGGGTAAAAAGTATCCTATAACCATCTGGAGATACCCAGTTACCTGTGTACCCAAAAAATATTGAAATCAGTTTAGCCGATTTTGCGTGATGAAGCCACAACGACACATACAAACATACATAAAATCCTAAAAAAATATTTCTCGTTTTAGTGACCTCCAAATAGTCCGTAACAATCAATTTCTTGAAAATATCTTCAATGTACAGACATTTCATTTTTACAACTTTATAATAGTATAGATGTTACAGGTCTAACGCTTAACTGAGTCTGTTCCTGAGGTATGGGAGCGGCACGGGAGGGGAGACAAGTGACGTGCCATGACGTGTCCTGTCTCGCTCTCGCTATACACATATACGTCGCTTGTCATCCCTCCCTTACCGCTATATATATATATATATATATACTAGCTGTGCCCGCGGCTCCGCCCGCGTGGAATTCGGTATGTGTCAGTAAGCGGCTAATTCACCCCTCTCCCCTGGTGGCGTAACTTGAAGTAAAGTCCAGATAAAATATTATACAATTACTAAATAAAACTACACTCCAAAATCAATAGTTTTTCGTCCATATTCAAATTTTTGACGTGATTTAAAAGACATAGAGTATTGGTATACTGAGTAGGTGTATATCGGACGATACAGTACCACTATTCTATTTTTATGTCCATAACTGTACCTATCCAAATCAAGTCCATGGCAAATATCATCCAAAACGGTTCTCCAGTCAAATCAGTTTAAGCATGAAAAGGTAAGAACACATAGAAATCCATACTTCCTAACTTACTTTCGAATTTAGGTCTAATAATATTATTTAGAAATAAGATTAGAGGAAAGGTGAATATAGATATAAAAAACGTGAGGCCAAGTATTTACATTTTAACCGACTTCCAAAAAAGGAGGAGGTTATATGTTCAACAGTTTGTATTTTTAGGCTACGGATAGCCAAAATGGCAAAAACGGAACCCTTATAGATTCGTCATGTCTGTCTGTCTGTCTGTCTTTCCGTCCGTATGTCACAGGCATTTTACTCAAAAACTATAAGATGTACAATGATGAAATTTGGAGCTCAGGTGTCGTGTGTAATCAGCTACTTAGTTAGATAGTAAAATAAAAAAATATATATATTTCTAGGGGGGCACTCGATACATGTCACCGACATTGAAAAAAAAAAAACCAGTAAATATCAATGTGTGGCGGCATACATTTCCACAGTTCTTCAAAAAACATTTTGAGGTTTCTATAAAAAAAAATTGAATTAGTTAATATTTTCCGAAATATTCGCTTCGAAAGTAGCAAAAATTGTGCCCCCCCCCCCTCTATTTTCTAAACGGTATGTTCAAAAAATATGAAAAAAATTACAAATATAAAGCTTAATAAATACTTTCAAAGAAAATTGTTTTCAAGATTATTGGACGTGCCGTTTTTAAGTTATTCCCAAAAAACTGCGCTTCTCAGCAAAAGGACCTAAGTGCCGGGGAGATAGCTTTTGGTAGTGTTTTTTTTTCATATCGTATTTTTTTCATCTGTAGTGATTTTTTTGTATAAACGCCTGCGGAACCCTTCATGGGCGAGTCCGACTCGCACTTGGCCGCTTTTTTTATGTATGTTCACCGATTACTCCGCCAATTGTAGACCGATTTTAAACATTTTTTTTTATTTGAAAAGATATACTCCTCAGGTGGTCCCATTGCCACCAAGTTGGGATCTGATGATGGGATCCCAGGGAAATCGAGGGCAATCCTCAAATTTTATAGGCACTTAGAACGTTTTTCATATATTTGTTTAAGCTATTTAAGTATTTGCATATGGTAGTCATCATTTCATCATGCTGAGCTGATGACGAAAGGTACAACTCCTTAATAGTTAAGAGTTAGAGGATAATTCTTAAAAAAAACATCTATAATAGTGTGTCCCTAAAGTAGTCTCCTTATCACCAAGTCAGGATCAGATGATGGAATACCAGAGAAATCGAGAGAAACCCTCACATATTATAGGCACTAACAATGTTGTGTATATATTTTTCTAAAGTTATCAGTTGTTTTCCTCAGGTTGTCATCATTTCATGCTGAGCTGATGATGGAAGGTACAATGAACTAACCAACTTTTACATTTCTTACTTCCCAAGACTCGAGATGCGTGCAAAGTGCCTCCTCAATCTTCCCATTGTGGGCTCTAAAAAATACTTTATATCACTACTAATATCATCACTAAAAAGCAAAAAATATATTTTTTTTAAATAATAAATGAACCGACTTCAAAATAAACTAAAAAGCTAAAAATAATCTTTTATGTACGGTACGGATCACATTTGAATCACCTTTTGAAGTCGGTGCCAAACTCAGCATATTATAAAATCTATTCTGTAAATCAAAATAAAAATCTAGTTCGAAATTGTAGATATTTTGGGAATAAACACTTTCTGAATTATTATTTTATTCCTACGGACATTTAATAAATACCTTTTAAATATATGGTAATTGTTCATTCTAAGATTTGTCTTTTATGTATTTTGCATGCCAGCTGCTGGTGAAATGTGTGTTACGCTTTCATGACGACCATCTTTTGTACCATGTTTTAAGCAAAATAAATGATTTATGAAAAGAGCTAATTAATTATAAGAAAACTGTCTTTCTTCGACACAGACATTATAATGAGCTGCCATTTTGAGAAGCTGATAATATGCACAAGGCGTGTTGACATTATGAGAAGCAGACATTATGGTTTTTTTTTTAAAACAGATGTTTCAGTCCTGAGCCGCTAAATAATATGTATGTGCCGGCTATTTTCAGTCGTCCAATCGCCACCGATTTATCAAAATAGTATAGTTATGTTTTCGTCTTGACAACCTTTAGTATTTCTAGTAAATTGACAATGTTGCATGAGATTACATTTAAGAGTCTAAAACGAGTTCCTTCAAACATTCAATTCATACCGAAGCCATGCATTTAAAACCGCGAAAAAACTATGCAATTGAGATAAGTAATAAATATTAGGGGATAATTATACACAAATCGAACTAGTCCCATGGTAAGTTCGATAAAGCTTGTGCTATGAGTACTAGACGGTGTATATGTTTATGTAGATAATATTTAAATAATATTAATTATGTAATTGTTATTTACATTAATAAATGTTTTCATCCTATGTATTTACTTATATACATAGAAAACATCCAAGACTCAGGAGCATATTTTTAAGCTTATCATACGTATAATATACGAATTTGCCTTTACCGGGTTTTGAAGCCAGGGCCATCAGCTTCGCAGGTAACGTTACTCCCGTTGAGCTAAACGGGTCATCAGAAATAAAATAAATCTCTTCAGAACCGACGAAGGAATGCGCCCCTCATTTTTTTGAAATACGGGACCATCTTGAACGTGCTACATTTATACGATTAAACTTAAGAGATTAGAAAAATCGGCAGACAATATTGGTTTATAGAAGTTTAGATACATAACTACCCTAATATACGGTGGAGCTAAGAACCTCCTGCTTTTTGAAATCAGTTTAGCATTATGTATATATATATATAACCTAATAGTATAAGTGATGCATAATACTTTCATTTGACGAATTACTGGTACCTTTATATTATGAAACCCTCTCACATAGGCGCCCGGCGCGTTATTTGTTGTTTGGTTGTTCCGCGGTTATCCTCGATTTGTGATGTTTAAGCCTGACTTTGATGTGCGAGGGAAGCCGCTCTGAATGGCTCCGGCCTTAGGGGGCCCATTCAATATGCGGTATCTTATCGACTACTCCGATTCAAGCCTCTTTCGTAAATCAGGAGAGGACTGAGTCAATGGATTCGAGTTTTATCATAATTGGTAGCTGTTTTTTTAAACTAAATTGTAGCGATAGTACATTATACGATGACGCGTTTGGCTCAGTGGGTTTCACAACGGCCTACGAAGCTGGGGCTCCCGGGTTCGAATCCCGGGCATGGCAAGTGTTTGTGTGCTGAGCACGAATGTTTGTTCCTGGGTCTTGGATGTTTTCTATGTATTTAAGTATTATAATTTATATAATGTATATCGTCACCTAGTACCCATATTTCAAGCTCTGCTTTGTTTGGGCCTAGGTCAATTTGTGTCAGCTTGTCCCTGTGTTATTAATTTCTAAGTAGAACAGGAGATTCGCTTGTTTCATAGGATACCTTTAAATGTTTACCCATATATTTATGAAAATGTATGTTTATTTGCTTGTTCGTTACTTTCTGGTTTGTTCCATAGCAACGGCATGTAATGGATCGATGTATTTGTTGACATAGATATAAACCATGGACCGGAATGTGACATAGGTAAGTATTGCAACTTTTATCTTGTAAAAGTATCCGTCCAAAAATACATTTACGTGACTGCTTTGTACTTTTTATTGAGCTCTCGTCAATACACTGCTCATTGAGATGTTTTTAAAGAGCCCAAATTCGGTAGGATTACGTTTTTTCAGAGTTCATAATATGACCACCTTCCTGCTACATTATCAGATAAGCTCGATGGTATCATACTATCGCATTGTCCCCATACTTACATAAGTGCGCCAAATTTTAGCTCAACCGGAAAATGGGAAGTGGGTCTAATTTAACTTGCAAAATGTTACACATATAAAAATGCATTGCAAGTTAAATAAAACCTTGTAAAAAGCGGTTCGAAGAATCAGAAAACTGATACTGTATAATGGACGGAACCTAGTGCGTTAAATTAAGGTGTTTACATTTTAAGGAATTTATCGCAAACTATAGTTTCAAACTAGACTTAAGTAACCAGTAGGTACTGTGGAACTTCCCCGCAGCCGGCTAATGCGCGGGGCAATCTGCGGCGAGGGACAATGGCGCCCCGGGGACGACAATCACTTAGCGCGTTCATCTGCTCCGCAAACACCCGGCGCGCGATTGTTCGATCGCCGATATACATAAATAGGGAATAAAACCTCAGTTGTTGTATAAAAATCGCGTTGGGAACATCTATTGTGTCGCATCGACGGATAATAATTCACTGAGAAGTGACAGACAGTTTTAATGCTGTTTGGTGCACGAAAACTGCTTCGCTGCTATGGGATACAGAGTTTCGTATATATATCGCAGGGAAATGGCTAAAACAGATATTTGATTAAATCTCTAAGGGATATGACCAAATCACCGAGGATGTTAAAATGGCGAATTTATTTTATTATTTACCTAGAAAAATTTGATCAAATCCCTGAATCTGAACGGACTCGCAAAGTCAACTCGTTTTACCATTTCACTAGACGCGTTCAGTGATATGATAAAGTCTTTATCATATCACTGATCGTAAGTCATAAGAGACTTTATCATTTCACCGAACGGATCTAGTGAAAAGACAAAACGGGTTGACTTTGCGAGATCGTTTCGTCAACTCACTGACGTGCTTCAGGAATTTTATGAAATCACTATACAAATCTGGAGAAATCACTAAACAAATCTGCCTTTTTTGGCAGATTTCGTCATTTCTCTATAAACAAATTCAAGGACTTGATCAAATGACTGATTTTTTCCAGGCAAATGATAAAATAAATTCGCCATTTTGGCATCCTGCGTGATTTGGTCATATCCCTTAGAGATTTAATCAAATCTCTGTTTTGGCCATTTCCCTGTGGCATATACATATACTAGCTTCTGCCCGCGACTTCGTCCGCCTTAAATTCGTTTATCGCGGATAAGGGTATTTTTTCCGGGATAAAAAGTAGCCTATGTCCTTCCCCGGGACTCAAACTATCTCCATACCAAATTTCATCCAAAGCGGTTCAGCGGTCTGAGCGTGAAGAGGTAACAGACAGACAGACAGACAGACACACTTTCGTATTTATAATATTAGTATGGATGTAGGCACATCTCATGACGGAAGTCACAGGAAGCGGCCAGAGAGTAGTATATGTACGATCTCTTGCCCACGCAAAGGTAATTAATACTACTTAGCAGTGGCGTGCGCAGGTTTCTGGCTAAGGTAGGCAGTTTTTCTGTATCTATATGGAGCCATGGTCAGTCAGGACTTCAGGGCAGGCGGTCTCTCTGTGCCTATATAGAGACATATGGTCATTCAGGGTAGACAGTAGACCTTTGTGCCTATACGGACCACACGCTACTGCTACTTAGTAGTGACATTAAATTAACAATCGAACACTTCAAGTTCGGCCGATAAAAGTCGGACTCTAGGACGGAGTAAGTATCTGAAAGTAGGTAGACGTGTTTTCTTTTAGAGTAGTGGGTGGGGTAACTGACCTTTGAGGGCGGGGCAAATGCGCTTCCAGAGCGTGAGGCAGCCGCAGCGGTGATACTGCCCCAGCGCCAGCTCCATGAAGAACAGCGGCAGCCCACCGAACAACAGCATCACGCAGTACGGGATCAGGAACGCGCCTGCGCACACACGAGTATATGCATTTGCTATCATCAGGGGTCGATGCTCCAGCTCGATTGAGATGACGTCTCTTCAAGGTAGCATTAATAAATTCATACAATTCCACGATGGAGATGCGTCTTGCTTGATCAATCCAAGAAGTACCTTTCTGCCCTCTATCTCGAGATATGAGCAAAAAATATTCTGCAAAAACATGTTATGCAACTGGCACTCTGAGAAAGCGGTTTGACTGTAAAGTTGCGCTGTTACGCCCCGTTCAAACACAGCGTTAAGCGACTTACCAGTACATTGTGTACCAAGTTCTTTACTTTACCGGCATCAGTAGTTTGTTAGGGTTTGACTGACCTCCTCCGTTCTGGTAGCAGATGTAGGGGAAGCGCCAGACGTTGCCCAGGTCGACGGCGAAGCCCACGACGGCCAGTAGGAACTCCGCCTTCTTGGCCCAGGTCTCGCGCTGCCGGACCGGCGTCAGCGACACCACTAGCGCCCGCGGCTTCGGCGCTGTCTGCAACTGATCCTTTGGTTAGTGATTGTGTTGAGGCTCAAAGAGTGGTCAATGTGGCAAAGGTTCACGTTTCTTGTTCAAGAATCCATACTAATATTATAAATGCGAAAGTGTGTCTGTCTGTCTGTCTGTCTGTCTGTCTGTTACCTCTTCACGCTTAAACCGCTGAACCGATTTGGATGAAATTTGGCATGGAGATAGTTTGAGTCCCGGGGAAGGACATAGGCTACTTTTTATCCCGGAAAAATATCCTTATCCGCGATAAACAAATTTAAGGCGGACGAAGTCGCGGGCAGAAGCTAGTCTTACAATAAATGTAGAATTGTTTCCTGAGCGCGGAAATAGCCAAGAGCTAGTAGTCGTTTCCCCTTCGGCGATGGGAACACTCCAAAAAGAGAGGTAGATATATATGGCGGGATGGTGGTTTTTTGGCTGACTCTAAATTCATGTACAGTCAGCAGCAGAGAAACGTGACCCCTCTGCCATATAATGTTAGTATGGCAGGGGGGTTACTTTTCTCTGCAGCTGACGTATCCATACTAATCCATACTTTTCCATACTTATATTATAAATGCGAAAGTGTGTCTGTCTGTCTGTCTATCTGTCTGTCTGTCTGTCTGTTAGGTAACTTCACGCTTAAACCGCTGAAACGATTTGGATGAAATTTGGTACGGAGATAGTTTGAGTCCCGGGGAAGGACATAGGCTACTTTTTATCCCGGAAAAATACCCTTATCTGCGATAAACGAATTTAAGGCGGACGAAGTCGCGGGCAGAAACTAGTACGTAATATTTACAAACAAAATATTAAACAAACTGTCGGGCCGTAAGCTATATAAGTTTATCGGTATGTCAATCTGCAGAAATGCAATTTTGCAAGGATTAATTATATTGATGACTTTAAAACGCGGTAAATTTTTTTTGGCCCTGGTTTTCGTACGGTAGTGGTCTACTGGGTAGATAATTACTCCAGTAAAACCAAAAACACTGTGCACGCCACTGGCACAGGGTTTTTGGTCAAAGTAGGCAGTTTTTCTTTGCCTACATGAAGCCAAAGTCATTCAGGGCAGGCAGTTTTTCTGTGCCTATATGGAGCCACACTCATTAGTCATGCAGGGTTGGCAGTGCCTTTGTGCCTATATGGACCACACGCCACTGCTTCAGAACAGGAGCTAAGTCAAGTTTGCTGGTCTGATGTAGGGGGCGTGTTACCGGCGTGGTGGCGGTGGCGCCGGTGGGGGAGGCGGCGGGCGGGGGCTCCGGCGGCATGTCGTCCGGCGCGCCGGCGCCGCTGCGCCGCTCCGGTGCCGGACTATCCCCCTGCAACAAACACACACATATTCATTCTTCCACTCTATCCGATACTCTTCTGTAGTCGTTGTGGTTATAGACTGTGCGATCTGGATCTATGCTGACTATTTAACTGAAGAGCAAATAGAGAGGCGCGGGCGTGGGCGACTAGGAGGTTTGACAAGTTACGGGTGACAGCCTTTCAACTCCGTTGCCGCCACGCTCCGCCCTCCCTCAGACGATGACTCATTTAAATGGTAGCAACTGAATCTTTAATTTAATTTTTCATCATCAGTAGCAGGAATGTCATCTTGAAGTGTTGGGCATACGGAGGTAATGACACAACGAGACTAGGTATAATATTTTTTTCATTAGTTTATTCAGTAAATTGAGGTTTTTATATACTAGGCCTTATTACCACATATGGAGTATACAACAGGCAATATGCGTCATGCTACTGATAATTATTTACAGTTCATGGTCTCAGATCAATGTTATCGTACTATAAAAGGTTGCTATTTTTATTAAATTTTCGATCTATTAAATGTTATAAGTATAATTTGTTCGAATCAGCTGAGTCTACACACCACAATTTTAAATATTTAAATGTGAGTTAACATTGTGAACCACACTAAATCCCCAGCTGTAAACCATTCAAAAAGTCATTAAATTCAGGCCAATTGGAATGAGCGAAAGCTTGAGTTGTTTGCGGGTGTTGTTTGCGGACAGTCAACACAGCCGCCGCCAACACGTGGCCGCAAACACGGCAGATTGTCGGCAAATAAAAATAATGAACAGTGACCCAAGCGCCGCAGAATACTGCTCAGAGGAGGCTTTGGCCTTCAATCGTGTAAACACGAAACAAGCTTCAGCTGCGAATTCAACTTAATAAAATCAGTCAATGTGCTTTTCCAAATGAATGAAACGTTATTTACACGATAAACGTTAAAATGTTTGATATTTGCACAGCTGGAAAAGCTACGAGTAGGTACCATTATTTCAGCAAGCATAGTATAGTGTTATAACACAGCTAGTTAGGGAATCGATTCTATAATTTCCAGCACATTTTATTTTGAGCTATTTAAAGCTTTATTTGAAGCACGACCAAAATAAATTAACTTTTTAACAAAAAATAAAAACAAACACTATTAAGTAAAATATAACTGCATAATTTAGTTTCTTCGATTTACTTACAATGTAACCGTTTCTATTCAATGTATACAGTATATACAATTAATGTTATTTTAGACTCAGTGTAAGGAAAACTCCATGTAAGGAAAATAATATTGTCGACTTTAGTAAGATTGTGACACAATGGCACCAACTCCCAAGGTTTTCGGAAAATATTCAGATAAAAATCTTTTTTTTCAGAAAACGTGTTCCATATTATGTCAGTAACAATAGGGTATATGTATGATTTTTTTTATCGTATTTCTGTCATATACGGATTTCAGTTTACCTGTCATATACGAATTGGATGGATGGACGGAGAGAGGCACATGACGAAACTATGTGTTTCTTTTTTGCCATGTTGGCTACGGAACCCTAAAAAGGTAGAAAGGCGAAAAAGTGTAGCCATAACCTTCTATAAATATTGTGAATGCCTTGCTTGTAACCAAACAGCACAGTCGGGTCGTGCCGTTATGGCGTAATTTAGATTCTTAAAAAATCAAAAATATATTTTTAGATTTAGAAACTTTTAAATAGCATATCGGTTAAACCGTACAGTTATTGCCCACGATCAGTGGACTACTGTGTGTATTAAGTGGACCACTTATTTTAACAATTAATGAATGTAGAATTACGAGGACTGTCTGCGTTTTAAGCTGCGCGTGGCTTACGGGCGGGCGACGCGCTATTACAGCTGTTTGCCGAGTAAATGATCGGGAACCACCAGATGTTGCGCGGCAAGGGCGCCTGGGATGTCACTGTCAACGCTCTGTCACGCCTTGAAACAGCTGTGAAAATGGTTTCAATCATCGTCAGCCTATTTAAATCCACTGGTCGACTCCTCTCCAATGGTACGCGATGTATATCATCATTCTATTTATTAACAGAACGCCCTACACAAAGGTACGTCTATTACGTCACTACGACGTTAAATTAAAAGTGTCGGAGGTATTCGAGCATACCTAGCTTGGTCATATACTCTAAGAAGGGTAAGGACTCTATTACCAAATGGCTCTCAGAACATTGTTTCTATAGTGTTAATGAATTCATGGACCATAACAGGCACAATAGAGGAACGTAGTAGCCTCATCTATTGTATCACAAATTAAATATTATTGTGTGTTAAATATTTCTATAATGTTAATAATGCATGCATTCATACATTTTTTTTACATTTATTTTGCATGTCGATATCATTCGACAGAATACTGAACTTATATATTACAATAAGACCTTGTACCTAGACTTAAGTATTCCAGCAAATACACCATTCTTTCTTTCTTTCTTTCTTTCTTTACTGACTCTTCATTAGGACCTGGAGATTTTATCTCAACTCTCTCTTCCCAAAATATGACATGTTTGATAAACCCTACCTTATATACAATCATTCTTAAAAACCTATGTACAGTCGAGGTCAAAAATGTATTTACAATTGAGTTCTAAAAATATGATTACATATAAGTTTACACACAGAATGACAAATACATGCTTCCAATGTCCATGACAATTTTATCTTGTCACCCAATGCACCAAAGTTATCTTTGTAAACTTTCTTCTATAGAGAAATTATCACACATTGTGTCAAATATTAGTTAATATTACACGTTACAGAATAATATTTACTATCAATACAGCCATAAATAAGTTTTGCATTAGATGTCACTGGAAACTTTACGTTGAAACATACATTGTTATACTTACACGAATAATATATATATATATATATATATCAAGCAAGCTCAAATACGACTGGAACATACATTATTTTATTAAAGAGATCCGCTGTTCGCCTTCTGCTCCATCATTAAATTAATTCGATGGTACCATTATCATTTCAATTTGCGACTATGAAGAAGCTTAGCTATTTTAATCGAGGTATATCTTGTCGCCACCGGTAAATCACATATCGTTGAGCAGTTCCAGTGACCTTCTTGTTGACCTTCTTTAATAGGGAACATAGCGATCTTAAACAGTCGGGACCCATTGTTGGGAAGATTTGCGTCGATCTAGATTTTTTGTGGCTCCCGACTGTTAAAAATCGCTATGTTCCATATTAGAATTTATTATTTGTTATATTGTGAGTATCGATCATGAATCATGAAAGATTTCCATTATAACTTAACAAATTTCTAGGGTACTGGAGTTGTTTTTTTTTTTAGTTTTTTACGCAGTCGGGTTTTTTTTTTAAATTATTTATTTAGGAAGTTGGTTACAAATAAGAACATGTACCACTTTAAAAAAATGCATTTAAAATCTGGAGTACCGTTGCATTTATTGATATTGAGGACCGATTAAGCGACAAGCAAGAGTGAAGTGATGTGAAGTGGTTTTTAAGGCAGGAAAAATTAAGCCTTACATTATTCCGCCACTAATCGCTGTTGGTGGAGTGGTATTAAGGGTAGTTGAGACCTTTAAATACTTGGGTCACATAGTCTCGAGTGATTTATGTGTTGATGGTGACAAAGAGAGGGAGTGGAGCTCTGCTGAAGGTGAAAGTAGCGTATATTGGAAGAAACGAGCTTATAACGCTCTCCGCATCCAATACAATAATGCCTTCAGAATGGTGTTGAAACTGCCAAGATGATGCAGGGCAATGTGAGACGTAGACATATTTTGATTATATTAGCGGTGACTCACGTCGTAAAAGCCTCGCACCGGCGAGGCGTGCAGCGTCGGGGTCAACTCGTCTCTCCTGACTAAGGCCTTCAGAATGGACCGAACGAGCAGTAGTTGTGAGTAATTGCTAATCTATACTATTATAAAATTGTAAAAATGAAATGTCGGTACATTCATACTAATCCTTACTTCCTTACTTTTTATATTATAAACGTGAAAGTATGTATGTACGTTCCACTTAATCTCAAAAACTACTGGACGATTTTTTATGAAATTTTCCAGTTATGTACCTTGTATATATTAGAATAGGACATAGGCTATAATGTATGTCAAATTTCATCCCTTTTAGGGACGAAAAAGGGGATGAAACTTTGTAAGCTATAAATTGCATCTTTACGCGGACGAAGTCGCGGGCAACAGCTAGTATTATAAATGCGAAATTGTGTCTGTCTGTCTGTCTGTTACGTCTAAACCGCAGAACCGATGTAAATGAAATTTGGTATGAAGATAGTTTAAATAAAACAATTTAACGGATTATATCGCGTATATTATCTCATTTTAGTTCCCGACGTTTCGGAAGCTTTCCAGCTTTCCATGGTCACGGGAGGACTGAGAAAAGATGTATTTTCCTCTGTCAAAGTAGTCCTCCCGTGACCATGGAAAGCTGGAAAGCTTCCGAAACGTCGGGAACTAAAATGAGATAATATACGCGATATAATCCGTTAAATTGTTTTATTTCAATGAGTAATAATCGCGCAAACAGAAGAAAAGATAGTTTAAGTTCAGGGGAAGGAGCATAGGCTACTTTTTATCGCGGAAAAATACCCTTATCCGCAATAAACGAATTTAAGGCGGACGAAGTCGCGGGTAGAAGCGAGTTGAATATATTTAAAAAAAAAATTATGCGGACTATTTTAAGTTCACTTTTTTTGTATTTTTTAACCGACTTCCAACAAAGGAGGAGGTTATATGTTCGACTGTTTGTATATTTTGTATGTTCTTATATTGTGTCGTTGCCGTTGTGGCTTCATCACGCCAAAATGGCTGTACAGATTTCAACTATTTTCGGTACACGGGTAGCTAGGCATCCACGGTTATAGGATACTTTTTATCCGATTACGCTGAAGTAAAGGGGTTATGAGTTTTTTCTCTTCCGCGAGAGTTGCGGGCATTTTCTCTAATGTATTCTAAATATATTTAGGTTATTCGGATGAGAGAAACCTCGCATTGTACCGGGGGAGCAAAAACACCGATCGGAGCGCGTCGCGGGTAGTTGGGGCCCCTAATGGAACCCAGGCTCCGCTGCGTTTTGTCCACTACACGTGACTACAAATTATACTCGTTTAAAACTAAGTCGTTGCCGATTGTTTCGGGGACGGCACGGTTGTTTACGTCTGACGACGAGCGACCTTTTTTAAACGCCTGGCGGAAAAGCGCGCTCTGATGGTTTCCAAACAATGTTTAAGTGGCTGACTAGTTATCTCTATGTATGTATGCAGCCATCACCTATGTTTAACAAATAAAACACTTTGACTTTGACTTTAATTCTAACCTCTGTGTAAAATATCACGTCGGATCATTGATTCTATGTTTCTTGAAAAAAAAAATACTAATAAAGTACTGAAACACTTTTAAACAAATAAAATACCGACCGAAAATAACATTAATTGTATATACTGTATAGATTGAGTATACAAACGGTTACTTGTCAGTAATTTGAAGAAACTGAATTATGGCGTTATTTTTCACTTTTTAGTTTTTTTGGAGTCGGTTTTATTTTTTTGTTTAAAAGTTTATTTATTAACCGACTTCCAAAAAAAGGAGGAAGTTCTCAATTCGACGGAATGTTTTTTTTTTTATGGATGTTCACCGATTACTCAGAGACTATTTGACCGATTTCAAAATGTTTGTTTTGGTTTTATAGAAGGTACTTTCTAGTTGGTCCCATTTAATTTTGGTGAAGATCTGATGATGGAATCCATGAGGAATTAAAGGAACTCCTCAAATATTGTAGGCATACATATAGCGATTTTGGTATTATAAGAAACATAATAAGCATTTGCATTCAGAAAGTGTAAATTGGTGAAGTGGAACTGATGCAGAAGACCACAGAATGCCATCGGAACTCCTCAATGATAAATGATTTACGGGTGGCGACAAAATATCTTGATTAATTTAGCTAAGCAACTTCATAGTCACAAATTAAAATGTTCCTGATGAGAATGGTACCATTATTTCATTATTTCATTATTATTAAGTAACGAACCGAAATCGCTGTATTCCTCATGGATTCCATCATCAGATCTTCACCAAAATTAAATGGGACCAACTAGAAAGTACCTTCTATAAAACCAAAAAAAAATTTTTGAAATCGGTCAAATAATCTTTGAGTAATCGGTGAACATCCATAAAAAAAAAAACATTCTTTCGAATTGAGAACCTCCTCCTTTTTTTGGAAGTCGGTTAATAATTGATAGATTCAAGCGTTACTTTGTGGAGTTCTATATTAGATTAATGGATTATAGTTACTTTGCTTTTCCGCGAAGTAGCGTCTTGGTTAGATGTGACAATAAATTGTGCTCATATGCGCATATTTTCATGTAGTTTCCACACCTACGGAACTGAGACATGGTCGTTCACAATGGGACTCATAAGGCAGCTCAGAGTCACGCAACATGCAATAGAAAGGGCAATGATCGTGGTGTCTCTTCGTGATAGAATCAGAAATGAGGATATCCGCAGAAGAACAAAAGTAACCAACACTCACTCACAGGATTGCATTGTTGAATGTTGAAGTGGCAATGGGTGGGCCATGTAGCCCAGAGAACAGATGGCTGTTGGAGCAGTAAAGTCCTGGAGTGGCGACCACGTATAGGAAAGCGCAGCGTAGGACCCCCGAATAGTGGGACGAAGGACCCCGCGGGGAGTCAGTGGATGCGGTCTGCGCAGGATCGCACCCTGTAACGAACTACAGGGAAGGCCTATGTTCAGCAGTGAATGTCCGTGGCTGATAGATGGATAGATACAGCAAGACATTTTGACACTTTACTGGAGTCGAACCAGTAGGCCCATGCGTGCTGAAAAAAATAGTTTTTTCGATGTTTAGAAAAAATCCAGTGTTCTTAAAAAATGTTGAGAGGGCTTTCAGAGTCGTACTGGTGCCGCTGATTGTAGCGCTCCTAGGCGTCCGTCTTCATTACCGCGTCTTCTCTTTATCTCCGAGAGTTAATGGACTAACCGAATCAATTAGTGCTAATCCGACAGTAAAAAGCTCTCATGTGTCTCGAGCCGCCGAGATTGATACTTACTTGCAAAGGGTTTTTAACGATCAGTCTGCAAAGGGCTTAATTAATTTGTTGGCAGCATAAAGGTGAGTGAAGAGACTCACCTTTATACAAACTGACTAGTAATGCCGCACGTTCCTCTCATTAGATTAAAGTAGAATCGTATTTGGCAAACAAGTTAACGTGCCTCATTCGAAAACTAATAGTTACTTAAATATCGAGCGCATACCGAACATTGGCATCGAAATAACTGTAAATCTAGCCCTACTCCGTTGAAATATAACATTTATAACTAAAAATTTCCAGCAACTTCAAACACTTTTTACAACAATTCTTTATTGCACACCAACAATAGAAACAGAACAATAGAGCCTTAGCATAAAATACGGTAGATAATAGGCAGTCTTATCGCTAAAGAGCGATCTCTTCCAGACAATCTTTGGGTAGAGGAAATTACAGAGAATAGCTAGGAATGAGTAGGTGGTGAATAAAAACATAAACATACATATTCGACTATATATACATATATACACGTACATAAATATATACAAAGACAGAAAAAAACTATGATATACAGTTCACATCAAACTAGCCCGGAATGTAAAACAATTTGTATAAAACTTTGACTTTGATGATGGCACAGCTAGAAGAAAGTTTTGAGCGAACCTTGTTGATAGAAGATAACTAAAACGTTCTGTGAGATAGCGGGGAGTCGCAGGATGAAAGAGTGTATTATAGAGAAGAGAAAGAATGTGAGTGTTACGACGAAGACGGATATCGTTATCTTACTATCTTAAGTACACTTTCTAAAATCTTTTTCATTTTAATATTTAGTTTAAGGTTTATAAATACTTTTTATTTTCTTTTATTTTGTCTGTAATGTAAAATATTAATTGTAATACCTACTTAGTCATTTACTGATACTTGTATATAGTATAGTTATCATTTTCTACTGAAATATGTAAATATTATGTATATTCAGTTTATTTTGTGTTACTTGGCTTAAATAAGAAAAACTTACGAGTATCTACAAACTTTTCTAAAGTATTATAACAATATCGTTTGTAAGGGAAATAACGTAAATGACTACCAATCGCAACCCTCTATAAGCCAGAATTCAAATCGCAAACCAACAAACGTTTCAATTGAAGCGCTACCGAGCGCCCTTGAGTTTTTAAATCACGTATGTGGTTCACATTTATACCCACTTATCCCCAAACAGCAGCAATACCGCTGGCGCGGCCCCCGCCACCGCCGCCGCCGTTAACGGCTAGGGCTGCGTGGCGCGCCGCCTCTCGAGTGTGCCATCTTTTCACAACACCTAATTCAGTTTTGACAAGTGTGTTACAAACTTCGTAACCTTGGTCTGATTGCTTAAACTTGGAAAGTACTGTCTCATGGCAGAGATGGTTTTGATGGTAGCCAGGGATCGGAACCGGTATTTTTTAAACCTTCTAAAATACACACTATTTCCGGAATGTTTTAAAATTGTATTTTGGAGAAGAGAAATTAATCACCAAAAACCTGATTCAAGTTCCAGAAATTTAATAAAATATACGAATATCTCGTAATTGAACGAAAAAAAAAACGAATCGGTATTTTGGATATTTTGTATGAAAAAAATACCGGTTCCGATACCTGGTAGTCGCTACTGTGAAGATTGTACGTCTTTAAATATCATTAGGTGCAACTTTCACGCTGCACATCCGAGACGGGTTAGGTTATTAAAAGTCACTCCATTTCAGTATTTAATATTTAAAACTAAATATTTACAATAACAACAATACACGCTTACAAATTTAATATAATTGGCACTTATTAGTAACTTACACATTTATATTGTTAATTATAACATATTACAGCATATTAAGCTATAAAACTAATACATTATGTTATAAATTAATAAAAGTATATTTCAAAATATTGTCGAACTTCACCCGTCTCAACTGTCACTGTTTAGAATACGTTAGAATTAAATTAATTTCCAGTAAGTCTGATTATATACAATTCCTCTTTTTTATTCGCAAACATTCACGCTACACTGCATACATAATTACACTTAATTTCAAACTACGATCTGTCACCCTCCAACTTTCACCAATCTTGCCACGTCTCGCTTGTGTTCTGGCATAGAACTGCTTTATGGGGAGGTCTGAGCAGAACTCACACGTCCATAATTTAATTACCATATTCTCAGTTAAACTTTGAGTGAATAAACCGATATTGAATCAATGATTCACAACTTCGGTCCCGCAGTTACTTAACCTACTTAGCCGATTTCAAATTTTTAAATAACAAGTAGCTCACACGTCTCTTCCCCACCCTCGCGGCTCGCTACAAAGATCGAGATTAAATGCAAAACATTTAGCGGGGCTTTGTGTCCTTTACGGCCTCCGTTATAGTCGATAAAACGAGCATTCTATCATTTATTGCGAGCCCTGAGTGAGCCCGGAGCAGCCGAGACGAACCAATCTCACTAACTTTGATACAAGATTAGGATGCGTCGACTAAACACTTACTCTGACGAACTGCACGGTGAAACTCCATCTTAATACGTGAACTGCAAATGTAGTTATTTTTGCATTTGATGCCTATTTCCCTTACTACAGTCGTCCTCCACGTGTCGCAATTAGTTCAAAGCTTTAAAACAAGTGGCACTGTGGTTACTTCTATAACTAGTGGCTGCTTTGGAACAGCAGTGGCTGAGATTTTCCTTGAAAATAACATGTAAGTATCTCCTATGCTTAAATTTGATAAGATTCTAAACATAAACATTATTTTGTCGCTCTTTATGTTAACGAATCCACAGTTACGAGAGCTGAAGGGTTACCAAACGCAGTGAGCGACACGCAGATTGGGAACACAACAGAAGTATCTCGGCGTAATGGCACTCAATGAGGATCGAGGAGTACATAAATAAATAAATCTGCGTAGTGATGTCTAAGTATGATCGAGTCCCTGTGAAACCCTTTAAATTAATGGAATTCAATCAAACAATTAAACAGAATATTGATGACTTGTTAATCTAAGGGAGTTGTTTAACTTTTGCAGCCTGTTTTAAAAAATCAATTAATTTGTGTTTGACTTTCCAAAATTAAGTATTCAATATTAAATAAAATAATAAGTTAACCTTTTTTGAACCCAGTGTTCAATTATTAGCATAGAAATGTCTATAGGGATCTTGCTATCACACTCACCTCAATCAATCACTTTGGCAACTTAACTCCTAAACTGTAGTAACGTTCAGCTTAAAATGAAAACTAAATAGAAACGATTTTTTTTAGTTTTTGATTAAAATCCCTGTGACAAACGGACGGCCATGATGAAACTATACGGGTTTCGTATTTGTCATTTTGGCTATGGAACCCTTAAACATTCTGTAAATTACACATATAGAAAAGGGATACGGACTATATGAAGGTGGACTGAATCGAAAACGAAAATAATTATTTATTTTTGTATGTTGGTACGAGTCGGTGTGGTTTCATTAGTTCATTACACCAGAAGTACGAACGGCTAAACGGATTTCATCTATGTTTGGTACACGGGTAGCTGAGGACATATGGTTATAGGACACTTTTTATCGCACTACACTCATAAACAAAACAGAGTTATATTATTTTTCTCCTCTGCTATATTTGTTTACCTATTAATATAATTATACCGCAGTAATTAAAGTCTTTGTTGCCATATATATCTACATTTTCTAAGTAAACTATAGTTTTCTCGCGTTAAACTTGAGCTTGTTTATTTGCTGGAGTTTACGTCATTAGCTAGTACAAGTGGAATTATCACTGGTGATAGCAATGTGTGTGCATTGTGTTAAATTTTACTTTGTCCGACATTCGCAAATGATGTGAAGGTGTAACAAGTGATACGCGGCCGCCGAGCGATGCGGGGAATGAGGCCTGCGTGCCTGTAGTCTACCACGCACAAACAAATATATTACGACCACAATACACGCGTAACATACGGCGGCATCACTTTTAAACCGTAAACTCCAGCCATACAAGCTAAATTTCCATACGTTTCCCTTCGTGAACCTGACCGTGCGAGTATGTAACGAGTTTGTGAACAAATCTACCAAGTCAATTTGAGGATTGAGGCGCATTTCGTTAGTTGAGTCTGAAATAAGGTATTCACATACTTACCTTAGTGACAATGTATGAAACCGCGTTATTTTGTATCTTATTTATTATAATAGTTATGGCTGTCGTGATTTTTTGGGCATATTTATCTATTGTGGAATTGCAACGATGTTCTTCTAAGAACTTACACAGACAATCAAAGAAAATGTATCGCCATATGTATAATATTTGTCAGGTGTCTGCTCAGTGCCCGCATGTGTTTGACTTTAGCTATCCAATCATGTTCTTTATTAGGATAAAAACAGGCCAAGTGCGAGTCGGACTCGCGCACCGAGGGTTTCGTACAAAATATACGCTACAAATGGCCGTATCTATATTTATCCTGTGTTACCAGAACCCTGCTCCTAAGAAAAATGTACGCGTTGCTAGATCATTTTATATTGGTACGGATATAGACATACAAACATAAAAAAAAAGTTTTCAGATTTTTTTTGTTGATTATAAGAGCTTATTCATTCCAAATTTCAAGTTTCTAGAACAGCTGGAAGTACCATATCAATATCAAAAAGTGTCGAAATATACGTTTTTTGCGGCATAAACGGCCGTATCTTTTTTTACGTAAACTTTTGACTTTTTCACAGCTTCAAGGGACCGTAGACTTGAGTATATAGTTTTAATTTCAACTCAATACCTCCACACGTTCCCGAGATAAAGGGTCTTCACAGACATACAGACAGACGGACCGACCGACAGACGAACGGACAACAAAGTGATCCTATAAGGGTTCCATTTTTTCCTTTTGAGGTACACAGCCCTAATCGAGGGCTTCAAGCCATAGGGGCGTACAAACAAAACCCTTACTTTTCAGGAGACGAAAAAAACTTAATTACTTTTTTATTAATGCACGGATTTTACTATAAATTTGCATAGAACAATAAAAGTAGTTGTTTTTGTTTTCAACGTGGTTAATTTTGTGTAAAGTATTTTAAAAACAGTAATAGCGTGTTTACGCCCCTTTGGCTTGACAACAATATTATAAAACCGCAACCTACTTTGTTGAATTATACTTGAGTATATTGGGCGTATAATAAAATCAAAATCAAATCAAATCAAAATATTCTTTATTCAAGTAGCCCTAGTTACAAGCACTTTCGAAATGTCAGTTACATGAGAGTGAATGTTTGCTCAGAAATACAATATGATCCAACATTTGCTGCAAGGATTAGGGAAACCCAGAAAAACCTAATGAAAAAGAAATATCTGTTCAGTATTTAGTATAACACACCTCGATTAATTAATTAAATATAAATTAAATAATTTTACAGCAATTGATTGTTAATTATAGTAATATTTATATTTTTTCGTATTTGTATACGCCTATATGGCTTGACGAGACTTACAAAGATAGTTCGTTTGATTTGTGGGCGCATAGTAAAAATGGGCTTGATTTGAATTATTGGTTTTAAATTAATCCAGGTTTCTTAGGCTACTTTACAAATTTAAATGATGAAGCTACAACGATATATACAAAAAAGTAAAAATTAAAAAAAAAAAAACGATTCAGTGGCCTCCAAATAGTACGTTATTTTTTTTACAGATATTTCATTTTAACAACTTTATATAGTATACAACTTAAAGCCTTAACGAGCGTCTTAAGTAATATCTAAGCAAAGAAATTGCTCCTGAGCAGGCTGGCTTTGTTAAAGGAAAGACAACCCGGGAGCAAATCTTGACAGTCCGACAGATTATAGAGAAAGCCCTTGGACTTCAATAAGCCCTCCTACATGCTTTGTAGACTTCTCTAAGGCGTTCGACTCTGTCAAGTGGCCAAAACTCTGGAAAACATTGACGGCGATGGGTGTTCCTAAACACCTGGTACACCTTCTGCGAAGACTGCACAGCCTCAGTGCGCGCAGATGACATCCTATCCAACCACTTTCACCCCAGAGTCCGTCAGAGATGTATTATCTCTCCACTTCTTTTCAATGTATACACAGAGCTCATAATGAAGATTACACATGAAGTCTGGACAGATGGCATCTCGATCGGCGGTTTGAAGATCTCCAACCTGCGATATGCATGCAGACAACACGACTTTGTTCGCTACTAGTACCCGCCTCATGGAAGAACTTCTCGGCAAGATCGATATCTTGTTCTTCTCAACTTCCCGCAAGGTCCACGTTTGTGGCGTACAGGAAAATGGGGAATAAAAGTGCCCGAACTGGCCGGATTGTTGTGGCTTTGTATATGTTGCGATTCCTCCATATTTTCCTCAACTTATCCATTGCAAACCTAGAAATTGCCATACGCCTCTTCACTTCGAGGCATCAACCGTTGTTCGTGATTAAGGCTCCCAGATAAATGTATGACTGGACCAAATCGAAATCGAAATTTGTGTAATTTCTGGGGAATTGTTATTCATGCGTAAGTCCGAAGTCTAGGCTTAGGATAAACCGAAATAAGACAAAAATTAATATTATCGACCTTGCGGGAAGTTGAGAAGAAGAATATAGACGCCTTAGAAATGTGGTGCTGGAGGAGAATCCTCGGAGTATCGTGGACTGAATTCCGTACCAACGAGTCTATACTTCGTGAACTCCGCATCAAGCAGCGTTTCTCATCTTTGGTACAGTCCCGAATCCTCACCTGCTTTGGCCACATATGCCGCCGTGGGGAGGTGGCTATTGAGCGACTTGTGGTCCAGGGAAAGGTTGTGGTATAGTGTAAAGATCCACGGTCACTGGGTCCCTATACAGTTTCGTTATATCCGTCTCTTCGTACATACCATCCTGGTTTGAGGTTTGTAAAGATTCACTAGAGGTCCGCAGCGAGTAATTGATATAATACGGTGACGATACAAAACATTGACGCGACTTGAAACTCAATTAATCAAAAGCGAAACCGAAAGTGCTTTGTTATCTGCAAGTTTTATGTCATTTATGCATTAGTCAAGATATATAGCATTTTAAATAAAGGACATGGCCTCTATGGCGCGACAAAATTTGAAAAACATTTAGTTACGAATTACTGTCGTATGCGCATACGCCCCTTTGGCGAGTCACATTTTTGTTGATCGCTGTAAAAAGTAATAGGCGTATGCGTATACGTCCATATGGCCCGTCGAATATGCAAGACTACTAGGAAATATTGCTGTTACGCCTATTGTACGCCTTTTTGGTCTGACAGTAATTTCTGGCTATCAATCTTACGTTATTTAATATTTTATTTATTTTGTCATGTAATCATTATCCTAAAATTATGAAAAAAATACGGCATATGTAATGTTATTAAGTGATTACAATGACATTAAAAAAGAAAAATCGCATTTTTGCGTATACGCCCCTATGGCTTGAAGCCCTCGATATGATAGGTTGACATTTCTTACTTATTGCCAAAAATTCAACTTTGTAAGTAGTAAGAAATTACGTAATTGTTGTCTTTCTGAAGCCTCTTTCCGGACAACACGGGGGCTTCCGGCGGAAGGAAGCGCTCTCACTGTTCCTCGCAATAAAGAACTTCGCCTTTACCTGCACAGCGACAAATATCTCCGAAATGTGACCAAAATACACAGCCGTCGGTCATGACGGCGAAGTTAAAATATCGTGTAACAATATTTTCGAACATTGAGATGAGATGTTACTCAATCATCTCAATGATTTTCAATGGTCTCAGGTAGGTACTGTGACATCTTCAACCACTTCATATATATTCTGGCAGAAGTAGACTACAGATAGGTATGTACCAGTGGCGTGGCGTCCATATAAGCCGATTCCCACCGGGTTGCCTAAGGAAAGGCTTATACCGACCTTTTTCTTTAATATGAGGAAATTGCTGACACCACGCCTTTGGTATGTACTGTACTATACTCATTAACAGACGGACGGAAATTTACCCTAGTGCCTAAAATTATGATATTCTAAGTTAGGATTAAATCAAATATACAAATGTCAAGCTATTGAAGATATCACAATACCTGAGAACTATGAAGAGTAGCATATCATTGCTGAGTGCAGTGTTTACCAGCTTGTTTGCTAGTGTTGTCTTTCATACATTGGCCAAATAAAACGCTGTTTATCTCCGGATGAAGAGGTACATATCTATACAGTTGATGTCAAGCACCGTCGGTGTCTGTATGAAATTAAGTTGATAAAGTAGGTACTTTGTAATAACCAGATAATCGCGACTCGTATAAATACTCACGTAAGAAGGGAAAAAGGTAGCTCTTTTATTTTTAACCGACTTCAAAAAAGGAGGAGGTTCTCAATTCGCACAATTTTTTTTTTGTATGTATGTTACTCGATGTCTCCGAGAACCGTGAACCGATTTTCAATTTTTTTATATCGAAAGGGTATAACTTCGAGTTGGTCCCGTTGGCACTAAGTCGGGATCTGATGCTGGAATCTTGGAGAAATCGAGGGAACTCTTCAAATGTTATAGGGACATGTACGGCGCTTTTGGTAATTTATTGATAAAGTCAAGAATTTACATTCAGTAAATAGGATTTGGTGTAAGGAAATTGTTAAATTACTAGGAGGAAACAAATGTACATGGTGCTATTGAATACGGTGCCATAAAACTGGTCTGATGCTGGAACCAGAAAGTACCCTACAGAACACGGTATGTAACCAAACAACGTAACCGAGTGGTGTTTGGTGTTACTGGAACTGTCCTGACCAGCATTCTGAGTACAGAAGACTTATTTTTTAATCGACTTCTTAATTGATATTTATTACATAAATTTAAAACAGTACAATATCTACATAACAGTTCTGGTGCTTAGACGAAAGTAATACAATTTAACACGTACCTAATTATGTTTTATTTATTTACAATCATTATTTATGCTTCTGGGTTAATTATAGAAGGCATCTCTTTAATAATAACACCTATGTCACCTATGTTATATTTATATAATGTTTCAGTATTCAACAATAATGTTTTATACGCGAAAAGTTATGTACCTACACTAAAGATATAATATCCTACCGACTACTTTTGTTTATTTATCGATAATATTGAACACGTGAATCAAATATTATGTACGTACGCAAAATTATTACTTACCTAAAAGATGTATTTACGATATTTACATAACAGTTCGATTATTTACCTATAAGAGATTCTTACAATATTTTTTTATTAATCATATATTACAGTTCCGATTGCTAAGGCGAAAGTATTACAATTTATCATTCAGAAAGTGTAAATTGGTGAAGTGGAACTGATGAAGAAGACCACAGAATGCCATCGGAACTCCTCAATGATAAATGATTTACGATAAGATATCTTGATTAATTTAGCTAAGCAACTTCATAGTCACAAACTTAAATGTTCTTGAGGAGAATGGTACCATCGAATTGATTTGATGATGGAGCCGGAAGGTAGGCACTAGATCTATGTAATAAAATAATGTATCTTGGCCGTGTTTGGGCTTATTCGAATCGTCACGAGATACACTTTTAAGTAACGAGTAACTAAAAAGTGTAAAATAAATAAACTTTTTACAAAAAAATCAAACCGACTCCGAAAAGATACTAAAAAGTAAAAAAATAACGCCATAATTCAGTTTCTTCAATTTACTTTCAAGTAACCGTTTAAAATTGAAATAAAATCTCATTCCTACATGCGTGAAAATAGCACCGAAGAAGGACATTTTCGGTAGTGAACGCATTCTCCGCCAAGCTAGTGTAAAGTTACTGTGCAAACTTATCCACGATACCCGTTATTCAGCTCACAAATTTGAACAACAGATTAAAGAAAAGAGTGACAAATTGCAGTTGATATTGACAGATGATGACTTCGAAAGTATTGTTGAACAAGGCGACAGACGTTACGCATCAAAATTTAAAAGCTGTACACGTAAGAAAAATGCTAAGTTTGACAAGTTGAAATCAAAACGCACTAGGAATGAAACGCTCCGGGTAGGTAATCAAACGTCAACGTCAAATGCCGTTGCACCTGTAATGAATATTAGCTCGAAGGAATTCTCGGAGTCGCAAACCTCGCTTCTTGAAAAAGGGCTTAATTATGTTGTTACTCCACGGAATATCCCTTTTGAACAGATTATAGTCGGTGTGGAAGATGGTTTGGTCCAAAATCATATGCGTAAGGAGGATTTGGAGGCCGTACGCCAGGATGTGTCTTCAATTTTAAGACGAGCGAAGTCTCCTAAAGTTAACTTACCCAGAACTGAATTCAACGCTTTGAAGAGCTTGCGTGAAGACCCAGACATCACCATTCTTCGAGCTGACAAGGGAAATGCGACGGTTGTTATGGATACTAGTGATTACAACCAGAAAGTGGAAGTACTTTTGTCAGACGCTACAACATACAAGCTTGTTAAGCGAGATCCAACGCCTTTCGACGTAGTAAAAACGACAGCCGAGCTGATAAGTAAGCACTCTGAAAATCTTAATCTGGATGTGAAAAGTTTAGTGCCTTCTTGCCCGGTGCCACCAAAGTTGTACGGGTTACCAAAGATACATAAACCTGGTGCTCCGTTACGCCCTATAGTGAGTCAAATCGATGCTCCTACCTATCGATTAGCTCGGCACTTAGCAGGTGTGCTTTCTTTACTGCGAGGGAAGACGGAAGCATACACAAGGGACTCATACCATTTTGTCAGTGAGATTAAGGATTTGAGACTATCTGATGGTGAAGTTATGGTCAGTTTTGATGTCCAGTCTCTCTTCACATGCCTAGCAGTTCAAGAATGTATCGAAATTATGAAAAGAAGATTGGGTGAACAACAAATGGCAATAGAATATGCTGAGTTATTACAACACTGCCTTACATCTGGCTATATGCTATGGAATGGTGAATTCTACGGGCAAGTTGATGGTGTGGCAATGGGGTCTCCGGTGTCTCCTGTCGTTGCCGATATTTTCATGGAAGACTTCGAGGAGAGAGCGCTTTCATTGGCACCTGTCTAGCCGAGGATCTTTAAAAGATACGTAGATGATACCTTTACTATTTTACCTAGATCTAGTGTTTCAGCTTTCTTAGACCATCTGAACTCCATGCATAGTAAAATTAAATTCACTATGGAGTTGAAAAATCAAAATTCACTTGCATTCTTAGATGTGCTAGTAATTAGAGGTCCTAAAAATGACATTGGTCATACTGTATATAGAAAACCTACGCATACAGATAGGTATTTGAATGGCAAATCTCACCACCATCCCTGTCAACTTGCTACAGTGGGTAAATCTTTGTTTCAGAGAGCCAGGGGTATCTGCGACAATCAACATCTGACTGCTGAGTTACAGAATGTCAAACGTGCGTTTCGAGCCAACGAGCTCCAGATACCACGTTCCAAGCAGAATCCCAGTATGAAGAAACCAACAGGCGAGCGTAAACCTGCCTTATTTCCATATGTGAAAGGGGTCACAGACAAGATCGGAAACATCTTGAAGCGTGCTTCTATAAAAACATATTTCAAGCCGTTGAATAAGGTGTCTCAATACCTTAGACCCGTGAAGAGTAGCACCCCTTTGCAGAGTGCAGGCATTTATAAGCTGGACTGCGAGTGTGGTCTTTCATACATTGGTCAAACGAAACGCAGTGTATCAACCCGGGTGAAGGAGCACATAGCAGATGTCAAGCACCGTCGGTGTAATAGGTCTGCAGTCTGTGAACATGTCATTGACGAACCAAACCACTCAATTAAGTTTGATAAACCTTCTATCCTTGCCAAAGAAAAAAGATATTTTCCCAGGATGTTACGCGAGGCTATTGAGATTAAAAAGCATCCTAATTTCAATAGAGAAGATGGATTGTCACTACCACCAGCTTGGGATCCTGTAATACATCTCATCAAGGAACGAGCGAGACATAGGACTGCAAAACCTTAATTTCCGAACGGTGTAAAATATCTTATCTGTTTAAAAGTAGTTTAATAGTCTCTGTTTTTAAATATTATAATTAGTAATGAGGTAGCCTGGGAGTTTTTCTTTGCAGCGTTTCTTTTCTCCTCAGTACGCCTCATTTGTGTAATGCTGCTTGGTAAATTATTAGAATAAAATAATTAAGCCCTTCTGGCACATGTGTAACTGTCTTTACAGCTTAGGCCCATCTGGCATGTATGTACACCTTTATTTGTGTTTTTTCAAAAAATGGGTAGTTTGCACAAATTGTAACTTTGACAGAAGAAAATACATCTTTTCTCAGTCCACCCGTGACCATGGAAAGCTGGAAAGCTTCCGAAACGTCGGGAACTAAAATGAGATAATATACGCGATATAATCCGTTAAATTGTTTTATTTCAATGAGTAATAAACGCGGAAATATTAAGTAACCGTTTGTATACTCAATCTATACAGTATATACAATTAATGTTATTTTGGAGTCGGTGCCATCGTGTCACAACTTACTGAAATCGTCAATTTTCAATATTTTACACATTCTTTATATGGCACCGACGCCAAAATAAGATTAATTGTAGATACTGAATAGATTGAGTATACTGTAGGGTTGCTTCGCGGGTTCAAGCGATGTAAACAACACCTTTACTCCAATACATATAATGTCAAGATATTACAACACAGAAGGTATATCCAAAGTCCGAAGATAGGCACACAGAAGAAATAGTACGGAAGAGAGATAAAATATAGAAATATAGTTAAACGTAAATATCAAAGCAAAAGCGGTTATAAATCGTAAGATAGTTGCGGTCGAGAGCGGCATGCGCTTCGTGTCAAAATATCAGATCGACTGGCGGCGCAGGCGCAACTGCCGAGCGGCCGCCGCATGTACTCGTCGCACGTCACAAACCGGGCGCGGCGCCGGCTCCAATACACTCGACCAGACGGCACGTCAATATTGTGTTGACGGATGAAATGTAAACAATGTGTGAATATTATTGTTTAAGTGTTTATATAATATATGTAATATTTGTCTTTGTAAATAATGTTATAAATATATATAAATACATATAATTATACTTGTAAATATTCAGTGTAAATTAATTATATATGTGTAAGGGCATAAATAGTAAAATAGTAAATGTGGATGAGTAGCCCACAGTACAAACGGTTACTTGTAAGTAAATTGAAGAAACTGAATTATGGCGTTATTTTTTTACTTTTTAGTTTTTTTTTGGAGTCGGTTTTATTTTTTTGTTAAAAAGTTTATTTATTTTATTATCTGTATTATTGCCGGTTCTACTGTCTACTCGCCGAACAGTGCGATCCTGCGCAGATCGATCGCATACACCGACTTCCTATCAGGGGCCGGCCCCCGCTGCGCTTTCCTATGCGCGGTCGCCACTCCAGGACTTTAGTATCCCAACGGCCATCCGTTCTCCGGGCTACATGGCTCGCCCATTGCCACTTCAAACATGAGCTATGTCGGTAAGTTTGATTCTTCTGCGGATATCCTCATTTCTGATTCTATCACGCAGAGAAACTCCGAGCATAGCCCTTTCCATTGCACATTGCGTCATTCTGAGCCACCTTACGAGTCCCACTGTGAACGACTACTGTCTCAGGACTCTCAGGTCATCACTGGTAACACGCACTGTTCGAAGACTTATGTCATCAGGCACTGAGGAATTTTCGATGAAAAGATATGACGCAATTTCCCGAACGCTGCCCCTCCGAGTTGGATTCGACGCTTGAAATGGAACTTAGCCAGCTGGACAATTTGTCCTCGGTCCCAGGTCTCAGTCGACATGATGAGGGGAGAGGCTATGTTTAGCAGTGGACGTCCATGGCTGATAAATAGTACTGTATACCTTAAGTAATATAATATTATTTGACTACAACTTAACGTCACGCTCTGCCACATGTGATTCACGAAGTTGAATATCAGCACGTAGGTAATCATTATTAAATACGAGTATGTTTCCTTGCGTCATCGAATCAGAAATGAGGAGATCCGCAGAAGAACCAAGATCGTTGACATAGCTCAAAGAGTTGTTAAACTTAAGTGGCAGTGGGCGGGGCTCGTTGCTCGTAGAACAGATGGCCGCTGGGGCAGAAAGGTTCTCGAGTGGCGACCGCGTACAGGACGACGCAACGTGGGAAGGCTCCCAACAAGAGGTCGGCCGTTGTGAAGATCCTTGTCCAGCAGGGGACTTCCTGGGCATGGTAATGATGATGATGTGCCCATAAGGTTCTTTTAACGTTTGTCGTTAATCTTGGCCTACCACGAATACAGCATCTCCGGTAATATGACTGGGTTTTAGTAAAAATTCTTTATAAGCCTCAAGATATCTCACTATTATAGCGACTATAGTAATTACGAGTATACCCTTTCTGATAATTTCATATGACCTGGTATGGTTCGAATTATTATGAAAAAAGCACGAAATCCTATTAATTAAAATGCTTACAGTTTGTACAGTCTCGGAGCTAGTGTTAGTTCGTGCAGTTTATATTACTCCTCAACAAGGACTGGGTTTGTAAGCAGCGCGTACCTGAACCTCAGCAACGACCGTGCGGGTTCGATCGCCTGTTTGTTTGCAACTTGTTATCGAGTTCCGAAGTACATCCAACTTGCGCCACCGCCCGATTGACCAAACACTGATTACGGCAAGGCGGCCCGGCGGACACCTATTTTCGACAATATCAGGGGTTAAGGATTTTAACAATCAATTGTTTTGATCTCTATCTGTATATGCCGGTGATTATCAAGATAAAAAAGACAAGAAAAAAAATAAAGCTAGAAGGTGTCGGGAACTTCGTTCGCAGAGGAGAAAAAGTCATAAACCGTCTATTTTTCTTCAGCGTAGTTGGATAAAAAGTATCTTATAACCATCTGTGGATGACCAGCTACCCATGTAGGTACCTAAAAATAGTTGAAATCCGTTTAGTCGTCTTGGCGTGATGAAGCCACAACGACACATATAAACATACAAAAAAAATAGAACACAATCGGTTCAAGCGTACTATTTACTCATTATCGGTGAACAATATAGTCGTATTGAGAAACACACACTGTAGGAAACATCATACATCATAGTAAACTGAAAATTTTACGCTTTGTATTCTTCGTCATTGTCGTCTCAGCAAATCTGACTAAAATAAATGATTTTCAGAATTAACTATTTATAAAACCGAAAGACAAGTCCCGGGGCTTTGGTCGAAGTTATCACGTGTTGTCTTTCCGCTGTGGCGAAAATCGTGACCGTGAGATAACAATGACTAATAGCCGAGCGTTCAAAACGCTCGGCGATTCGCCCAGGAACAAGACCATTTTGAGAAACAGACATTTTAAGAAACAGACAGACCGAGCCTGAGCAGTCAGTAATTTGCTCAGAAACTAAAAGGTCAATATAAGTGAAGTAGAGATGTATATTAGCATCTGTTGACAAGAGAGAAGATAGGACTTTGACTTTCAAGCTTTTTGAGTGTTTATTTTGTAAGATAATCGTTTCGTTTATTCTCCGACGGCTCTGGCATACTTTTCTCTTGTTGTTTACGTCTAAACTGTTTTTCTAGTTCATCTTGACCTGAAGTTAACAATTAAGCGGGTGAACAAAAAAGGGAAGAAATGCCTTTGAGCGGGAGGTCACGCGCCCCGCATAGCTCCACTCGGGAGTTCACTCGTCTCATTGTTTCGCTTACTAAATGAAATGGTTTTACTTCAAACAATGTGTTTTGGGTTTTCTTGAATTGTACTTTTTTGGGTTTCGTCTTCGTTGTACCTTGTTTTATCGAATACTTCACGTCGACATATCATTTCAATGCAGTTTTCTCTAAAACCGTTAATAATTTGGGATTGTTATAAACTAAACCTAATTTAAACTACCTGCTTCTACATGATGATCTTTTACAAAAAACCTGCCAAGTGTGAGTCCGACTCGCGCACCGAGGGTTCCGTACAAACTTTCACTTACCCTAACATTATTATATGTATTACCCGGTTCCGGTTGAGTTAAGTTTGCACCTGATATCTATAGCAATGCATACAAATGAGGTGCAAACTTAACGCAACCGGGCTGTCCAAATATGTGTTTTGAAAAAGACTATTTTTTATGATTTAATTACAAATGTATAGTTTTCAGATTCTTGTTTGTATTTGTTGTGTGTCACGATATTACTTGCCAAATTTCATAGTTATGTCAAGTATACCCTATCATTTTGATTCCCTTGAGAGTGTCGAAATATACGTTTTTTGCGGCATAAATGGCCGTATAAATTTTTCTATGTATTAAAATTAGTAGAAGATTGTTTTTTTCACAGCTTCAAGGGGCCGTAGGACCGTAGTACTCGTAGTAGGCCTGAGTATTTGGTGTTTGTTACTTTTGACAGACAGACAGACGGACGGATAGACGGACAACAAAGTGATCCAATAAGGGTTCCGTTTTTTTCGATTGAGGTACGGAACCCAAAAACATGAAAATTGTATGGTTTCAGGGGTAAAGTTTTGGATGAAAGTAAAATTCTATGAAATAAAGCATTCTGGGAAACGCTTGTCGATGAAATGGGTCCGCCCATTTCCATTATCAATAGCGAAGGGTTTCACTGGAATTAGCGGAATCGTAATACTAAGCCTCGGCTGTCTGTCTGTTACTTTTGAACCGTAGCAAATATACACTTGAAATTTGTAGTGAAATTGTTTATTACAATAGTCGTTATATCAACGAATAATAAAAAAGTGAAATGTTTTTTTGCGTAGCTACGACATTGGTACGGAACCCATTGCACGCGAGTCTAGCTCGCGGTTGGCCGATTATGACAGCACTTACGTCTGATCTGGCTGGGTACACCCCAACCGTCCGTTCGCCATGTCCTTATTTTTTATCATGTCAATTAATTCCTAAACCTCTAAAAAATAATAGTGATGGGTAATTTTCAATGTTTAATAGATCCATACTAATATTATAAATGCGAAAGTGTGTCTGTCTGTCGGTCTGTCTGTCTGTCTGTTACCTCTTTATGCTTAAACCGCTGAACCGATTTGGATGAAATTTGGTATGGAAATTGTTTGAGGGAAGGACATAGGCTACTTTTTATCACGGAAGAATACCCTTATCCGCGACGCGATAAACGAATCTAATACAACTTTATAATAATAGGTATGTACTATCTCTTTGCAAAGAATCCTGTTTCTTTGGTGCGTTACGGATTGTTCTGCAATCACTTTTGCGTATAGCAGAGGTTCTCGAGATTTTTGTTGATGGTAACTTTTAATAGTAAAAGCCAGGATTCAATTCAGGATATTAGGTAAAAGTTAAGCGTTTATGGCATTGCTGGTCCTGAACAAATGAATCGATTTCGTTTTAATTATTTACATGGAGAACCAACAGCTAAACTATGACAGTGTAATGGTATTAAATAATAATAGAGAGCCAATTACTATTATGTAATTAGGCTTTAAACACTCGCGTGATCTTATTATAAAAGGAGCCGAAAGCAAGAGAGAAAACCACGCTCGTGTTTCAAGCCCTCTCATTATGTATCAGTTGCATAAAGTACTATTATGTACGAGCAAATAATTTAGTTTATATCTGACGGGTGAGTTCATCGACAGTATTCATCTAAATTATGATTTTAGATAATCTTCAGCTGTTCTAAAAGAATTTTCTGATATTTCTGTTGCGGGGGCTGTGATTAGTTATTAAATGAAAATCTAAAGAATAGGACTATTACTAAATTAGTCTGCGGTACAAATCAATGTTTCCATTTTATTGATGAAAGGAATCTTTTCTAGGTCGCCATCTATCCTTCTAACAATTCTAATATTAATAACAAGGCTTTAGTTTGGAGAGGTACTCGGGGGTCTTCTGTGAAGTCTTACGGATTCCCCAGAGCATATTTTCAGAATAGCTGAACTCTACATGAATACCTAGAGTACTTTTGCTGTTGTTGACATATAAAATTGAAGCGTTTACAAAGTTTGGATAATGTTTTCGATAAACCGCTTCTTAACGAAAAAGAATAAAGGCTATCTCACAATTGCGTCAACCAATTCCAGTGCGGTTTAACTCAATAACTTGAGCCTTAATATACTACTTATTGGATGAAGATAAAGTTATCTTTCGGTCGAGGTTTTTTTACTGGTTATTTATCTTGTAAGTAGTGAACTAAATATGACAGGAGCTATGGTTAAAGTACAGGATAGTCCCTGTTAGCTGGGCGTAGGGCAACGCAATTAAGTACATGCAATGTTAATTTAACATTTCCGCAACCGATATTTTCGTAGCGCTCTAAGCTCGTAGAGCATGGAAAAAACCGTACGTAGCAAAAAATTGCTACGAGCGGAGCGCGGTTGTGGATGTGTTAAGAAATAGTAGCCACGTGCCCGACAAATACGATACTCGTTCAAACTTTCACGGCCTACCTAATCTTTCTGGGAGTTATATAAACTCTCTTTTAGGTTTTAGTAATGTTGTAATACACTATTAAGCTAAAATGTATGTTCCTAGCTTGAGCCGTTACTGGTTTAAAGATGCTTGCTTAAGTAACAATCAATCAATCAATCAAAATATTCTTTATTCAAGTAGGCTTAGATACAAGCACTTTCGAATTGTCAGTTACAATGAGAGAAGTCTTTGCTGGGAAACATACAATGTGATCCAACATTTGTTGCAAGGATTAGGGAAACCCAGAAAAACCTAATCAGATCATTTAACTTAAGTATAATACTTACTTATTATTGATAAAATCATCATTTTAAAAATTAAAATAATTAGTAAATCTAGAATGTGTCTAGAATAAAATTCTAAATGTCAGAGTTATAAAACAATTAATATGCGTGTACCAATTAACTATTACAATATTGTCTTAATTATACTTAAAACTTTTACAATTGTGTTATAACTAATTTATAATTGATACACGCAGAGGAGATGTACAAATTCTCCAGATCAATGTTAATATAAAATATAAACAATTTTTTTTTTCAGATATGTATAAGGTTTCTAGGCGTCACGACATGCGATAAAATCAAATATAATAATTTGACTGAATTCTACTGAGATGTTTAAGGTCTCTTAGGGGTCAAAGTGAATAATACATTAAACATAATTATTATTAAATCTAAATTTCTTAGAGATGTATATGGTCTCTAGGCGTCATAACATGCAAAAAGATAAAATTTGTTAATTAAAATCCTCAGAAATGTTTAAGGATATACCTCTATAAATAAAACAAAACTCTTAGAGATGTATACAGTCTCTAAATCAAATAAAAAATGAATAACTTCAATCGAGTACAGGATGAAGTCTCTCACGTCATCAGTTCATTAAACACTGGTAGGCAGTTACTAGGTATACAATTAATTTGGCCCTTGCTAGCATGAACAGACCGGACCCCACAAAATAGAAATGTTGCGACGTATCAGTTTATACATATAGCGATTGAGTCTTTCATTAAGTTTTGAACCTAAGTTATAGGACCGTACAAACATATTGTATATGATATTGCGTCATGAAAGTTAAAATGTGTAACTACAAAATACGTGGTGTAAATTTTTTCTTGTATAGTTCAGATCAGTTTAATTTGTCATGAGAAATATTGAAGATACTATATTTGCCATCATTTAATAATAGTTTGTCCCATTATAACAATGTGCCGTCAGTACAATGACCTAGTGGCAAAAGACAAGAATATTGACATTTTTAACCGACTTCCAAAAAAAGGAGGTTCTCAATTCGACAGAACGTTTTTTTTTTTTTTTTTTTATATGTATGTTCACCGATTACTCAAAGACTATATGACCGATTTCAAAATTTTTTTTGGGTTTTATAGAAGGTACTTTTTAGTTGGTCCCATTTAATTTTGGTGAAAATCTGATGATGGAATCCATGAGGAATTGAAGGAACTCTTCAAATATTGTAGGCATACATATAGCGATTATGGTATTATAAGAAACATAATAAGCATTTGCATTCAGAAAGTGTAAATTGGTGAAGTGGAACTGATGCAGAAGACCACAGAATGCCATCGGAACTCCTCAATGATAAATGATTTACGGGTGGCGACAAAATATCTTGATTAATTTAGCGAAGCAACTTCATAATCACAAATTTAAATGTTCCTGATGAGAATGGTACCATCGAATTGATTTGATGATGGAGCGGGAAGGTAGGCACCAGATCTATGTAAAAACTTTTAAACAAAAAAATAAAACCGACTCCAAAAAAACTAAAAAGTAAAAAATAACGCCATAATTCAGTTTCTTCAAATTACTTACAAGTAACCGTTTATATGCTCAATCTATACAGTATATACAATTAATCTTATTTTGGCGTCGGTGCCATATAAATAATGTGTAAAATATTGAAAATTGACGATTTTAGTAAGTTGTGACACGATGGCACCGACTCCAAAATAACATTAATTGTATATACTGTATAGATTGAGTATACAAACGGTTACTTGTAAGTAATTTGAAGAAACTGAATTATGGCATTATTTTTTACTTTTTAGTTTTTTTGGAGTCGGTTTTTTTTTTGTTTAAGTTTTTACATAGATCTGGTGCCTACCTTCCGGCTCCATCATCAAATGAATTCGATGGTACCATTCTCATCAGGAACATTTAAATTTGTGACTATGAAGTTGCTTAGCTAAATTAATCAAGATATTTTGTCGCCACCCGTAAATCATTTATCATTGAGGAGTTCCGATGGCATTCTGTGGTCTTCTGCATCAGTTCCACTACACCAATTTACACTTTCTGAATGCAAATGCTTATTGTTTCTTATAATACCAAAATCGCTATATGTATGCCTACAATATTTGAGGAGTTCCTTCAATGCCTCATGGATTCCATCATCAGATCTTCACCAAAATTAAATGGGACCAACTAGAAAGTACCTTCTATAAAACAACAAAGAAAATTTGAAATCGGTCAAATAGTCTTGGAGTAATCGGTGAACATCCATAAAAAAAAAAAAAAACATTCCGTCTATTTCAGAACCTCCTCCTTTTTTTGGAAGTCGGTTAAAAATCGTCAATTTTCAATATTTTACACATTCTTTATATGGCACCGACGCCAAAATAAGATTAATTGTATATACTGTATAGATTGAGTATACAAACGGTTACTTGTAAGTAATTTGAAGAATCTGAATTATGGCGTTATTTTTCACTTTTTAGTTTTTTTAGAGTCGGTTTTATTTTTTTGTTTAAAAGTTTATTTTTTATTTAGGGTATTTTACGATGTTACTGTATTGTTTTAATCATGTTGTGCATACTTGTTTTGGATGGCATTTTTCTACAAAGCCTGTTCTATGTATTGTTATATGTTATTTTGAATGTTATCTGTTTAGTGTGCCAAATAAATAAAATAAAATAAAAATAAAAATAATTCTGCTAACTATGTTTCAAACTTTTAACCAAAGTTCGCAACTTCGTACACTTTTCGAAGTCCTCTTTCTCCACATTTTACTCAGGTTTCTTATTCAATAAAAGTTGAAGAGCAAGTTGTCTTACCTTCGCCTTGAGTAGCCGTCAGCGTTCCGGGGATAGCATTCTCAAGTCGAACCTGAGCAGTTGCGACATGGTGCTGTGTTGGCGGGCGCGGCGGGACTGTGCCAGCGTGCGGCGCGGCGCCGCGCGGTGGGCGGCCGCGGCCCGAGACACGCCCACGCCAACAAGTACTACAGCTTTTGTTTTTTTCTAGACTTAAGGGAGGTGTAGATGAGGATTTTTGTGATGGTTGTTAGTGTAATAGTTGTAACAACAGGCGTAAGTTGCCCGAAGTCCACGCAAAGTACCTAAGCCTTTTGAGGTTTGAACAGCTTAAGCGAGGAAAGATACTTTAGCTTTAAATTGACATAATTGATAAATTCAGGCGTTACTATCTCGTGGAAAAGCAAATGAACTATAGGCCATTAATTTAAGTTGACACGGCGCACTTTTAGACATTCAGACATTTTAAATACTCTACTCTATGCATCATATTTTTTCTGTAATTGTTCTGTTCACCTGTCTTTATGTATCTACTACGCTGCACAGGCACGCATATTAACATCACACGTCGAGCTCCATGTACCGAAGTAGTATACAAGTAATTTTATACTTTTTGAAGTGGCTTTGTTCTGTCTTAGACCATCACCACTAATGTAAAATCTACAAATTAACTATATCATCTAGGAGGCGCTGGGCTGTGGCCACGGAAAGATAGATTAGATGCTGCACGTTTATCTCTAAGTGTAATCATAATCATAACATGTTACGTGATGTGACAAGGGTATAAAAATTTCGAACAATAGTTGTCTAATAAAATGATTAGTGAAACGTGAAAAAAACGTAATAGATGGTGTCGTGGTGTGCGCGGCACTAGCGAGGCAGGCACGCCCGCGCCCCCGAGCTGTGCTCTTGGCAGATTTGACCAATCACCCCCCTCGTTACGGCGCCCCCACTTGTTGCCGCCGGCCCCGCTGCCGCCGCTGCCGGTGCTGCCGACACTGACACTATCCAACACACCTAGGCAATTATCCTCATGTTCAGCAGATTTGTGGAGAGAAGCTTCGGAAGCATCACCGCGACTAACAGTTGACGGCGATCATGCGAGTTGCTGTGGGCTGTGGGCTATTGCTGTGGGCTGTGGGCTAAATATGATTATGTATGTAAGACAAAGATTGCGTCAATATCTGCAGCTTTGCCCCATAACAATAGACCATAGCACATGACACTGTGAAAGTAGCTAAAGTAAACAAGCTTTGCGGCTGCTGCATCGGTCAATGATCTTATCTTTTTCACATCATACACAGCCGAACTCAGTTTGGCAGTGTTGCAGTCACTAATTTCTATTATTCTATTGAATATGTTGTCGTTTTCTGTCGACATTTGACGGCTATTTTTGTGTACGAATTTGAGCGAAGCGCCGTCCATCAGATCAGCTAGTGTCCCATTGAACTAATTTTGACGTAAACTATTCTAATGAGTCTTTGTTTGACAAACTGTCACTAGGTAGGTCCAACTTCGAAAAAGAGGTCAATCGTCGAATCCTTCACGGCTGGACAGCGTTAGGGTGGCTGCGCAATATGTTTTCGTCCAATATTCTATAGTGTCTCAAGACGAAAGTCAATGAACAGTGTGTATTGCCAGTGATCACTTATGGCACTGAAAAGTCGCTCACGATGGGTCTTATAAGAAGGCTCAAAGTCACTCAGAGAGCAATGGAGACGTCAATGCTTGGAGTTTCATCGCCAAATCGAATCAGTAGTGAAGAGATCTTTAGAAGAAGCTAGGTAATTGACATAGCCTGAAAGATAACAGAACTTAAGTGGCAATGCTCACATAATGGGCACATTGCTCGTAAAACCGACGGTCGCTGGGGTCATCGAGTTCTTCACGCACTAAACGACGCACCGCGGGTAAACTCCCCACAAGGGAGACTGGAGAACTAGGAGTAAGGTCACTGGAGGCCGCTGGATATGCCTATGTCCAGCAGTAGACGTCATTTTGGCTGAGGGTGTGAGCTATATGAGTGCTTCAAGTGTTCGGTTGCCATCGGCGTCCTCAGGCCGCCCTTATCGTCAGCGTCAGCCATTTGTTACCTGACATAAAAGCTCGGTATGGCACAACAGTGGAGTTGCGGTTGAGATGGACTATGAATAAATGGCGTAATCGATAAATCCATACTAATATTATAAATGCGAAAGTGTGTCTGTCTGTTACCTCTTCACGCTTAAACCACTGAACCGATTTGGATGAAATTTGGTATGGAGATAGTTTGAGTCCCGGGGAAGGACATAGCAGACTACTATTTATCTCGGAAAAATACCCTTATCCACAGCTAGTAATAAATAAATAAATATTACAGGCCAATTTTACACAAATCGAACTAGTCCCATGGTAAGCTCAATAAGGCTTGTGTTATGGGTACTAGACGAAGAATAAAAGATATATTTACTTATATACATAGAAAACATCCAAGACTTAGGAACAAATATTCATACTCATCACACAAATATTTGGCCTTACCGGGACCTTCAGCTTCGCAGGCAACGTTACTCCCTCTGAGCCAAACCGGTCGTCAAATCGATCGATCGTGATAGTTAGGCACATGCGATCTGTTAGTCTGACTAAAACGTAGCGACTATGAGCTGTTTATTAAGTGTATTAGCTACGCACTGGAAGACACAGCGTAGGTAAGCCTCTAACACAGTCTTGTCACAGTCGCAGGAAGCCGTTGGATAATCAGTGTACATGTCATCAGCATCAATACATATATGCCTTAACAAAGCGGGCTACAATATCTGACACGTCCTTACGCCCAAGAAATACAGTCCTGTCAGATATTTTGTTGTGGCATACATTAATGCTGGTGCCTGACGGCCGGCTACGGAATTATTTGCGGGAGACATTTGTCCATCAGATGACGTCTTTCGGCTGATATGAATGAATATGGTTAGGTCTGTTCGCGTTACTATGAGGTTACTTGTATACTATGAGGTTTCTGAAAATGTTTTTGATCTATTTTATATTTTCGGAAATAATTGCTCCGAAAGTAACATAAATTGTGCCCCCCCCCCTCTATTTTCTAAACGATACGTCAAAAAATATGAAAAAAATTACAAAGATATACTCGTAGCTTAATCAATACTTTCAACGAAAATTGTTTTTATTATGATCGGTTATACCATTTTTACCCACTGCGCGACGCAAAGGAGTGGTAATGTGTTTATCAGTCTATGTATGTATGTGTGTATGTATGTTTGTTCCTATCTGCCACTCTAGAGACCAAACTCGTGGACCGATTTTGATGATTCTTACGTATTTGTCTTAACTGTCCGAATGTCACTGAAGACATGAAAATGATGAAAACTTAAAATGGCGATAATGACGCCATATTGTGAAAAAGAAAAAAAATAAAATTGACGTACTATATAGAATGGGGTATCAATGAATAGGGATTTAAAAATAATTATTAGGTTTCTTTTATCATTTTTAATTTGGAATTACCAGTTAGGAACTATAACGATTTAAAGTTGGTTAGCAAGCCGCAAGTGCAAGCTTCTCAATAACCCCCACGATAAATATTGCGAAATTGTCTGACGAAAACAAAAAACCCGACTGCGTAAAAAACTAAAAAGAAAAAAACAAGTCCAGTGCCCTAGAAATTTATTAAGTTATAATGGAAATCTTTCATGTTTCATGATCGATACTCACAATATAACAAATAATAAATTCTAATATGGAACATAGCGATTTTAAGCAGTCGGGACCCATTGTTGGGAAGATTTGCGTCGATCTAGATTTCTTATGGGTCCCGACTGTTCAAAATCCATATTAGAATTTATAATTGTTATATTGTGAGTATCGATCATGAATCATGAAAGATTTCCATTATAACTTAACAAATTTCTAGGGCACTGGACTTGTTTTTTTGTTTTTAGTTTTTTACGCAGTCGGGTTTCTTGTTTTTTTAATTATTATTGAGTTATTGCCAAGAAACTGCGTTTCTCAGCAATACGCTCTTTTGCTAGTGCGCTTTTTCTGTTTTATTTTTAACCGACTTCCAAAAAAAGGAGGAGGTTCTCAATTCGACTGAATGTATTTTTTTTTTATGGATGTTCACCGATTACTCAAAGACTATTTGACCGATTTCAATTTTTTTTTTTTGGTTTTATAGAAGGTACTTTCTAGTTGGTCCCATTTAACTTTGGTGAAGATCTGATGATGGAATCCATGAGGAATTGAAGAAACTCTTCAAATATTGTAGGCCTACATATAGCGATTATGGTATTATAAGAAACATAATAAGCATTTGCATTCAAAAAGTGTAAATTGGTGAAGTGGAACTGATGCAGAAGACCACAGAATGCCATCGGAACTCCTCAATGATAAATGATTTACGGGTGGCGACAAAATATCTTGATTAATTTAGCTAAGCAACTTCATAGTCACAAATTTAAATGTTCCTGATGAGAATGGTACCATCGAATTGATTTGATGATGGAGCCGGAAGGTAGGCACCAGATCTATGTAATAAAATAATGTATCCTAGCCGTGTTTGGGCTTGTACGAATCGTCACGAGATACACTTTTAAGTAACGGTTAACTAAAAAGTGTAAAATAAATAAACTTTTAAACAAAAAAATAAAACCGACACCAAAAAAAACTAAAAATTAAAAAATAACGCCATAATTCAGTTTCTTCAAATTACTAAAATCGTCAATTTTCAATATTTTACACATTCTTTACATGGCACCGACGCCAAAATAAGATTAATTGTATATACTGTATAGATTGAGTATACAAACGGTTACTTGTAAGTAATTTGAAGAAACTGAATTATGGCGTTATTTTTTACTTTTTAGTTTTTTTAGGAGTCGGTTTTATTTTTTTGTTTAAAAGTTTTTGTTCATGCATTTGCCGGTTTTTTCTTTATGAGGTCCATAACCCTAAAAACAGACTATCTATACTACAATATGAATTAATCAGCGCGCCAACATACGAATTATGGAGTAAGTCGAGGTGAAGTCGTGTGCCATCGTGACGTCATGCGCACGGAACACAATAAATATCACTCGGGCCTGTGATCGTCGAGCGAAGCCGAAGATAACCTCAATTATCACATCAGCCACCGACGCACGCCACTCGCGCCATTAAACAATGACGTCGCTTTACCAGGTGAACAACTGTAAATATATTTACTTACTAGAAGATAAAAATAAAATGTTTGTATGTGTCGTTGTGGCTTCATCACGGTAAATCGGCTAAACGGCTTTATGACAGTTTTTATTTTAACCTGATACGTTTTTACGGTTCCGTAGCCAAACTGTCAAAAACGGAACCCTTATAGTTTCGTCACGTCCGTATGTCACAGGCATTTTTCTCAAAAACTACAAGATGCACATTGATGAAATTTGAAGTAAGTATAGGTGTCTTGTGTAAGCCGCTATTTAGGTTGATAGTTAAATAATAAAATCAAAAAACATAGGACGGGCACTCCATAATAAGCCATTATGATACGAAGTGATTATTTGGACCAGCTCACGGAGTGAGCGAGGACAAATATGTCTGAGTGTCATCATGGCTTTTTGGCCACGTATTAAACACTCTGCTTTTCACTTCGACTGAGAGAAAATACAAATACTTTATTGATAACGCCAAGTTACATATCATTTGATTGCATTACACAACGGGGTACAATAACAATAAGTATCAAGTTACAAATTATTAATGTTTTAATGAATTAATAATTTTTTAGTTTTATTAGATAAGCATCTAATGTTCTGATGGCACAAGACTAGATGGTCGTCCTTATTATACTATCCTCAAACCAAACAGACGACTGAGGCAATAAACGCCGGCGGCCGTAGGGATGGCGGCATGTCGATACTGGATTTATTTAAATGTCGATAAGATTGATTATATTTTTTGCATAGCTTAATACTGTAACTAATTTTTATGGTTTTATTCGTTTATGTTATTTTCAGTATCGTGCTGATACCGTAGGTCATTAGACTATCACACTAATTATTTTACATATAATAACACAATGACAGTCATTAGGGTACGCCGATTTTATTATAGTATAACTATTAAAGATGACAATTAGTAGAAAAGGATTACAAATGGAGTACCTACATGATTTCTTAATCACCAAGTGATTAATACTTTCTACACGCAATACCGCAGGTCATTAGATTATCGCACTAAGATTGTACATTTAATCACACAATGACACAGTCATTAGAATACGCCGATTTTATTATACTATATTAAAGATGACAATTACTATAAAAGGATTACAAATAGAGTTCATACCTCATTCGTCACACGGATACCGTCTGGAAGCAAAATTAGTGTTCAGAGCTGTCAAATCGGCGAATTCCGACTATCATTCAGAAATGAATTCGGAGGAATATATGGAGTGGTTCAAAAAGTTTTTAATGTTATTAGAAGAACCATCGATCATCATATTCGACAACGCCAGTTATCACACAAAGGTATTACATCCAATACCTAATTCTCGATGGCTCAAAAAAGACATTCAAGCCTGGCTGGATAAAAATAACATAAAATACTCGCCGTTGGAAATAATTGGTGAACTTATACGAAAAGTACAACAAAGCCAACCAAAAAAAAATATACGCAGTGGATCACCTCGCCAACCAATACGGCCACGAAGTTATCCGCTTACCGCCATACCACTGCCATTACAACCCAATAGAATTAATATGGGCTCAAATTAAAGGTGAAGTAGCGGCGAAGAATAAAACTTTTAAAATGGTTGATGTTGAAAAGTTATTAGATGAAGCCATCATGAATGTAACTACTGAAAATTGGATTAAATGTGTTCGTCATGCCGAAAACCTTCAAAACGAAGACTTAGAAAAAGCATATTTAAAAGATGCTCATCCTCTTATAATCAATCTTCAAGAGGATAGTGACAGTGATGAAGAATATTTTTAATTTTAATACTATTAATATAATATTTATTTATTTATTTAGTCTTACTATGTTTTAGTTCTAAAGTACCTAATTGTAGTTTTAAAAGTATTTATTTCATAATATAAAATATTGTATGCATTACTTTGTTTTCATTTTTGCATGTTATCTTATCGACATGCCTTGTACCGTGTGCTTTCTACCTGCCCTATGTGGCCCGGCTGATAACAGGCATGCTGCATAAGGGCGTACGGGTGCGAAAGAGACAATACGATGCTAATTGTTTTACGATCCCAGTCGTCTATTTGGTTTGAGTATAGTATAATGTTGGCCCGCGAGCGCGGGGGGTGAGGCGGCGGCGTCGGCGGCGTCGTGACGCCGTCTGCGCTGGTGCTGGTGGGCGGACACGTCTCTCGCGCGTCCGGCGCCGCGCCGAAACCACTCGCTCACTTCCGTACCGGCTGGCCAAATACTCGAATAGACTGCACGGTACCGTAATTGAAAATGACGCATAGTGATCATGTGTCAATCTTAGCTTATTCGCACAGTAAGTACCTGGTTGTTTTTTATTCATAAACTTGATTATGGACTCCGGCGTAGTTTCGGGCTTGAAGAAACAGGCGTGTATTTTGCGCACACGTTCTACGGTCTGTAATTCATTATCTATAGAACCCTTGCCAGTTATAACGGCCCTCCTCGACTGACGTTTGGCCTTTACCACCCTCCATTCCTGATTCTCGCTAGCATACGAAGGCCTATTTGCATTCTTTTGGGCTGGTGCCACAGGTTTCGTCGGCGGGAGTCTGCTCAGTGGTGTGACTGCTGGCGCGTCGGCCAGCTGACTGGCGCTCGGTCGTCCGGAGGCGAGCGCTGCGTAGCTCAGCGTAGTGGGAGTTATCAATGTGTGTGTGGCCTTTATCGTTTCGCGCGCGCGTTTATGTGTTGCTTGGCTTGTTTCTGTGGGTGTAGGTGTGTTTGCCACTGACTTTCTGTCACATGCGTGTGTGACGGCTAACTCCGAAATGCAGCCACCTCCATCTTTAGCTTTTGGTTCATTTTTTCCTCAAACTTATCGATTTTGTCTACTAGTTTCTTCAGTTCTTTCATCACTACCGTAAACTTCTGTTCAATAGGGTTAATGTACTTCACTAGTAGTTTTTCAAGCAAATCCAACGTAGATTTTGCCATGTTATAGTTTAAAATCTTTGATTTATATCGCGAGTGTGTGACAGTGACCAGCCGTAATGAGTGCGCGCACGAAACTCATCAAAATAAAAAAGACTTAACATTAAACTTGTATAGGTATGTCATGAAAAACTAAAAGTAAACTGCAAGCAATTCTATCAGAAAGTTTGGCCAATCTGATCAGGTTTTTAATTATTCGTAAGGATTAGCTGGCCGCAAGTTTTTTTCAGTGTCATAGAAATTTGTATGGGATTATATGGCTTTCTTATAAACCCAAGGGGCTAAATGAACTATATTAGTCTCGCTTTGCGAAGCTAATATGACGTACTTTTTGAGCAGGAGAAGTGAAAAATTTGGATTTTTTCGGAAATAATCGCTCCAAAAGTAGCATAAATTGTGTCTCTCCCCCCCCTATTTTCTAAACGGTATGTGTAAAAAAAAATACAAAGATAAAGCTTAATAAATACTTTCAACAAACATTCGAATATACCGTTTTTGAGTTATTGCCGAAAAACGGCGCTTCTCAATGAAAGGACATAAGTGCTGTGAAGATACGCTCTTCTGTTAGTGCTCTTTTTCAAATCGCATGTTTTTCATCTGTAGTGTGCATTTTTTGGTATGAACGGCTGCGGAATTCTACACTGAACGCATGGCCCGACATGCTCTTGGCCGGTTTTTTTTGTAATATAATGAGAAATCGTACTTGTATAATTTTAAGATCTCTAGCATGAAATTAAGTTTGTATGAGAAAACCCATACAAACTTCCATGGCCTAATTTAAAGGATGGGGGGTGAATTACTAAAAATCCTGAATTATACATTTCATTATTTATAATAAGGCGAGTCCCTATATCAATTTTCAGACCTCTAGCATCAAAATTTGCGGAAGTCTGATACAAACTTCCATTCCCTAGTTTAACGGAGTCCAACTACTTCACGGATTGTGACCTTCTTCTATGGAGCGTTTCTGAAGCTTAGTAGAAATGTCATGTATTTATATGTTGATTTGTTATGTCATAATGCAGCACCAGAACAATTATGGGTAATATGTTCTAGAAGGTGACGAAACCTACGTGTTTTTCCGAAAGAATGCACACTCCCTGCAGGATAAGCACGATGAGTGTCACACGTGAAGTGGCTGGAAATATCTGGTGCAACTACAACAATAAAGTGTAATGATGTCAGTAATGGCGACGTATGCAGGTCGCGGACCGCGCCGGAAGGCCAAGGCCTCACCGTAATCGCCTCCCGCGAGGCGCACTATTATTTTTAAATTAAATTTTCGCGAAATTATACGAAATAGGTACAACACAAACTATTTGAAGTTTAATTACGATTACACTTTTATTAACTTTCAGAAAATTCTAAATGTTAGAAAAATAATCAATGACTCTATTTACACATGTTTAAATTGATATTTTCCGTTATTTCTAGCAAATAAGGGTTGTACATTAAATTTACAATAAATAATGTTAGCATAAAACTTAAATCGAATACTACATTGCTTGTCAAAAATATCTAACTATTTATATTTACTTGTTCCAATTACAATATAATCAAAGTTTCGTGATATTAGATTTCTGTGTCGGGAGTTACAAGTCCGGAAATATATTTTTCCAATTTATCATAAGACTTAAGGGGCCCCCAGCTCTGAATGACCTTCGATCATCACTCTTCCGTGTTGTATATGTCTCATCGTGTTGACAACAACCGTCTCTACTAATATACTCGTGCCAAGTATTTCAGTGTATCATCATGAGTCACTGAGACCAAGATAAGGCAGCTTTTGTTATTTTTTTGACCAAAACCAGTGTTTTTAAAGAAAAGGCTTGCTTAGCGTCTTAGGTGATTTCGTAAAGAACAATTAGGCATAGGTTTTGAGTTATTTTGTTGAGAGACAAGATTTTCATTTTATAGACCTCTCTGTAAAAAATCTAATTAAATCAATAAAAATGTATTCAAATTTCCGAATGCGAAAAGGTAATAGAATCTGAAGTATCATATTATTTTCAGAAAATTATTATATCATTTCAGGGACTATATAGACAACTAACACCATGAAAAATCGTACATTTTCGCTTCAAGCGTGAAACAAAGACGACGGAGCTTCAGGTCTATCGAATCAAGACTTAATTGGCTTCTTGATCAGTATTTGAAGGCGGATTTGGCTGGGGTTCATATTTTTTTTTTCTCCTATGGCCTCAGAAATGCGTGGTTTAATCTTTCGTATTATTCGCAGGCACCTTGTAGAAGCAGGCTCCCCGCGCTATCCCGTGCGAGCAGCCCCGCGGCGCGACACTAGCGCAGATAAGAGCCCGCATGGCCGCCGCTGGCCGCTTATCTGCCGCGTCCGCTCCAGATCTCCACCATCACACCCTGTACTTGTCACATCATTCACGTAATTCGCTTTTTATTATTGCAAGGCATGTTTGTAGCATTTTTGTTCATAGGTGATGAAGCGTACTTCTGGTGCCGCTAGTTTACAACGTATATACGTAGCCAAAAGGATCACTTTTATGAAAAACATACAACTAATTCGTCAGCAGCATTAGCTCTATGGTAGCCGGTAAAAAAACAGTCGTTGAAATAATAAAATCCGATTGGCCAAGTCATTATATTCATTAAAAGGATAAACAATTGTACATTTCATAAATATATGAGCATTCCCAAGGTTTTAAAAAATAAATGCACATATAAGGGTACTTACACATCTGTACAGATGTAACTATCACAAATATATAAACGTTTCACCTGCCATATTCATCTGAGCAAGCCGCTCAATAATATGTACAGTACGATTACTTTGAGTTTACCACTGACATAAGCGTTTTCATCCATTGGATATTCGACTTTAACTATAATACGAAAGAGTTTCTATTACAAAAAAAACACGTTTAGACTACTTTAGACAGTGTGTAAGTAATATAAACTCTTTTACATTATATTAGTGTTAAAATTGAATATCCAATGGAACAAAAGCATATGTCAGTGGTAAACTCAAAGTAATCCTACTGTAATAAGCTAATTATAGAAGCTGCAGCCGGATAGCTCAAAAAAAACCGAAATTACTTATAAAAAAATTATTTAAAGAAATGTTACAATTAAATTTATAATTAAAATGAGTTGACTCGATCGATGTGAGAACCGAAGTGGCTTCGCCGCGTCCTCGCTGGCGCCGTCGGGGCCGGGCTGCTACACGTGCCGCTGCATCAGCATTTCCGTCATCGTGTTGAAATTGGTGCCGTGTGCAATGCTTGCCTGGTCAGCACTCTGCCTACAGAAGGTATATGTAACACCTCCCTCCTGAAGTTCAGCAACTATTTTTCAGGTTTACGAAGAATGTTGCTGGTATGTTTGTCGCGCTGCGGGGACTCGGGGTCGCTGGGCTTATTGGTTGGTTATCCTGGGCGGTTGCAACATTAGCGTTCGCCGGCAGAGTTTCATGTTGCCTGCGTTTCCTCAAATATTGGCGGCACGCAAGTGCAAGTATGAGAGCACTCAAGCTTGAGATTACTGTGTAAAATGGTATGGTGGTGTGGTATATTGTATTATCTCCTTGCCTTTCTAATGTTATCAGCTTCTGAGATGCGATCTTCTCGTGTATGATGTTGAGTCCTTTGAGGTTTATAGAGTTGAGTGAAACAGTTGTACGGGGTGCGATTGCGGCTTGCTCCATTTTGGTCTGAAGATTTAATATTCGCACCGGTTGTCCTTCGACGCGATCGTTTGAGTTTACTATGGTGAATTCCTTCGTGCGTAGTTTGCAGTTGTGTGGGATAGTTATAAGATAGCTCCCGTTTAGTGTGTCGTAGTCATCTCGCTCGCATGTCAGCTGGATCTTTGTTGGCTCGGGGAAGGTTACTCCATAGTGTCTATCATCCAGTCGGTCCAGGGTCACCATGACAGGGGAGCAGGCCTCGTCCAGTGCTTGTTCGGTGACGAGTCTGTGGATACAGTCAGGTTCTGTCTTCATCCGCTGATGCAGTTTGTCGTTGCAGAGGTACCAGGTGGTGAACTTCGGGCATTCTGCCTCTATGTACACGTAAGACCTACCGTGTGTTGCTATTATGGGATATGGAGGTATAAGGGTTTGGCTGAATTTATTGGGTAGTATGGGCAGTTTAAACAGCTGATAAGTCTGGGAAAATACGATAGGAAACTTAAGAATAAAAACTATCCTATTCCCGGCGTAATAAGAGCCTGGGACTATTATATCATAATATTCAAATCAAATCAAATCAAATCAAAATATTCTTTATTCAAGTAGGCCTAGTTACAAGCACTTTCGAAATGTCAGTTACATGAGAGTGAATGTTTGCTGGGAGACATACAATATGATCCAACATTTGCTGCAAGGATTAGGGAAACCCAGAAAAACCTAATCAGATCATTTAACTTAAGTGTAAATTATTGATAAAATCATCATTTTTAAAATTAAAATAATCAATAAGATAAATCCCAAAAGGATTGTCAATAAAAAATAAATAATCTAGAATGTGTCTAGAATAAAATTCTAAATGTCAGAGTATATAAAACAATTAAGATTAAAATAATAATAATACCTTAGGTATTCGTTAAAATAATTATTCATATACCTACATGACGCTATAATTTACATTAATCCCACGCGGCTTCATCATTCATGTAGTCTTGTGTGCTATAATAAGTTTTAGAAAATAATTTTCGTTTCACAATATTTTTGAATTTACCAATAGACAACTCAGTTATGCTGCTAGGAAGTTTATTATAAAATCTCACACAGTTATCCATGAATGATCTCCTTATTTTATGGAGCCTAGTAGCAGGCACTGCGAGCTTATGCTTATTTCTAGTATTAATATTATGTATATCACAGTTCTTCTTAAAGTCGGTAATATTTTTATGTACATACATAATATTCTCATAAATGTATTGACAATGAAAATTCTCTTAGGTCTAGATCTAATATTTTATCTTTACTATATATATCTCTAAGCGCTTTCAGCATACTGTTAAGAGGTTTGATTCCTAACGACATATGGTGTACGCTCGAAGCGCGAGTGAAAGCTAAAATAATCTCTATTCTACTTAGTTCGAGAGCTAGCTCATCTATGTTATCACTAATTATAGTTAAGAGTTGGTCGATTTTGGCGACTTTGAGTAATATTTTTCCGGTGTAAAAAGGTGACGTCAGTAGTAAGTTTAAAGTTTCATTTAGCTTAGCCTGGTTTTCTACAATTTGAGACACTACACGATCATGACAGGACATCCATTTTTTATTTAAACTTATGTGGTTATTTGACTCTATCGCGATTTTATTTTGGTTTTCTTGCAAAACTTTGATGGTGTTATTATAATTGATTGCGTCAGTTTGATTTTATTATAGATCCGAGTCCATCGATGAGGCCTCTCTTTGTGCGTGTAAGTTCAAGGCTTTTTAACTGATCTAGGGTTCTGTCTAACTTATAATTTAAATATTCTACTTGCGTTTCGAATAGCCAAATGGTTTCGTTTTTCAATCGTTCGGCGGTCTCTATAATCTGTGTCTTTACTAAGTAAATGTTATTTTCTATTACGGATAGGTCGGTGAACTGTAGGAAACTGTGCTAGTGGGATATTAGTCTCGTTGGTCCAAGTCGGAAGGGTAATAGTCCCGGTCCTTCAGAAAGGCTCTCAAGTTTTATCTCTTGAGCCTGGGTGGTCGTCAAGGCGAATGTCAGCGTCAGCATGGTCCTGTAACAATTCCTTTGTTTTAGGGGTGCGTTTAATCTTAGATTTTGCTATAGGGTTACGTTTTTTTGATGTATAAATGTGGATGGGTAGGTCTGCTAGAACCCTATCATGTGTGTACCGAGGGGCTATTTTTTTTCGGCTGGCTATGGGATTTTTGATAAAAACCTGTTGCTGGGGTTGGTATTCAACTTCTGGTTCCCTAGTTTTATTTCTATTTTCTATTAGGGCTGTTCGGTCTGTCAACGAGCGTTCGTTGATGATGTCATATACCTTTCTCATCTGCTCACGATGGGATTCAACATATTCTTGCAGTAAATGTTCAGTTAAATCTATGTCTAAGGGGTCTCTAGGGTCAAAGTGTCCTGTTATAATATCAATTGGTCGGCATTTCGTAAAACTATGTACAGAGCTATTGTATGCTATAATTGCGTATGGCATTAGGTTTACTACGGGTTCATTTTTCTTTTGCAAATGTAAGATCCTAATATGCTCTAAGAGGGTGGAATGGAATCTCTCGATTATTCCGTTATCGTTTGAGGAATGCGGCAGTGTTTTATGGTGTCTAATTTTGTAAATTCTGGTGAATTCGGCAAACATTTGATTTGTGAACTCTGTTCCGTTGTCAGTTATGATGGTAAGTGGTAATCCATGATGAGCGCTAAAGGTAAGTAAAGCCTGCAGGATACTTAATGCCGTAGCGTCTCTTAGTAGATACGCTTGCCCATATTTAGAGAAAGCGTCCAAAAAGGTAACGTATTTTTCCTTTTCACAGGTGAAAAAGTCCATATGAACTATTTCAAATGGTTTCGTAGCTGGCGGTACTGTATTGAACTGTTGGCGAATCGGATTTCGGTCGTATTTTGCTTGGCCACACACTATGCATTCATTAATGAATTTCGATATGTGTTCTCGCATTTATGGCCAATAATACTTGCGGGAAATGGATAAATAGCACTCATTGATACCACGATGGTTGGTTTTACCCTCGTGATTACAACGTATTAAATCCTGCTGTCTTAAGTATTCTTTAACGTTTTCCATTTCCACTTTGGTGAGTACAAGGTTCATGGTGGAGCTTGCAAATGTTTTTTGTAAGATAGGAATTATTTTGTACATACACCCGGTCTTTATTTTAGGAACTACATATTCTTTAATTGCCTTAATAAGGTCTTCCTCGAGGGTGGATTCTGAAAGCTGTACTGAAGTTCTAATGTGGGTCTCAAATGGTTTGGTTACTGCAGGTTTTCTTTTCAGGTCACCAGTCATGGTCAAGCATAATTGTCGGTGGAATTTGTTCAGAGGTTCGTCAGTAATCGGTATTTCGAGTATTGGGTTTTCTTTGTCGGTGTGAACGGTATCAGTTTTGGAGTCATCCAAAAGTGACGGGTGGTCGGTCGCATTTGCTACTATAGAACTGACTTCCTCGTTATGTAACTCTACTCGCGACAGGGCGTCGGCGTTTGTATTGAACTTACCTTTTTTATATTCGATTGTGAAGGCGTACTCGCTAAGTTTCAACCTCCACCTAGTGAGTCTCGAGCTGGGGTCCTTTATGTTCATAACCCATTTTAATGGGTTATGGTCGGTTAGAAATTTGAATTTTCTACCAAATAGGTGGGGCCGGAAGTACTTGGTTGCCCACACGATTGCGAGGAGTTCTTTTTCTATTGTGCTATAGTGTAATTCACTGTCGTTAAGGGTTCGGGATGCATAGGCGATGGGCTTGTCTGAACCTATAGGACCTTGAGAAAGTACAGCTCCCACGGCTACATTGGAGGCATCTGTGGTTAGGAGGAAGTCACGTTTGAAGTCAGGATATTGTAGTATAGGATCGTTCGCTTACATTTTTCGAACGCTGTTATGTAGGTCGAGTCCAAAGTAACTTTATGTCCTTTTTTTAGGCATTGTGTCATGGGTTTCATTATGCGCGCGAAGTCTGGTATAAATTTACGGTAGTAGCCTATAAGTCCTAAAAATTGTTTTATTTCCTTGGGTGTCTTAGGCAACGGGTAGCCCTCTATTGCTTTAATTTTGTCCGGGTTAGGCTTAACACCATCTTTACTTATGACATGTCCTAAGTAGGCCGTCTCCAACTTCAGGAATTCAGACTTATCCATCTGATCTTGAAGTTGGATTCCCTGAGTCGTTCGAAGACCCGTTCCAAGTTCACCATGTGCTCCTGGAGGCTAGTACTGAAAACGATGATATCATCGAGATAGACTAGGCAGATGGAATTTTGCAGCCCTCTCAGGACGTTGTCCATAACCCTCTGAAATGAGGAGGGTGAGTTTTTCAACGCCATGGGCATACGGACGAACTCAAAATGTCCATTTTCGACGTTGAAGGCCGTCTTCGGAATATCTTCTAGGTTCATCTCAACTTGGTAGAATCCACTAGCCAGGTCGAGGGTGGTAAAATAATTACAGTTACCTAACTTGTCCAGTACGTCGGTAATATTGGGAATGGGGTATTTATCGTCGACGGTCTTGTCATTGAGTTTCCGAAAATCTACAATTATACGCCATTTCTTTTTGCCTGATGCGTCTAACTTTTTAGGGACAACCCAAATGGGTGAACTCCAAGCTGAGTCCGAAGGTCTAATTATTCCCTGTTGTAACATTTTGGAAATCTGGTCACGTACCTCGTCTCTATGAATAAACGGATACCGATAACTTTTTGTATATACTGGAATTTCGTCAGTTGTCCGAATGCAGTGTTTAATTTTATTTGTAAAGGATAAAGGTTCGCCTTCTAAATAAAATACATCCGCGTACCTAGAGCAAAGCGTAGTTAAATTCGCTTTCTCCTCGGCGTTTAAATGTTCCGTACGTAAGCGCGGTATTATTTCCTTTGCGCGTTCCTGTAATGTAATAGGATACCCAGTGCGCGTGCACTTAATATTGAACATCTCCGCTTGCGCGGGGCGATCTAATGATATAATTAAATCGTTATCCGTCTGATTTTCTATTTCTAATATTCCACGGCCATTTGTGACTGTTGTTATGCATTCGTGAATAAAGCAGTTACTGACCATTTGTTTCTGAACCAAAGCATCGCCATCCGGGGCGCTAATAGGTATTCTTAATAATTTGGAGGACCGTGCCGGTAAGATGTCCTCGTATAGGTTTACGTTTCTCGAATTATACATTTGAATTTTATTTGATGCTGATCGGGTAATTAGTTTTTCGTTTTTGAAGTCGATTTTTGCCTCCCATTTGCTTAATAAATCAAGGCCTAAAAGTCCATCGAAGTGGTTGTGAAATCGGTACACAAATAACTTAATTTCATCTGATTCATTAAATTCATTAAAACATGGTACGGTAATTGAATGCTTATTTCTCGATGTGCCGTGTACGTTTGTGACCTCGAATGGGTCGTAATTCAAAGGAATGTGCGGATAGTATTTCTGCGCTGCTTCGGGGCTTAAAAATGATTGGTTCGCACCTGTGTCGATAAGTAAGTTTAAGGGAGGATTATCTATGCGTACGTAAGGAAGCTGTCTCTGGGTCTGCATATTAATTTCTATTTTGGTTTGCGTGTATTCTTGACTTTCGGAAAATCCTCAGTTTCGTTATTAGGTTGTTGGGGGTGAGGGTCCATTTCCAGTTGGGGTACGTCAGGGATAGCGGAGGCAATACACGTCGGTTGTTGGGGATTCTCATGATAAAAGTCATAGTTATATCCGTCGTGGTAGTTCTCATGAGTTTCGGGGCTCCAGTATTCTGGTTCTTGGTTAGTATAGTAGCTGTTGTCGTATTCTGAATAGTTATTATAATTGAAGTTAAGTTCGGCAGGTGTGAAATAGTTATAGTTAGTCGATGATGATTGTCCTGGGTTACGCCAACCTTGGTTCATCGGCAAACCTCTGGGGACAAAGTGGGACACTCCACTCATGGGTTGGGGCCCTGCCTGAGGTCTGGGAGGAAGCTTAAAGACGTTACTCCTTGGGTTATAATTGGGTGGTAAGGCTTTGAACATCTGTTGAGTGCGGGACGGCATTCTATAAGAGGGTTGCTGTTGATGCGGGGCATTTTGAGCATTAAATCTGAATTGAGGCGCCGTGGAAGGGCGTTGTTGGGATTGATTTAATATTTGATTACCAAAAGTAAAAGGTTTTGGAGTTACGGCAAACGGGGTCGGATTTACAGGAGTCTGAGGAGCCCTATTAATCATCTGAGTCGCGTTCGGTTTCGGGTGAGTCAACGAGTCGTTTCTCTGCTGCAAATATATAGTATTTAACTCCTCCTGGACAAATTCCATGGCCTTTTCAATAGTTTCCGGCCTCATGCACCTTATACGAGAACCGAAGGGTTCCTTTAATCCTCTAACAAATGCTTGCATAGTTATTTTTTTGTATAATTCTCTTTTAGCCGCTATTGTGGTAGCGACGGTTTCGTGTAAGGTGACATAGGTCATAATAGTACTAAAAAGCGTTTGGCATCTGTCATAAAACCCTTGAGGAGAGCTTTGACCTTGAACTTGCACAGATAAATCATTATAGAGAGCGGTCTCGTCTCTCTGGTCGGAAAAATTAGTAACTAATACACTTCTAACGCCAGCCCAGTTTTCAGGAATTCCATTAGCGTTAATAGTACGGGCAGCGGGTCCTGTGATTTTGTTTAAAATGCCATTCATTAAACACAAATTTCCGAGGTGGTTGCCCTCCTGGGTATAGGCTTCATCTAACTGATCGCAGATTCTAATAAATCTAGTTAATACGTTTGGGTTCCCGTCAAAATCAGGGACAAGGCGTAGGGCCTTGAAAATAACATCGGGATCGGTAGCCATAATTTCTAATTCGCAACTCTCGGCTGTATCGGAAATACTAGAGTCTATACTAACGTTTAAATCCCTCGCGGACCGGCTCGCGAATATCCGTAAGACTGCGCCAATTATAGAAGCTGCAGCCGGATAGCTCAAAAAGACCGAAATTACTTATAAAAAATTTATTTAAAGAAATGTTACAATTAAATTTATAATTAAAATGAGTTCACTCGATCGATGTGAGAACCGAAGTGGCTTCGCCGCGTCCTCGCTGGCGCCGCCGGGGCCGGGCTGCTACACGTGCCGCTGCATCAGCATTTCCGTCATCGTGTTGAAATTGGTGCCGTGTGCAATGCTTGCCTGGTCAGCACTCTGCCTATAGTAGGTATATGTAACTACAGTAGGTAACGTAAATATCTAAAGAAAACATCCAATTTTGAAAAATGATGATCACCGAAAAGAGTAACCAATGATACATTTGTCTCTTTCAGTTTGCGTGTGATGTTGTACAAGTGCCATTCCATTACAGTTCAATTTTTCTAGCAACCACATTTTGACAGCTGTCATCCCAGTACATTTACACCTTCGCGCCATTGCGATTGTACTGGGATGGCGACTGTCAAAAAGTGGTTGCTAGAAAAATTTTACTGTAGTCTTTGTTTGCTCCTTATAATCGACTTAAAAGAGGTTTGAGCATCAATGCTGATATCAAACCTCTCAAATCAAACTCAAACTAAAACCGATTCCAAAAAATAAATCTAAAAAGTACAAAAATAACTGCATTATTCAGTTTCTTCAATTTACTTACAAGTAACCGTTTGTCTACTCAATCTATACAGTATATACAATTAATGTTATTTTAGCGGCGGTGTCGTATAAAGAATGTGTACAATATTGAAAATTGACGATTTTAGTAAGTTGTGACACGGTGGCACCGACTCCAAAATAACATTAATTGTATATACTGTATAGATTGAGTAGACAAACGGTTACTTGTAAGTAAATTAAAGACACTGAATTAAGTATGCAGTTACTTTTTTTACGTTGTAGTTTTATTTTTTGGAGTCGGTTTTATTTTTTGTTAAGAAGTTGATTTATTTTACAATTTTTAGTTAATCACTACTCAAAAGTGTATCTCGTGACGATTCGAACAAGCCTAAACACGGTTAGGGTACATTATTTTATTATATAGATCCGGTGCCTACCTTTCGGTTCCATCATCAAATCAATTCGATGGTACAATTCTCATCAGGACCATTTTAATTTGCGACTGTGAAGAAGCTTATCTGTTTTAATCTAGATGTATCTCGTCGCCATCCGTAAATCACTTAACGTTGAGGAGTTCCAGTGACCTTCTGTGGTCTTCTTCAAGTTCTTCATCAGTTTCACTTGAACAATGTACAATTTCTGAATGCAAATGCTTACTATGTTTCTTATATTATTAAAATCGCTATATGTGTGCCTACAATATTTGAAGAGTTCCTTCAATTCCTCATGGATCCCATCATTAGATCTTCACTAAAATTAAATGGGACTAATCTGTAGACATCTTCGTTCAAACAAAACAAAAATTAAATTCGTTTCTAAATAACGGAGTTCTGAGGTAACAAACATAAAAAAAATACAACCGAATTGAGAACTACATTTTATTTTGAGTCGGTTAATAATAGAGACAAGTGTAGTTCACCGGAATATCAATCGGGTACTTTCCTGTAGTCGACATAAATGATGATGCGCTTGCAGTTAAATGTTATTTCCAAAAATACCTAGAAAACATTCATGAATACTTATTTTCAAGCTTTTGTTGATTTTAAAATGATCAAAAACTAAACATAAGGCGTCAATTTGAGAATTATGACCTCATAACTCTCTTTTGTAGCACGAATATAGTCTTTATGCCAGCTGTGTTTTGCCCCTAACCCGATTACGCACATGACATGATAATGTTTATTGACAAATGAGTGCCTAGTTCGAGGGCCCCTAAAGTCAGCAGTGATTAAATCAATTAACAAATAAACACCGGGCGGTTGTACGGCGCTTACCAGAACCAAAACACACACCCCGTGTTTACGGTAATTTCATAATTGTGTGTGCGCGCCCCCGCTAATTATCGACATCGGCAAGGGCAACCTTTCGTGCGCTTTTCTCAATAAACTACTTAAAATAATGAAACTTGAAAAGGTTCTCGAGTGGAGACCGCGTACCGGCAAGCGCAGCGTGAAAGGTCACCCGCAAGGATACATATGATCTATGAAACTTGTATATAACGGAGTTTTATTGTCCAACGTTTCAGCGCAGTTTAATGCGTTAGACTAAGTAGTCATAGTTATGTTTAAGCTTAGTTAAGGTTCGTTCAGGAGGGGTGGTGTAATTAATAATAAATAATATTTCAGTGCCAACCACATTAAAAGAAAAGCATGGAAATATTAGAAATTAAAGTTTAATTAATTTAAAAACGTAGATATTTTTTTCTTATTTTTCAGCAATTTATTGAGGACAACTTTGTCTAAATATAAATAGTTATTAATACAAATGCCCGGTAAAACACAGTAAGCCACAACGGCGTGGCTTCAGTCGCAGAAAATGTCATTTACTACCATACTACCACTTCGATGGGTACCGCTACCCAATTCGAGGTAGCTTCCACGTACATTATGGGATTTGCTGAGCAAAACGAAGCGGACCTTTATTATACTGCTCAAAACAATACTTATACTAAGAATTTTGATCGTAACCTGAATCATGTCGTGAATAGTTAAATAAACAAAAAAATAAAACCGACTCCAAAAAAAACTAAAAAGTAAAAAATAACGCCATAATTCAGTTTCTTCAAATTACTTACAGGTAACCGTTTGTATACTCAATCTATACAGTATATACAATTAATCTTATTTTGGCGTCGGTGCCATATAAAGAATGTGTAAAATATAGAAAATTGACGATTTTAGTAAGTTGTGACACGATGGCACCGACTCCAAAATAACATTAATTGTATATACTGTATAGATTGAGTATACAAACGGTTACTTGTAAGTAATTTGAAGAAACTGAATTATGGCGTTATTTTTTACTTTTTAGTTTTTTTTGGAGTCGGTTTTATTTTTTTGTTTAAAATTTTATTTATTTTACACTTTTTAGTTTATCGTTACTTAAAAGTGTATCTCGTGACGATTCGAACAAGCCCAAACACGGCTAGGATACATTATTTTATTACATAGATCTGGTGCCTACCTTCCGGCTCCATCACCAAATCAATTCGATGGTACCATTCTCATCAGGAACATTTAAATTTGTGACTATGAAGTTGCTTAGCTAAATTAATCAAGATATTTTGTCGCCACCCGTAAATCATTTATCATTGAGGAGTTCCGATGGCATTCTGTGGTCTTCTGCATCAGTTCCACTTCACCAATTTACACTTTCTGAATGCAAATGCTTATTATGTTTCTTATAATACTAAAATCGCTATATGTATGCCTACAATATTTGAGGAGTTCCTTCAATTCCTCATGGATTCCATCATCAGATCTTCACCAAAGTTAAATGGGACCAACTAGAAAGTACCTTCTATAAAACCAAAAACAAAATTTTGAAATCGGTCAAATAGTCTCTGAGTAATCGGTGAACATCCATAAAAAAAAAAAAAACATTCCGTCGAATTGAGAACCTCCTCCTTTTTTTGGAAGTCGGTTAAAATATATTTTAAAAAGTCTCCAGCTAAAGAGGCTTTTGTTTTTGTTTAGGCTAATAATCGATTTATTACATAGTCAATTATTTTCTTTGTTTTAATTGAGATATAATAAGTTTATTGTAACAACAAAAACTGGACAGAAATTCTCCACGCAAAAGTAGCTTCTATTTTGTTTTGAGTAGTATAGTAACCCGAGTCCCGAGTCCAACAATACGAAGAGGTCTAGGTTGCACCAAATTTAACGACTCATTAAAAGCGTTCCTAAAAAACATGAATGAATAGGTAATAAAAGCCCGTAAATGTTGCGCGCCTCTGAGATCTGTGTCTCGCATCGTAAGCTCATGACAAAGAAAAACGCAACATTTAATTTTCGACTGAATTCAGTTCATGTTTTGCCCTCACAGCTTTCATGTCGCCGGTCAAGAAATTAATGGAAAATGACGTTTATTGAGAAAAATGTGAATTTTTCGATCAGCGTCTCCCTGTCTGCGCTGAAAGTGTTCGGTTTCTGGGCGCCGCAGGGCCTGACTCGCTGGCAGACACTGCTTTACAATTGCTATGGCTTTTTATCTTTCATGTTCCTATTAGGTAAGGGAGTTTTAATCCCTTTTACAACTTCTGCTTCGGTCCATTTTTTGTAAACACCAAGACAAGTGAGATGCAGACGGCCCCCGGTACCATGTACTTTTCACATAGAGCACTTGGTGTTGGTAGTGACTTTAATGCCCGCCCACTTCTCCATTCCTTTAAAATTCGGAGGTCACGTGTGGTCTTTAACACATTTAATAAATAGGGAGGTAAATATTCCTTTAAAACCGAGGGTTTTGTCAAATTTCGTATCTTAAATGGTAATATTAAATGAGGGTGGAATAAGTGAGGATGGTTTTAGTAGCGAGGTATTTTGTGCGCCAGATAATCTAGAGAAGCTTATGTTGGTGGGTCTCGTAGAGGGAAAAAGAAGACGAAAAAGATCGTCGATTCGATGGACCGAAGCAGTGAAGGAAACGTGCCAGTCAAACATGCAGGCGTCTATTGGGATAGCAGAAGACCGATCGGTCTCGAGGGCCTAAGTATAAAAAATAAACTCACTTGTTCGCGACCCTTAGCAATGAGGTTACGATGATGAAGAAGATTATCTTATAGTGAAATATAATGACTAGCGCATGTTGCAGGAACGTATTTGATCATCCAGACGGTGGACATGTTCATGATCTGGGGCAACCTGCCGCTGATGACGGGCACGGCGTTCCTGCTGTTCACAAACCTGGCGCAAGCCACGAAACTGGCCAGCGTGCTACTCCGCGCGCGCACGCTGCGCGCCGTCGTGGCCGACGCTGATTGCCTGCTGGCCGCACAGCGAGGCGCGGCCGCCGACATCGTGAAAAGGTGCATATCTGGGGGCACGGCAGTGCCCCCGCCAAGTCGAGCAAAACAAAGGCACGCCGTACCATACTTTTCTCGAAGCCATTCACGTCATTTTCGACCCCCTGTAATTTAATTGCTGATGAAGCTAGAAGCCTGAATTTTCAGTGACCAAGAGGGCTCAATACACCTTACGTATATTCCAAATTACAGCCAATTATAACTTATAGTTAAAGATTTATTGCAAGTCAAATTTCCTTAATTTTGCCACTCACTCACTCACCGATCATAGAAATTCTAAGGTTCCAGCAGATTTACAAGGTTCAAATTTTGAACCCTATTATTGTTTAGTCTGTAAAGCACCAAAAAACTTAAACATTCTGCAATTTCAGTCTGGTATTCCAGATATAACAGGTGCATAAATATATTTGTAATTCTATAGAAATGTATGCGATTACAAAGTTACATTTGCAGCTCAGATAAACAATACAATTTTACGTTACTTAAAAGCGAAATAAAGGACCGAAAGAAAGGGGAATGAGGGGAAAAGGAGTGGGGAAGGAAGAGGAGTAAGGAGAGGGAAAGCAGAGGGAGAGGATGGTGAAAAGAAGGGGGAAATGGGGAGGTGGAAGAATGGGGAAGCGGAGGGGTGGGATGAAAGGAGGGGGAACGAAGGGAGAAAGAAAGAGAAAGGACGAGAACGGAGAAGATGAAAGGATGGCAAGGAGATGGAAAGGGGGAAAGGAGAAGAGAGAGAAAGGGGGTAGATAAAAGACAAGAAAGAAAAGACAAGATACTAGATACCAGAAATAAGATATCAGATATACCCGTTACCCCATACCAGATACCTGATCTGCAGCGATCAATATTAGATAAAGATAAAAGATATACTTAAAGACAAAGTGTAAAAAATAAAGGATAAAGGTTAAAAGATAAAAAATAAAAGAAAAGATAAAAGATAAAATGATCTTGGTCCAGTCAAAACTAAATTTGATAAAATTTAATAAATAAAATGACTTGGCCATCGCATGGCAACATAATTCAATCTCCTTTCGGGCCAAGTTTACGTTCAGAAGGCTAATACAATTAGGTAGGGTTTGCTGCATGTAGTTTATTGCCGTGTGCAATTGGCCAAGTCGTTTTATTTATTAAAAAGATGAAGATGTGTAATATTGATACGGTCACAATAAAATGTTCCTTAGTTAATTAATTCGATGAACATTTATGAATGACAAAGGTGTTGGATTGATGGCTCACATGGATAGGTACTATTGAATAAATTAACCGTCACAATAACATGTTGTTAGTTCGGTGAACATTTATGAATGACAAAGGTGTGGGGTAGATCCTTCCCTGGATAGGTACTACTGAATAAATTAACCGACTTGGTTATTATATCTCACAACTTTTTGTGGTAGAAAAGGTTGCGAGACTTGGCAACTTTTTTACATGTTATGTTTTTGATGGGATTAGTACGACCGGATACTGGATAGTCTATGGGCTCACACATTTCACCGTTTCCTATAAAAACTTTTGCTTTTATTATTTATCAGAAACAACCAGAAACTTTTCAAGATCATTATTAAATTAATGTAAACCTTTTGCTTTTAATATTTATCAGAAACTTTTCCAGATCAGTATTAAATTAATGTAAACCTGATTGGTATTTACCGCGCGCTCGCGCTGCTCAACTCTGTGCTCGAGGCAGCCCCGCACTGTGACCTGTTTGCGAGTGCGATTGGGCGACTAATGTCAGAATGTAAGAGAGTGGCTGAACGAGAGATGCCTGCGAGCTCGATAGTGTGAATGGACGAACTTTTTATGTACATATAAATAAGGTAATCTACTAACTTTAAATTTGTGTTGTTTTGGCAATAGCTGTTAAAGCACAAATGTTTTGTATAATTAAATAAATAAATAAATAAATAAATAAATGATAAAAATTTTACAATCCTGGCGAGTCTGGTTCCAGAAGAAATATCTTTCGGGTAATTGAGAACTATCATTATGACAAGCGATTCAATTTGGGCTGATAATCCAATTCAGACATTTTTAGACAAAAGGTTTGCTAGTGGGTAAGAAAGAATGATTTTTTATTGCATCTTTAGACGAGTTTGGATCTTAAAGATTAAAGGTATTTCGCCCGAGACCCCTAAATAATATTTTATCATCCGCTGACAGTAGGGTTTGCGTGCTAATTACATGTAATTTTATGCAGGCTTTTTTGAGAGGTTGGTGTATAGTTCGTGTCGATATAGGCACTCGGAAACGACTAGGAGAGATTGTCTGATAATTTAACTGACTTTTTCATAAATTGTTGGTTCGTTGTTAGAAAAAAAAGTGTGCACAGCGTTAACTAAATCAGACCTAATGAGAGCAATATTTTTTTTTACATGTTTTGATGTTAGTATCGAGGGCATTATTAGGTGGATGATTCATGAAGTGTATGTCATCAGTTGCAACAGGGAGACGCGCCTGCAGCAGCTGCTGTACTTCTGCCTGACAACAGTGACGGTGGCGGGCTGGGCTTCCAGCGCGGAGAAGAACCAGCTGCCGCTGCGCGCCTGGTCAGTACGGTATCCGTGGCGGGTGCTCCGGCAGTCGCATTTGAGGCAGCTGCTGTACGTGTGCCTGACGACAGTGACCGTAGCGGGCTGAGCTACCAGCGGGCAGTGAGACCAAAGTACACTTGCTTCGATGTTTGAATTGATAAGAAAGAGACAAAAATGAAGTAACATAAATATTTAGTTTCAAGAATAGTTAAATGTAATGAATGAGCGTGTGTTGGTCGCAGGTACCCGTACGACACGTCGGCGTCGCCGGCGCACGAGCTGACGTACGTGCACCAGGTGGGCGCGCTGTTTGCGGCCGCCTTCCTCAACGTGGGCAAGGACACGCTGGTGACGACGCTCATCGCGCAGGTGCGCTGCCGTCTGCGGCTGCTGGCGCTGCGCCTGCGCACGCTCTGCAAGGACCTTGTGCCCAATGATCAGGTGACGTAGCACCGGGGCGCTATGGTCCCATCCCCTTTCAGTTTGCTGTAGAGGACTCGCTTGTGACGGCGCTCATCGTGCAGGTGCGCTGCCACCTGCGTTTAGGTATGCATGACCTCGAGCCCAAATAGGTACCAGGTAAGGTAGCACCCAACTCATAGGTGACTCGTTAAACTTTTAGGTACTGTAAAGGTGGCTCGTGTATAGACACCTTTGAGACTGGCGATTATTTTAAATAATAGATAGTCCTTATTTGAATGACCGATTCGAATAAGGAATATCTTCTGTCTCTGTTTTTGTAATGTCATAATGTTAAAAATTGTTTTTTTTCCCTCACAGTTCTCAGGAAAAATCAACCAAAACTATTTCGATAGATCACGTAGTCAAACTCATTCCAAGCACGGCTCAAGAAGAAGGAAGAAGAGAAGGTTTAATTACAGGTTAATATTGACAAAGTACCACTACCTGTAGCCACCCCTATTCTCTATCTAATGTCTGCATACATATTATCATAAAATTAAGTAAAACGGGCTTTTTTAACCGACTTTTTAATTGTATATACTGTATAGATTGAGTATACAAACGGTTACTTGTAAGTAATTTGAAGAAACTGAATTATGGCGTTATTTTTTACTTTATAGTTTTTTTGGAGTCGGTTTTATTTCTTTGTTTTAGTTAATATTAATAAGTGTTGAAGCAACCAAACGCCTAACCAAACAGACAGGTACTCAGCAGCAGGCACGAGTTTCCCTTCTCGCTCGTACGCACCCCCACTACAGTGTAAATTTTAAAGTCAAATATCGGAGACATCGCGTATAGACTATATTATGGACTAAATCATTTCACCCTTTATCCTTTTAGGGGGTTAAATAGGGGTTGTAAGTTAGTATGTGGACATTACGATTTTTGGAGACGATAGCTACTACTTTATGAATGGGCGCTTTATTAAGAACTATAAGAAAAGTAGTTTCACCGTTAATAGAATCTGTCTGTCTGTCTGTCTGTCCACCCATCTTTTACAGGGCTCTAACTCTTGAACGGTAATAGATAGAGACTTGAAATATTCACAGAAAGTGTATTACTGTAGCTGCTGTAACATCGAATAATAAAAATTAAATTAAATTAAAAATTGCTATGGTTCCCGATACATGAAACGTGTTTTAGGCGTTTTTAGTGTAATAATTTGAATCTTAATTCCTTTCGAACCGTAACAGATGTGCACTCCTATGGAACACTACGTGAGCTAGTCCGACGCTTTAAAGTGTAATATGAAGGTGGTAGGTAAAGAGTTTATGAAATAATAAATTATGAAATAATAATAATGATAATCTATACATCTATACATATAATAAAGCTGAAGAGGGTCAAAAGTGTGTACATTGAAGATTTTCGAAAAAAAAGCCGGGGATACTTAAAATCGATAACAGAACACGTTCCACCAGTTTTTAGAATTTTTGTCTGTTCGTCTGTTTATTTGTGCGCGCATCACGTGAAAACGGCTGAACAGATTTTGATGCAAACTTTACTGATCTGTCGAGAAAGTCTCCGGTCAGGTTATAGGGTATAAATTCAACCCCTAAAAGGGGGGTAGCCACTACACTTGATTGAGTTAAGTTTGCTCCTGAATCGTATTGCGCTACTTAGGAAGGAGGTGCAAACTTTTCTCAAATATTTGCTACACGAGCCTACGACTACTATTGAGTACGAGCCGAGTATCGAGTACTTTTCTAAACTAACATGTGGCGCTAAAATTAATATTTATTTTAAATATATATTTAATTTTATTAATATATTTAATTTTAAATTAATATTAATTTTAGAAGAGGGGGTACGGATATTAACCAATTTAATTGAATAATTGATTTAATAATACAACAAAATACGAGATAAGTGGCTCGGTGGTATCAACAAGGAGGAGGCTTACATGTGCAAGAATTCGCCCAGGTACTGCTTCAGGTTGGAGGAGGACTTCTGAAGGAAACCAACGGCCTGGTTCGATTACCAGAGACGTTATGCAGGATCGTTCCGTCCGTTGAAGACCACATTCGGAGCGTATAAGGAGACAGGTCTGGTTCAGGAACCAGGAGACGTGACGTGAGAGCTCTTCGGTCTGTGAGAGAGCCATACTCACGCCGAAAATTGAACAGGCAGCGGCAGTTAATTCGCGGATATTGGCGAAAATCGAAGGTGAACAGGCAGTATACAATTCCGCTAGCTGTTGGCCGCGACTTCGTCCGCACAGAGATGAAATTTGTAGCCTTTTAGAAGGCAACTTCGTCAGCGGAGGAAAAAAATATAACCCTCTTTTTTTCTTCAGCGTAATCGAATAAAAAGTGTCCTATAATTATCTGAGGATGCCCAGCTACCCATGTACCAAAAATAGTTGAAATATGTTTGGCCGTTTTGGCGTGATGAAGCTACATCGACACATACATACAAACATATAAAAAATAAAATTGAATTAGTGACCTAAAAATACTCCATATCACTTATTTTTTAGATTTTCTATATTATAGTAGTAGATTATCATATATGTTTAATGTACATAGACATTTCATTTTAAACCTTAATCTATCTATCTTCAATATTCTATGTATCTATCTATTTATACATATAATAAAGCTGAAGAGGCTCGAAAGTCTGTAGGTACATGGAAGATATTCGAAAAAAAGTTGGCCGGGGATACATAGAATCGATAACAGAACACGTTCCAAGAGTTTTTAAAAGTTTTATCTGTTTGTCTGTTTATTCGTTCGCGCATCACGTAAAAACGGCTAAACAGATTTTGATGCAAAGTTTACTAATCTGTTGTGAAAATTCCCGGCCAGGTTATAGGCTATAAAAATTCAGCCCTTGAAAAAGCCACTACACTTGATTGAGTTAAGTTTGCTCCTGAATCTTATGGCGCTACTTAGGACGGAGGTGCAAACTTTTCTCAAATATGTGCTACACGAGCTTACGACTACTATAGAGTACCTTGCTAAAATAACAGGTGGCGGTTTAAATTAATACCTTGGCATTTTGCCAAATTAACTCTAAGTTTAGAAGAGGGGGTACGGATATCAACAAATTTAATTTAATAATACAACAAAATACGAGATAAGTGGCTCAGTGGTATCAACAAGGAGGAGGCTCTCATGTACAAGAATTTGACCAGGTACTGCTTAAGGTTGGAGAAGGACTTCGGGAGGAAACCAACGGCCTGATTCGATTACCAGAGATGTTATGCAAGATTGTTCCGTCCGTTGAAGACCAAATTTTGAGCGTATACGGAGACCTGAGCCAGGTGACGCTATGTGAGAAGTCTTCGGTTTGTGAAAGGGCCGTTAATGCGCGGATATTGGCGGAAATGGAAGAAGAACAGGCAGTATATAATTCCATTAACACTGTTTTGGATGAACGCTTCGTCACCACATACTTGATGGAGTCCCTAAAGTTATTGAGCGCTTCAGGACTCCCAGCACACACATTAACCCTGAAAGTTGGAGTTCCGATCATGCTTCTTCGGAATTCGTCACCTCCAAAGTTATGCAACGGAACCAGGCTAAAAGTAGTACAGCTGCAGCGAAACCTCATCGAGGCGCAAATCCTGATGGGGTGCGGCGCCGGAGAAGCCGTGTTCATCCCCCGCACCCCCCTCATTCCAAGCAACTTCCCGCTCCGCTTCAAGCGCCTACAGTTCCCTGTGACCGTCTGCTTCACCATGACCATCAACAAGTCGCAGGGGCAGACGCTGCGCGCCGCCGGCGTGGACTTGCGCACGGGCTACTTCTCGCACGGGCAGCTACGTGGCGTGCTCGCGCGTCACCAGCTGGACGGAGCTGTTCGTGCTGATGCCCGCCGGTAAGACTCACAATGTGGTGTACAAAAAAATGTTGTAAAATGTCAATGTTATGAACTTAAATATACTGTTCATACCTACTTTTGGAGTATGTAACTGTATAAGTTATATGTATATAATTATATGTTTATATTTAGTTGTGCATACATAAACATAACTGTAAATAAAATGTAATTACTTGGCCTCAATATCTATATTCACCTTTCCTCTAATCTTACTTCTAAATAATATTAGACCTAAATTCGAAAGGTTGTTAGGAAATATGAATGTGTATATTTCTTACCTTTTCATGCTTAGAATGATTGATTGGAGGACCGATTTAGGTGATATTTGCCATGGACTTAATTTAGATAGTATACTACAGTCAAGGACGTAAAAATAAATTAAACAAAAAAATTAAACCTACTCCAAAAAAAACTAAAAAGTAAAAAATAACGCCATAATTCAGTTTCTTCAAATTACTTACAAGTAACCGTTTGTATACTCAATCTATACAGTATATACAATTAATCTTATTTTGGCGTCGGTGCCATATAAAGAATGTGTAAAATATTGAAAAGTGACGATTTTAGTAAGTTGTGACACGATGGCACCGACTCCAAAATAACATTAATACTTATGGAAGTCGGTTAAAAAGTGGTACTGTATCGTCCGATATACACTACTCTAAGTATTACAGCTTATATACTCTATATGTCTTTTAAATCAAGACAAAAATTTAAATAAGTGCGGAAAACGATTAATTTTGGAGTGTAGTTTTATTTAGTGGTATTTGTATAAAATTGTATCTGGACTTTACTTCAAGTTTCGGCTCCAGGGGAGAGGAGTGAATTAGCCGCTTACTGACTCAGACCGAATTCCATGCGGGCGGAGCCGCGGGCACAGCTAGTAATGAAATAAAGATCTATTCTGTAAGTAGGCCGCAAGGACACTTTTACAAGGGTTTAACCGTTGCACAGTTATATTTCTCCACACACGTGCTCGTTATTTTGGTTTGAACTCTATTGATACTTGGAATAAAGAGAGGTCACATGCAACTACAGTTGCTGAAAGCATTCGAGTGGTTAAACAAACTGAAAAGGTATCTTGAAGCGCCATCTTTGTGCTTCTGCGGAACATCGCTTCATACGCGCTGCGTTCGAACGAGTCGTGCCAGCATAAAATACCAACTTCGAGCTATCGCAGTTATCCGCTATGGCAATAGATGGCGCTTACATTGTATATTATTTATCTGATATCATATCATGTACCATTAATAAAAGAAGACTGACCATCTCCATACAAAAGCCGTTCCTAGATAAGTACAACGCCATCTATGTATAAGAATTATTTTTTTACAATTATTCAACTTTGCAAGCGTGACACAGTATTTAAATGTTAAGATTTATTTATTATTAGCTATTTGCCAACTAATTATTACTTTACTATAGTTCTTTATTCAATTATAACATCGTTAAATGTTTAGTTTTTAAGCGCCATCTAGTTTTTGCCAGAATATCTCCTTGCGATCGGAACACGATCCAAAGTATGGCAACTGTCAGTCCTCTTGTTTTAATGGTCCTTGCTGATATTTATGATTGTTGGATATCCAAATCCTCTGTCAGAAGTCATATTTAGGATATGATTGGACTAGAAATTGGCCGTAAGGTTTGCTATGATGTGGTGATCCCCAGGGCTTTCTGACTCCTGAGTAGGAGGCGATGGTGGTGCCTGGTGGAGGTGGGCATCAGGCGTGGGCCGCAGGACAGCTTCTGTAACACTCCTGGTGGTCCCCAGGGCTTGCTGACGGTGGAGCAGGAAACGGTGGTGTGGGCGCGTCTGCGCGCCGCGGCTCAGCAGCACCAGGAGGCGCTGACGGCGGCCGCGCTGCTGCAGGACTGCTTCTCCGCGCCCACCTTCGCGCAGTTCAGCGTGTCCATGGTCATCATCTGCGTCACCGCTTTCCAGCTGGCCGCTGTGAGTGGCAGCCGCAGACGCGGCAGGACCATACTGTACCGATTGTTCTAATAAATTATCCTTGTAATAAACTTGACCGTTAAATAATTAACCATAAGCATACATCAGAATTGATCATAATCGTCGACAACCCTTGTATATTGTGAAATGGTTTATGTTTCTCTTAATATCAATTGTCGTTTTTTAGGTTGGGTTAGAACTGCGACCACGAACAGAAACGAATCGCTACGAGAAAAGTAGATAGGTTACCTACAGCTGTGACTCCAGGATACAGAAACGAACGGCTGTCAAAAAATGCTTTTTTGCTTGCGGTTTTGCAATCTCTCTTTGTCTTAAACAGAGATAGTTGTGGAGTTCAGGTTACGAACCTTTTGAGCTCAGAATCAGAATCTCATTCATGGCATATTCGTTATAAAATAAAGCTTGAAAATATGGTTGCGCTAATTCATACATTTTATGTTTTTTACAGCAAACAGGGAACTTGGTCCGCCTGTTTTCCATGGGCACTTATCTACTAAACATGACGTTTCAAGTGTTCTTGTACTGCTATCAAGGCAATCAGCTGTCGGAAGAGGTAAGATACACTCGAAACAATTCTACAATGTAGGTATTCTACTATGTTTATCATTGTTATGGCGCAAGTTAATACTAAACGTAAGGGGTGACGTTTGACCGGTGTCCCTACCTGACGCCCGTTACGGATGTAGTGACTATATGACGAATATAGCTCCAAAACCAATGTCAGGCTTGGCTTATACGACCTAGACATCGGCCCGTCATTCATCCTATATACCTGCCAATTACGGACATCGTACGTGGAAGATTACCTTTCTTATTTGGCTATAACGTTGGCTATACTATATTTAAATAAAATATATATATATATCAGGGACAATCTTACACAAATCGACCTAGTCCCAAACTAAGCAAAGCTTGTAGGTACTATGGGTACTAGGCGACGATATACATAATATATAGATAAATTATAATACTTAAATACATAGAAAACATCCAAGACCCAGGAACAAACATTCGTGCTCATCACACAAACACTTGCCCTGGCCGGGATTCGAACCCAGGACCGCCAGCTTCGTAAGCCGTTTTACAACCCACTGAGCTAAACGTGTCGTCAAAATTGACGACCGGTTTAGCTCAGTGGGAGTAAAGTTTCTTGCGAAGCTGAATGTCCTGGGTTCAAATCCCGGTAAGGGCAAATATTTGTGTGATGAGCATAAATATTTGTTCCTGAGTCTTGGATGCTTTCTATGTATATAAGTAAATATATCTATTAAATATATCATCGTCTAGTACTCATAACACAAGCCTTATTGTGCTTACCATACATGGGACTAGTTCGATTTGTGTAAAAATTGTCCTGTAATATTTACTTATTTATAAAAACCTACACTACCTAGCAAAGGTATGTCGTCAGGAAAATTACAAGGGAGGAAAATTATATTGAAAGAAAAAGGTGGTTATAAGTCTTTCCTTGCGCAACCCGGTGGGAATTGGCTTATATGGACGCCACCCCACTTTTTTCGATTTATGTATAGATGTCAAAAACTATGTAAAACCCAACTTAAAATTATTAATTCTGCCATCTACATCTTCAACCCGTGTTAGCCACCAACTGTGTAAATGCGCAGATAATCATTTTCTCATTCACCTACTATATTATTTTTATATAGATGGCTGGCCTGCGATGCTCGCAGTTTAGTTTATCCAAAAACGATATTTTTTCTAGTTTCAAAAACTGCTTGAAACCAGGTCTACATGAAAACTAAATTCCCTGTAGTTCTGAAAATTAAAGAAGCTCTGTTAAAATGTGAGGAACTCGTAAAGGGATGGGGTTGAGCGATGAGGTTTTTGCTACAGATCTACTAACCGTGGTGACTCTGGCATGAAAGACAGGGCCACAAAACTAATAAACATGTCATATTTATCTATGAAATGTTTATAGTAAAAGCCACAAAAGTGCAGCTCTATACTATTTCGAGTTGTTCCAGTATTGTATATTTTACGAACTGAAATTAGTGAAAGATAGAGAACTATAATTTCCGCTTAAAAACGTTGAAATTCTTGGAAATCGAGTAGTTTAAATAACTTTTAGTTAATGGTTCCTTTTCGCCAATCAATTACTTATCCTACTGTTAAAATGTGTCGAGCAGAGCGTGGAGGTGGCAGGCGCGGCGTACGAGAGCCCCTGGTACCAGTGCTCGGCGCGGCTGCGGCGCGCGCTGCTCGTGCTGATGGTGCGCACGCGCCGCGCCGCGCGTCTCACCGCCGGCGGCTTCACCACGCTCTCGCTCGCCTCCTTCATGGCGGTCAGTATACTCCACTCCACGTACATCAGACCCTGACCCCGAGCTCTTACTATGAGACCAGATCCAACAATTACTCCGTGTACATGCTTAAGTTCCAGTATTCAAAATGACAATCTCATTCCTATTCTGGTTGCTGTATGTCTGATTGAGGCGATGGGAGGCATCATCGACGCAACTGAACAAGTATGATTTTGACTCTCATTGCGTGGACGTCAAGCTTGGTATCGGCTTGGCTCGTTACCGCATCTATAAGTAGTTGGCGTTGCATGTGCTTCAACCACTGTCAGTTGTCACCTGTCCATATATACATTGTCCACTAAAGAAAAGGTTGCGAACATACCTACATTTTAATAAATTGTACCGCAAGCACGGGATTCCGTTTTACTCAATTTGTTCGCTCAGTGTGGCTCATATCTTCAGATTAAGCGACGGGAAACTTTTATAACGGTTGGAATGCCGGTTGAACTCCCCAAGTATAGATGGAGCCTAAGAGTAGCTGTCAACAGGCGCGCTAAGCTGTCAATGGCTTATTTAGCAGGAAGAGTATGACAACTATGATAAGTAGCAGAGAGTCTACTCTGAAATCCGAAAAACGAATTTCATATGGCGCCATCCCGCTCACTCAAATACAGCATAACATGAGAGCGAGAGGGACAGAACGTCACGAACTTCGATTTTTGAGTTTCAGAGTAACCCCTCTGTTTTGATCACATTACAGCTGCGTCTCTATTGCGTGTGCGTATTATTCCGAATTTATTTATTACACATTTCAAGTCCCTTACATTACTATCACTTGTTCCAGATTGTGAAGACATCATATTCTTTATTCACCGTGCTGCAGCAAGCCGATGAGCAGAAATAAGTACACAGTTCAAAGCACGTTGTGCGCAAATAAAAAAGAAGATACCGTTAACATATCTATGTGTGTGAACATCGGTTACTTAGATACATTTAATCTTGCATTCTGTTTCGAGGTCTCACAATAAAGCGAAAAGTGCTGTAGGTAAATGAGTATTATTAAATTTATTATAACTCTTCATTATTTTATTGATTATCGTGGGCATTTTGTTGCCGCTCTCTTTAAACACAAAACAAACAGGATAAAATGTCAAACAGTAAGGGAGTGACCATAGTGCGGCGTGATTGTTTTTCCGGCTTTTCTCTTTCTGTACCATAGCAGAACGTTAGAGGCCTAGGTTTAGCTAAGTACTAAATTATAATGCTCCAGACAGACAGTCCTTGACCTCGAGAGTGATCTTAATGGTGTCACCGAAATTTCGCTCTCCGAAACTGTGGAAAATTCGGAATTGTTAGACGATGTCTATTTGCGCTTTTTCCATAAAGTTGCATATAATCGCTATATTAACCATATTCAAATCAAGCTAGCTAGCAATCCTCGAGCTATCTGGCAACACATAGGTGGCTTAAAATCTAAAGGTGGTTTCATGTCTCTATACCCAACCCATCCCATTTCTATACCATTTATATATATATATCCAACTAAATTTTTGCTAGGCGTTTTAGGTTTTAAATCACTAGAGGTAAGGCGGAAGTACAAACTGATTTAATATACAAATAAAAATAGAAAAATCCAACATCACCCAGTCACATGGTTTTAATTTGGAACTCGTATAGTGTGATAACGGTCTTTCAGAGGGAATTCCGATCGAAAACGTAGACTAGGACTGAACAATATCTCTCATAACATAGTTTATAATTCTTATTATGAGGTTAATCAGATGCTATTTCACAAAAGTCCATAGTGCTGTTGGCGAACGGCAGCAGTAGTTCTCGAAACTTGGGCCAGGCGCAGGCGCGCGCGCCGCACAGCGGCACCGAGCGCTCGTTCACGAACACCTGCACGAACAAATCATGCGCAGACCCCGCGTCTCCCGCGGTCCCGTTTACCTCGCACCTGTAATTGGAATTGATGGCATGATGACGGGGTATGAAAATCAAAATTCTAATTTGAGATAAAACAAATATTTCTTGGTATTTCAAAATAATAAAAAAAACTCAGATAAATCGCATCAAAGTTCAGGAGAGGGGGCTCGTGACGTCACTCTTAGGTAAAATTTGTACCTGTTTTAGCCAGTGTTCAGTAATACACATAACTTCAATATTATTATTATCTAAAAATAAACCTATTTCTAATTCCTTGCTGGAAAAACCCTGAATATTCTGGTGAATAATGTTAATATTCAAAGGTGTTTGCGCTGTCTTACAATTTAGTTTAAATGTGGCATGGATCTATTACCACTATGGGCATACTGGGGACTAGCTAATGTGGTATTATATTTATTCGGTTCTATGTTAGATGCTAAAAGATCTGCTATGGTCAAAATATATTTCTTTGGCAAGATATTTCTTTCTGACATTAGCGTGAAGCGCTTGACAAATTTATTTAAGTCAAAGAAATGTGTCTTTTTATTGAAACATATGGCATTGTACATCATTGAATTTAGGTGTGCTATTCTATTGTTATAGTAATATGGCATATTCTGTGAATATGGTAGTGCACACAGTATGATTTTACCTATGCCAGATTTTTCAATATCATTTCTTGTTGACATCAATTTGTCTACACAAGACTTATTTACATTATAAGTATTTCCTACCATAATCACTAAGGTAGTTCTGTTATCATAACTTCCTTTTGAGTAAATCACACAATTGACTCATATTTATGTTCGGATAACAGAAGTTTGTTATATTTTGATCCAGTTTTTTACCTAATATGGAACCCATTCCTGAACCAATCTGGTCAGAGTATACAATTGTTTTATTTATACAACTTGGCGACTGCATCTGCACAGGAGGAGTAGACTTTGAAGTACCAGAGGGCATCTCCGGTTGAACACTGGCTGTCGGAGGTACTTGTGGGACATGTCCACAGTAACAAAAATTATTGTTAATCAATGAGTTGAAACGCTCCTCATTGTATTTACTTTCCTCAAATGATGAAAAAAGTGAAATGAAAACACACCTGACGCGTAATCAGGAGGTACCGGGTTCGATTCCTGGTGTGACCACGTGCGAGAGCAATCGTATTTTTCTTTGCGCTTTGATTTGTATCTATATCACAATAGATAGTAATGTGGTGTTAATTTTAAACCGACTGCAAAAATTTGTACTAAAAACTAAAAAAAACTGCGAGATTTAGTTTCTTCAATTTTACTTACAAGTAACCTAAGCTCTTCTTCTTTCAACTCATTCTAGACAAATATGAAATTAATGTTTTATTGGCGTTGGCGCCATGTACCTAAAGAAACTGAAAAATCAAAATTAACGATTTTATTAAGTTTTTATACGGTTGTCATTTTTTTTGATTCGGTTTTATATTAAAATTAAAAAAATAATTAATTTATCACTTGTTAGTTATGTTACGTAAAAGTATAAAATACTTTTTGTTGAAAAAATACATTATTTTATTATGGTGATCCGACGCATAGCCATTGTCTAATTTCCGGCTCCATCAGTTTGGCGGTACTATCATCATCAGGATCATTTAAGTTTATGACTATGAAGTCGCTTATCTAAGGTCATCGAGACATCTTATCGCCACCCGTAATCCCGTAAATCACTTATCACCTTAATTAACTATTCACCTCCACTTCATCAATTTATATTTTCTGAATGCAAATGCTTGAATTGTGGTCTTAGAATACCAAATGGTTATATAGATGCTTACAATATTTGACGAGTTCCCACGATTCCTCATAAAGTTCATCATCAGATTTTCACCAAAATTATGTATATGGGACTAATTTGAAAATACTTTCTATTAAACTAAACAAGGAATTTATTATCGGTCGAAGTGTTTATGAGTAATTACGCGAAGAGGAGAGGTGAACATACATTAAAAAATCAAAAAACATGAAACTAATTGAGAACCGTCCTCCATTTTGGGAGTCGGTACTTAGCATGTGACAGGAGATACTGCTCTCCGATGACAAGAATTGGTAATAAACCATAATGAACTAACTTAGATACTCTTAATCGTAAAATGCAGTAAGTTTTGAAATGCAGCGGGTGAGCGCCACTGATCACATACGTGGCGATAAAATTATTACGACTTACTTGTTCATAACGACCATTAAATTAGAAGCGAATGGCGTCATGAAACTAGTCCGCCACCTCCTGTCGGGCTCCACGCGCAGGCCGCTGATGTGCGGGTAGTCGTGGAACAGCCCGAGTGCCCTGAAGATCATTTGAAGCACGAAGTCGTGGGAGAAGTAGCCGGTGACGCTGCGTGCGCCCGTCGCAGACGCTTCCAGGCTCGCTAATAGGTTCTGAAGGGTGATGCCTCCCAGCTGGGGCGCGAGTTCTGAACCGTAGCCAGTCCTAGCACATAATATAGGTGTCGACTACAATAAAATCTAGCTAATATAAGAACAAATACAAATGTTGGTTAAATATATTTTCGATGCAGGATTCTTACGACAGCGTTGGAGTTTTTGGAAATTTATGGCCAACGCTTTCCATTGCGTGGATCACTCAACATTGCTTTCAATACTGGAGTATTATGGCGTTAAGGGTAAGTCTTTGGATGTCCTAGAATCGAATCTGGACAAAAGAAATTAATGTGTCATGTGTGTTGACGTATGTCGGTTAGAGGAGCTGGCTGTCAGAATAGGAGTTACTTCAGGGTCCATACTTGGTCCCTTTTTATTTTTAACTTATATTAATGATTTGTATGCTAGAAAGGTGTAACTAAAACGGTTCTTTTAAGAGGTCACATGCCAGTTTTACTCCTTTTAAAGTCTTATAACCATCATCTATGGGATATACAAGCAGAGTTGCTCCCTTTTTCAAATATATATTTTTGTATTTACAACGGCGCATAGAACCTCACACGACACGATGGTACTGAATCACAGGAAAAACGACAAACATACGCTCCCTTTAAGATATCCTGCTATCACCAGTGGCGTGTACAGGGTTTTTGTCCAAGTTAGGCAGTTTTTCTGTGCCTATATGGAGCCATGGTCGTTCAGGGCTTCAGGTTAGGCCGTTTTTCTGTGCCTATATGGAGCCATGGTCGTTCTGGGCTTCAGGTTAGGCCGTTTAACTGTGCTTATATGGAGCCATGGTCGTTCAGGGCTTCAGGTTAGGCCGCTTTTCTGTGCCTATATGGAGCCATGGTCGTTCAGGGCTTCAGGGTAGGCCGTTTTTTGTGCCTGTATGGAGGGAGCCATGGTCGTTCAGGGTAGGCAGTGCATTTGTGCCTATACGGACAGCACGCCACTGCTGGCCACTATAGGATTGATGACTTTATAGGACTAACTGTGCTTGTCTAGTGCATTTATCGGATACTCTTAGGAGCACATCATCCCGTAAGTGCATCAAATAAGAGGATTTAAAAATCTAACACTCTATAGGCCTGTAATAAAATTACTACAAGATGATTTAGTTCTGCAAACTGCTTCCAAAGGCTGATTTATATTTGTTTTAGGAGTTCTACAGGACCCAAAAATGCGTGCTCCTAGAATGTTCATATGACCATGCTAGTCGGTCGCTATTGGGACCTGTGATGAACGATGTCAGACCACCTCATTTGGCTACGATCTCCCTCTCACGTCGTGAGTTTTCAATGACGACTTTGCTTTCTGGCAATATAATCGAAAAAAGTTGATAGAGAATGTCAAACATGACTTTACTTACTAATAATAATAGCTTGGCGCAAGAGACTGAGGAGTACGAACCTAAGACAATGGAATCAGGAAAAGCAAAGAGGTCCACTTACAAATAATGTAAATGCAGGTCTGCAAGGTACTCGAGCACGCGCAGGTCCTGCTGCTGGAATACGGAGCACCAGGCGTGGCGGCGGTCCGGCGCATACGCGCGCTCGTAGCTGCACAGCTCGTACAGGCCCGCCACCTGCGCGGAGCTGAGCGACGCGATGCCGAGCCGCCGACGGGTGTTGGACAACATCTGAAGAGATCAAATTAACCCTCGTTAACATCGTGTACCATTCCGTTTGCACCTGATTTCTGATTGTCAAGCAAACTGTAACCGGATACACCTAGGTATGTTTACAAATAAATCACCTATGCCTTTGGCTTATAGCCAACTGGCCCGATTCTGGGTTTCGCAGCTAACCTTACGAACCGATCCGATCCATCGATCCTGCTCTATGACATTATTATGTGGCTGTCCAAGTCCGTATAATCGTATCTGCGTGCAATCCCCCTTCAGCTTAATAACTTCCCGCGGGGTCGGAGCTCTCCTACGACACATCGTCCGCTAACGCCATCGCCAGTAGCTATCGCGCTGTGAGCCTCATAAAAACACATTTGTCATGTTAATTCTATCTACTACTCGTGTTTCTGTCCATTCTCTTACTCCGTCGTAAACTTGCCTGTTGATAGTCTTCCGTTTCGTGGAATTTTATTTCTTCTGCTGCGAAGCGCGTGTCTTGCAGCAACTCTTGTATATACTTGGCGCAGAATATGAACGGCTGAAACAAACAATATTCATGCATTTAATCTAATTTAAGTTTTCAGAAGACTGCTACCGTAACTACTGTGACTCTACTCTACTCTACTTTGACCCAAACCCAAAATTTTCATGTAAACGCAAAACGTTTCATAGGTACCATTAGCATGTGCGTTTAATTACTAGCGAGTGGAGATATACAGGGTGATCAATCTAAATGGGTCAGTAGGAAGGAAGAACTCAGAAACCATGAGAGATAGCGAAATCTGTTCTAAGGAACTATGGCGTCGATTTTAAATTTAATAATAATGGCATAATTTTTTTTTACTCATAAATAACCGAGAATCGAATCTGGTCAAAATCTCTGTAAACAATGTTGTAAATTCTTTGAGGTGGTTTTTCACAGATTTTTAACAATTGTGAACATTCATTTCAATTAATATAGAATGTACCTAGTTAACCCTCAAGTACCACATACAATATGCCAACTTTTCACCGGACAACGAATTTATATTTCAAACAGACGTATCGGGGTTAGCTATAGGGTCCTTTGGACGCCTAATCGCCTACGCAAGTAGAGGGTTGAATAAAGTAGAATTAAATTATATCACTGTAAAAAAAGAACTATTATCCATTTTGTGGAGTGTAAAGCAATTTTGACCATACTTATATGGCAAACGATTTAAAGTACAGACAAATCACCGGCCATTAGTGTATTTGTTCACTATGTGAGATCCCTCAAGCCGATTACTTAAATTGACACTGTGTTTTCGAGGACTATAACCTCTATAACTATAGAGCACAATTGAAATGAGCCAAAAACCTATTGTTCCAAATCCCATACTAATTTCATGTGTTTTACATTTTGATGCGTTAAATGTTTTTATTACTTTGGAGATATTTCGGGTGACGTCATACTGACTGACGTCTGTACTATGATTTGGCAAGGACAGATAAAGGTCAAAACTGAAAACACGAATAACTTATCCAAGAAATCATGTTTTTGTAATTTGATAATGGTCGAAATTGTTTTTAATGATAATGCGTTGTAAAAAAATGAGTCATCTAATTGCGCAGCTGACGCTTTGTGACATATTGTCGTGACGTAGCAGCTGACTGATATGAATAACAACTTCATGAATGTCATAACACAACGATAATCTAGATTGCAAAAATTAGGAACCCTCATAGTTTCGTCACGTCGGTCCGTCCGTATATTACAGGCATTCTACTCAAAAACTACAAGACGTCAATTGATGTTTGGAATACATACAGGTGGCTTGTATAAGCTGCTATTTAGTTTGGTACCTTGTTAAAAATGAAAAACAAATATTTATGGGCAGCACTACTTTTTTCGACTGTTCTTTTTAATAGTAGATTGTTTGACAAGGGGCTAAAATAAGCCATTATGACACGAAGTGATTATTTGGAAGAGCTCACGAAGTAAGCGAGGACAAATATGTCTGAGTGTCATAATGGCTTTTAACCACGTGTTAAACACTCTGCTTTTCACTTCGACTGCGAGAAAATAAAAAAGACTTAACATTAAAATTGTATATTTCATGAAAAATAAAAAGTACAGTTTGAGCAATTCTTTATAGTTAAATTGACAGCTTATATATTTTTTTTAACTAATAATGGCCCTAGACAATTTTTATTTTTTAATGTAAAGGGCTGCAATACGATCAGAAATTTTGGCCAATCTGATGAGGTTGGTTTGTTTCTTTTTAATTATTCGTAAGTAGTATGTAGCTGGCCGCAAGTTTTTTTTTCAGTTTCATAGAAATTTGTATGGGATTATATGGCTTTCTTTTAAACCCTAGGGGCTAAATGTACTGTTTTAGTCTCCCTTCGCGAAGCTAATATGACTTACTTTTTGAGCAGGAGAAGTGAACAATATTTTAAGGTTTTTAAGCAGTTTTTTCGATTAAGTGATGATTCATATATTGTTTGGAAAATAATCGCTCCGAAAGTAGTATAAATCGTGTCCCCGACCCCTTTATCTTTTAACAGTATTTCCAAAAATACAAGATATATTTTTTCACGATGATCGGATATACTATTTTTGAGTTAATGCCGAAAAACTACGCTTCTCAACATGAGGACGTAAGTGCCATGAAGATACCCTCTTCTTGGCACGTTTTCACATCATATTTTTTTCGTTTTATGCATTTCTTTGAAGGTGCACAGTTGTATAACAAGTTACCGTCCGTAAGTGACCTATGTCTTTTTTGAGAATAAATATCTTTAAACCTTTAAAAACCTTTAAACCTTTGTAGTAATGGTTACAGAACCCTACAGTGAGCATGGTCTGACATGCTCTTGGACGGTTTTTTAGGTTTCCGTACCTCAAAGGAACGGAACCCTTATAGGAGCACTTTGTTGTCCGTCCGTCTGTCCGTCTGTCTGTCTGTCAGTCAAGACCCATTATTTCGGGAACACGTGGAGGTATCAAGTTGAAATTAAAACTATATACTTAGGTCTACGGTTCCTTGAAGCTGTAAAAAAATCAAACTTATGTTTACATTTTGCTTAGGAGTAGGGCTCTGCTAACACTGGATTTTCATAGATACGGCCATTTGTAGCGTATATTTTGTACGGAACCCTCGGTGCGCGGGTCTCACTCGCAGTGGCCGGTTTTAGAAATATCTTCAATGTAATACTGACATTACATTTTTACAAATTTATAATTGTACTAATTTGTACAATATTTTTTGCGCAGAGCGGCTTATCTTTCTTGAATGTTTTGAATGAGCACCTATTTAAAGTTATTTATGAGGAGGATGATAAAATAACAGCATAACGAGTTTGGGCACAACATGTTATTGTTTGGTACATATAATACTTATTGTATACGACATCCGAACGGCTTTTTGAAGTCCATGGAAAACTTGTGATGGTGAAGAAATGCCTGGACTCATCGGTTGAGAATATTACAATATTACAATTTAACTACCAATATCCATCAAAGAGGACCAACGACTGACGGTGCTCCGTAATAATATTGAAGGACCCTATTATAAAGATGTAAAAGTTATTTAACTTTGTCTGTAAATTGAAGATGTATTTTCAAAAAAAATTGTATTTTTTTTGTATGTGTCATTATGGCTTCACCAAGCAAAATAGGCTAAACGGATTTAAACTATTTTTAGTACACGGGTAGCTGGGTATTCACAGATGGTTATATAGGGTAGTTTTTACCCGACTACGCTGTCGAGCATAAAGCAGGGTTATATACTTAATATTTTCTTCTGTTTCCGCGATTATTACTCAGTGAAATAAAACAATTTAACGGATTATATCGCGTATATAATCCGTTAAATAACGCGTAAGCTGTATTAGCGCGTATGCGTAAGCTGGAAAGCTTCCGAAACGTCGGGAACTAAAAATGAGATAATATACGCGACATAATCCGTTAAATTGTTTTATTTCAAGGGTTATATACTTTTTCTCCTCCACGAGCGAAGTTGCGGGCACCGTTATTTAATTTTCCGTGTTTAATTATCTTCAGCTCATTTGTAATATATGACCTGACATTTGTCATATCTGTAGCAGTATAGCTATTTCCATATACACATAAAAATTATTACGCATTGTGAGGTGAATAAAATAGTATCTTATCTTACACTTTTAATCTATAAATATATGCGTGGTGACGGTGCGGTGCCGCGAAGTGGGTAAATAATGAACACTTAATCTCCATTTAAACAAAAAAAGCTATATTAAGAATAGAAACAAAATATTTTTTTGAAGATAAAAATAAAAACATTGTAATCCTAGGTTTAGGTTACACATCAAAATTACGAAAACAGTAAATATTTGTCATCATCGTTGGAACTACCTTCTTTTGTTTGTTCTTATTTTTTTAAGTCATCGTAACTTCGTTCACTGAAAAATAAAGTCATAACCCCTCTTTTCTTTCTTCACCGTCGTCGGGTAAAAAGTATCCTATAACCATCTGGAGATACCCAGCTACCCGTGTGTCAAAAATAGTTGAAATCGGTTTAGCCGATTTTGCGTGATGATGCCACAACGACACATACAAACATACAAAAAATAAAAAAAAATAAAACATTTCTTCTGTAGCCGCGATTATTACTCATTGATATAAGCTTTCCAGCTTTCCATGGTCACAGGAGGACCATGTGTCCTCCCGTGACCATGGAAAGCTGGAAAGCTTCCGAAACGTCGGGAACTAAATTGAGATAATATACGCGATATAATCCGTTAACTTGATTTATTTAAAAAAAAAAATATTTTTCATTTTAGTGAACTCCAAATAGTCCGTAACAATATCTTTTTTGAAAATATCTTCAATGTACAGACATTTCATTTTTACAACTTTATAATAGTATAGATTATAACATTCCAGTTGACAAAAATATAGGCGAAATACCAAACTACAATATATATATTTTTACGTGGTTTGCACCAAGTGGAATAATTTTATATCACTTTAAAAACAGTGTTTACCGAAATTTTCCAGGTAGGCCCTTTAGAAAATATCATGCAGTTTCCGGCAGTTCGTAGTCGGGGAAGGCGGGCGGCTGCTGATTACTGCTACACCCGGCGTCGGCCGGAATTGTTTGTTAGTCATTTTGGGAAGTTATTGTGAAGTGGTCAGCAATTTGCGCGATCGTACTTACTACGAGAACTACGTCACTGGCGAGGGGCTCGGCGACGGTGAAAGTGGCGTTGTCGAGGCCGCGCAGGAAGGCCTGTGCGCTGGCGAGCGTGCGCTGCGTGTCAGTGGCGCGGAAGAGCGCGGCTCCCGCGCCCAGCGAGTCCAGTAACGAGTCGAACTGCGTGCGCACGCGCGCGCCCAGCTGCTGCAGCTCTCTCCATCTGCACACAAGGAAAGGACAGCGTCGTAAATCCCTGCACCCAGAACCGGATTTACCCTCAGTGTCGCCCTGGGACATCACGAAGAATGCGCTTATTTTTGATAATTGCCGCCCTGGACACTAGCCCCTAATGTCCCTAGTGTAAATTCTGGGCTAACTGCACAATACTTAGTATGTGTAGTTTTAACTCTTTTGACAATTTCGTAGGAAAGGCTTATTCATAGGTCATAATCATAACCCAAACATCATAGGCAAGCAACGTAACTTTGATGCCGATGACAGACAAATAATGTCAAGCATGATTAAGTCTAGGTTTTACACTTATTTATAGTATGACAAGCTTCTGCCCGCGACTTCGTCCGCCTTAAATTCGTTTATTGCGTATTTGTTAGGGTATTTTTCCGGGATAAAAAGCAGCCTCAAACCCGGGACTCAAACTTCTTCATACCAAATTTCATCAAAATCGGTTCAACGGTTTAAGCGTGAAGAGGTAACAGACAGACAGACAGACACACTTTCGCATTTATAATATGAGTATGGATTTGGCAAAAAGGTATTAATTTTAGCGCCACCTGTTAGTTTAGCAAGGTACTCGATACTCGTGGGCTCGTAACATATGTTTGACAGAAGTTTGCACCTCCTTCTTAAGTAGCGCGATAAGATTCAGGTGCAAAACTAACTCAATCATATGTAGTGGCTACCCCCGCTTATAAGAGTTGAATTTTTACAGTTATAACCTGGCCAGGAATTTTTTGGACCGATTATTAAAGTTTGCATCAAAATCTGTTCAGCCATTTTCACGTGATGCGCGTACAAATAAACAGACAAACAGATAAACAGAGAAACAGACAAAAATTCTAAAAACTGTTGGAACGTGTTCTGTTATCGATTTTAAGTATCCCCGGCCAATTTTTTTTCGAATATTTTCCATGTACAGACTTTCGACCCTCTTTAGCTTTATTATATGTATAGATAGATAGATGTATAGAAGATAATAATATTAAACGTTGGTTTGAAAAATTGAATATGCAAAAATGTAACATTTGTAACGCGCTGATTATTTTTTAATATTTCACTATGGCGTTCCTTTATTTATCATTAGGTCTTTAAAAGCATCCTGAATGTGTGTTGAAGAGTACGCTGCCTGATCATAGGAATTAAAAGCCCCTCAAGTAGCGGTCTATTAGACATCCTTGGCATCTTCTTTAAAGCTTTTAATTACTCTGTATACTTTTTCGCGAGTTGGACGATTATATCTAAATAATGTAATCCCACCAAAAACATTCTGTAAAAAACTAACCAAGTCTCGATGGAGCTGGTTGTTTATCTCTAAAAAGTAATGAAATCTAGACAAAGTCGTGCCAAGTCTAAGGTTCCTTACTGCGATTTCTTTATTATTATAGTTCATGTTGTGTGACTTGGCCGTTGAAGGGTACAAAATCAGGTGCTCCATGACACCATTGCACCAATCTGTTGTAACTACCTATGTTTGTTAAGCGAGATAATAGCCCATACTGGTATTGGTAATTGTTGATTGTGCAATGCATTCAGCATTGACAATGCTGACTTCTGCTCTCTTTTTTTTGGAGCGTCAAATCGACCACCGATCTAAAATAATATAGACGTACAGACGGACGTCTGTCAATTATTAGAAGTCAGTCTGTACTGGAAAAAAAAAATATACTGTTTGTTTCAGGCTCGCCTATACATAAGTATTATTGAAATACGCAGCTTTATCAAGCCTACAATTGACTGGTAATTGAATCAACGTTTTCCAAGTGGCAATTTTCCATCGTCAATGGGTAGCGGTTCTGGCGACAGATTGGTGCAATGGTGTCATGGAGCACCTGGTTTTGTACCCTTGTGTACCCTTCAACGGTCAAGTCACACAACATTAACTATAATAATAAAGAAATCGCAGTAAGAAACCTTAGACTTGGTACGACTTTGTCTAGATTTCATTACTTTTTAGAGATAAACAAGCAGCTCCATCGAGACTTGGCTAGTTTTTTATAGAATGGTTTTGGTGGGATTTCATTTATTTTTGTAGAAACGTGGGCATTGATTTATTTTATTAGATTTCTTATTTGACACAGTTTTTTTCTTTTTAGGAGTAGTTTTTTTTATTATTACAAACCTGTCTTTTCTTTTTTTCCGTCTGAATCTTGTACAGTAACAACAGTTTTTTGTATTGCCCATTCGCGTTCATTATGTATTCTTTTAGACGGTTTAGACTGTTTAATTTCTGAAAGATCGGCGCGGTATTTACGCCTAAGCCGGTTGTATTCGGTGATCGCTGAAGCTTGAGCTTTTATACTCTTGAAGTCAACATTTATGAGGTGCACTCCATGAAGATTGGTTACTCGTGAAAGCGCCACGTAGGCTTGGCCACAAGAGAATATGGAGGTGCCAATGTCCATGAGGGCATTTTTTAGACTTAGACCTTGGCTCTTGTGAGTTGTTAGGGCAAACGCCACACAGATTGGGAATTGTTCTCTGTACATGTATGCCCGTGTATGATCTCAAATTTTGACTTAATAGGCAATAATTCGTGAATCAAATTATTAGCGAATTCTACTACGAATTGTTAAGACTGTTTGGTTTTCCGGGTCCCACCTCACTTTTTGTACAACGCCTATCGACCCATTCACTAAACCTAAACTAACATCAATGTTTCTCCTAAGCATTACTCTAGCTCCCTCTTTAATGATTATAGTTTCTTCCAGTCCAGCAGTCATCGACGCATCATTTCATATTTTTGTAAACACGCCCGGGCTTTCGTTATCATAAATTTTGAACAATCCAAGGAATCTTTAGCAATTAACTTTATCTCGGGGTGCGGAATCGCTCTTAACATAGCATTATTTAACTGCATACACATATTTCTAGTCGGTAGTAACCCTCATGTAAGTATAAAAGCCAGTCTAGTCTTATACAGAGTGTTCCTTTAATTTTATTTATATGCGTATTAAAAGCAGAAGGGGAGGCATTCGCCCAGCAGTGGGACGCTATAGGCTAGATTAAATTAGATTAAAAGATGTGTCCCACTACGCTGGATTTTTGCAATGACAGTCGATTTTTTATGTACCAATAGTAGAAGGGGCCATTACCATATTTCTCTAATACAGCTGAGACCAGCTGAGGGTTCTTCATCGGATACTTCAGACCTTCGATTTTTGACATCAAATGAAGCGGCCCACCAAGTTGAATATTTTTTGTAAAGGCGGTATGTCAATCTCTAATAGTTTGGTTGGGCTCTTGTGTTTTCTAATCAGGGTCACCAGGTACTCCAGATCTTCGATTATCCTACTTTTATAGTTTTAGCTTTATGTGACCATTAAACCCTAACTCTGTACTAAATTTCAGCTCTCTGAGTTTATGGGAAGTACTAGTTCTATTCTGATGATCAGTGAGTGAGTGAGAGAGTGTCATAAATGCGAAACTTTACTTTCGCTTAGCTTCGGAACTAAATGACCTACAGACTTGAAATTTTGAATTTAAAGTTTGTGATTATAGCTTACTAGATGACGAAAATTTCTGCGTTCTGGTCTTATCCAGAGGTTCTCAAATACGGACCTGAAAATGCGGCGAAATGGTTCCAGTGAAGGATGGTACGGCAGCGTTTGCTTCGCGCTCGACTTGGCGGGGGCACTGCCGTGCCCCCCGATTTGAAAGATTTTGATTTCCGAAATATAAACGAGATTCCGTAAAATTGTAAAAGGAAACAACACAGTATGTTACTATGAATAAATACCCTTCTTTTGTGAGTTCCACGGGCTCCTCCGACAAACTTCGATCCCAGGTCCAGCTGGAGAGGTCTTGGATGTCCTGCGAACGAGTTAAATTAAATTCGAGATCAGGCGTGGCAGCCTCCACGATTACGATGCGCAGCAACAAGCACTTTACCACAGGCCTCAGTCCTGACTTGAGGTCAGTGACCTTTCTTCTTCAACAGTTCCACTTAGCCAATGTACACTTTCTGAATGCCAATGCTTATTTCTTAAAATACAAAAATCGCCATAAACATGCCTATAATATTTGAGGAGTTCCTTCAAATTTCATGGATTCCATCATCAGATCTTCACTAAAATTATATGGAACTAAACTGAATGCTATTATTTCCAAACAAAAAAATATTTTTTTCTAAATCGGTTTATAAATGACGGAGTTCTGAGACTTTTGAGGTAAGAAATAAAAAAAAATACAACCGAATTGAGAACCACCTCCTTTTTTGGGAGTTGGTTAAGAAAATACAAACGGACCTAAGATTGAGCCCTGTGGCACTCCTAGCTTAACGCACTTCACTAGATTGGGTTCCATGTTCCTGTTAAATGAGTGCCTCCACTAGGAGGCTCCACCACCCTATTAGTTGATGAACATATATGAACATTTTTTTTATTTCAATTTTAAATGGGGGAGGGGGGTCTCACTTGTGTTGTGGGAAACCCAGGGCTGCAGCTCCGGTTACCCTCCCATAAATTCCGTCCTGCCAGCCACGGTCATCAAACATCAAACAATAGTGAAGTCAAGTAGTGTTTGCACGAGATAAGCAGTTTGTTTCGACATTTGGTTACCTGCGCGCACATCTCCCCTCGGCCAGCCAGGTAGCTGCTGATGATGTCTTGCATGACGGCCGCGGTCTCAGTCTCATTCATCAGCTTGGAGGTGAACGGTTCTGGGTGCCGCGTGCCGTGCCGTATGAACGCCCAGAGACTCCAGGGCTCGCAGCCTGGGACCAGACTAGCTTTAGTACTTATGAAATTTAATGGCTATATAGGCGCCCGGCTTACACAGAAAATAGGAGATGTCATTCTAGCTTTTTTGAGAATATTTACTTAGCTTCATTTGTGCAACACTTTTCAAATGGATAATAATGTTATAGGACTAAGAACCGAATAAGTTTTCTTCTTACATACAAAGTGTTAAACATTCAATAAAACTAACTTACATACCCGACCCAACTCCGCGCGGGCACAGAACAGGACACCGCCCTATCGGTGGTACTAGCGCACCGGTGCGTGATCTTGTAATGGCACGTCTACACGTAGGGTTGTCAGTGTAGGTAGCTACCGCAGCACAAGGAAATATTAAAACGGAATATGCAATGTGTAAATTTTCTCAATTTCTGTATTAACTAAATAAATGTAGAAATATTAAATTGAGCCTAAGAAACAAAAAGTTTTATCGGTTTTAAATATGGCGACGGAAATTACTGTTTTTTTTCTTGTCCAAAAGAAAATTAAACGTAATTCATTGTTAATTAATTGTAATTCTTTAGTGTTCAATGAAGGAAAAATTTGTGACCACTTCGAGTTGGTACTATGGGCAGCAAAATTGCATGGACAAATTTGGACCCTGTGTTTCGACCCTAATGCTGCATGATGGTTGAAAGCTATCCATGCAATTTTGCTGCCCACTGTACCTATACACTTAAACACACTTTTTGACGGCTAAAATAAGTAAATGCTCGTTTCTCCATACACATGTCTGTATGTCTGTCGTGTGACTTCGGTCACGCTCGATTTAATTTGCATGTGGCGGATTAGCGTCCAGTCGCGTGCGCCTGACAATCTCGATTTCAACGTTTCTAGTGTCTTATCTTCAATGGGTATTTACATTTTAGTTTATTCATGAGAAACCGTAGAAAAGTATCATTTGAAAAAAAAGCATACCTATTCCGTATTACTTAATGAAAGATGTTTATTTACGCAAAGTTAAAAGCGTCGGTATTTATTATTGGTGTTCACACATTTTACAAATTACTTACTTTAATATTGTAGGTATTTTATAATTCATCGATTTATTATTTTCTTATAAAAAAGTAGCCTAAAGTAGCTTTTTTCTTTGTTGCTTTTGGTATTATTAACACGGCCTTTCCGGCGTTCACCCGATACCTTCAAGAAAAGAGCGTACTTCCACCTGAAAGGCCGGCAACGCATTTGTGACTCCTATGGTGTTGCAAGTGTCAACGCGCGACGGTAATCACTTACCATCAGGCGATCCGTCTGCTCGTTTGCGCCATATAACATGAAATAAAACTATTTTGTGGTAACAGCATGAAAATATGCCCACGAGAGCACATATGATCATGGAGACAATGTTCAAGGATGAGAAAAAGCAAGGAGTACGTAAAATATCCGAGCAAGGAGGCTGTCTGAGCAGGAGAACTAAATGTCAAGTCACATAACGGTGGGTACTATAACCTTTCCTAGACACATGGCAGTCAACCTCGTCTTGGCAATAGTGTCAAAGGATCAAACGGACTGCATTGCAACTGCACGGCTCGCAGTTTCCATGAAATTTGCATTTAGCATGTCCGTCTGTGTCAACGCTAACTGAAGAGACAAGCTGGGAAGGAGGCTGGAGGAGAGTAGGAGGTGGAAAATAGGTTTAGACTGCATGATTTAAATGTCAAGGTGAAGTCATCCTTGCCCTCTGACAATGACGCCCAGCATTAAGCGTATACATGGAGTAATCAATACTGGACATAACGTACGGGTGCGGCCGAAATACCCGCACATTTGTCAGGCCACATATATATTCATATTAAATTTAAATCTCCGTGTGTCAGTTACAAAACTCACCCTCCAAGGCCGGCTCGTCTCTTATGTCTCCTCTCACATCGTCATAGGGGGTCACCGACGAGAAGTAACTATATGTGTCCTTGGTGTTCCAGTAACATTGTTTAGCGTTAGCGCAGACACCCAGCAGGCTGACGAGCAGCCAGAACAGCGGAACCATTTTAACGGGTGGTGAGAACTACGAGCAAGTGGGTGCACCTCTTTGTGTTGAGTGTCGCGGAAGCGGGCTCGGACTGCGCCGCTTGAGGCCGGGCGCGGCGTTTTAGGCGTGCGCGCAGCTGGCGGTGCGGCGCAGGCGCAGCTCTAAGGTGGCTCGCAGTGCAGCTGGCTGACGCTTGCAAGCGAGTCGGAGGAAGTATGACTAGTTTTCTACAACTGACAGTAGAACAACGTACTCAGTTAAGACTCTAAGTAAGCTGGCAGGGAAACTCTCAGTTAGCCAGGGAGAGTTAGTCGCATTGTCATTTTTTGTTAGGTTAGGTTACTGTGTTTTATTGTGATTTCCGGTTTAATCTTTTTCATACATTTAAAATGGAACCTTTATACACTACATTTAAGACTACGAAATATATGATACTTCCGCAAATAAAAATCTTATCAAACTCTCGTAACTACTTTTTTCAAACAATGAGTAACACGTATATGCTGTACGAGTAATTTAGGCGACCGCAGATTTGCGACGTAACGTAACGTGCGCAATGAGTTTGAGTTACACCAATTGCCGTAAACTAGTAAGTATATATTGACAAGAGAGATGGATATTGTTATTTCATTTTAACAGAAGGCTTATGTTCCTATGTTTGTGAATAAAACTTACACGTGTATAGTCGATATTTCGATATTAAAGGTACATGTGGATAACTTATTCTTAGATACCCGAGATTAGCCTAATCACTGTGTTATCGGCACAGTAACGGCGGAGGGTGCTATTTTCACGGATGTGCAGATACCGCAGTTCGTATACCTCTAAACATATGAAAGATAAGGCGGAAATATTTATACAAAGTTATTACACTATCATAGACAAGATACATAACAAAAAAATATATTCTCATAACGGGTATTTTAAAGATACGTGAGTATAGAGTGACACGGCAGTTTGGGTCGTACTTCTAACCTAATCTGGGGGCACGGCAGTGATGAAAAAAAAGAAGCGGGGCACTATCTATTTTTTCCCGGACCGTTTCGTCTTATTTCCAAACCCTCATAGCTTCGTCACAGTTAACAGCCTGAAAGCCCAAATTTACAGGTTAAGATGTAGTCGGGGCACATAAGAAATGCACTAAATTTCATCTTTCATACTTTAGTTTTTATTGATATCTAAAATACGCCGATTTTGTCACTGACTCACTCACGTGAGTGAATGAGTGATACGTGAGTATCAAAATTCTAGGGTACTTCCCGATGACCTAGAAAGCTGAGATTTGGCATGGAGCCTAGGATTTAGATACGAAGAATAGCCAAATCAAGAAATCCGTAACTTTCACCTTCCTACCCCTAAAATGGGGTGCAGGTCTCGGTACTTAACTAGTAAAACTAAAATACTTCCCGATGTCCTAGAAACCTGAAATTTGGAATGGAGCCTAGAATTTATATACGAAGTAAAGAAAAAATCTGGGGGCACGGTACTGCCCCTGCCAAGACGAACAATAAATATTAAGAAATTTTACTACTCAAATTGTTCTTCCCGAGAATTCCTAAAAAAACGCAATAGCCCAAAAAAAATTAAAAACTAGGGAACCTTACAAAAAGAAGTGAGATCCCACCAAAAACATTTCATGTAAAATTGGCAGCCAAGACTCACAAGCGCATAACGCTTTCGCTGCAAAAAAGTTATCATGCAGATCCCAGAAAAAGCCAAGCCCTCAAGCTTTGACTTTACTTACCCTACGCCTTATCTGAAAAAGTATGGTTACAACTGGCTTGAAGCCCCTAATTTTGCCCTGATTATGCTAACCCTAAACCTTTCATCCCATACAAATTTCTATGACACTGAAAAAAAAAAATTGCGGCCAGCTACATACTCCTTACAAATAATTAAAAACAAACAACCAATCTGATTGGCCAAACTTTCTGATAGAATTGCTCAAACAGTACTTTTAGTTTTTCATGAAATGTACAATCCTACCAAAAACATAAATGTAAAAAAGGAGAGCCAAGTTCAATACAAAAATTATTCTCTGCTGTGGGCTTCGCCGCAAAAAGAATGGAGATCTGAGATTGAGTGCCAAGTTCTATGCAAAATCCAAATATGTAGTCTAAGGGCTGACTTGGCTGGTTTTCCCATACGAATTATTATTAATGACCTACTTTTACACAGTCATGGAAGAGCCTTATGTTCCATGGGTAGTGTCTACCAGCAAGCCAAATTTTCGGAATAATAAAATAAGAACCGAAAGGTAACAGGTTTAGAACATGCGAAGGCTATATAATTCCTATGGGAAAACCAGCCAAGTCAGCCCTTAGACTACATATTTGGATTTTGCATAGAACTTGGCACTCAATCTCAGATCTCCATTCTTTTTGCGGCGAAGCCCACAGCAGAGAATAATTTTTGTATTGAACTTGGCTCTCCTTTTTTACATTTATGTTTTTGGTGGGATATCATTACTTTTTGTAGGTAAATACATATCCTCGTATTATTTATTTAAACTATTGCCTATACTATACTAAACCTACGTACCTACTTATTATAGGAATCGTAATAATAATCAGTATATACACCTACCTAATTATAACTATAAAATTATTATTTATTTAAACTATTGCCTATCTAGACACGCGGGAGCGTGTTACTATAATACTATACGTACGTACGTACCTACTTATTAAAGAAATTGTAATAATTAATAATATTACTACAAATTATAAGTTTTCCTTAAGAAAACAATTTCGCAGCATAAATCGCAACCTTATAGGTCAGATATCGAGAGACAACCGGACAGCAAGACGGCGCTCGCGCTTATGAGCGCGGCTGCCACTCACTCGGCCACGTTCGCGTCAACGGTTCGATTCGGTTGTCACAGCGCCCCACCCACCCCGCCCGCGCCGCTCCGGCGTCACTCGGCGCGCGCGCGTCGTGTATATACCGAAAATCTAAATGCCTAATATTTTATCATTATTTATGAGTAGGTAATGATTTTACACTATTGATGTGCGCTAAATATAAAAATAATAATTAATCCCAGTTAATAACGTAGGTACCCTAAGTAATATTAGGTATTTATGTTAAGCGTTCATAATAGAATCTAATTATTTAAAAATTGCCAGTTTTTTATTTATTCCTTTGTATTCATCTAATTACCTATCTGCATACCAAATTTTAACTCTCTAGGTCATCTGGAACTGGGTTAGAGTTTTGGTCTATAGGTCAGTCAATGATAAAAATGAGGAATTTTGGACATTAATATCTAAATAACCGTTTGAGATAAGCTTATGAAATTTAGAACACATGTATCTCGCAAGTCTCAATATACGAGTATGAGCCAAATTTGATACGTTTATGTAAAATAGTTTTTGATTTATGAGGGGGTCAAAAGTGGCTCCAAATGGTTCGTGTAATATTACACACGGTGCGGCTCGCCAGTTCTGTTTCTTGAACTTGGCTTCGCGTGTCTAGATCCCATCAAAAACATAACATGTAAAAAAATTGCCAAGTCTCGCAACCTTTTCTACCACAAAAAGTTGTGAGATATAATAACCAAGTCGGTTAATTTATTCAGTAGTACCTATCCAGGGAAGGATCTACCCCACACCTTTGTCATTCATAAATGTTCACCGTACTAACAACATGTTATTGTGACGGTTAATTTATTTAGTAGTACCTATCCATGTGAGCATCTATCCAACACCTTTGTCATTCATAAATGTTCATCGAATTAGTTAGCTAGGAACATGTTATTGTGACCGTTATAGTGACCGTATCAATATTACACATCTTCATCTTTTTAATAAATAAAACGACTTGGCCAATCGCACACGGCAATAAACTACATGCAGCAAACCCTACCTAATTGTATTAGCCTTCTGAACGAAAACTTGGCCCGAAAGGAGATTGAATTATGTTGCCGTGCGATGGCCAAGTCATTTTATTTATTAAAAATATGAAGATGTGTAATATTGATACTGTCACTATAACGGTCACAATAACATGTTCCTAGTGAACTAATTCGATGAACATTTATGAATAACAAAGGTATTGGATAGATGCTCACATGGATAGGTACTACTGAATAAATTAACCGTCACAATAACATGTTGTTAGTTCGGTGAACATTTATGAATGACAAAGGTGTGGGGTAGATCTTTCCCTGGATAGGTACTACTGAATAAATTAACCGACTTGGTTATTATATCTCACAAGTTTTTGTGGTAGACAAGGTTGCGAGACTTGGCATTTTTTTTACATGGCATTTTGATGGGATCTCATCGCTTTTTGTAGGCAGTCCTTCTTTCTTTCTTTTCGGGTACTACTTGTACGTCAGCTATCAGTTTTCTCAAAGCCCACACCCTGTCTTTGTGAGCTTTTCTCCGAGGCTTTGATGTGACAATTTCTGACCAGTCTGGACTGTAAATGCTTTTAAGTCTATTGTATTCTGAAATTGTGGATTCCTGCGCTTTAATACTACCAAAATCGACATTAACTACTTACCGACTTAGACGATTAGATGGTAATAGCATAAGCTATACATATGGGAAACTGTTCGCGATGGACATGAACTCTATTCATAATTTCAAATTTAGTTTTGACTGGACCAAGATCATTTTATCTTTTCTCTTTCTTTTATTTTTTATCTTTTATCTTTTAACCTTTATCCTTTATTTTTAACTTTTTATCTTTAAGTCTATCTTTTATCTTTATCTAGTATTGATCACTGCAGATCAGGTATCTGGTATGGGGTAACGGGTATATCTGATATCTTATTTCTGGTATTTAGTATCTTGTCTTTTCTTTCTTGTCATTTATCTACCCCCCTTTCCCTCTCTTCTCCTTTCCCCCTTTCCCCTCTCTCCTTGCCATCCTTTCATCTTCTCCGTTCTCATCCTTTCTCTTTCTTTCTCCCTTCGTTCCCCCTCCTTTCATCCCGCCCGTCCGCTTCCACATTCTTCCACCTCCCCATTACCCCCTTCTTTTCACCATCCTCTCCCTCTGCTTCCCCACTCCTTTTCCCCTCATTTCCCCTTCTTTCGGTCCTTTTTTTCGCTTTTAAGTAACGTAAAATTGTATTGTTTATCTGAGCTGCAAATGTCACTTTGTAATCGCATACATTTCTATAGAATTACAAATATATTTATGCACCTGTTATATCTGGAATACCAGACTGAAATTGCAGAATGTTTTATGATCGGTGAGTGAGTGAGTGGCAAAATTAAGGAAATTTGACTTGCAATAAATCTTTAACTATAAGTTATAATTGGCTGTAATTTGGAATATACGTAAGGTGTATTGAGCCCTCTTGGTCACTGAAAATTCAGGCTCCTAGCTTCATCAGCAAATAAATTACAGGGGGTCGAAAATGACGTGAATGCCTTCGAGAAAAATATGGTACGGCGTGCCTTTGTTTGCTCGACTTGGCGGGGGCACTGCCGTGCCCCTAGATTTGCATGTTAAGTATTTTTAATTTTCTCGCAGTCGAAGTGAAAAGCAGTGTTTAACACGTGGTTAAAAGCCATTATGACACCCAGACATATTTGTACTCGCTCACTTCGTGAGCTCGACCAAATTTGTTGCATGAAAAACAAAAAAATACGTCCTAATCGTATCTTATATTAGTTCCAGTATGTCAGTGTGAAGTTGGTTCGTTATTAGGTACGTAGTTTTTAACAGTAATAAATTTCTAGTGTGTTAGTATTTATTTTCAATAAGTTGTTAGTTTTATCTTTTTTCATCTGCAAGAAACCCAATTTTGGTGAAGAACTTTTCAAATATGCCTATTAGTCCCGGCCAAGTGATTAAGTACTCTGTGGTCCCATGCTTGTGCTATTTGGCTCCAATTTTTCCGGTTCTTTTTAAGTCGTCTCCTCATCGTGTTAGTGTTCTACCTCTACCACAGCTGGTAATCTTCGAACAACAAAACGCGTACGTTAGCGCCATGTTGTTTTTAATGTCGACTGACGTTTTTCTCTGCTCTGATTGGCTGTTGCTTTGTCAATACACTCGTCTTATCATCTATATATTATTTGTCGAAATTCATTCAGTCACTGTCACAGTAAAGTGTTATCGAGTGATGTCCTTGTATTTATCCTGTCTTGCTTTTTGCAAAATGCTTTATGAGTGCTGTGTTTGTGGGCGCAATATTACACCATTTCCCGTGCTCTGAGAAAATACTTAGTAAGTGGTTGAAGTGTTTAAATCGTGATGATCTTGCAAAATTATCGCCCGCAGAACTAGCAAACATTATGTCCAAGAATTCATTTTGTTTCTTTGACTGCGCCGAGCACAAAACTATTCTCAGTCATTTCATTGCTCTGACTGTCCGCTTTACAATTATGAATAGGTGCAACACAACCAACAAAATATTAAAGGGGACAGATGTAGTCCGATTAAAAAACCGCGTATTAATTGCAATGCAGAAGAAAACTTACGATAATATAAAATGTACCGGATGACCCCATAATTATAGAATTATATAGATTTAAAATAGGAAGCCTAAGTATTGGTTTAGGAACGGGATTTCGTTATAAACTGTGACTTTTTATTCTCAACTTCACCTACACTGCTCTTAAAGCTATCGAAAGGGGTTCAGACTGCTTTTACAGTCCTCAGTCTGCACATTGGTCACTTCGAGCCGGATTGATCCTAAGCTCAATAGAATAAAATGTCACAAAGAAACGGAAGTCCGTCTCCGTCGTCAGTAAGGACGACCGACACCCCCGGCGGTATTACCGATACCTCGGAGCAGAGCTCCGAAACGACCACGACCCAGACCTCCGAGTCGTCGAGGGTCACCAGAAGTGCTGCTAGAAGCGGCGCTACTGCGCCGTCGCTGGCACCTCCGCAAGCGCCTCCTGGTGCTGGGCGGAAGCGGCTGGCGGCGGCGCAGCCCCCTGGAGCCCTGCCCGCGCCTACTGGCGCACAGCAGGCTCCAGCTCCGGAGCTCCACCACAAAGTGCAACAGGCGGGCCCTAGTCCCGGCCCGGCTTCCGCGCTCCTCGCGGGCGCCGCCGGCGAGACCCAGGACCCCAACCAAGCACGAGCCCCCGCCGATGTCGTAGCGTCGTCACAGTACGACGCACAACGGTCGGTGATGGCACCGAGTACCGTGGTCGAAAAACCCATTGCGCCCAGAAAGACGCAATCAAAGGCCTCATCGCGGAAGTCGACAAAGGAGAGGCGAATCCAATTGGCAAAAGCGCGGGAAGTGCTAGCTGCAGCCAAACTAGTAACGCTTGAAGCGGAGCTAGAAACTAGTGAAGAAGAGGACAACGCAAGTGCCACGACGGATGTGGATACAAGCCGGCAGGTCGAGACCTGGTTGGACCGGCACCACCTCCCAGCCCTTGATTTGAATCCCCATAATTTTTCTTCTCAGTTACAGTATACGACGGGAGCGCCCGCTTTTACGCAGGCGCCCGGCGCGCATGCGCCGCCCGTCCCTGCGGCCACGATGCCCCCCGCGCCCCCTGCGCCCCCTGCGCCGATGTACGCCGTGCCACTACAAGCGCATGCGCCGCCCGCGCCTGCGCCTACGGCCACGCAGTACCCAGCGCTCCCGTCCGCCGTGCTTCACGGCTCTGCGGGACCCGCTGCGATGGATGGATTGGCGGTACAACCGTACGCGCCGAACAACGACATCATGACCATCACAGAAGCGATCCGGAATGCCATACTGGCATGCAAACAAGATCCCCACACAAGAAAAACGGCGGATCTACCAGTCTTCACAGGTTCCCGACGGCAATGGCTGTCATTCAAGCAGGTATATACGGACACTGCCCCGTACTACACGCCGGGCGAAAATACGGCGCGACTGCAGACAGCTACCCGAAACCTGAAAAATACGGCGATAAGTGACTTCGTCATATCCGGTGCCAAGCCGGAACTCATTATGGAGAAGTTGGAAGAGTGCTACGGCAACACGGCGACTCTTGCGGCGCTGGAATATAGAAATCTCCGTGAGCTGCCCAAGCTCACCGACAACGCGCAAGACATCTGTTCGTTCTCGCTCAAGCTCGGAACGATAATGGCTACGTTAGAACTCGTCGACGCCCATGAAAGCAGATATAGCTCAGAAGTCCTGCGATCGCTCCATGATAAGCTAACAGTGAATTTACAATCAAAATGGTATACCTACTCAGCTGACAAACCGAGGCGCGAAAGTGATGTCATGCTGATGGTAAATTTTATGCGAGAAGAAGCCAGATTACGAGAACCGTACACCGTAATCAGCGATGCAACCCAGGTGCCGCCGCGCCATCAGCCCTTCCAGCAACGAAGCCACTTCAACGCGCCCTACGCACCGCGCCCGCCCGGCCAATTTACACGGTACAGTGCGCCACATACATATCCGCAGCCCGCCGCCGTCGCGCAGCCGCGACCCGAGAGGACCCATACCGCCACGGAGAAGAAATGTCCGGTATGTGAGAGTACACAACATAGTGGCGGCAGAGAGTGCGCGACGTTTTTAGATATGTGTGTAGATAAACGGCGGGAGATTGCAAAAACGGCGCAGATGTGTTTCAAGTGCCTACATCTCTGGGAAAAACAACATTTTTGCAAGAAAATGATTTGTTCAGTGCCTAACTGCGGGAAAAATCATCATGTGCTAGTGCATAAAGACAATATTAAATCAGTTACAGATACGGTTGCGAGTGAAACAGTGTTGTGTGCATGGAACCACAATGACTCTCCCTCCGTCGACCCCGTCCACGGTGCCGCCGGGCCTGCTAAGAAGCCCACCTACACGGCAAGCGCGCCGGACGGAGTCTACGCTGCGCCACCACTGCCAACCAGCCCGCCCGCACCTACTGGTGCCGCTTGGAAGCAGCTGGCAACCGCGCAGCTCCCGGAAGCCCTGCACGCGCCTAGCGGCGCACAGCGGGCTCCTTTGCCGGCCCCGCGACTTAGCGCGCCGGCGCCCGAGCCGCCACTCGCAATCCAGACGAGTGACGTCGGCCGGGCCAACAACACCAATCGGCGCCCCCGACGCCGCACTCACCGAGCGCGACGCCGTCGGTCGCGCCGCCCAGCCGCGCAGCTCCCAGAAGCCCTACACGCACCTGGTCGAGCACAGCGGGCTCCCATGCCGGCCCCGCGACTTATCGCGCCGGCGCCCGAGCCGCCACTCGTCCTACACACGAGTGACGTCGGCCGGGCCAACATCACCGATCGGTGCCCCCGACGCCGCACTCGCCGAGCGCGACGCCGTCGGTCGCGCCACCCGACAACACAGCACTCTGAAGCCCTGCGCGCGCCTAGTGGCGCACAGCGGGCTCCCATGCCGGCCCCGCAACTTATCGCGCCGGCGCCCGAGCCGCCACTCGCAATCCAGGCGAGTGACGTCGGCCGGGCCAACAATACTAATCGGCGCCCCCGACACCGCGCTCACCGAGCGCGACGCCGTCGGTCGCGCCGCCCAACCGCACAGCACTCAGAAGCCCTGCGCGCGCCTAGTGGTGCACAGCGGGCTCCCATGCCGGCCCCGCGACTTATCGCGCCGGCACCCGAGCCGCCACTCGTCCTACACACGAGTGACGTCGGCCGGGCCATCAGCATCAATCGGCGCCCCCGACGCCGCACTCGCCGAGCGCGACGCCGTCGGTCGCGCCGCCCAACACAGCACTCAGAAGCCCTGCGCGCGCCTAGTGGCGCACAGCGGGCTCCCATGCCGGCCCCGCGACTTATCGCGCCGGCACCCGAGCCGCCACTCGTCCTACACACGAGTGACGTCGGCCGGGCCAACAGCACCAATCGGCGCCCCCGACGCAGCGCTCGCCGAGCGCGACGCCGTCAATCGCGCCGCCCAACCACGCAGCTCTCAGAAGCCCTGCACGCGCCTAGTGGCGCACAGCGGGCTCCTACGCCGGCCCCGCGACTTATCGCGCCGGCGCCCGAGAGGAAAGCGCGCCGCCCACGGCGCCCGAGAAATCGCAGCGACGCGCCTTACACACCGCGTCCGCGCCGCCCACAGCGACAGCGCGCCGCCTGCGGCGCAAGAGACACCGCAGCGCGAGAACAGCGCGCCACCCACGGCGCCCAAGAAATCACAGCAACGCGCCTTACACACCGCGTCCGCGCCGCCCACAGCGACAGCGCGCCGCCTGCGGCGCAAGAGACACCGCAGCGCGAGAACAGCGCGCCACCCACGGCGCCCAAGAAATCACAGCAACGCGCCTTACACACCGCGTCCGCGCCGCCCACGGCGACAGTGTGTCGCCTGCGGCGCCCAAGACGGCGCGCCGCCCACGGCGCCCGTCTCATCACCACGGTCCTGAGCATCGAGCCACAACAACCGACGTCTGCGTGCATCAGGCAGCATCAACGAGTCACCGGCACCGGCGAAGTTTCCTATGACTAAGGTCATAGTGGCGGGAGAATGTACCGGATGACCCCATAATTATAGAATTATATAGATTTAAAATAGGAAGCCTAAGTATTGGTTTAGGAACGGGATTTCGTTATAAACTGTGACTTTTTATTCTCAACTTCACCTACACTGCTCTTAAAGCTATCGAAAGGGGTTCAGACTGCTTTTACAGTCCTCAGTCTGCACATAAAAAGAATATGAAAAATAAATCTTTTAACAAATAATGTGTTTTTTATTTTTTTCGCCACTGAGGTAATTCTTAGCATAGAATTTGATCACAGTATATACAATTACTGAAGTTACGTGTTCAATTTACGTGCCGGGAACTATTCATTCTAAATATTAGACCTCATTCAATGAACCTAGACCGCTTTGGCTGAATCTGTTACGATCCCTTGCCATATAGCAATTTCGAATAGAAAAATAATAATAAACGTCAGTCAACACTAATCGTACAGATTAAATATAGTTGCCTAGTGCAAATAATATTTGTTTCTGAGTTGGCAGTCTGATACGTAGTATCTCTTATTAGTCTGTGACCTCTACTCCTTTTACCTTGCGGGCCTCTTCATAAGGTTGCTTTAGTTCATCTCTGATCAGTAAGCCTCGCGACGGGACCTGCCCATTTCCATTGAAGCTTTAACACATAACTTAAGGCATCAGTAGCTTTTGTTATTGTCTTTAGACGTGTGTGTCGAACATTTCTTACCTCAAGCATGCTTTGCTTCGGTCCTCGCTGGCAGGTAATGATTGTTTTCTTAACTCTGGACGTAAATTTCCACGTCTGACATCCGTATATCAAGCACGGTAAGAGGCTAGAGTTCATGATCTTAGTTTTCATGTTACTGTAAAAAAAATATTTTTTGACTCCAGTATTTATTCCATGTACCTACTTACTCTACTTTCTATTTTATTTTTATTTACTTTTCGGCCGAAACTGATCGATTTTCCTGGACATTACCAATATTTTTTCTGTCTGAAACCTACGCCGTTGATGGATATTAGGTATGTATTGTTTATCGGGTTCAAAAATATTCAAAACCGTTGGGTTCAGTTCAGATATTATATCCTGTTTTTTATGACGATTCATCATTTCGACAGTACGTAATGACGCACCTGACTTGTTAGTTTCTATAATTTTGCATACCTTCATCCCAGACAACACATCTCTTTATTTTTTTTTATGAACTGACTGGTCCATTTCCTAGCGGGATCCGGACCATGAATGTGGTTGTCATTTGGTTTAAATATGTACTTTATAGCTTCCATTCCTTAGACTAGTACTTACAGACGCAGTACAAATACAATTTGTTTCGCCGCAGCTCACAATACCAACGGTATGTAACATTCTCGGAATACTTCTTTTCTGTGTAAATCCGTTCTTTTAGACTTGGAACCTCCTTTACAATAGGTACAAGTTAATATTTCTTATTCGTCAGTATCATTATTATCGCTAGATTCACACATTATTTTAAATTCAAAACGAAATAACAAATATTATAGTAGTGTATGCAACTAATACATGATGAGGCCTTAAAACACGAATGCGGAGCTGAAGGCGAGTTTCATAATAAGATCACACTCGTGTTCTAAGGCCAAGTTATGTATTTGCATACACTAGTTTATCTACATGCACATATTCAATTGTTTTCATGTGTTTCATGAAACCATTGAGCCAGGAACCATGTTTAAAAATATATCACGGCGGCCCGGTTTTTTAGGGTTCCGTAGCCAAGATTGCTGGTTTAATTTACTGTTATGATTTCATAACTACAGCGTATACAAGCCATATTTTTTTGAATTTTCTTTAAATTATGCTACAGATTGTGACTGCTTCATGGACACCGGCAATAATACAATAATTTTACCGAGTGCCATATGTGCGCTGACTGATACTATGATATGTGAGATTGTTCTGCTGGTTGGGGTGCATCCCCTTATGTGCGCATGTTTACCCAAGGAATTGTTACTCTCTTGGGCCTAGCTATGCTCTGTTTAGGATCAACAGCTTAGTGTTCTGGCAATAGGGACGTATATTACGTTTTTGATTCAAGTCTGAATAATTTAGGTCATTGATCCTGTCAATTTTGCCTCCCAAGTATGTCTAGATAGGTTTCATCCACCGAGCAAAGCGCGGTCGCCCATCTTCTGCAGATAATTAATTAACCGTGAATTAGGACCGGTTGCACAATAATATAAACTGAAACGGTATCTTGTAGCGCCATCTTTATGACGTTGTGGAACAATACTTCAGACGCGACACGACTTCCGTGGTGTATTCGAACGGTGTCATATCGTGTCAACACAAAACAGAGTGGGTATCCTTCGACTTATCGGAGTTATCCGCTATGGCAATAGATGGCGCTTACATGTGTATATTTTGCAGGTATATATGCTATATTATAAAGTTGTAAAAATAAAATAGTGCATGTGCTACAACGGAAAAAAAGCTACTTTGCCGCATACATATCTACATCGACGATTATTGTTACACAGGTACTTTAGACCAAACCATTTAATTTTTCCAGTAGTTCCTAAAAATCGTCATTACTCCCCCCCAGGGGGATCAAATTTTTGTATGGGATTTGACTTTTTTTTTTCAAAATCTATCGTGTGGGGTATCAAATGTAAGAACATTATGAAACAATTCTAGAAATATACTACACTCTTACCTTTTAGCCACCTGTTTTCAAAAAATCTAAAAAACATTTTCGAAACATGCCAATTTTGGGCTCCCCCAGGTGACATGTGGCTCGGTGATTTTTTCCAAAACACATCTGACCAAACGTAAAATAAAGCAATTTGTAAAATAAATAATAACTAATTTTAGGTTTATTTATTATTTTAGATGACTTTTTTATGATTTCTTTATGATTAGTGGAATAGATTTGATTTATTAAGTGCATTAAGTGTTCATTTATTTATTGTATCAAATCTTATTTTTAAGTAGTTTCGTAGAAGTACTGGGTGATTTACGTCACCATTTTACACAAAAACCTTTTTTCGCCGGAAAATCGAGTGATTCTAGTCATGTGGTATACCGTTAGAATAGTCATGAACTGAAAAAGTGTTCACGATATTGGAAGATCTAAGGAGTTTTAACTTTCTTTTTAATTCTGCCGTAAAGTTGAGCTCGATGATTTTTATTTGCTGTCCTTCACACTTTAACTTTTTTTTTTGCTTTCTAAATGAAAATTAATGTTTAATAGGATACGCATACATTAGAGATTTGAAAAATACAAACACTTTTGTGCAGTCACGTTTAAAAAAAAGATAATTAAGCAAAAATGTGAATTTTTGGCAAATGCCGAAATAATATTAAAAAAACTAGTTAGAAAAAGTGGGCAGGACAACTGTTAATTGGCCCAAAATGTGTTGCAAGTGACCCTACCTACCTCTCTAGTCTTTTGACAGACGATCTGCCATACACCCTGTATAAATGAACTTCCTTGACCGTACAGGTAGGTTTTCAATGAGCACCTTATACTTATTTTGGCACTTTAATAATAATCTCTTTTTAAACACAAAACCGAAAGTTTTGGAACTCGCATCGCGTGAAAAGGGTTTTTCAGAGGAAACCATCGAAAACCAAGACTAGTAAAATTTCTTTCATAACATAGTTGATAATTTTTATTAAGTGATTAATCAGATGTTGGTTTACAAAAGTCCATGGTGCTGTCGGCAAACGGCAGCAGCAGTTCCCGGAGCGCGGGCCAGGCGCAGGCGCGCGCGGCGCACAGCGGCACCACGTGCTCGTTCACGAACACCTGCACGAGCAGCTCGTGCGCAGCCCTCGCGTCTCCCGCTTCTCCCGCGTCTCCCACTTCCTCCGAGGCCCCCGTGTCTCCTGACTCTGCATGTCTGGCCGTCCCGTTTGTCTTGCACCTGTAATCCAATTTGATACTTGCAAATAACTACGATTTTCCATTGAAATATATAAATATTATGTATATTTAATTAATTTTATGTTACTTCGGTAAAATATTTAATTATAGGTACCTAATAAAAATAGTGTTATTTGAAATGCAATATTCTGTTTCGATACTAGCCTGGTTAAATCTTTTCAAAGTCGCCTTATTTATTCCATGCACACGATTATTGCTTAAGTCAGCTTCTGCACGTTTTATTAGTAGTGTAATATATGTAGATGTCGCATTTTATAGTATCTGTGCCATGTGTGATGAACTTTAATATAGCATTTCTAGTCTCCCCACACACTGACACAAACTTAGATGTTAGAACGAGCGATCGATATATCGATATGTGTATTCATTAGTTACTGATGTCGACATGCTATAACTTGTACTATTACTTATTCCGTGATGCTATTACTAATTTTAATTTTAGTTTCAGGGACACTCATATTTGTCTATCAGTACCTACAACGCCAAAATGGCGATAATCAAATAACTACCAAATAAGAAGAAGAGAACATTTTCGATAGTCAGAAAATAGTTTCTATACTATTCATGCTCATAATCAATAATCATCAATGGTCATAAGAATTGTTAAGCATACTGCTGTTGAATCTAACATTAATACAAATATAACCTATTCTCTTATTGTTAGAATTGACATTTCATTTTTTCCCATTTCCCTAAATCGAAAACCATTTGGAGAATAATGCCTCTATAATACAAAAAAAAACTTTTGTATAATTTTTTTTACAATTTTTTTGCCAAGAACTACCAAAATAGCTAAAACGGAAACAGACGACACACAGTTCATCCAATATTGCCACTATAAAAATAGTCTTTTTCCGGTTACCCGTTTGGCATCTTTCTACGCATGACACTATTGACAGTTAATTTCATTCAAATATCGTCTTGTACTTTTCGTATGTTTCCTGCCTTTGATTTTGAGCTTTTCAACGACTTGGCATTGCCACGGGACCGACGAACATCTCTCTCTATAGACGACTGGCAACCCGTTGGACAATTTCTTTAAAAGCGACTCCACTTCTCAACTTTGATTTGACTCATATACTGCTTGGTTCCTTTTCTACGACTCGGCGATTAAGACCGCAGATGCAAACCGCGGAGGGATCTGTACAAGCCGACAACACTTATAATTAGCCTCGAGTGGAGACGATATATAATGATGGAGTTTATGCAAAGCTCGGATAAATATAATTTGGCCGGCATCAGCGGTGCCAGAACTTCACTGTCTTCGCGAACGTCTTATGTTGCAAATTCTATGGACTATGTAGAAATAAAGCTTTAAAATGATATATTTTTTGTTAAATTCTGCATATCGCAGGAGCACATGGTGCCCATTAAAATGTACCAAATAGGTACCTATTTGCACAAATAGATATAAGAGAATAGGCGATCTACGAGTGTTGTCCATACAAGTTTTCTTATAACAATATTATATGCGTGCTATTTTCTACTTAATTATTGAATGAATCACACCACTGCGTATCAAAGAGAATGTAACCATTATGTTTTGCTGCGTATAGTTTTCAAGTTTTGACGTTTATCTTGACGCCGTGACAACTTGCCGTCATTGTAAAACTGTTTGAGTGCACTAAAATGACAAAGTTCACATTACACTTTGTTGTCATTTCTAACGTTTCTTTAAGTGTGTGAAATAGAGCTGTGACGTCACGTAGCTCAAAGTTAGCTGCTGTCACCTTTGGGATGGATCAGCTAAATACCAACTGGCCACTTTGGACTCGATTGACAAACGAGCTAGGCGGCTTATTGGCGACCCTACTCTAACTGAGACTAAGCTGCAGAGCCTTGAGCATCGACGTAGGGTCGCTCGTCTGTCGGTCTTTTACAGGTTACATTTCGGTGAGTGTGCGGGGGAATTACATGATTTAATTCCACCAGCCCCTTTCCATCATCGGGACTCACGACGTGTGCGTTCGTTCCATCCGCACGTGGTCAATATTCCGCGAATCCGCACGAAGCGCTATGGTGCAACTTTTATCATGCGTACCGCAAAGGAGTGGAACTCGTTGCCTGCGAGTGTGTTCCCCGACCATTATAATTTGGGCGTGTTCAAGCTAAGAGTGAATAGGCTGTTTCTAGATGGGCATGATACATCCTTGACCGCGTCGTCACTTAACAACAGGTGAGATTGCGGTCAAATGCCCATCTATTTATAATAAAAAAAAAAGACGTTTGTTACATACGACCTTTTTCATCAAACTAATAATATTCATGGATTTTTGCATTAAAAAATGAGATTTCCACAAATATTAAAAAATACGTGTATCTTACAATTTTGTGTTCTTTTGAGTTGGACAATATAAAGTACCATTCAAAATAATGAAATATTGTCAATTATTGCTTACTTACTTGTTCATAACGACAATTAAATTAGACGCGAATGGCGTCATGAAACTCGTCCGCCACCTCCTGTCGGGCTCCACGCGCAGCCCGCTGAGGGGTGGGTAGTCGTGGAACAGCCCCAGTGCTGTGAAGATCATCTGCATCATGGTGTCGTGCGAGAAGTAGCCGGTGACGCTGCGCGCGCCCACCGCCGCCGCATCCAGGCTCGCTAGCAGGTTCTTGAGGGTCATAGCGCCTAGCCGGGGCGCATACTTTGACCCGTAGCCAGTCCTGACGCATAATATACGTGCTTATTAACGTAAACATGTAGATAGCTAGTATACGCAGGATAGTTTTGGAGTCGCCGGAACTTTAACAAATATTTCTGTTTCAAGGTTTTCTAGGAGGCTAGCCAAGAAGTACCATCTCAAGGTGCTCTTCTTTCTGTATGTTATTCATTCCTCCGGAACGTCTTAAAAATTGGTGTATTGCCATTTGGACCTGTGATGAACGGACTAGGTACCTCATTCGGTCTGACCTCTTTGAGTTTTTTTATTTCCAGTTACTACACAGTTTACTGGAAATATAATCGAAGAATTTGTTTATTCACAAACACGGTAGTATTTTTGAATTGAATTTATGCAGACTGTAGAACAGGATGTTACTAACTAATAATGATTGCTCGACGCAAGAAAGTAAGGATGGAGGAGGACGGACTTAAAAAGTGGAATCAAGATACGAAGAGGAGAAGACTTACGAATAATGATTATTCAGATCATTAAGGTACTCGAGCACGCGCAGGTCCTGCTGCTGGAACACGGCGCACCAGGCGTGGCGACGCGACGGCGTGTACGCACGCTCGTAGCGGCACAGATCGTACAGGCTCGCCGCCTGAGTGGAGCTAAGCGTTGGGATGCCGAGCCGCCGACGGGTGTTGGACAACATCTGGAGCAACAATCTAAATATCATTATCGTTATTGGCATATAGCATTCCGCTTGCAACCGATTTTTGTTTACTTGACGGGTAAACATAACATAACGCGCTACTATATTTGTACAGCACTGTACTGTAACCAATATGCCTAGGTGAAGGTATGCTTACAAAATATACAATTGATTTGATCTTCGAGCTCTGTACGCCTACTAGCCCGATTCTGGGTTTCGCAGCAAACCTTACGAGTAGGTATACCATCACTCTAACAAGGATAGCCTGTCACAGTACAGCTAATTATGTAAAATACGAATATAGTAACTTTCTTTTTTAATCCTCTAAATTTGATGTCCAACCGGCTATTATAGTGAATGCTGTTGCACACCTGTAATTGAGGTACAGGCTAGACGTGGTCCCTGTGTATTGTAATTTGTTTTTACTTGTATAAGTCTGTGTTTTGTTGGTGTGTCTATTAACTAAATAAATAAATAAATAACCCTAGTATAGAACCGATCTGCTCCATCGACTATATGCTATACGACATATGTCGCAGGTCTAGTCCACATAATGGTATCTATCCGCGCACTCTTTCAGCTTAATAAATATTAAGTAAGGTTTCCCGCGCTTTGTGAAGTTCTTCTACCACGGCACTCATCGTACTTTGTCCGCTAACACTAGTAGCTATCGCACCGTGTACAGAGACTCACAATCAAATGGTCATATTGATTTTATCTACTATTTCCATTCATCAATTTTACTTTATCTCAAAACTTGCCTGCTGATAGTCTTCTGTCTCTTGGAGTTTTCTATCTTCTTCTATGAAACGCATGTCTTGATCCAACTCTTGTGAAAATTTGTCGCAGATCTTATACGGCTGAAACAAACAGTATCCGTACATTTAATGTAATCTAATTTAGCATAAATTACTACTGAAAGTTTTATAGACGGTAACACATTCAAACAAAAACGAATATTTTCATAACGCAAAACGTTTCTTACCCTTAGACCGGCTTGCACCAAAAAAAACGCGATATCCACTCGGATCACCTAACCTGATCACCCAGGTGATCGTATTGGACGAATATATCCTCTGAGATCACACAGGTGATCTTATTGGACGCTATATCCTGCATGATCCCCTGGGTGATTTTAGCGGACAGAATTATATCCACTAGGACCCTTGAAAGTAATATTAATTTTCAAGTGATTCTAGTGGACGAACTTATCCAGTAAGATCACCCAGGTGATCGTGCAGGATATAGCGTCCAATAAGATCACCTGATATGTATATGATATATATGATACTAATATACAGCATAATCCAAAAGAATCACCTGGGTGATTTTGTTGGATAGTTTTGTCCACTAGAATCACTTGCAGAGTAATATTAATTTCTAGGGTATCCTTCTGGATATAATTTTGTCCAGTATAATCACCCAGGTAATCTTATTGGACGCTATATCCTGCACGATCACCTGGGTGATCTTACTGGATACATTGCAAATTACATTTTTCGAGAAATTGTAGAAAACAAGGGTTTTTAAAAATGAACCATAAAGGCTCATAAGTAAGGTTTAATTTTCAATGAAGCTCATACTTTAGAACTCCTAAAGTACCGTGTTATTCGCGTATATAATCTATGCAGCATAATGCGTATGTGCGCTAGTTTGTTCATGTGTGCGGCGCTCGCTCGCACCTGGGCCGGAGGCAATATAGTATTAACTAGAATAACTCGTAGAAACGCGGATTGCGCGCGCCATTTTAATTATTGATTGACACGTTATTGTCTAAATGAGATGTGATGATTTAATAAATATGCTTTAATTTTAATATAAATTGTATATTAGGTACAGGTGGTAAGGTTTCGATAATACGTGAAAATTTTTAGGGAAGCCGATGGGAATCGAGTCGTATGGACGCCACGCCACTGCTAAATAGGCTTTTTTTAAATTCTGTATGTGTCGTTGTGGCTTTATCACGCCAAATTGACTTAACGGATTTCATCTATTTTTGGCACACGGGTAGCTGGGTATCTCCAGATGGTTATAGGATACTTTTTACCCGATTACGCTGAAGAAAAAGAGAGGGGTTATGATTTTGAGGGGTTATGATTTTTTCTCCTCCGCGAACGACGTTACGGGCACCTTCTAGTCCCATATAAAGTGTGTACTTTTATCAAAATCTGTGATCTCACTTTGCCTCATCTCTAATATCGGCCTCATAAAGGAAATTTCTCTATCTTTAAATATTATTTCAATTCCAAATTCGGTTCTCAATTCGACGGAATGTTTTTATTTATATTGTTTTTTTTTTTTTATGGATGTTCACCGATTACTCAAAGACTATTTGACCGATTTCAAAATTTTTTTTTTGGTTTAATAGAAGGTACTTTCTAGTTGGTCCCATTTAATTTTGGTGAAGATCTGATGACGGAATCCATGACGAATTGAAGGAACTCCTCAAATATGGTATGCATACATATAGCGATTTTGGTATTATAAGAAACATAATAAGCATTTGCATTCAGAAAGTGTAAATTGGTGAAGTGGAACTGATGCATAAGACCACAGAATGCCATCGGAACTCCTCAATGATAAATGATTTACGGGTGGCGACAAAATATCTTGATTAATTTAGCTAAGCAACTTCATAGTCACAAATTTAAATGTTCCTGATGAGAATGGTACCATCGAATTGATTTGATGATGGAGCCGGAAGGTAGGCACCAGATCTATGTAATAAAATAATGTATCCTAGCCGTATTTGGGCTTGTTCGAATCGTCACGAGATACACTTTTAATTAACAGTTAACTAAAAAGTGTAAAATAAATAAACTTTTAAACAACAAAATAAAACCGACTCCAAAAAAAAAAAGTAAAAAATAACGCCATAATTCAGTTTCTTCAAATTACTTACAAGTAACCGTTTGTATACTCAATCTATACAGTATATACAATTAATGTTATTTTGGAGTCGGTGCCATCGTGTCACGACTTACTAAAATCGTCAATTTTCAATATTTTACACATTCTTTATATGGTACCGACGCCAAAATAAGATTAATTGTATATACTGTATAGATTGAGTATACAAACGGTTACTTGTAAGTAATTTGAAGAAACTGAATTATGGCGTTATTTTTTACTTTTTAGTTTTTTTTGGAGTCGGTTTTTGATGCTGACCTCGTCCTGCATACAACTGCATATTGGTAACATTTTGCTTACGTGCAACTTTCCTCAGTTACCCAAAGGCTATAAGAACTTAGCTGATATTGCTTCTCAAGTCTTTCTTATCGTATAAGAAGAAGTATATACTTCTTGTAGGCATTTGTACACTCATTAATTACATTACTAGCTTCAGCCCGCGACTTCGTCCGCCTTAAATTCGTTTATCGCGAATAAGGGTATTTTTCCGGGATAAAAAGTAGCCTAAGTATGTCCTTCCCCAGGACTCAAACTATGTCCATACCAAATTTTATCCAAATCGGTTCAGCGGTTTAAGAGGTAACAGACAGACAGACAGACAGACACACTTTCGCATTTATAATATTAGTGTGGATGTCAATCAAGTACCTACCGCACATGTTTAAATGCTTATCGTTAACAATGTCATTGCGGCTTATCTATCTTGACTCGAAAGATTCCAATGCGCATGCCTAGTTAAAGTGTTTTATGAGGCCGGATGATTTATTGACGACCACCTTAGTTCAGCGGCAGTAAAGCTACCTGCAAAGTTGAAGGTGCTGGGTTCAAATCCCGGTAAGAACACAAATATCTGCGTGATGAGAATAAGTATTTGTTCATGAGTCTTGAACATTTCGTATATCTATACATCTATCTATCTATACATATAATAAAGCTGAAGAGGGTCGAAAGTCTGTACATGGAAGATATCCGAAAAAAAATTGGCCGGGGATACTTAAAAACATTAACAAAACACGTTTTGTTATTGTTTTTAAGTATCATCACGTCAGTTTTGATGCAAAATTTACTAATCTGTCGAGAAAATCCGTGGCCAGGTTATAGGCTTTAAAAATCAACCCTTAAAAGGGGGGGGTAGCCACTAAATTTTGAGTTAAGTTTGCACCTGAATCTTATCGCACTACTTAGGAAGGACCTTGCTAAACTAACAGGTGACGCTAAACTTAATACCTTTTTGCCAAATCCATACTAATATTGTAAATGCGCAAGTGTGTCTGTCTGTCTGTCTGTTACCTCTTCACGCTTAAACCGCTGAACCGATTTGGATGAAATTTGGTATGGAGATAATTTGAGTCCCGGGAAAGGACATAGGCTACTTTTTATCCCGGAAAAATATCCTTATCTGCAATAAACGAATTTAAGGCGGACGAAGTCGCGGGCAGAAGCTAGTATATGTATAGTGTATTGGGGCCCGTTCTGCTAGGAATTGTTTGTGCGTCCTTTTTGAGAATTGTTGTGAATTGGTCTGAACTTGGGCGATCGTACTTACCCGGATAACTTCATCTTTTTTGAGGGGGTTGGCGACGGTGAATGTGGCGTTGTCGAGGCCCCACAGGAAGGCTTGTGCGCTTGCGCGCGTGCGCTGCGTGTCGGTGGCGCGGAAGAGCGCGGCGCCCGCACCCAGCAAATCCAACAGCGCGCCGACCCGCGTACGCACGCGCGCGCCCAGCTGCTGCAGCTCGCTCCATCTGTCACACAAGATCGATGCTGTCAACCCCTGCATCCAGAACCGGATTTACCCTCAGTGCCGTCCTGGGACATAAAAAATGCCGCCCATTTTTGATACGAGAAATGATTGCTGCCTTAAGCCTTAAATTTTGCTGCCCCTAAAAATTTGCCGCCAGGTCCAGCCAGCTCCTAATGCCCCTAGTATAAATCCTGGGCTACCTGCACTACTTAGTACGTTTTAGTTTTATCTCCTTTGTCAATTTCGTAGGGATGGCCTCTTCATAGGTCATAACATAATGAAAGATGCCTGTCGTGCCATTCGCGGCAGATTCTACAGATAAAATTAGAACCCATAAAGTAGCAGCCTTTAGAATCAGAAGGCCTAGGCCTCTCGTTTGCAGCTTTTAATTACTATGTATTTTGCCGCGATTTGCACCTTTATTATGTAACTCGAAAGATAATTTCATTGTAATATAAATATAAATAACGAAACAATGTAAAATTATGACAGGAAAGGTACAGTATGTTGCTGTATATAAATACCCTTCTTTTGTAAGGTTCATGGGCTCTTCAATCAAACTGTTATCCCAGGTCCAGTTGGCGAGTTCTTGGATGTCCTGCGAATGAGTCACGTGATAAATTACATGCATCTGAGGCTGTTGGCATACGCACATCATGAGATTCATGAGCTATATAAATGAGCGTGGGCCCGAATTGATTCAGCAAGATACAAGACGGAGATAGCGTGGAAACAAGAATAAGGCTGACATGGTAATTGCGGCCACAAACCACCGTCATAGCGCCACCCAAGCAGTGCTAACAATAGATAGACTAGAGAAGTTATCAAATCAAATCAAAATATTCTTTATTCAAGTAGGTAGGCCTACTTGAATAAAGAATATTTTGATTTGATTTACAAGCACTTTCGAAATGTCAGTTACAAGAGAGTGAATGTTTGCTGGGAGAAATACAATATGATCCAACATTTGCTGCAAAGATTAGGGAAACCCAGAAAAACCTAATCAGATCATTTAACTTAAGTGTAATATTATTGATAAAATCATCATTTTTAAAATTAAAATAATCAATAAGATAAATCCCAAAAGGATTGTCAATAAAAAATAAATAATCTAGAATGTGTCTAGAATAAAATTCTAAATGTCAGAGTATATAAAACTATTAAGATTAAAATATTAATAATACCTTAGGTATTCGTTAAAATAATTATTCATATACCTACATGACGCTATAATTTACATTAATCCCACGCGGCTTCATCATTCATGTAGTCTTGTGTGCTATAATAAGCTTTAGAAAATAATTTTCGTTTCACAATATTTTTGAATTTACCAATAGACAACTCAGTTATGCTGCTGGGAAGTTTATTATATGATCTCACACAGTTACCTATGAATGATCTCCTTATTTTATGGAGCCAGTTAGGTAGTGTTTATACGAAATAAGCAGTTTGTTCCGACAATTTGTTACCTGCGCGCACATCTCCCCACGGCCAGCCAGGTAGCTGTTGATGATGTCTTCCCTGAGGGCCGCGGTCTCTTTCATCATGATGGCGATGCTTTGTTTGGGGTGCCGCGTGCCGTGCCGCATGATCGCCCACAGGCTCCAGGGCTCGCAGCCTGCTGGTCAGACTGGCTTTAGTACTTGTGAAACTTAATCGCTACCCGGCTGGCACACAAAATACAAAGAGAACATTCTAGCGTTTTTTGAGAATATGATCAAAACACAAATATATGACTACTACTTGGCTTTATTTGTACCAGACCCGGATTTAGGGGTCTGGCGGCTCTGGAGCAACGAATGAGTGGAGGCCCCAGTAATTTTCCAAATAGATTGTCAGAACTTGGATGTTCTTTTGTAGAAAATTCATTTGTGTCGGGGACCCCTCACTCGTAGAGGCTGTTACCCGGTTGCCTTTCCTTAAATCCGTCCCTGCCTTGTACAACACTTTTCCAATGAATAATAATGTCATATGACTAAGTAAGCATCGAATTAATTTTCTTCTTGCATACTTACTCGTACATCCTGTTAAACATTCAATAAAACTAAACTTAATATACCCACACCCCAGGCCGCAAGCCTCGTCTGTACTAAACTAGTATTGTTCGTGGCTTCAGCAGCATTATCGGGAATAAACCATCCTATTTTTAATACCTATCTGTGAGCTGAGTTCTATCTAAATTCGTGCAACAGTTTTCGTGTACCAAACATTTTCACCAGCTTTCGGTTTTGTAATATGTTAGTATATTATAACTATACATATATTTACTCTGTCGTTGATGTTGCTTATCGCGATGCTGTCATGAATTAATATTCATAGTATTCGTACAAGCAATAAGACCGCTGACGTGTGAAGTGTTCGCCTACCGTAATGGTTCCTGGGCATTTTGCCGTAATTACGGAAGTGTAGCGTTTACTTTTTTATGTGTGATTATTTATAAATAACATGGCTATTTTAGGTCAATTGACGTTAGACATTAACGATGTAGGTACTAAAACTAAAATACCACATTTAAATTGCTTACTTTACGACGTGTACCTACTGAACTGATATGCTTCTGCATCGGCTGCTACTTATGAATCAGGTTTTTTTAAAAATAAACTTGTATGATAAAATATGGTTTTGTTGTGATATAGATACAAGTCAAAGCTCAAAGAAAAATACGATTGCTCTCGCACATGGTCACACCAGGAATTGAACCTGGTACCTCTCGATTATGCGTCGATTGTGATAACCTTTTCACTAGCGAGCACTGTGCTGTCCGCCTCGAATTTATCCATCAGCTTTCGTCCTGTACCTACTTTCATTTAAGAAAGGTACATTATAACCTTTTTGTATTGTTTTTCAAAATATTATCCGTGATGATCCATTCACTTATGCATACTGTGAAACCAATTTTTGAAGTACTTTTTCCTCCTTGACTAAGGTAGGTATTTCCAAAACGTGCTGTTTGAACGCGTCGACCGCATTTTCAGAGGTCGACAATCGGTCACCATGTTATTTATTATTTGCATTTTGTAATCAAATCAGGGCTGCATGGAGGGTGACCCGTTAATTTTATATTTTGACCTTCCAAAAATCAAGTTGTTCCGCGTGATGTACGACAACTCGCATTTTCATGGTGAAAAATGATTCTGCGTCGCTGGTTCTCTTAACGTATTTTTTCAGATACTTCCAGTCGACAAATGGTCTTGTACCACTCCAAATTAACCATTTTACGTAGTAATCTACTAGCACTGTAGCCAAAAAAGCAGCCCACCATTTGGTTCAAAGTGCTTTTTGTATGAGTTACTTTTGTAGACTTCGGCTCATTTTGAATCACCCACACTGTTGACTGCTGTTTAGTTTCGGGATCATACGCCTATAGATACAGATCCAGGTATCGTCACCTGAGTAGATAAAGATAATATTATAAACAGCTTTTGAGTCACTACGATTATGTTTTTTCAACATTTTCTTCGAGTTATTTAGAATCCAACGTGTTTTTAGGGTTCCATCTCCAAAGGGTAAAACGGGACCCTATTACTGAGACTCCGCTGTCCGTCCGTCCGTCGGTCACCAGGCTGTATCTCATGAACCGTTATATTAAGACAGTTGATTTTTTACAGATGATGTATTTCTGTTGCCATATAACAACAAATACTACGAAAAGAATAAACTAAATATTTAAGTGGGGCTCCCATACAACAAACGTGATTTATATACCAATTTTGGTGGTCACAAGGCTGTAGGTGATGATGCTGTTGCCGCTATTACAACAGATACTAAAAACAGAATAATTTTAAATGACCGTACACCGCGTACATTTTCCTTAAGAGTTGGGCTCTGCCAACACTGGATTTTCATAGATACGGACGTTTGTGGCGTATATTTTGTACGAAACCCTCTGTGCGCGAGTCCAACTCGCACTTGGCTGATTTTCCTTTTTCTAACAGCTAAACGTTCATGTATGTCTTATTAGTGCTTATGATACATATGCCCAGAGAGAGACTCCATCTTGCAATACGTAACATCAGGTCAAGCATCATTAGGTTTCGCACAGGTTTTGTGGAACAACGACCGATATCGGGCGATCTTCCTTGGCTTCGTTCGTGAGCATACGTCTTCGGCTACGTCCACGATTGAACTCATTAAACTAGTGATACACGGCTTTCGATGGAGCTTCATCACCAAAAGTTGAAGTTAGCCGAACTATACACTGTTGTCGTGTTAAACCACGCCGAGAATCGTAATAAATGATATCACAAATATTTACACGAGTGAGTTCCATTCTTGCAGCGAGATGAAATTTCGAACGCAGGTTCGAAATCGGTGAACATACTTACTAAAAAAAATACATACAGTATATACCTACAATATAGAATATTCTCTTCTCATTAGAATGTGGGTATAGGATGACGCCAATCATAGTTTTCTTTTATTCTTAGGCTGTATGAGACTGCTGACAAGGATCGTATAATGGATTATTTATTAGGTAAGAAAAGCCGGGAGTAAATAAAATCTCCGTGTTGGTTCAGAAATTTGCAGTTGTAATGGTCCGTCTGTTGAAACCCTAAACTATAGGAGATGAGCTGGGGAAGTGGCTGGAGCAGAGTAGGAGGTGGAAGTAGATATAAACGAATTAACAGTGTGTGAAGTTGAAGCTATTTTGTCCCTCTGACAATGGCGTCCAGCTGTAAGCGCGTACATGAAGTAACCTATACAATGTACGCGTTCGGCCGCAAATCGCCACAAATACTTTTTTACTTCTTTTTTACTTTGTTAGTCACAAAACTCACCCTCCAAGGCCGGCTCGTCTCTTATGTCTCCCCTCACATCGTCGTAGGGGGTCACCGTCGAGAAGTAACTGTACGTGTCCTTGGAGTTCCAGTAACACTGTTCAGCGTTAGCGCAGACACCCAGCAGGCTGACGAGCAGCCAGAGCAGCGGTGACATTATCACGGGTGGTGAGAACTACGAGACGAGCAAGTGGAAAAGGTGCACCTGAGTGGAGCGGACGTGGGCTCGGACTGCGCTGCGTGTGATCGGGCGCGGCGTTTTAGGCGTGCGCGCAGCTGACGACGCGGCGCAGGCGCAGCTCCGTGGCGACTTGCAGTGCAGTAGGCTGATGCTTGCAAGCAAGTCGGAGGAAGCAAGACGAGTTTTGCACAACTGACGGTAAAACAAAGCACGTATTCACTTAAGGCTCTGAGTAAGCTGGCAGGGAAAATCCCTGTTAGCCAGGGCGATGTGTGTCGTATTGTATTTTTTGTTAGGTACTTCCTGTGGTATATTGTGATCTTCGGTTGAAACATACCTAACACTAGGCAAGCATTGGATTTCAATCTGTAAAACGCAAATGTATCATATGTAAAGGTTATTTAGTTAATACTGTAAACACAATGTTAAATTGTTGTTATTCCTAAATATTAAGAAATTTATATAATTTGTCTCTAGCGATTAATTTTCACTACATCTTCTTAGTCTTTCTGTGCACACGTTGTTTAGAGTTATAGTCCAGACCTTAATTTTAAGCTTTTTATGTTGATTTTTATGCGACTGTAACTTATTGTGTGAGCCATAAATAAATAAATAAAATCTCACCTATTAAAAAGTGACGCTAAAGCCGACGAAGGAGTTATTCACGTCTTGAAGAGATCTAAGTTATATTTTTCGGGTATTTGATTGCATTTGTTTTTCACAATCAGTGCCCAACACTTTTTGGATTCATTAAGCTTTTCTGTAAATGTTATTAGCAATTCGCACCGCATTAGGAACAAAGACTACGGGATAAATAGTAGATTTACATTTTATTTGTAATATCGATATTTTTTTATAGCAATCTAACATGATGTGTCTTATTTCAGTATTTAATAGCTATACATCATTCTAATAATTAGTCAAAGTTTTAGTAATACAAAATTACTTTTCTTCCAAAGTAGAGAAATACCATTTGGTCTCAGTATTGATTATCACGATGATTTATTCAGTTATGGTGATCACATTACAAGAATCTTATGGTAAGCAAAATGCGGGTTATGACTTTTCTCACCTAGTGTTTCCCACAATATTACACATCCCACAGATAAGATACCTTCTACTCTTTTGGCGAAATGTGATAAGGAGATACCATTTAAGTGTTTCCTTATCACTTTGTTAGAGTTAAAAACCCGGCCAAGAGCATGTCGGGCCATACTCAGTGAAGGGTTCCATAGCCGATACCTACGAGTACTACAAAGAAATGCACTACGGATGAAAAAAATAATATGTGAAAACATGCATCCACAAAAGAGCGTATCTCCATGTAACTTATGTTTTATGTTGAGAAGTCCAGTTTTTATAGACGTAGGAGTATGGTGTGTCCGATCATGTCGAAACAATTTTTTGTTGAAACAAGCCCTCCCCCTCCGCTTTATTTAGGCACAATTTATGCGACTATAAGGGCGATTATTTCCGAAAATATGCACCTTAACAAAACAATATACGTGACTGTGGGAAATAACTAGGATTAGGAAATGATTAACTGTGTAAACTTAGTTATAAGATCTAAATCAATATTATGTCGCTATTTTTAGTCGTAATTATTTTATTTCATTTACCAATCCGTGTCATATATTTTTACCCTGTTTTATAAAATACGTGTTATGTTGTATCCTATAGTATAAGAAATTAATATAACTGTGTATATCAATCATTCTATTGTAAAACTTATGATGAATAAAGAATATATTTTGTCGCATTTATTAATTCGCCTGCATCAGCCGATAAGCCGCTAATTCAGGCCGTAGTATGTGGGAATAATAAGTGGCCATTTTGATCGCTAGGTCAGTCTTCTACACTACTCTCTTGCGGCTATATTAGCTGATTAAGGCTAATTAGCAAATCTACTTACCATGAAGAAATAAGTGTTTTATTTTAAATCAAGAAAGAAGTAGTCCAATACAGTCCACACATTCAACAGTGACCTTAAATTAAAATTTTTTTTAGAAGAAATGTCGAAATATGTACCACATCACATGTTTATGTTTGCTGAGAATTTTGATTTTCAGCTTCTGCTACAAGTATGGAGTAGTAGTGGAGTAGAGTACGAAATGCTTTGGAAGAATTTATACAAAATTCTACGTGTAAAATACTCAGTTTCTGTATTTTAGCTTAGTGTTCAGACACAATATTAATTATGTCTTTGCGTATATCCAAAATTGGCGAAAAATTAAGCGATATTACAAAAAAGAACCGGCCAAGAACATGTCCGACCATGCTCAGTGTAAGATTCCGCAGTCGTGTATACAAAAAAATGCACTACAGATGATTAAATTCGATATAAAAAAGTGCACTAACAAAAGGGCGTATCGCTACGGCACTTACGTACTTTAGCTGAGAAGCGCAGTTTTTTAGCAATAACTCAAAAACAGTATATTCGATCATGTTGAATACAATTTTAGTTGAAAGTATTTATAATATATTTTCTTTTAATTTTCAAAAGTAAATTTTGAAGAATCCGGTTGCGTTAAGTTTGCACCTCATTTGTATGGAGTTAGGTTAGGTTAAGAGAAAGTTTGTACAGAACCCTTGGTGCGCGAGTCCGACTCACATTTGGCCGGTTTTTTTATGTATTTTATATTTGTATACACAGTGATATTAATGCCAATTCTGCACCTTGTTCTTGTTAGGAATTATATTTGTTCGTTCAACAGCTTATATTTTCATACGAGAGCAGATAGTTAAAATTTGATAAGGAAACTTTGCGCAGTCATTTATACAAAACTGGAATATTTCGAGGAGAAAAATCAATCTACAAACGTATTTCATACGGATTGTTTTATTGACATATGTTATAATAATAGACAAGCACACATTTATTTATCTGTGTCAAAGTCCAATGAACCTGCAACCCCTTCCTTAACGCAAAAGTGCTTTGAACAACTCAGCTATCGCAACTTTACGTGTGGCTTGAAATTTCGCGCATTAGCCATACTCCAAATTGGAGTATGGCTTATGTTTATGAAATTATTATTATTTTTTTCTTTTTTAACCGACTTCCAAAAAAAGGAGGAGGTTCTCAATTCGACGGAATGTTTTTTTTTTTATGGATGTTCACCGATTACTCAAAGACTATTTGACCGATTTCAAAATTTTTTTTTTGGTTTTATAGAAGGTACTTTCTAGTTGGTCCCATTTAATTTTGGTGAAGATTTGATGATGGAATCCATGAGGAATTGAAGGAACTCCTCAAATATTGTAGGCATACATATAGCGATTTTGGTATTATAAGAAACATAATAAGCATTTGCATTCAGAAAGTGTAAATTGGTGAAGTGGAACTGATGCAGAAGATCACAGAATGCCATCGGAACTCCTCAATGATAAATGATTTACCGGTGGCGACAAAATATCTTGATTAATTTAGCTAAGCAACTTCATAGTCACAAATTTAAATGTTCCTGATGAGAATGGTACCATCGAATTGATTTGATGATGGAGCCGGAAGGTAGGCACCAGATCTGTGTAATAAAATAATGTATCCTAGCCGTGTTTGGGCTTGTTCGAATCGTCACGAGATACACACTTTTAAGTAACGATTGGTTATTTTAGAGTCGGTGCCATCGTGTCACAACTTACTAAAATCGTCAATTTTCATTACTTTACACATTCTTTATATGGCACCGACGCCAAAATAAGATTAATTGTATATACTGTATAGATTGAGTATACAAACGGTTACTTGTAAGTAATTTGAAGAAACTGAATTATGGCGTTATTTTTTACTTTTTAGTTTTTTTGGAGTCGGTTTTATGTTTTTGTTTAAAAGTTTATTTATTTTACACTTTTATATTTGAGTTGATTGAATGTAAGGTACTCATACTCATACTCATTTATTGATAAAATATGTCTAGATTTTACTAGTCACTTCATTAAATTATAATTAAAATTACGGTAAATTGCATTTTACGATTTATGACGTATTAAAAAAACTACTTACTAGATCTCGTTCAAACCAATTTTCGGGGGAAGCTTGCATGGTAATGTACATCATATTTTTTTTTTAGTTTTATCATTTTCTTATTTTAGAAGTTTCAGGGGGAGGAGGGGGAGGGGGGAGGGGGGAGGGGGAGGGGGAGGGGGGGGGCGACACACATTTTACCACTTTGGAAGTGTCTCTCGCGCAAACTATTCAGTTTAGAAAAGGTTATGGTTTGATGAAAAAAAAAAATTGAGTTTCAGTTTTAAATATGGGGAACCATCAAAATTTATTGGTTTTTATTTTTTATTTTTGTGTGAAAATGTTAATGCGGTTCACAGAATAAAACTTACCAAGTTTCAACAGTAAGTATATAGTTCTTATAGTTTCGGAAAAAGTGTGGCTGTGACATACGGACGGACAGGCAGACAGACATGACAAATCCATAAGGGTTCCCTTTTTTGCCATTTGGCTACGGAACCCTAAAGAGACACGAAGGGCGCTACTAGTGCTAACTAGGTTGTGTCCGAAAATTTCAAGTTACGAACGTACAGTTGCAATAGCTCAGTTGGTCAGAGCACTTCTGCGTTAAAGAAGGGTCGCAGGCATAAATCCTGCTTGCAATTTAGTAGGTCGTATTATTTTTTCCCTTACAGTCGAATTCTGTGTTCTCATATTAATTTGAATAACCATTGTGGTATTTCCTCATATAAATATATATATATTGATTCAACTTTAGTGGCGACGTGGCTAGACGTAGGCTAATCTCAACATCTAGTTTAAGTTATTGTAATATTTTTTTTTGTTTTTTAAATCCTATCTAATGACTAATACCATACGATAAATAAATAAGTGTCGACGTGGTGCAACACTATTTCACTCACACAAGTGCATTTTTTTTGGTAACGCGTAATATTTGACTTTGTTGTTAGTAGTTATTTATTGGGCACGCTGCCCCATTTCGCTCGATACGCTCGCTTCGCTCGCTCTCGCTCCATGGTGCGCGTGCCCAAAAAATCTATAAGGTTGTTAGAATCTCGAAACTATTATATATATATATACTCTCGAGTTCATAAAACATACTATTCACATATTTCGTTTCAAGTTTGTTGCACGTACATATTGGTAACATGAAATTCATAAAACAACCTCAAAAATTGCAGTTGGATGTTGTTTGTTCTTCGCACAATAAACGCTATTACCGTCATGGTGTACTTTTACCTGATACTATTCGCTGTATAATATGCGGTCCGTCTAACTGTGGAAAAACTAATTTGATTGTTGGTCTGCTGCTACATGATCAAGGTCTACGCTTCCAAAATGTATATATATATTCTAAAACCTTGTTTCAACCTATGTATCAATATTTAGAGCAAGTTTTAAATCGGGTTCCCTCAGTGTCATTTCAAAAATATAGTGAAAATGAAGAAGTAATAAGTCCTCATACGGCTGATATTAATTCAATTATGATATTTGATGATGTAGCATGTGAAAATCAAAATAATATACGAGATTATTTTGCAATGGGAAGACATAAAAACATAGATAGCTTCTATCTGAACCAAACGTATAGTAAAATACCTAAGCAATTGATAAGAGACAATGCTAATTTAATTATTCTTTTTAAACAAGATGATGTTAATTTACGACATGTTTATGATGAACACGTGGGAAGTGATATGTCATGGTCCCAGTTTCGTGTAATGTGCAGACAAGTATGGAACGAACCTTTTAATTACTTAGTTATAAATAAAGATTGTAATAGAAATTCTGGATGTTATAGAAAAGGCTTTGATACATTTATCACGCTAGAATAACTGTATACATAAAGAATAATGTTAACGTGTAGAACTTATTCGTTAATATGAAATCATCTAGATCGGACATGAATAATAAAATGAACGAGGAGAAAATATTTAAAGAAAAAGTACTCCGATCTGCTGCAGCAGTAAGAAAAAAAGTCAAGGTTCTTCGTGATATTAAATCTAACAATAACATGATGTTGGAAACAATGTTAAAACCAGTCACAGATCCTCTTAATGAAATGGTGAAAAAAGATGATAACAACCTAAGTGTTAGTGACACTGATTTTGATAACAATGGGTTTAAATGGAATAAGTCAGTAAAAACATTAAAATATAGTCCTTCTGAAGATGGAAAAAGAGAAAGCTTAGCTAATAAAACGCTATTGAGAAAATCATCGGAATCTGATATAGATGATAGCGAATATGAATTAAATGACGACAATTCTAGTCAAGATGAGTCTATATCACATGAAAGTATCAACCAAAATGATTTCGAATCAATAAACAATGCTTCATTTAAATCATCAAATTCGTATGCTTCTCCCCGTGAAGATCCTACCTGGCAAAAACAATATTTACACATGAGCATTCCTTTTGGTGTACGAATGGTGCGTGGTAAACTAACGCTAGGATCTTATCCGATTTCTGCGAATGATAAAGAACTCAAAATAGGACAAGAAACGTATTGTTTAACGCAAGGATTAAACGATTTATTGTTTAAAAAAATACCTGATTTACGAATAATAACTGAAGACGATATGCAAATATATAAAACATTATTATTAAAAACAAATGCACATAGACGTGACTTTGATCCAAATAAGCCTATAAAAAGCAACAAAGGCATGAAATATTTAAGCATCGTAAAGCCACTTTTCAAATTAACTAAACATCGTTCAGTAAGCGAAGAAGTACATATAACCGGTGATGGTTTACCGGTAATGAAAAAAGTGAAAAAAGACATCTCCTATGTGTATTGGGACGACCCGAATGAATTAGTAGAAAGATTGAAACTGCTAATAGCATCAAGGGATGCTGGCAATACAGGATTAGATAACGAAATCATTTCTATTATCGAAGAACTACGCGAAGCAGGCTTAGTAAATGATATATAAATGTAATATAAACGTAAATTTTTATCAGTTGTAGTTTGACTCGCAAGTGGTAACAATACAAAATGAATATTGACAAATTCGGTCACCATGTACATAAGCGTTTACGTGCTAACGAGGTTTCTGATCTCAACTACAAGGCTTTGCTTCGAACAAACGGCACATGTTTTGAAGGAAGTTTACAATTAAAGGGAGTTGCAGAACCTTTATCACCCGATGACGCAGTAAACAAGCAATATGTTGATCAATATATTCAAAACATGTACGACAAGAAGTATATAGATTCTTTGTTTAATACTATAAGTAATCAAATTCAACAACTTACGTCTCAGTTGCAAATAAACTTTTATACAAATAAGGAGATAGATGAAATCTTCAAGAATATAAAAAATGGAAAAGCAACAAATAGTGAACGAGATCCATCGATCGGCAAGAAAAAACTTTAAGCGAAGATCGGTTGTACTAAAAGGAATTGACGATTTATGGCAAGCCGATTTGATTGATTTACAGAAACTTCACACGATTAACAAAGGAAATAAATATATATTAACTGTTATTGATACATTTTCTAAGTATGCATGGTGTATACCTATTAAGTCTAAAACTAAAACATCAGTAAAAAGTGCATTCGAATTAATTATGAAAACAACTAAACGCAGACCTAAAAACTTACAGACGGACTTAGGTAAAGAATTCTATAATAATGAATTTGAATGCTATTTAAAATTTCTGAAAATTCATCATTATTCAACATATTCAATCAAAAAGGCATCAATTGTTGAAAGACTAATAAAAACACTTAAGATCAAACTCTATAAATATTTTAGTTTCATTGGTAACTATAAATGGGTTGGTAAACCGTTAGACGATATAGTGAAAGCATATAATCATACTGTACATAGTACAACAAAATTTAAACCTATTGATGTGGATTCTAATAATGAAACAGAGGTAAAAAAGAACATTTTAAACTCTCAATCCAAGGTGAATAATAGTAAGTTGAATAAATTTAATATCGGAGACCGTGTGCGTATAAGCAAATATAAAAGTAACTTTTCTAAGGGGTATACACCTAATTGGTCAACTGAACTTTTTACAATTAAACATGTGAATAACACTCGACCTGTAACATATCATATTGAAGACCAACGGAAAAACATAATATTGGGTACCTTTTATGAAGAAGAACTTCAAAAAACCAAGTATCCAGATATTTATTTAGTAGAAAAGGTGATTAAAAAAAAGGGCAGTAAGCTGTTTGTTAAGTGGTTAGGGCTAAGTGATAGTGAAAATAGTTGGATTGATATAAAAGCCATTGTTTAATGTTTTTAATAAATTGACTTTCTTCAAATGAAATTTGGCAGGTTAGGTTAGGTTAGGTTAGGTTAGGTTAGGTTAGGTTAGGTTAGGTTAGGTTGGTGGCTCGACCGCAAATTTGGGGAGGTCAGTTTTAGGATGGCACAGGTAATGACCGGACACGGATGCTTCGGTCATTACCTGTGCCACATCGGACGGGAGCCAAGCGCCCGATGTCAAGAATGTGGAGATCGAGACGACACGGCCCAGCACACCCTCGAGGTGTGCAACCGTTGGGACCTCGAGAGGGGGGCCGTGGTCGCCGCGATCGGGTGGGACGCCGGGGGGGGATTGGCGTTGCACCATGTGGTGGCGGGCATGCTGCGGGGGCAGCATGAATGGGATGCGGTGGCCTCCTTCTGCGAGTCGGTCATCGCACAGAAGGAGGCCGCGGAGCGGGAGCGCGAAGACAGGGCGGATGCGCACCCGCTCCGGCGTAGACGGAGGGGGAGGGCACGTGCGCGGTACGCCGCCGCAGCACTCCCCCAGTAGGGCCAGTGGGTTGGGGACCCACATGGCACGGCCCTACACGTCTGGGGGGAGGGTCAAGCGTTGCTGACTCTCCCCTCCTTTGGCGCGGGTGCCCCGGCATAGTATAGCCGGGGCCGCCGGGGGATGTCGTGGTAGAATGCTCGCGACCCCATGGCATCCCCAGAACGGCAGAGATGGTAACGCCGGAGTGGTTTTAGTGGGTATTCCCCTCCCGTTGAGGGGTGAGTCCCACATACCCCCCCGTTTGGCCTGCCCCGGGCCTGGGGGCATTTCCACTTCGTCAACAAAAAAAAAAAAAAAAAAAAGGTTAGGTTAGGTTAGGTTAGGTTAGGTTAGGTTAGGTTAGGTTAGGTTAGGCTAGGTTAGGTTAGGTTAGGTTAGGTTCCCCCTGATCGCCGCCTGCCCCCGTAAAGAGGATCTCCGGGTGACAGCCACGGGGACGTCTGTCACCCATCGGAGGAGGTCCTCGGGATGGAAGGCGTGTCGGGTGTCCGGGCACGCCCCCTAGTGGCAAGAGGGGGAAACTCAAACCCCCCGAAGACGGGTCCACAAAATGGACAGCTGCTGGCGGAGTCACGGTAGCATGCGAAAGCGTTCCCGTGGCTCCACCGTAGGCAGCGTGAAGGACACCCCAGGTTTTTTAGTCGGTATGAATCCGACATATCCACCGCGTCTCCCTGTGGCGTGGTGGAATCTTTCGAAGATTTTTCCTGGGTAAAAAAAAAAAAAAAAAAAAAAAAAAAAAAAAAAAAAAAAAAAAAAAAAAAAAAAAAAAAAAAAGGTTAGGTTCCCCCCCGACGTGCTGCCACCTTGTCGTGGTGGGGGGGCTTGCGTGTCCCTGTGATCCCCGAGGCTATACCGGTCAGGGCTACCCATACCGGAAAGGCGAGGGGGGAGGGACCAGACCAAGAGCGGCACACCCCGGCGGGGCCTGCAGAGGCCTGCCTGAGGTGGTTCTCCTCGCGTCCCTCTGATTGAGCAGAGGGCGCAGAGGAGGAACCGAGAAGTGGTTTGCCCGTAAATGGGTAACCGAGGGTAGTTCCTGGACTGGGAACTACCGATAGGGGAGTCTACGCCAGCTCTCCTCAAATCCCGGAACCCGCTGTGTTGTCCCAACGACCCCCAGTACAGGCGTTAATGGGGTACGGGTGGCACAGCGGACCGGAGGGCTTGCCTTAATTGGCCGGCCCGCACTAGTTTTAGGTTTTATCCCGTGGGACCGCCCGCCCCCACGGTGTATGTAGGGTTACCCAGGTACAGGGGGCACTGCCTGGGTGGACCGTTTTTTCCCCCATACTCGTGGGATAAAAAAAATGTCGAACCTGAAAACCGTAGACTTAAGTTTAGGATTAAGTGTAGAATTAAGTGACGCGGTGACTCCTGACAGCAGAGAGACCGAGAAAGAGATCTTTCACCCTCGCTCATCCCTGGCGAGGTCACCAGTGCAAGGGGACGGCGTGGACTATTACGTGGACTACCCAAGTCCTCGTATTGACCTAAGCTCCGACGCGATTCAGATTCCTGTGAAGAAAGTGGCCTGCGTCCTAACGCGGGACTGCCACGGCCGCTTCACGCGTCGTAAGACGACAGAGGAGGGGGGAGAAGCCCGCGAGATAGGAGTGAGAGGCGAGACCAATTCCAAGGACTCCGCCCAAAGAGAGGAGCTGCGCGCACCGATCGTGGTGCGAGAGGGTGGGCGCGAGGCCAAATTTGAGCGGGTCGCGCAGGTTCTCCTCACCCGGCTGGATGAGCGGATTCTAGTACGTGGGGATTCCACACAGGATACGGACGACAGTATGTATACTGTGCGGTCCTCCTACTCATCCCCAGCGACCTCCCCAAGTCGCCAGAATACGGACCTGCCACCGCCAAAATCTGGACCGAAAGGAAAAGGAAAAGCTCGCCCAAGGACGCAGACACCTTTTAAGTCCAAAGGCGCAGCGGGAGGGTGTAAATCACCGAACTCCTCAATGGCACAATCGGATCCGGAGGAGGCACTTGAGCACGAGGCAGAAAGAGCAGAGGCCTGCCCGACCAACACGGGAAAGGAGCTGGGTCCACATGATACGGATTGCCGAACAACGACCGGTCGGATGTGGCGGAACAGCCGTAAGAGGCCGCGCCACTCCAGCTCCCAGTCGGGATCTAGCGGGGACGAGTCCTGTCCGTCCACCGCAAGTGAGGGCTCGTCGCAGGCCTCAAAAGGACGAGGAAGAGGCCGGCCTCCTACCACGGGGAAATATGTGGGCCTGGCCAAGGCAAAGGAGGCGTACAATCGCGCCTTGCATGAGGAGATCCGCCTCGAGGCGGAGAGAGAGTTAGAGGAGATGCACATCAGGACCCGACAAGGGTTCTCGAAGCGCACTCCCTCTCCGCCTGGGCCGCATCTCGAGGCCACAAAAGAACTTGGGCAGCAGGTGGCAGACAGTGTGGCTGTCATTCATAAGGTGGCGGCCACCTCAAAAAACTTGAAGGGCGGGTACATCCGGTGCCTAAAAGACGCCGCGTCCGCTATATCGGATGCGTTTGCTGTACTTAGCAAACGCACTGTTTCCGAGGAAACGGCGCGGCTGCAAGCCGATAACGACAGGCTTAGGAAAGAAATGGCAAGTTTACGGAAGGAGATGGCAGAAATAAAGACTCAAATGGAGGGGATGCGGAAGCAGGGTGGACCTGCATCCTCGCCACCCAGAAGCAACGAAGAAGTGCAGCCCCCTGCGCTGCCCAACCCCAGGGAACAGGCCACCCCTTCTATCACAATAACGGAGATCTGTCGAGTGGTCATGGCCCAGGTCGGGACCTATCTGGACGCCCACATGGCCAAAATCACCGACAGACTTCTCCCGGAGAAGAGGGTGCGGCCCCTGCCGGTTACCCGGAACCAAAGTGGTGAGGGAACAGAGTTGGAGGCTGGCTTGGCCCCCGCACTTGCTCCTCCGGGAGACCGGGCCCTGCCCAGCGCATCTGATAGCGGGCCATCCTACTCTGGTGCCGTAAAGCGACACAAAAAACAAAGCCGAAAGGGAGGTTTCTCCGGGAACATCCCTGCCCCGGGGAAAACGGGCCCCGAAATAACTGCGCCTGCGTCTACGCCTGCTACGCCGAGGGAGCCCTGGACCAAGGTGGGCAAAACAAAGAAAAAGAAGAAGGAGGCCGGCCCTACCAATCTGGCAGCCCAAGGAAAAAAGGCACGAAAGCTGCGCCTACCCCAGTCAACGGCAGTAGTTTTCACGCTACTAGAGCCCAATGCCGATACTAGCGAGAGGGAAAGGTACGCAGCCATCATTGGAGAGGCCAAAAGGCAAATAGACCTCGACGAGCTGGGGATCTCGGGTGTTCGGGTCCGAAGGACCGCGACGAATGCCCGCATATTCGAAATTCCCGGCGGCGAGAGCGGCGAAAAGGCCGACGCCCTCGCTAACAAACTAAGGGAGATAATGGATCCTACCGTGGTGCGAATCTCCAGGCCCACCAAATGTGCGGAGATGCGCATTTCGGGCCTGGACGACTCCGTGTTAACTCCGGAGGTGGTCGCGGCTGTAGCGCGAGAGGGCGGCTGTGCGTCGGATGACATAAAGGCTGGCGAAGTGATGCTGGGCCCTTCAGGACTGGGCACGTTGTGGCTGCGGTGCCCTATCGCAGCTGCAAGGAAGGTAGCGCAGGCCGGACGTCTCCGCGTGGGGTGGGTGTCAGCCCAAGTGAAGTTGCTCGAGACCCGTCCGATGCGATGCTTTCGGTGCATGGAGGTGGGTCATGTGCGCGCCATGTGCAAGTCGGAGGTGGACCGCAGCGCCCTGTGCTACCGGTGCAGTGGGCCGGGCCACACCGCTCGCGACTGCAACGCCGACGCATACTGCGCGCTGTGCGCGGAGGCGGGCGTCCCCGCGGGCCACAGGGTGGGAAGCATGTCATGCAACCCACCCAAAAGAAAGAAACCAGCTGCTGACAGAGCCAGAACCTCCACGCAGCCTAGTCGCCCACAAATGCCTGAGCCCGGGGCCGAGGAGGATCGGATGGCCACTGAATAGGAATGGCCACCATCCGATACTTACAGGCGAACATCAACCACTCCGCCAGAGCCCAGGACCTCCTGCTCCAGAGCATGGCGGAATGGCTGATACGGGTTGCAATTGTGGCTGAGCCGTACTCGGTTCCCTCCAGGGATAACTGGGTTGGGGACAGAGACGGATTAGTGGCAGTCGTCGCACAGCCGCATGCGGGATCCGCGCCGCACCAAAACATCACCAAAGGCCGCGGTTTTGTGTCGACATACCTGGATGACACAATGGTGGTTGGGGCGTATTTCTCGCCTAACAGGAGCCTAGCTGAGTTCGAGACTTTTCTTGATGAGGTGGGTTCCCTGTTTGGCGAGAATCGCCCTAGGCAGCTGCTGGTCGCTGGAGACTTCAACGCAAAGTCTATAGCGTGGGGATCTCCAGCGACCGATGCGCGGGGGCAGGCTCTGGAGGAATGGGCGGTGGAAGTGGGGCTGCTGATCCTCAACAGGGGGACAATAGACACATGCGTGCGACAGCGGGGAGGGTCAATTGTGGATATAACAATGGCCAGCCCCGCTCTCGCACGACGTGTTTCTGGCTGGAAAGTGAGGACGGACGTCGAGACGCTCTCGGACCATCGCTACATCCGATTCGAGGTCTCCACGTTCCCTCTCACCCAGAGGAGCGCGAGTCGACCCCCTGCTGGGGAAAGGCCGCGGTGGCAGTTGGCCAAATTCGACAGGGAGATGGCCCAAGAGGCAGCCCTTGTGGAGTCCTGGCAGGTCAGGGCTGGGCCCATTGACGATACTGATGTAGAGACCGACCATCAGATTGCTGCCCTGCACCGAATCTGTGACGCCGCAATGCCTCGAGCGAAGCCAATCCCGCCCCGTCGTCGCGTGTACTGGTGGAGCGAGGAGATCCGCGTCGCACGGAGCGAGTGCACAGCGGCGCGCCGCCAGTACACCAGGAGCAGGCGGAGAAGGGTACGAGACCCAGCTAGGGAAGAGGCGCTATATGCCACTTACCGCACCAAATGCCACCAACTTCAGGCGGACATCGCACGGGCGAAGGAGGCGGCGTGGAAGGAGTGGCTGGAGATGCTGGACCAACACCCATGGGGGCGCCCTTACAAAACTGTAAGGGCAAAACTCCGGCCTTGGGCCCCTCCGCTGACCAGCAGTCTCGAGCCTCTCCTTCTAGAGCGGATCCTGTCCAGCTTGTTCCCCGAAAGGGGTGTATGGCGTCCACCGGCGATGGGTGGGGACCCATCAAGACATGACGGTGATGTGCCTCCTGTGACGGAGGCGGAGCTTGGGGCCGCCATCCTAAGGCTTAAGGCAAAGAATGGCGCCCCTGGACCTGATGGTGTGCCTGGGCGTGTCGTGGTGCTCGCGCTCCAATCAGAAGAGCTGGAGGAGAGGGTGAGGGCCCTCTTCAGCGCATGCCTCGACCGAGGTCAGTTCCCGCGGAGCTGGAAGACGGGCAAGCTCGTCCTTCTTCAGAAGGACGGGCGCCCAGCGGAATCGCCGTCGGCCTACCGCCCCATCGTCTTGCTTGACGAGATGGGCAAGCTTTTCGAGCGGGTGGTTGCTGCCCGTCTCGTCAAGCATCTCGAGGAGGTAGGACCCGACCTGCACGACTGCCAGTACGGCTTCCGGCGGGAAAGGTCGACAATAGATGCAATTGCGCGGTTGAGGGTCCTCGCCGAGGAGGCTGTCTCGCAGGGCGGAGTGATGTTAGCAGTGTCGCTAGACATAGCGAATGCTTTCAACACCCTGCCCTTCGAGACAGTCAAGGCAGCGCTGAAGTACCACGGCGTGCCCGAGTACCTGCAGTATGTGGTGGCGGACTACTTCCGGGATCGGGCCATCATATACCCGGCCCAAAACGGATGGTCGAATAGGAGGGTCACATGCGGTGTTCCACAGGGGTCGGTCCTCGGACCACTCCTGTGGAACATCGGATACGACTGGGTGCTCCGCGGTACCAACCTGCGGGGCGTCAACGTACTCTGTTACGCCGACGACACTCTCGTCACCGCCAGCGGGAGCACCCACCGACAAGCCGTCCTTCTTGGCACAGCGGGGGTTGCCCATGTGGTGAGCCGCATCAGGGCACTGGGTCTCGAGGTGGCCCTAAGCAAGTCCGAGGCCCTCTTTTTCCATGGGCCTCGAAACGCGCCGCCTCCAGGTCTAGCCATCATTGTGGGTGGGACCTCCATCGCCATTGAGTCGACGCTGCGATACCTAGGTATTGTCCTTGATGGCCGATGGAGGTTCACAGAGCACTTTGCCCGCAAAGCGCCAAAGCTGGTGGCTGCAGCCGGAGCACTTGGGGGGCTGCTTCCGAATATTGGAGGGCCGGGCAGCGCATGCCGCCGCCTATACCAGGGAGTAGTGCGCTCGATGGCGCTGTACGGGGCTCCAATATGGGCAGAGGCCCTGAACGCTCGTAACGTAGCCCTGTTGCGTAGACCCCAACGAGTGATAGCCACCAGGGCAATCAGAGCGTTCAGAACGGTCTCATTCGAGGCGGCAACCCTACTTGCCAGTAGCCCGCCGTGGGACCTCGAAGCCGGGGTCCTTGCGGCGGTATACTGGCGGGTAGCAGCAGTGCGAGCGGAGGGCAATCGACCACATCCGGAGGAGATCAAGCTCTGGAGGGACGAAGCCAAGGATGATCTCCTCCGAAAGTGGGACGAACGACTGCAGGCCCCAAGCGCAAGCCGGGAGGTGGTGGGCGCCGTACGGCCGGTCCTTAGGGACTGGATTGGCCGCGACTTTGGCGAGATGACGTTCCACCTGACACAGGTACTCACCGGGCACGGATGCTTCGGCAAATACCTGTGTCAGGTGGCCCGCCGCGAGGACAGCACAGTGTGCAAGCACTGCACAGGCGGAGACGAGGACACGGCGCAGCACACCCGCGCCGTGTGCCCCACGTGGGAAGCACCGCGACGCGTACTTATCGCGGCCATCGGGGCGGACTTGTCGCTGCCGGCCATAGCTGGCGCGATGGCACGAAGCAGGGCCGCGTGGGAGGCGGTCGTTGCATTTTGCAACGCCGTCATGTCCCAGAAGGAGGCGGCGGAGAGAGAGCGAGAGGATGACCCCCTCGCACCACCTATCCGCCGAAGAAGACCAGGGCGAAGGCGGGCCGCCTACGACCGCCTTATACCGCCCTAACCGGGACCTCGGGCAGCTGATTGGGAGATTGGCTGCCCGACGAGTACCGTCCCGAGGTGGAAAGGCGGCCTTAGGTGAGGTCGCCTCATGGTGAGGGGGTGGGCTCAGAAGCCCGCAGAGCCGGGCCCGAAAGGGCACAACGCCATATGTGGGAGCCGGGGTAGGCGCCACGCGTTCCCCTAGCCCCACTCCAGGCGGAGCGAGGTAGCACCGAGGGGTTTTAGTGGGTAGACTGGAGACCAGGAGTCCCACATACCCGTCCTTTACATCCACCGTAAGGACGGGATGCGTAACGCATTTCCCCTCGTAAAAAAAAAAAAAAAAAAAAAAAGGTTAGGTTAGGTTAGGTTAGGTTTTTTTTTTTTTTTTTTTTTTTTTTTTTTTTTTTTTTTTTTTTTTTTTTTTTTTTTTTTCTAATTGTACCTCCAACATGATCGGAGCCTATGTCTACATTTCATCTTTCATTCCAGTTCTCGCAATTTTGCCTCTCGTACTATCATGCTTCATACAGTATCTTTCTTTCATTCTTCACCATTCTTTCTTATGAGGGTGGGACTCCCTCCTATGCTTTATATATTTACTTCTATTTCTACTTGGGGGGAATTCAGTTAACACAAGACAGGACAAATTTATTTTTGGGATTTTCTGGTTTTACAATGGTATTTGGAAATAATCGGTTATATTATCTAGCTTAAGAACTATTACATTAACGTGCCTACACTACTGTTATACATTTTTTTCTTCTTATGTCTAATTTAATTTATGCTTAACATTAATATATTTATTATATTATGAAAACATAGCATTATTACCTAGATTTGTTTCTTTCTACAACTTGTGCCGCAATTTTTACACAGTAGTTAAGGAACTTTTCGCGGTCGGTACTTGCCATTATCTCCCCCACATTCTCTATTGAGAGCCGAATGTTTAATGATTGCTCAATCTCAAACCTTTCCCTGTCGTGGACTGGGCACTCAATCAAGAGGTGAGGAATAGTTTCCTCTTTAGCAGGGTCACAGATGCAGGAGGAGCTTTCTTTGCATCTGAAACGGTTCAGATACTCCGAAAACCCTCCATGTCCAGTCATTACTTGCGTTTTGAGGTTCGTTATTTGTAGCTTTCTGATAATCTTGTGCGCCGCCACCGCATCCGGAAAGAACAGTTTTGTGCCAGACGCTGTTTCGCCATCAACGTATCGCCGGTTCCATTCATCAAGCGTTACCATTCTTAGGTTCCGCTTGACGCATGAGACCGGACAGAGGTCGTAATCAGGCTTTCGTTTGGAATTTACAGCTGCCTCTTTCGCTAGTTCGTCTGCTCTCTCGTTGCCCGCTAACCCTGCGTGAGCCTTGATCCAATGCAAACGGACAATTTTGCCTTGGAGAGATATAGATTTTAAATTATCTCGGGTCTCAACTGCCAGGGGATGTAGGCACTCGTGATTTTTGATGGTTTGCAAAGCGGCCATAGAGTCACTGTAAATTCCATACGAATTGGCTTTCAGCTTTCTGATTTCCCTTGTCGCTCTGCACAACGCGAGGAGCTCCGCCTGGTAGACCGTGCAGTAGTTTGACAGGGCAAGTTTGAGTGCTTTAGTCTCAGTGTCTCTATTCCAAATAGAGAGTGCTGCTCCGACCCTGCCCTCAATCTTGCTACCGTCGGTGAAAATGCGGACTTCATAGTCACTGTGTGTGTCGACTTGCTCTTGGTCTACCAGTTTGACTATTTCGATGTCGCCACGCTTCGAAGGATGAGGAGCCTCTGTTGCCGATGCCATCTGTTCAACCAACCTGTCTCCAAGTGCGGGCCGGAGTATTCCCTTTCTGGCCTCGTAAAGTGAAGCCGCCTCGCAGATTCGGAGGTCTAGAGGGAGCACGCCCGCCAGCACCAGTGCCGAGTTTAATGACACGGTGCGATAGGCTTTGCAGAGCCTTTGTGCAATACTGCGCTGCACAACTCCTAGCTGTTTTATAACACCCAGCTTTTTAGCCGCCGGTGCCCATGCGCTGGCGGCGTAGAGGATTATGGGTTCCACAGTTGCTACATATATCGTCCGAATTATCTCTGGATGGAGACCCCAGCTCGCCTTGGCCGCTCTCGTTAACTGTTTGTGAATGGCTATGGCTTTCCTGCAGACATTCGAGACGTGCGTATTGAAGGTAAGTTTGTTATCTATGGTAAGTCCTAGCATCTTTATTTCTCCGGACATTGCAATATCGGTTCCACCCATGTTCACGCGAGGGGTGTCATATTTTAACTTCCTAGTGATAATCATTGCGTTAGTTTTATGCGCAGCAAACTTTAGTTTATTTTGAACTCCCCATTCTTGAACGTGTGCGAGAGCGACATTTGCGCGTCTTTCGATGTCCAGTGCCGTCTCGCCTTCGAAAGCTAGTACAACGTCGTCTGCGAATGCCTGACAGTATACTCCCTTTGCTTCAAGGCTTTTCAGGAGTGGGTCTAGCAGGAGATTCCAGAGTATCGGTCCGCCAATTGAGCCCTGAACGCATCCTTTGCTTGTGTCCGTGGTGAACTCCTCACCCGCGTATCTTACTTTCACCCTTCTGTTTTTAAGGTAGCTGTCGATAACCTTTCTTAAACCGATTGGACACTCCTCTTCTGCAAGGCGGACTCGTATGGCTGGCCACCAGGCGCTGTCGAAGGCTCCCTCTATATCCAATGATATTAGTGTTATTATTTTCTTTTCACTTAGTCTGTTGCGGATGTACTGCATTAGGGTGTAGAGGGAGTCCTCGGTGCTCCTCTGTGGCATGAATCCAAATTGCAAGGTACTGGTTCTAGGGATCGAGTGGTATTTCAAGCGGGCGACCAGTATTTTTTCGTAAATCTTTCCAAGCATTGGGAGGAGTCCGATTGGCCGGTATGATTTTGGGGTGGTATATTCTGCTTTTCCAGGCTTTCTCAGTACTATGACTGTTGCCTCCTTCCAAGACTTTGGGAAGTATTGGTGCGCTAGGCATTTGTTCAGGAGCTCTAAGAAGGTGTCAGGATCGGTTTCAATAGCTTGCCGGCATATGTCAGCCGTGAGTCCATCCGCCCCTGGAGTTTTCTTTGGGTTAAAAGAGTCGCTAGCCCATCTGAGTTCCTCCATCGTAAATGGTGGCTCACACAGGTCATCTTGCTCGCCAGCATTCACGCTGTCGGCCTTTAGTCTTATTTGGCGATGGTGTTCGTTGTCATCGGTGGAGTGATCCTCCGGGTAGAAGGTCTCCGCCAACAACTTGACGGAGTCCGTTGTACTCAGTGGTTCTCCATCCCTTTCCAGTGGCAAGTCCTCTTCCCTTTTCTTCGTTCTGCCTATCACTCTATATATGCCTTCCCACATTCCTTCTTTGTCCTGTTTCCTGCAAAACTCCTTCCAACTTTCTACTTGGGCCCTGGTCGCTTTCATCTCATACTCTTCTTTTGATTTCAGGTAATCTTCAACAACCTTTTCCTTTCGAACTGGAGCAGCGTTTCTTATTCTACGTTTCTTGGTAGCAACATTTCCCTTCATTTTGGCGAGTTCTTCGGACCACCACGGCAAAGTAAGTTTTTCCTGGTTTTTCTTTTTCGGGATACTCAGATCACATGCTTCTGTTATTATTTTTGTTAAGTTGCTAGTAACTGTTTCTATTTGTTCAATTGTAGTTATTAAGCTTATATTTATTTTCTGTAAGTTGGCTTCCAGCATCAATTGGCTTAATTTCTCACGAAATTCAGTCCAATTTGCTTTTTTAGTATTGTAAATTCTGGTGGTTCTTTGTATAATTATGCCAGGAGATTTCTTAAGATAAATATTGAAGTGAATGCCGTTGTGGTCCGAGCTCGTGAGACCCTCGTCGACTCTCCAGTCATCTACTAGGTCCAGTATGTCGGTTGAACATGCTGTTATGTCTACGTAGCTGCTGAAACGCTTACCTCCCCTTACGGTGTCGAAGGTTGGAATTTTCCCTGTATTGAGTGTGTGGAGTTCCAGTTCGTCCAGGGCCCCCGTCATGCTGGTACCCCTGTGGTCTTCTTCTGGACTTCCCCACCATGTGCTCTTTGCATTTGCGTCACCTCCAATAATCCAGCTCTTTGTAATTTTTTCCTTCTCTATTTTTTGCAGATGTTCCAAGTGGGGCTCTATGGGCTGATCTGGCTCGAAATAAAAGGAGACAAGCGTGATCTCCCAGATTTTAGTGCGAATCCCCACCACGACAAAGTTATTTGTGGTAAGTTTTGGATACAGTATGACGTCAAGGTCGTCATTAAAGACTGCGATGGCAGCTTTGACAGTACCCTCTTTCGCATCAGGATTCTGGAAGATTCGTACGCCCCTGTGACTCCTCATTTCTTTTGCCCCGCCAACATATGGTTCCTGTATAAGCGCTACAGCAATTTTTTGCTTTTCCGCTTCTAGAAGGAGTTCGTCGGTTGCTAATCTTTTCTTTTGGAGGTTTGCTTGCACTACCCGGTAGGGTTCTTTTTCACCTGGGATGCCCTTAGCAGTAGGCGACAGTTGATCGGGCCAGGTCATCCCACTTTCGCCGTACTGGACAAGTTTGGCTGAACGCGTTATGCTCGGTGTTCTCCATGTTCGCTTTTGAGCAGTTTCGGCATTTGGGTGGCACTGCTGCGAGCCAGTCGGCACATTCCGTCCTCATGTGGGCGCCGCCGCAGTGACTACATATGTCCACTGTCTCAGTACAAAACCGCTTTCCATGCCCATAGCCCAAGCAGCGGGTGCACTGGAGCAGCGGTGTTTGATCCTCTACTCTTATGCGCTGGAGGTCTATGTGCACGCTCCCAGCTTCAATAGCTCTTTGCCAGATTGTAGGCGAGACACTAACCACGACGTGGCAGGTATGGGGGTTCCTTGCCTTCCTCCTGTATTTTATCTCTACTCTATTTGTCTCACCATCGAGGTCGTTGAAAATGCTTCTGTTCTGGTTTTTGAGTGCTTTGAGGACGTCGTCGTCTGTGTTTACTGCGAGTACACTCTTCAGTATCAGGAGCGGATCTTTATTTTTCACTTCCTCGATGGTGAGGTCAACTCCCTTGTTTCCAATTCTTTCTTTAAATTTATCCCGTTCCCCCGTAGTCTGAAATCCCATTATTACTTTCCTGTCTTTTGCTTTTCTTACTTTTTCCACTTTGATCCACCCTTCTTTGGCATCGACCGCTTTCCTCACCCTATCCAGTACTTCTTCCCCGGTTTCTGTCTCATTTTTAGAGGTGACTACGATGGAGTGCAATGTGTTCCTCCCACGTTGTGATTTTTCGTGTTGGGGTGCGGTTACACTCGCGTAAGTTGTTGTTGTCACCTTCTCCAGGGTTTCTTTTTGCCTTTCCATAACATCTTTCAGTTCCTCTATTCTCCTGTTGCTCTCTAACAGTAGTTTTGTGTGCTCCTCGATTTTGGCTACGACTATGTTTGCCTCGGGGTTTATAGTGAAGGTGGTGTCCGAAGTGGTAATTTCTCGCACCGCTTTCTCGGGTCCCTCCTTTTTCCCTGTCGACTTTTCTTTCTTTATTTCGGCTTCTGTTTCTTTAACCAGCTGATAAAGCCGATCCAGGGCTCCATTCACTTCAGTTTTTATCTCTGTTTTTATATTACGGGAGTTACCCAGATGGAGCTTGGCCTTGTTTAGGCAGGCTCGCGCTTCAGCAGTTCTGTTGGCGTATTGTCTGGTCACCGGACTCGAGACTTTGTGCACGGTCACTGCCTTTTTGTCTTTCGACGTAGTTGGTTTGTATTCCGCGGGGCCTGCCTGTGTCTTTGTCATACCCGGAGTAGTGCTCTTGCTCGCGGCTTCCCATTCTCCTATGCTGCGTCTAACGTTCTGGTCTGAGGTGTTAGGAGGTGAGTTATCACATGTCGTAGCTTTATTGGGGGTCCTGATTGCAAACATTCTGAAGGAAGAGATTTATGGGAGACAATGTCAGCACAACGGCACCCGATGTTGTATAAGTTGTAAATTTAGGCACAGTTGCAGAAAACACTGAATCGTCTCGATTAGAGTTCACTTAAAAATAATACAATATTAGAGTCTCTGACTCTGTCCATTATGCTAGTAATTTCAGGCTGCTAATGCACAAAATATTTAATTTTGCAATAGTCAAGGAAATAGTGGCAACGTTATCTGTGTTAGGTTTGTATAAGTTGTATAAATAGTCTAGGACTTTTTCACACACAGTTTATCTGCCACTAAGGTTACAGGGGGTAAGTAAAACAATAAAACACAAAATCCAGATAATTTTCAAAAAGAATAAAGATAATAAAACATTCAGGAAAAACTTACAATATAATATAATAAGTAGAGTCGAGGACTTCGGTCTCTGTTTCTGTCAGAACAGTGCGTCTTGGTACCAGGTACTAAGGCTTAATACCAGGGGTCAAAAATAATACCTCAAAATTTTTCTTAGCTCTACCTAGAGTCAAAATTTTGTACCCAGCAGAAAGCTCTCCTCAAGCCCTTTCCAGCGATACCAAACACGGGTTCACTAGCCTACAGGGTGACGGAGCCACAGCAGATCAAAATTTCCGGTATTGGAAAACGGTATGGCTACAAGGATCCGGTAAAGTCTATAGCGTCGGAACCGCTGGTCCCAAAAGCACGTGCCTGGGCTCTCTGTACTGGGCTTGACGAGCTCTATCTAGTTGGGCTATTTTCAGGACTAAAAATTTTCTGAAAATTTTGACTCCTGAAGATCCTGAAAGCTACCTGAAAGTCCTTCCACCAGATAGGCCACGGTCCGCCGATATAGCCGGTGGGGAGTTGCGTTCCATCCGCCACCAAAAACACCACGTCTTCGTGTCGCTCCGCAGTTAAAAATTCATAAAAGTGGGTTTTTCTAGCCCGATTTTGACGAGTAAAGTGTCAAAAGTTGCGGAGTGACGTCGCGCATACGCCTGTGCATTTGGATTTAGCCGCAAAGGTGATAGTGCTGTGATTAAGTGCCATAAAGTGAAAAAATTGAGTTAAGTGAAATTCTGACACTCATTTACAAGTGACATACTGCTCCGACAAACTCGTACGATACGTCTGCAGAAGCGCCTCAACGAGCCCAACACAACAACATCTTCATCGCATCTGTGCAAGCTACCATCGAAGCACAACTTTCAAAAAAACAAGTACCACGTGGACTACAGCTTGGCGATCCAGACGCGTGCGGCTACTTTTAAAGCTATGAAAAGAAGCTCTTTACAGCGCGGAGTAAAAGGGTACTTTCACAAAAATTTTTGGACGCATACTTTTTATTTTATAGACTTTTGAAATTTCAAACTTCAAGTGCAAATATTAGGAAAACTTCAGTCAGACCCCCCACATTTTCTTCAAGAACCTGCTGCGCGCTAATTTGGTCTACGTGTGTTCAAAATATCAAGGACTTTGCTTTTGTAGCCGACGAGATATTAAATTTTCTCCAAAATTTTCTTAAAATACATGTTTTCAAAATTTTTGCTTAAGACTAATTTGATGTAATATTGTGTGTTATAACTGTGTATTTTCTGATAATTGTGCCATTTTTTGTGTAATTTTAGGCCTAGCGGTTGGAGAGTTATTAAATTTTTAGTGTTTTTTGCCCCCTTTTCAAAATTTAATAGAAGTTAATAGTTTTTGTTGATTTTATTAGTCTTAGAATATCTTAATTAAGTCTCTGAACCCCAAACGCGGGTCACCTAACGTTAAAATCAGCGAAATACCGGAAATTCGCCATTTTGTTTTTTGTGTACCGGAATTTTAAATAGATATATCTCAGGAACCAGACGACATACGAGACTCTAGTTTTCACAATATACTGTGATTTTTTTTGTCCTATACACCCTACCCAGTCTTGGGCGTTTTCCAGCCAAAATTTTATACTAAGCTGAAACCGTTCTCAGGGTGTAGCGAAGGTAACGCCGAACTGTTTATAGAAAACCCGGAGTCTCTCCGACTATTAGTTGAGGAGAAATCAGCTCCCAAAGTCGACATTTGACAGTTCGGCGGCCATTTTGGATTTCTTCAAATCCCCATAACTCTGAAGCCTGTGGACCTAGCGACCAGCGGTTTTCACAGTTGTGATAAAGGGTGTGTCCTCAACCCTATCCCCAGGTTTCATGTGATTTGGAGGTGCCAAGAATCTGCATCCTTGAAACGGCATCAGTGAAAAGAGTGAGTCCAACTTTTGCTATAGAATCCAAACCCGGGTTTTCTGCGACAATTAGGAGCCGAGTTATCACCTGTCAAACTTTGGATTTGACAGTTAAACCGCCATTTTGTAAAATTTCAAACGCCTATTTCTCGCAAACCGAAGGTCGCAGAGAGCCAGGTTAGGTTAGGTTAGGTTAGGTTAGGTTAGGTTAGGTTAGGTTAGGTTCCCTCCCGACGTGCTGCCACATTGTCGTGGTGGGGGGGCTTGCGTGTTCCTGTGATCCCCAAGGCTATACCGGACAGGGCTACCCATACCGGAAAGGCGAGGGGGGAGGGACCAGACGAAGAGCGGCACAACCCGGCGGGGCCTGCAGAGGCCTGCCAGAGATGGTTCTCCGCTCGTCCCTCTGACTGAGCAGAGGGCGCAGAGGAGGAACCGAGGGAGGGCGGGCCCGGCGTGCACTAACCCTGCCGTCGGGCAGGCACTGGGAGGTTTATCCCGTACGTGCCACCGCTGGACTCGCAATCCCGTTTCGAGTGTCGTGGACACGTCTCGCGGCTTGGACGGGAGCGAGGGTCTTGCCTTCATTGGCTGGACTGCGAGGAGAAAACCTCTATAAAAAACCCCAATTCCCGACGCTGCGGTACATGGCGTCGGGGAACTCGATGGAGGGTGACAACAGGAACAGGTTCTTGCGCGTGTAGCTTGGACCGGTTCATCCGCTCTGACAACCGTAGTCTGCTCGAGTGGCCTCTCGTGTGCTGCGGATGTGAGCAGCCTCTGGACTGACGAACCTCCACCCGCCAGGCATTATTCACTGACCTAGGGTAGATTGCGTTCTTCCATTTGCTGAGCAAATGGAAAGCGCTTATAATCTTTCTGGGTCATGGTTAATGTCGGGGGAGTGGGGGAATCGTTTTCCTGGAGGTTGCGCAGATCCTGGGCACAGCGAGGGGTTCTACTTGGGGAGGCTTGTGTTGGAGTGGGAGGACCTGTCCGGACTGGGCGTGCTTGAGCCTGTGCCTGTTGTCACCTTCTGAGAGTGGCTGGAGGGTATCCAGTCGTTAGTGGCCAACCCTGGGGCACCGCCCGACCCCCCAGTGGTAATAGGGTTACCCAGGTGCAGGGGGCACCGCTTGGGTGGACCACTATCCCCCACACTCGTGGGATCCAGATATTATGTCTCAAAATCTATCGACAAAGGACACCGAGAAGGCAAACGAAGTGGCAACTGACGAAATAGCGGCGGAAGCGGGCGCCCCGATGGCGCGCGCTGAAACCTATGACATTGGCATGTTCAAGGAACTTCGCGTGAGGTTGGAACGACTTTCGGAGTCGGACTCGTCTTGTACGAGCCTAAGGACGGCAAAAAGCTCCCAAGCGCCAACACCGACGAGTAGCAGGATGGTGTCAGAGTCGCAAGACAACGACAGCCTACTCACTGTGCGGTCGCGTTCGTCGTCACCGATGGGGCGCCTCTGGCGCTCCGATACGAAGCGATTGAAGCTTGCGGTGGCAGAATCCGGTAGTAAAGAAGAGAGACCAGAGATGCCAAATCTGGCGCCTTCTCCATTTATTGGAGCAAAACCGCGAAACAAAACGGAATTTATGAACAGGGCAGCCGCTCAGGCGCAATACAATGCGGAGGTGCGCGAGACGCTGAAGTTGAGGGCGGAGGAAGAGGTCAGCAAAATGACGATACAAACACGCCACTCCTTGTCGGACATATCAGGAGACGAAGTAGAGGTACCAGCTGTAGTATTACGTAAGCAAGCAATGGACAGCGTGGCCGTCATCGAAAGGGTTAAAAATACGTCTGGCAACCTTAAAGGCGGTCACCAACGTAAACTTAAGGATGCTTGCAATGCCATCAAGGATGCCTTCGGCGTCTTAGAGAAGCGCACGACTTCGGACGAGGTCAAGCTCTTGGAAGCGTGCAACGCACGACTTCAAGCAGAGCTAGCCGAAGTAAAAGTGAGGCTTGCCCGCCTGGAAGCCGAAATAAGCACGGAACCCAGGGCATACTCCCAGATCGAGGCCTCGCCGATTCAGCTCCCTCGCGTGGAGCATGATGAGCCGCCTACGGACCGGGCAACAATCGTTGCCATGATAAATGCCCGGTTCGATGCGTTGGAGGTGGAAGGGCGACTACTGCCCGCTAAAAACCTGCGGCCCAAATTAGCGGCCGGCAAAAAGCGAATAGATGGCGCGGAGCATCCCGCTGCGCCACCCGCAAAGCCACCGGCAGCAGTACCAGCTGCCAACAAAGCGCCTCTCATGGCCCCAGGCGCCCAGACAAGTGGCAGGAGTCGCAGGAAGAATAAGGAAAAGAGCTCCCAGCCCACTGTCAACAGCGAAGGCCCGGCAACCAGGGAGCCGAGACCACTGCCGCCGGCACCTATGAACCGGCAGTGGAACAAAGTGGCTGGCTCAGGGTCCTCGAAACCCACGGCGAAGTCGCAACCGAAACCACGCGCTAAAACGAGCGGTCGCAAGCTCCGCCCCCCACGATCTGCTGCAGTGGTGCTTACGCTGCTGCCGGATGCGGAAGCCGAAGGCGTGACTTTCGCAAAAGTGATCGCTGAGGCCAAGAGAAAGGTCAACCTCAATGATCTTGGCATCGCGAGCCTGCGTTTCCGACGTGCAGTCACTGGTGCGCTGGTCCTGGAGTTGCCGGGAGCCACAAGTGGCGAAAAGGCTGACAAGCTGGCAACAGAGCTGGCCGAAAAGGTGGGGAAGGGGGTTCGGATCTCCAGACCAACGAAATGCGCGGAGTTGCGTCTGTCTAACCTGGACGACTCCGTGACTCCCGCGGAGGTGGTTACCGCCGTAGTACGAGCTGGCGGCTGCACCGAAGACCAAGTAAAAACCGGAGATATTCGTCCGGACCATACCGGTCTCGGCACGATTTGGGTGCGCTGCCCAGTTACGGCGGCGAAAAAGGTGGCCGAAGGTGGCCGTTTCTTGGTGGGGTGGTCCTCGGCTCAGGTCAGGATACTCGAGTCGAGGACAATGCGGTGCTTCCGGTGTCTGGAGAGCGGACATGTCAGGGCTCAGTGCCAGGCGCAGATAGACCGCAGTGAACTGTGCTACCGCTGCAGTCAGCCCGGTCATAAGTCGGCGCAGTGCACGGCTGCGCCTCATTGCGTCCTGTGCAAAACTGTGGGAAAATCAGCTGAGCACGTGCTGGGCTCTAAGCTGTGCTCCGCCCCACGACCGAGAAGAAAAAATAACGCTGGTGATGGCCCCCGGGCCTCCTCGGAGCGTTCCCAGCCAGCCTCAACAACACCCGAGGTTTGCAGCGAGGTGGCGGAAGAAATGGCCATAGGATAATGGACACTCGTTTTCTCCAGGCGAATATAAACCATTGCGCCAGGGCTCAGGACCTGCTTACTCAGAGCCTGGCAGAATGGCTGATAGGAGTGGCTATTGTCGCCGAGCCCTATTCCGTCCCTCCCGGAGACAATTGGGTCGGAGACCTGGACAGCCTAGTGGCCATTGTCACCAGTTCTGCTGCTGGTTCCCCACCGCCGCAAAGAGTGGAACGGGGCCACGGATTTGTTGCAGCGTGGATTGGTGATATCATGGTGGTGGGAGCGTATTTCTCGCCAAATCGACCTCTGGCTCAATTTGAGCAGTTTCTGGTGGCGATCGGATCAACGATCGGCAGGAGTCGTCCTGGCATGGTGCTGGTGGCCGGGGATCTCAACGCCAAGTGCACGGCATGGGGATCCCCGGAAACGGACGCCCGCGGGACGGAGTTGGAGGAATGGGCGGTCGCTACCGGACTGGTTGTTCTCAACCAGGGGTCGACCAACACATGCGTGCGGCAACAGGGCGGCTCCATTGTGGATGTCACGTTCGCCAACGCCGCCCTGGCGCGCCTTGTTCAAGGCTGGGAGGTGTTGGATGAAGTGGAAACATTATCGGACCACCGATACATCCGGTTCAAAGTCTCCACTCATCCGGCTGACCCGAGTGGCCTGAGCCGGCCCCAGCGAGAGGATGGCCCGTGTTGGGCGCTCAAACGCCTGGACCGAGAAAATTTAGAGGTGGCAGCCTTGGTACAGGCATGGCTGCCGGCGTCAAGCGGTCCGATGGACGTGAACGCGGAGGCAGAGTGGTTAGGGAGTGCCATGGTGGAGGTGTGCGATGCAGGCATGCCACGTGTCGGCCGGGTTCCCCCTCGGCGCAGAGTGTACTGGTGGTCTGAGGAACTCACGCAGCTACGGAAGTCCTGCGTTGCTGCAAGACGCGAGTACACTCGCAGCCGGAGGCGGCGAACACGGGACGTGCCAGGGGAGGAGCGCCTATATGCCGCATACTCGAAGGCCGTCAAGTTGCTGCAGGGGGCAATCGGCAAGGCGAAGGACCTAGCCCAGCATGAGATGCTGGAGACACTTAACAGCGACCCATGGGGAAGGCCGTACAAGATGGTGAGGCGCAAGCTTCGCCCCTGGACACTCCCACTCACGCAAAGTCTCCAGCCACAGCTCCTCAAACAGGTGGTCGACGGCCTGTTCCCGACGAGAGAGGAGCACACACTTCCACGCATGCCACCCCCTAGGGGGAGGGACATGGACTCAAGCGATGCACCGGAGGTAACGGAGGGTGAACTGGGGGCAGCGGTGCTACGGCTCCGAGCCAAAAATACTGCTCCCGGTCCCGACGGAGTTCCCGGACGGGCCTGGGTTCTGGCCCTGGGCCCACTAGAGACACGCTTGAGGACGCTATTTAGCGCATGCCTGGCGCAGGGACAGTTTCCGAGTGCGTGGAAATCGGGTAAACTGGTCCTTCTACGCAAAGAGGGGCGACCGGCAGACTCGCCTTCGGCCTACAGGCCAATAGTGCTGCTGGACGAGGCCAGCAAATTGTTGGAACGAGTGGTGGCCGCTCGTCTCAACCGGCATCTGGAGGAAGTGGGTCCGGACCTCAGTGACCACCAATTTGGATTTCGCCGGGGCAGGTCCACCATTGACGCCATCGCGCGTGTGAGGGCCCTGGGGGATGAAGCAGTGTCACAGGGAGAGGTGGTACTGGCGGTGTCCCTTGACATCGCCAACGCATTCAACTCCCTACCCTGGGCCTGCATCACGGCGGCACTGAGGCGCCATGCCGTACCTGAGTACCTGCGGAAGACGGTTGAGGACTATCTCACCGATAGAGCCGTCAGGTACCCTTCGCGCGAGGAGTGGCAGGAGAAGCGGCTGTCGTGCGGTGTTCCACAGGGGTCAGTTCTTGGGCCGCTCCTGTGGAACATCGGGTACGACTCGGTGCTGAGGGGGAGAAATCCGCCGGGGGTCAAGGTGACGTGCTACGCTGACGACACCCTAGTGACAGCCCGTGGAAGCACGTTTCGGGAGGCGGCGATTCGGGCCACGGCAGGCGTGGCAACGGTGGTAGCCCGAATCAGAAGGCTGGGGCTAGAGGTGGCCCTGAATAAATCGGAGGCCCTGTGCTTTCATGGGCCCCGGAAGGCTCCTCCGGCGGGTTCCAACCTGGTGGTGGGTGGAACGTCCATAGAGGTGAAGTCGACTATACGGTACCTGGGCATAGTCCTCGATAGCCGTTGGACGTTCCGGGAGCACTTTAAGTGCCTTGCTCCCAAACTAGTCGGGGCGGCGTCGGCACTTAGCCGACTGCTACCCAATGTGGGTGGGCCAAACGCAAGCTGCCGCAAACTTTACGAGGGAGTAGTGCGATCGATGGCACTGTACGGGGCGCCCATTTGGGCCGGAACCCTGACCGCCCAGAATCAAGCCCAATTGCGAAGGCCGCAGCGGGTTATGGCGGTCAGGATGGCGCGGGCATACCGGACCGTCTCGTACGAGGCGGCTTGCGTCTTGGCAGGGACTCCGCCCTGGGACCTAGACGCTTCAGTTCTGGCCGATATATATTGGTATGTAACTGAAGCGCGGGCCAGAGGGGTTCAACCACTCCCAGAGGAGATCAGGCGGTGGAGGCTCGACTCTCGCCGTTTCCTCCTCCAGAAGTGGCAGGAAAGGCTGGAGGTGCCAACGGCAGGCCACTGGACCATCGGAGCGATCCGGCCCGTCCTGGAAAGATGGGTCGAAAGGAGAGAGGGGTTTCTCTCCTTCCACCTTACACAGGTCCTCTCGGGGCATGGTTGCTTCGGCAAATACCTGTGCAGGGTGGCAGGACGGGAACCCACAGAAGCATGCCATGCGTGCGGTGACGCCGAAGATACGGCACAGCATACGCTGGCGGTGTGCCCAGTTTGGGCCGAGCAGCGGGCTGCGCTTGTGGCCGTAGTAGGGCACGACCTCTCCCTGCCCACCGTCGTGGAAGCCATGGTCGGTAGCGACAGGTCGTGGAAGGCGGTTGCCTCCTTCTGCGAGGGTGTAATGGCGCAGAAGGAAGCGGCAGAGCGTGGGAGGGAGGACGATCCGGCCTCTCAGCCAATGCGCCGTAAGCGAGTGGGACGTCGGCGACTGGCCTACGACCGTCGACTTCCCCCTTAAGGGCACCTGCGGGCGGTAGATACGGGGACGTCTGCCGCCTGCAAGAAGGTCCCTGAGAGGCAGGTGTGCTGCATCCCGGCACGCCCCTATGGATGAGGAAGGGAAGAAACGTCTTCCCAGAGACGGGTCCGGAGTACGGACGGCCGCTGGCGAGGTTGTGGTAGTGTGCTCAGGCGTTCCCGCAGCCTCGCCTTATAGCACAAAGGCGGCAAATGGAGGGGTTTTTAGTGGGTACACCATAGGCCTCATTAGCCGACACGGGAGTCCCACATAATCACCTGGGTCCGTCCCTGCACCCTGGTGGTATGCGTAACGCATTTTCCCCTCTTAAAAAAAAAAAAAAAAAGGTTAGGTTAGGTTAGGTTAGGTTCCCCCCCCCCCCGACGTGCTGCCACCTTGTCGTGGTGGGGGGGCTTGCGTGTCCCTGTGATCCCCGAGGCTATACCGGTCAGGGCTACCCATACCGGAAAGGCGAGGGGGGAGGGACCAGACCAAGAGCGGCACACCCCGGCGGGGCCTGCAGAGGCCTGCCTGAGGTGGTTCTCCTCGCGTCCCTCTGATTGAGCAGAGGGCGCAGAGGAGGAACCGAGAAGTGGTTTGCCCGTAAATGGGTAACCGAGGGTAGTTCCTGGACTGGGAACTACCGATAGGGGAGTCTACGCCAGCTCTCCTCAAATCCCGGAACCCGCTGTGTTGTCCCAACGACCCCCAGTACAGGCGTTAATGGGGTACGGGTGGCACAGCGGACCGGAGGGCTTGCCTTAATTGGCCGGCCCGCACTAGTTTTAGGTTTTATCCCGTGGGACCGCCCGCCCCCACGGTGTATGTAGGGTTACCCAGGTACAGGGGGCACTGCCTGGGTGGACCGTTTTTTCCCCCATACTCGTGGGATAAAAAAAATGTCGAACCTGAAAACCGTAGACTTAAGTTTAGGATTAAGTGTAGAATTAAGTGACGCGGTGACTCCTGACAGCAGAGAGACCGAGAAAGAGATCTTTCACCCTCGCTCATCCCTGGCGAGGTCACCAGTGCAAGGGGACGGCGTGGACTATTACGTGGACTACCCAAGTCCTCGTATTGACCTAAGCTCCGACGCGATTCAGATTCCTGTGAAGAAAGTGGCCTGCGTCCTAACGCGGGACTGCCACGGCCGCTTCACGCGTCGTAAGACGACAGAGGAGGGGGGAGAAGCCCGCGAGATAGGAGTGAGAGGCGAGACCAATTCCAAGGACTCCGCCCAAAGAGAGGAGCTGCGCGCACCGATCGTGGTGCGAGAGGGTGGGCGCGAGGCCAAATTTGAGCGGGTCGCGCAGGTTCTCCTCACCCGGCTGGATGAGCGGATTCTAGTACGTGGGGATTCCACACAGGATACGGACGACAGTATGTATACTGTGCGGTCCTCCTACTCATCCCCAGCGACCTCCCCAAGTCGCCAGAATACGGACCTGCCACCGCCAAAATCTGGACCGAAAGGAAAAGGAAAAGCTCGCCCAAGGACGCAGACACCTTTTAAGTCCAAAGGCGCAGCGGGAGGGTGTAAATCACCGAACTCCTCAATGGCACAATCGGATCCGGAGGAGGCACTTGAGCACGAGGCAGAAAGAGCAGAGGCCTGCCCGACCAACACGGGAAAGGAGCTGGGTCCACATGATACGGATTGCCGAACAACGACCGGTCGGATGTGGCGGAACAGCCGTAAGAGGCCGCGCCACTCCAGCTCCCAGTCGGGATCTAGCGGGGACGAGTCCTGTCCGTCCACCGCAAGTGAGGGCTCGTCGCAGGCCTCAAAAGGACGAGGAAGAGGCCGGCCTCCTACCACGGGGAAATATGTGGGCCTGGCCAAGGCAAAGGAGGCGTACAATCGCGCCTTGCATGAGGAGATCCGCCTCGAGGCGGAGAGAGAGTTAGAGGAGATGCACATCAGGACCCGACAAGGGTTCTCGAAGCGCACTCCCTCTCCGCCTGGGCCGCATCTCGAGGCCACAAAAGAACTTGGGCAGCAGGTGGCAGACAGTGTGGCTGTCATTCATAAGGTGGCGGCCACCTCAAAAAACTTGAAGGGCGGGTACATCCGGTGCCTAAAAGACGCCGCGTCCGCTATATCGGATGCGTTTGCTGTACTTAGCAAACGCACTGTTTCCGAGGAAACGGCGCGGCTGCAAGCCGATAACGACAGGCTTAGGAAAGAAATGGCAAGTTTACGGAAGGAGATGGCAGAAATAAAGACTCAAATGGAGGGGATGCGGAAGCAGGGTGGACCTGCATCCTCGCCACCCAGAAGCAACGAAGAAGTGCAGCCCCCTGCGCTGCCCAACCCCAGGGAACAGGCCACCCCTTCTATCACAATAACGGAGATCTGTCGAGTGGTCATGGCCCAGGTCGGGACCTATCTGGACGCCCACATGGCCAAAATCACCGACAGACTTCTCCCGGAGAAGAGGGTGCGGCCCCTGCCGGTTACCCGGAACCAAAGTGGTGAGGGAACAGAGTTGGAGGCTGGCTTGGCCCCCGCACTTGCTCCTCCGGGAGACCGGGCCCTGCCCAGCGCATCTGATAGCGGGCCATCCTACTCTGGTGCCGTAAAGCGACACAAAAAACAAAGCCGAAAGGGAGGTTTCTCCGGGAACATCCCTGCCCCGGGGAAAACGGGCCCCGAAATAACTGCGCCTGCGTCTACGCCTGCTACGCCGAGGGAGCCCTGGACCAAGGTGGGCAAAACAAAGAAAAAGAAGAAGGAGGCCGGCCCTACCAATCTGGCAGCCCAAGGAAAAAAGGCACGAAAGCTGCGCCTACCCCAGTCAACGGCAGTAGTTTTCACGCTACTAGAGCCCAATGCCGATACTAGCGAGAGGGAAAGGTACGCAGCCATCATTGGAGAGGCCAAAAGGCAAATAGACCTCGACGAGCTGGGGATCTCGGGTGTTCGGGTCCGAAGGACCGCGACGAATGCCCGCATATTCGAAATTCCCGGCGGCGAGAGCGGCGAAAAGGCCGACGCCCTCGCTAACAAACTAAGGGAGATAATGGATCCTACCGTGGTGCGAATCTCCAGGCCCACCAAATGTGCGGAGATGCGCATTTCGGGCCTGGACGACTCCGTGTTAACTCCGGAGGTGGTCGCGGCTGTAGCGCGAGAGGGCGGCTGTGCGTCGGATGACATAAAGGCTGGCGAAGTGATGCTGGGCCCTTCAGGACTGGGCACGTTGTGGCTGCGGTGCCCTATCGCAGCTGCAAGGAAGGTAGCGCAGGCCGGACGTCTCCGCGTGGGGTGGGTGTCAGCCCAAGTGAAGTTGCTCGAGACCCGTCCGATGCGATGCTTTCGGTGCATGGAGGTGGGTCATGTGCGCGCCATGTGCAAGTCGGAGGTGGACCGCAGCGCCCTGTGCTACCGGTGCAGTGGGCCGGGCCACACCGCTCGCGACTGCAACGCCGACGCATACTGCGCGCTGTGCGCGGAGGCGGGCGTCCCCGCGGGCCACAGGGTGGGAAGCATGTCATGCAACCCACCCAAAAGAAAGAAACCAGCTGCTGACAGAGCCAGAACCTCCACGCAGCCTAGTCGCCCACAAATGCCTGAGCCCGGGGCCGAGGAGGATCGGATGGCCACTGAATAGGAATGGCCACCATCCGATACTTACAGGCGAACATCAACCACTCCGCCAGAGCCCAGGACCTCCTGCTCCAGAGCATGGCGGAATGGCTGATACGGGTTGCAATTGTGGCTGAGCCGTACTCGGTTCCCTCCAGGGATAACTGGGTTGGGGACAGAGACGGATTAGTGGCAGTCGTCGCACAGCCGCATGCGGGATCCGCGCCGCACCAAAACATCACCAAAGGCCGCGGTTTTGTGTCGACATACCTGGATGACACAATGGTGGTTGGGGCGTATTTCTCGCCTAACAGGAGCCTAGCTGAGTTCGAGACTTTTCTTGATGAGGTGGGTTCCCTGTTTGGCGAGAATCGCCCTAGGCAGCTGCTGGTCGCTGGAGACTTCAACGCAAAGTCTATAGCGTGGGGATCTCCAGCGACCGATGCGCGGGGGCAGGCTCTGGAGGAATGGGCGGTGGAAGTGGGGCTGCTGATCCTCAACAGGGGGACAATAGACACATGCGTGCGACAGCGGGGAGGGTCAATTGTGGATATAACAATGGCCAGCCCCGCTCTCGCACGACGTGTTTCTGGCTGGAAAGTGAGGACGGACGTCGAGACGCTCTCGGACCATCGCTACATCCGATTCGAGGTCTCCACGTTCCCTCTCACCCAGAGGAGCGCGAGTCGACCCCCTGCTGGGGAAAGGCCGCGGTGGCAGTTGGCCAAATTCGACAGGGAGATGGCCCAAGAGGCAGCCCTTGTGGAGTCCTGGCAGGTCAGGGCTGGGCCCATTGACGATACTGATGTAGAGACCGACCATCAGATTGCTGCCCTGCACCGAATCTGTGACGCCGCAATGCCTCGAGCGAAGCCAATCCCGCCCCGTCGTCGCGTGTACTGGTGGAGCGAGGAGATCCGCGTCGCACGGAGCGAGTGCACAGCGGCGCGCCGCCAGTACACCAGGAGCAGGCGGAGAAGGGTACGAGACCCAGCTAGGGAAGAGGCGCTATATGCCACTTACCGCACCAAATGCCACCAACTTCAGGCGGACATCGCACGGGCGAAGGAGGCGGCGTGGAAGGAGTGGCTGGAGATGCTGGACCAACACCCATGGGGGCGCCCTTACAAAACTGTAAGGGCAAAACTCCGGCCTTGGGCCCCTCCGCTGACCAGCAGTCTCGAGCCTCTCCTTCTAGAGCGGATCCTGTCCAGCTTGTTCCCCGAAAGGGGTGTATGGCGTCCACCGGCGATGGGTGGGGACCCATCAAGACATGACGGTGATGTGCCTCCTGTGACGGAGGCGGAGCTTGGGGCCGCCATCCTAAGGCTTAAGGCAAAGAATGGCGCCCCTGGACCTGATGGTGTGCCTGGGCGTGTCGTGGTGCTCGCGCTCCAATCAGAAGAGCTGGAGGAGAGGGTGAGGGCCCTCTTCAGCGCATGCCTCGACCGAGGTCAGTTCCCGCGGAGCTGGAAGACGGGCAAGCTCGTCCTTCTTCAGAAGGACGGGCGCCCAGCGGAATCGCCGTCGGCCTACCGCCCCATCGTCTTGCTTGACGAGATGGGCAAGCTTTTCGAGCGGGTGGTTGCTGCCCGTCTCGTCAAGCATCTCGAGGAGGTAGGACCCGACCTGCACGACTGCCAGTACGGCTTCCGGCGGGAAAGGTCGACAATAGATGCAATTGCGCGGTTGAGGGTCCTCGCCGAGGAGGCTGTCTCGCAGGGCGGAGTGATGTTAGCAGTGTCGCTAGACATAGCGAATGCTTTCAACACCCTGCCCTTCGAGACAGTCAAGGCAGCGCTGAAGTACCACGGCGTGCCCGAGTACCTGCAGTATGTGGTGGCGGACTACTTCCGGGATCGGGCCATCATATACCCGGCCCAAAACGGATGGTCGAATAGGAGGGTCACATGCGGTGTTCCACAGGGGTCGGTCCTCGGACCACTCCTGTGGAACATCGGATACGACTGGGTGCTCCGCGGTACCAACCTGCGGGGCGTCAACGTACTCTGTTACGCCGACGACACTCTCGTCACCGCCAGCGGGAGCACCCACCGACAAGCCGTCCTTCTTGGCACAGCGGGGGTTGCCCATGTGGTGAGCCGCATCAGGGCACTGGGTCTCGAGGTGGCCCTAAGCAAGTCCGAGGCCCTCTTTTTCCATGGGCCTCGAAACGCGCCGCCTCCAGGTCTAGCCATCATTGTGGGTGGGACCTCCATCGCCATTGAGTCGACGCTGCGATACCTAGGTATTGTCCTTGATGGCCGATGGAGGTTCACAGAGCACTTTGCCCGCAAAGCGCCAAAGCTGGTGGCTGCAGCCGGAGCACTTGGGGGGCTGCTTCCGAATATTGGAGGGCCGGGCAGCGCATGCCGCCGCCTATACCAGGGAGTAGTGCGCTCGATGGCGCTGTACGGGGCTCCAATATGGGCAGAGGCCCTGAACGCTCGTAACGTAGCCCTGTTGCGTAGACCCCAACGAGTGATAGCCACCAGGGCAATCAGAGCGTTCAGAACGGTCTCATTCGAGGCGGCAACCCTACTTGCCAGTAGCCCGCCGTGGGACCTCGAAGCCGGGGTCCTTGCGGCGGTATACTGGCGGGTAGCAGCAGTGCGAGCGGAGGGCAATCGACCACATCCGGAGGAGATCAAGCTCTGGAGGGACGAAGCCAAGGATGATCTCCTCCGAAAGTGGGACGAACGACTGCAGGCCCCAAGCGCAAGCCGGGAGGTGGTGGGCGCCGTACGGCCGGTCCTTAGGGACTGGATTGGCCGCGACTTTGGCGAGATGACGTTCCACCTGACACAGGTACTCACCGGGCACGGATGCTTCGGCAAATACCTGTGTCAGGTGGCCCGCCGCGAGGACAGCACAGTGTGCAAGCACTGCACAGGCGGAGACGAGGACACGGCGCAGCACACCCGCGCCGTGTGCCCCACGTGGGAAGCACCGCGACGCGTACTTATCGCGGCCATCGGGGCGGACTTGTCGCTGCCGGCCATAGCTGGCGCGATGGCACGAAGCAGGGCCGCGTGGGAGGCGGTCGTTGCATTTTGCAACGCCGTCATGTCCCAGAAGGAGGCGGCGGAGAGAGAGCGAGAGGATGACCCCCTCGCACCACCTATCCGCCGAAGAAGACCAGGGCGAAGGCGGGCCGCCTACGACCGCCTTATACCGCCCTAACCGGGACCTCGGGCAGCTGATTGGGAGATTGGCTGCCCGACGAGTACCGTCCCGAGGTGGAAAGGCGGCCTTAGGTGAGGTCGCCTCATGGTGAGGGGGTGGGCTCAGAAGCCCGCAGAGCCGGGCCCGAAAGGGCACAACGCCATATGTGGGAGCCGGGGTAGGCGCCACGCGTTCCCCTAGCCCCACTCCAGGCGGAGCGAGGTAGCACCGAGGGGTTTTAGTGGGTAGACTGGAGACCAGGAGTCCCACATACCCGTCCTTTACATCCACCGTAAGGACGGGATGCGTAACGCATTTCCCCTCGTAAAAAAAAAAAAAAAAAAAAAAAAAAAAAAAAAAAAAAAAAAAAAAAAAAAAAAAAGGTTAGGTTCCCCCCTCCCTGACCGCCCAGAATCAAGCCCAATTGCGAAGGCCTCAGCGGGTTATGGCGGTCAGGATGGCGCGGGCATACCGCACCGTCTCGTACGAGGCGGCTTGCGTCTTGGCAGGGACTCCGCCCTGGGACCTCGACGCTTCAGTTCTGGCCGATGTATATTGGTATGTCACTGAAGCGCGGGCCAGGGGGGTCCAACCACTCCGGGAGGATATCAGGCGGTGGAGGCTCGACTCCCGCCGTTTTCTCATCCAAAAATGGAAGGAAAGGCTGGAGGTGCCGACGGCAGGCCACTGGACCATCGGAGCGATCCGGCCCGTCCTTGAGAGATGGGTCGGAAGAAAAGAGGGGTTTCTCTCCTTTCACCTTGTACAGGTCCTCTCGGGGCATGGTTGCTTCGGCAAATACCTGTGCAGGGTGGCAGGACGGGAACCGACGGAAGTATGCCACGCGTGCGGCGACGCCGAAGATACGGCACAGCACACGCTGGCGGTGTGCCCAGATTGGGCCGAACAGCGGGCTGCACTTGTGGCCGTAGTAGGGCACGACCTCTCCCTGCCCGCCGTGGTGGAAGCCATGGTTGGTAGCGACAGGTCGTGGAAGGCGGTTGCCTCCTTCTGCGAGGACGTTATGGCGCAGAAGGAGGTGCAAGAGCGTGGGAGGGAGGACGATCCGGCCTCTCAGCCAATGCGCCGCAAACGCGTGGGGCGACGGCGGTTGGCCTACGACCGCCGACTTCCCCCTTAAGGGCACCTGCGGGCGATAGACACGGGGACGTCTGTCGCCTGCACAAAGGTCCCCGAGTGGCAGGTGTGCCGTATGCCGGCACACCCCTTTGTTGAGGAAGGGAAGAAAAGTCTTCCCAGAGACGGATCCGGAGTACGGACGGCCGCTGGCGAGGTTACGGTGGTGTGCTCAGGCGTTCCCGTGGCCTCGCCTTATAGCACAAAGGCGGCACATAGAGGGGTTTTTAGTGGGTACACCATATAGGTCTCATCAGCCGACATGGGAGTCCCACATAACCACCAGAGTCCGTCCTCGCACTCTGGTGGTATGCGTAAAGCATTTTCCCCTCTTCAAAAAAAAAAAAAAAAAAAAGGTTAGGTTCCCCCCCGACGTGCTGCCACCTTGTCGTGGTGGGGGGGCTTGCGTGTTCCTGTGATCCCCGAGGCTATACCGGACAGGGCTACCCATACCGGAAAGGCGAGGGGGGAGGGACCAGACGAAGAGCGGCACACCCCGGCGGGGCCTGCAGAGGCCTGCCTGAGGTGGTTCTCCTCGCGTCCCTCTGATTGAGCAGAGGGCGCAGAGGAGGAACCGAGCAGTGGCTTACCCGTAAATGGGTAACCGAGGGTAGTTCCTGGACTGGGAACTACCGATAGGGGAGTCTACGCCAGCTCTCCTCAAATCCCGGAACCCGCTGTGTTGTCCCAACGACCTCCAGTACAGGCGTTAATGGGGTACGGGTGGCACAGCGGACCGGAGGGCTTGCCTTAATTGGCCGGCCCGCACTAGTTTTAGGTTTTATCCCGTGGGACCGCCCGCCCCCACGGTGTATGTAGGGTTACCCAGGTACAGGGGGCACTGCCTGGGTGGACCGTTTTTTCCCCCATACTCGTGGGAACCAAATAAAATGTCAAACCCAAAAACAGTAGGATTAGGCTTAGATATAAGTTTAGCTCTAAGCGAGGCGGCGACCGTCGACGCCAGAGAGGCCGAGAAGGATATCTTCCAGCCTCGGATATCCCTGGCGCGGTCGCCTATACGAGGAGATAGCGAAGATCCCTACGCCGACTACCCAAGTCCACGAATCGACTTGAGCTCAGCCGCGATTCAGATCCCGGCGAGGCAAGCGGCCAGCGTCCCAACACGCGATCGCCACGGCCGCTTCGTGCGGCGTAAGACAACAGAAGAGGGCGGAGAGGCTTGCGAGATAGGGGACAACGCAGGCACCTCCACAAACCCCTCCCAAATCGTCGAGCTGCGCGCACCGGTCGCAAAGATCGAGAGGATCGCGAAGGTTGTCCTTACCCGGCTGGACGAGGTGAGTCCAGTGCGTGGCGATCCCGCACAGGCTCCCGATACTTTTTCGACGCCAGCGACTTCCCCTAGTCGCGAGAAGACAGACCTGCCGCTGGAGAAACCAGGAGCCGGGGGTAAGGGAAAGGTGCGTCCACGCACACAAACGCCGTTTAAGTCCACAGATGTAGAAGGGCGGCAAAAATCACCGAACTCCCCAACCATACTGGCAGATTCGGAGAAGGCACTGGAGCAAGACGGCAACAGACTGGAGGCAGGCCCATCCAGCTCGGGAAAGAAGCTGGGTCCTTCAGAAAGGCGAAAGGACAGCCTGACGACGAGTGGTCGGATGTGGCAAAACTGTCGTAAAAGGCCGCGCCACTCCAGCTCCCAGTCAGGATCCAGCGAGGGCGAGTCTGCCTCCTCTCCGTCCGCCGCAAGCGAGGGCTCATCGCAGACTTCGAAAGGACGAGGCCGGCCCCCCACCACGGGGAAATATATGGGCCTGGCCAAGGCAAAGGAGGCCTATAACCGCGCCCTGAGTGAGGAGATCCGCCTCGAGGCGGAGAAAGAGGTGCAGGAGATGCGCATCAGAACCCGCCAAGGGTTCTATAAGTGCACTCCTTCTCCGCCAGGGCCGAATCTCGAAGAGGCCGCAGCCAACAAGGAACTTGGCCAGCAGGTGGCAGACAGTCTGGCGGTTATCGAAAAAGTGGCGGCCACCTCAAAGAATCTGAAGGGTGGGTACATTCGGAGCCTAAAGGACGCTGCATCCGCCATATCAGATGCGTTTGCTGTACTCAGCAAACGCACCACCTCCGAAGAGACAGCGCGGCTCCAAGCCGATAACAACCGGCTAAGGAGCGAAATGGCCAGCTTACGAAAAGAGATGGCTGAAATAAAGGCCCAACTGGAGGGGATGCGGAAGCGGGGTGATCCTGCACCCTCGCCACTCGGATATAACCAGGAGGTGCAGTTCCCTGCGCTGCCCTCCCCCAAGGGACGGATAGACGGTCGCGGCACCCCTTCTATCGCTATAACTGAGGAGATCTGTCGCGTGGTCATGGCCCAGGTCGGGACGTATTTGGACGCTCGCATAGCCACAATCAGCGACAGACTCCTCTCAGAGAAGAGGGTGCGGCCTCCGCGGGGTATCCGGAGTGAAACTAGGGGAGCAGAGCCAGAGCCTGGTGTGGCGACCGCAGGTGCTCCCTTGGAAGACTGCGCCCTGGCCAGTGCATCTGGAGCGTCTTACTCGGGCGCCGTAAAGCGCACCAAAAAGCGAAATAAGAAGGAAGATTCCTCCGGAAAAGTCCCTGCCCCTGGAGAAGCAGGCCCTGGAGCTACGACGCCTGCGCCGAGCGAGCCCTGGATTGAGGTCAGAGGCAAAAAGAAGAACAACAAGAAGAAGGAAGCTGGCCCTACAAACAAGGCAGCTCCAGAAAAGAAGGCCCGGAAGCTGCGTCTTCCCAAGTCAACAGCAGTGGTGTTCACGCTACTGGAGCCAAAGGCCGACACAAATAGCGACAGGGATAGTTACGCGACAATCATCGGCGAGGCCAAAAAGCGGGTCGACCTCGATGCGCTGGGGATCTCAGGCGTTCGGGTCCGAAGGACCGCCACGAATGCCCGCATATTTGAAATTCCCGGCGGTGAGAGCGGAGAAAAGGCCGACGCTCTCGCAAACAAATTAAGGGAGGTGATGGATCCGGCCGTTGTCCGGATCTCCAGGCCCACCAAATGTGCGGAGATGCGCATCTCGGGCCTGGACGACTCGGTCCTATCTCCGGAGGTGGTTGCGGCGGTAGCACGAGACGGCGGCTGCGCGGAGGATGACATCAAGGCCGGTGAAGTCACGCTCGGCCCCTCAGGACTGGGCACTGTGTGGCTGCGGTGCCCTATCGCGGCAGCAAAAAAGGTAGCTCAGGCCGGACGTCTCCGCGTGGGATGGGTCTCTGCGCAGGTCAGGTTGCTCGAGTCCCGGCCCATGCGATGCTTCCGGTGCATGGAAGTGGGTCATGTGCGCGCCACGTGCAAGTCTGAGGTGGACCGCAGCCTCATGTGTTACCGCTGCAGTGGGTCAGGCCATACCGCACGTGACTGCAACGCCGCCGCCCACTGCGCGCTGTGCGCGGAGGCGGGTGTCCCCGCGGGCCACAGGGTGGGAAGCATGTCATGCAACCCACCCAAAAGAAAGAAACCAGATGCTGGCAAAACCA